>JALMGF010000152.1:0-600000 GCA_023333645.1 Sceloporus occidentalis
TCAACTGTGCTGGAGATGACTGGAGGTGAGCAAATTATGTGCAGGGAGATGCATTCGGCCAAATGCATCTCCTGTAGGACGTTTAGCCGGGGAGTAGGGAAATGAAAAACAGATCATGAAAATTTAAAAAAAGGACCGCACAGTTATTATATGCATTTAAGTGCATATGATGGCTGGAGTGTGCCTTCCAATACAAACAATTACATATGAATTCTATATTAGCGACAAGAGAAGGTTTTTGGTTTGCTTATTTTGTGTTCGTGAATCATTTGGCCCAGTCACTGCTTAACCCCTTCAATCCCAGAGTTTTTTTGGTACCTCAAGTCCCAGAGCTTTTAGCGATTATTCTCCTTTCCTGTGAATAGTGTACCCATGTAAAGTATATATTGTTTTTTTTCAAGGAGAGATAGAGTGTCAGGGTCCGTTCTCCAGACCCCGACGCAGTGACTCACCCGAGTACCCGCGGCTAGTACCGGGTCCTGCACGGCAGCTCCGATCCTCCCCGTCCCCTCTGCATCCCTCGTGGCAGCAGCCCTTGTGCTCACTCAACTTTATGCTTCCCAGAATCGGCAGGGAACGCGATTCAGTGACGTCACGCCAAGGGGCGTGGCGTTCTTCAGGCGGCACGTTTAAAACCGACCACTGAGCTATGCTCAGTTATTGTGCTACCTATACTTACCTTGTTCCTGTGTTATTTCGTGATTCCAGTGTACCAGACCTGGCTATTCATTTCGCACCCATACTACAGATGCCTCACCCTAAATATCCATATACTCTCGAGGTGGATGCTTTAGACACTGCAGTGGGCGCTGTTTTGTCACAAAGACAAGAGACTGATGGTCAGTGTGGCTTATTTCTCTCACACACTCTCTCCAGCTGAAAGAGACTACTGTGTAGGAGAAAGAGAACTATTGGCCATTAAATTGGCTCTAGATGAATGGAGACATCTCCTGGAGGGTGCGTTGTATCCAGTAACCGTTTTCACTGGCCATAAGAATCCGGAATACCTACGGTCGGCTACACGTTTACAACCAAGATCGGCCAGATCTGTATCTCAGGCATCTAAGCAGCTACAGACCCCCAACATATACCGTTGGAAAGGTAATTAGCTCACCTTTCCAACGGTATATAGCTTGTAAAACTATAATAAAAATAAATATTAAAAAATAAATAAGAATAAAAAATACTAAGTTAAAAAAAATAAAAATTAAAAAAAAAAATGATTTGGGGGTCTCTAAAGGCAGATAAAAAAAAAGATCAAAATTGCCTAGAGACCCCCAAATTAAATTATTTAAACATAAAGTAGTTTAACTTTAAAAAAAAAAAAAAAAAAAAAAAGTTTAAGTATTCTAGCTAAATGATCACTGTGGTAGCCAATGTTACCACAGCGATCACATAGCTATAAAAAGTCACATTCCCCTTTTTAAAAATGGCCGATACTAATTTTTAATCCCACGATCCCTTTGATTTAAATTTAGGGAACGGTTGAGGGAAGCAAATTTTTGAATCCTGATGAACTGCAAATATTATTAAAAATCAGCCATTTAGCCTGTGTGGTACGTGAGTAACCATCTCATCCCTGCAGCGCCTTGCATTTTACTGCAAGACTTATTTTTGCTGTAAAAGTGATTTTACCATCATTTCTTTGGGATTGTAAGGGGAAAGTATGGTGTGTGGTTCTGCGAGTGAATGGAGATATGAAAAGCGTGTGAATGATCAGTAATTAGGGTTGAAGCCTTGACGTGGCATTACTGCTCACGTAGGAAGTTAAATTATGGCACAAAAAGTACACATTTGCAAGAACTACACCCCTTGGCGCATCAAATGAGGGGCTGTATGTGTTTCTAGTACAAACCTGGAGTGCGCAAGACACAAATGAACATGTCGCTATGGTTAGAAAAAAACATTTTCTAGCCAAAGCGACATATTCCATCATTATTTGTGCACTCAACTTTTGTCCTAGAAATACATGTAGCCCCTCATTTGAAGCTCCAAGGGGCGTAGTTTCTTAAAATGGATGAATTGTCTGAATGAGGGAGATCATGAGTTAATATGTGGATGAATTGTCTGAATGAGGGAGAGCATGCGTTAATATGTGGATGAGTTGTCTGAATGAGGGAGAGTATGAGTTAATGTGTTTGTGTGTATCAGATGTATAATTGTGGAAGGGCAAAGATGGCACTAGCAGGATGTTTGAGCCTTGGGGACCAAGATGGCACAGGCAGGGTGTATATGGGACAAAGATGGCAAATCTTATGTGTGTTATCTGGGTGCTGGCCAGGTTCTATGTGGGCAGTGTGGACGCCAGGGCTTGCTTTGGGGTGTGCAACCTGTGATCTATGCCTGTAATTTAGGGGGTTTTAAATATACTTTTAATGCTGTGTTTTTATGCGAATTCCAATTGATCTACACCTGCAAAGCTGGGTTTGTGTGTTATTCTGTAGATCCATATCTGGTATGCTATGTTTCCATACATTATTTATTTATACCTGCAAATACTGCAATGCTGCTTCCATGTATTTATTTGATCTATACCTGCGATGCTACGTTTCATATATTATTATTGTATACCTGCAAATACAGGATTTGTATGTCTGATTCTGTTGATTTGATATATACCTTCAGTGCTGAGATCACAAGTGAATTTCAATTGATCTATAAATGCAAAGCTGGGTTTGTGTGTTAATGTGATGATCTATACCTGCTGCAGGGCATTTGCTCTGAAAAAACCCTCATTTTATAATCGATAAAAATCGATTCAACTAATCGATAATGAAATTCGTTGGCAACGATTTTCATTATGTATTATCGATTTTATTGATTAGTTGTTGCAGCCCTACAATATATAGAAGTTAGCAGCAATTTAATATATAGAAATAATAAAAACAATCACTATTACATTGCAAGAAATGGAGTCCAGTGTCCACAATCGGTATCCTGAAGATAAGATATTTCACCGCGATAGTGTCTTGAAGGCACTTCCTCGTCCAGCTCGCTAACGCCTCCTCCGTAACGTGTCGTGGCGTAAAAGTGTACTGACGTCACGGCACAAAGCGTTTCGCTATAGCAGCTTCTTCACGGTGCATAGGAATACTGGCTGTCTTCTTCTCTTATATAGTGGCGATCCATCAAGTTAAAGTGCCCTACCTATACAAATCTAATAATGAGTGGATGTTATTATACAACCAGGGTAAGTGTTTCCATACATTATTCATTACTAAGAATATAGTCACGTTATTACAACATATTCCATGTTATATATTTTATAACAATGTATTAAAAAAAAAAAGGAAAAAGAGAAAAAAGGTAAGGGGTTTCAAATAGGAATATACTCCTAATTAGATGACCTAAGGGGGGGGGGGGGGATTTATATATATTTGCTACACAAAAATCTTATATAAAAAACTATGTAACTCAAAGTCACTATTTAAACCCCTTAGTACAAGTGTCTTTAAATTAAGAAATTCCCAAGAATTTTCTCAAGAAACACAAATACCCTTTAGGCAGAACCAGTATAAAGAAAATAGCAGATTAAATGAAAAAAAGTTTACATCAATCTAAATCATGGAGACCAGTTGACTCGGATTGGAAAATAGTTCAAAAAATAAATAAATTTAGGCCATCTGATGTACATGATACTAATAATTCCAACAACATACCTATCACTAATAGATTCCAGACACTGGTAGCAGTCTTTATACTATAATAGATCATCAGATAGGATGTACAGCGGTTAGAGATATGCTTAAAAAAGGTGATGTAATAAATAGCCAACTGTTAGAATATATTATTGAAGGAATTTATTTTATAACAGTTATTTTTGGTTTCAGGAAGAATTTTTTTTTCACAAAAAAAGAGGGACAGCTATGGGCACCAAATTTTCCCCCAGCTATGCCAATTTATTCATGGCGGCCTGGGAGGAGAAGAATATCTACTCCAGTCCAGAGTGGGGAGCAAGTTTGGTGTCCTATTGGCGCTATGTAGACGATCTGCTTTTTGTGTGGAATGTTTCTGAAGATGCTTTGGCCAAATTCTTAAACATCTTAAATAACAATCAATGGGCAATTAAACTTACATCATTAAATAGTAAGGAAGAAATTGATTTTCTGGATTTTAAACTATATGTTGAAGATGGCGTTTGTAAGAAAAGCTTTTTTAAATCTGTGGACGTAAATAATTTTATTCAATCTGACAGCTGTCATTATGGTCCCTGGTTTAAAAATTCCCCCAAAAGCCAATTTGTCAGATTATGCCGAAACTGTACAGAAAAGGATCGATATAGAATTCAGGCTGAAAAATTAGGTGAATCATTTGTAAAAAAAAATATAAAGATATTAAGGAGGTGGAAAATAAAAATAGAGATGATCTTTTAATTGCCAAAAGAAAGAAAGGGGATAATAAATTAGATATACCCATTATTCTGGATTATAATGGAGCAAGTCATAAGGTTAAAAATATGAAAAAAATATTAGTATAAATACCAGGGTTGTATTCAGAGGAGCCCGTAAGATTAAATCAAAAATAGCGCAAAGTTTTTTAAGAGACAAAACATAAACAAACATAAAATATCACTTTCTGAGACAAAATTGTTCTTTCGTTGTGGTACTTGTTTAGCCTGTCATTCTACACATATACAAGAAAGAAAAACAGTAAATTATACATCTACAGTGACTGGAATACAATACCCTATTAAAGAAATAATAACACGCCACTCTAAAAATGTAATTTATATGCTAACCTGTCCATGTGGGCTCCAAAATGTAGGGAAAACCTCACGTGCACTACACATTAGAATAGAAGAACACATCCGTAATATTAGGAATGGCTTTTTAAAACATAGTGCGTCAGCTCATTTTAACATGTGTCATATGAAAAATTCTAAAGGTTTCAAATTTATGGGCTTAATTCTTATTAAGAGATCATGGAGGGGAGATGATCTCCCCCAAAAATTAGGCCAGCAAGAAATGAGGGAAATTTTTAATTTAAAGACACTTGCACCAAGGGGTTTAAATAGTGACTGAGTTACATAGTTTTTTTTTATAATGATTTGTATGTAGAAAAAAAAAAATTTACATACAGGGCCTGGCCTTAGGGGTGTGTGACTTGTGCAACCGCACAGGGCGCCATGGTAGCAGGGGCGCCTGCCCGGGACTTAACCCCTTCGTGGCAAAGGTTGATTTTACTTTTTGTACCCTTCGTGACAATGGCCGTTTTAACATTTCTGCGCTGCTCGTGTTTAGTTGTAATTTTCTTCTTTCCCGTTTACTGAACCCACACACATTAGATATTGTTTTTTTCAGGACAAGAAGGGCTTTCTTTAGATGACATTGTTTTGATTGTATCATATTATTTACTATTAAAAAAAGTATAAAATATGGTGACAAATTTAGAAAAAAGACTGTTTATAACTTTTAGTTGAAAAAGCTTTTACTCATCTATAAAAGGTAATGAAAAAACCTGCTAAATAGTAGATTCTATTTGTCCTGAGTTTAGAAATACCCAATGTTTTTATGTTTTTTTGCTTTTTTCTACACATTATGGGGCAAAAAGTACATGTAGCGTTTTGCTATTTCAAAGCCATTTTTTCCAAATCTGGTAATTCTTCCCCCATGTGCCATTTCGGGTATCTTTGAACCCGGCCAATGCAATTTACCCCATCAAGTCATATATTTTTGAAAACTAGACAGCCCAGGGTATTCCAAGTGCTCGTATTTTAACCCTTTCCAAACACTAATTCTACCATCAGCCTTTGTCAAACTTTATGGTAGTCATATGTGTTTAGCAACATCTCCAGAGCGCGGTGATACCCCAAATGAATGATATTGCCTGGCTGTTTGGGGGCAAAAGGGCCACATTTGGGGCATGCGCATTTTCAATGTTGAACTTTGGCATTTGGGGATCCACTGCCCATGCCCTATTTGGTACATCTTTGAGCCGGGCCATTTCAGTATGCCCAATAAAGCCTTATATTTTTGAAAACTAGACACCCCAGGGTATTTCAAATGCTAGTATTTTAACTCTTTCCATGCACCATATCTACCACCAGTCTTTGTCAAACTTTGTGGTAGTCATTTTTTTGCATTTGTTTTTTCACACACATTTTACTTCAGGTATGAATTTAAAAGTTCTCATATATGTCACTATCACAAAACACCCCAATATGTGTTCAGCAACATCTCATGAGCGCAGTGATACCCCACATGAATGATTTTGCCTGGCTGTTTGGGGGCAAAAGTGCCACATTTGGGGCATGCACATTTTTCAGTGTTGAACTTTGGCATTTGGAGATCCACTGCCCATGCCCTATTTGGTACATCTTTGAGCCGGGCCATTTCAGTGTGCCCAACAAAACCATATATTTTTGAAAACTAGACACCCCAGGGTATTTTAAATGCTGGTATTTTAACTCTTTGCATGCACACATTTTACCACCAGCATTTTTTCAAAGTTTGCAGTAGTATTTTTGTGTGTGTATTTTTCCCACACACACCTACTTTATGTATGAATTTACAGCTCCTGGTATATGCCGCTGTCACACGACACCCCAATATGTGTTCAGCAACATCTCCTGAGTACAGTGATACCCCACATGCATGGGTTTGTCATTTTTGGGGGGAACTAAAAGGCCACATTTGGTACGTGTGCATTTTTCTAATTGGAAATTAGATGTGTGGCCATCCTTCCCCTCCGTGTTAATTGGGACATTGTTGAATCCGGCCAATTCAATTTACCCCATCAAATCATAAATTTTTTTAAAAGTAGACACCCCATGGGCATTTAATATGCCAATATTTTAACTCTTTCCATGCGAGAATTGTTTTAAGCTAATGTGCTAATTTTAGGACTTGCTCACAAAAAGATATTTTTTATATATATTTTAAATTTTTTTTGCCTTTTTTTAAAACATTTTTAAAAAAATTTTTCAACTTGAAGTAGAGGACTGCATTGGGAGGCGGGTCCCGCGGGACCCGCCAAAAAACTTGCGGGCGCGGGCGGTCTTGCTGGGGCTGCGGGCGGGAGCGGGTGGTCAGGCACTGTACCTGCGGGTCCCGGTAATCCCGCGCAGTCCCGCAAGGCTGCCTTCTTGCTGCTCCCTTACAGTGTCTCCTAGCTTGCTCCGCCCAGGAACAAAACGGAGTCACGTGATGTGACGTCACTTCCTGTGACTCCGCCTTGTTCCTGGGCGGAGCAAGAGAAGAGACGCCGTGAGGGAACAACTCGAGGGCAGCCGCGCGGGACTGCGCGGGAAATCAGGTAAGGAGGCGGGCATGATTGGCCACAAATGTGGCGGGAGCGGGCGGGATTGGCCACAAATGTGGCGGGAGCGGCACACCCACATTGCGGGAGCGGGATTAAACACCACGGGAGCGGGCGGGAGCGGGATTAAAAAAGTAGTCCCGCGCAGGGCTCTAACTTGAAGGTTCCCCTGATAGTGACATCAGAGGGAAATTATTTTTACATTTTACTGGTTTTACACTATTTTTTTTCTAATGATTATTAATTTTATTTTATTTTTTTCTAATCACACTGTGATTAGAAAGCTGGGCTCCATTGACTTGCATGGTTGAATGCAGTACCTGTATTCAACCTGCAAGTGGAGCCAGAGTTCTCTAGAGGGTCAGGAGACCGTCTAGCGAACTTTTTCGTCTTTATTATTTTTTTTCCCGGGCCGCCGCCATCTTGCAGATGGCGAAGATCACCGGCAGCTGCGGCTGTGACCGCTCTCCGGAGCGGTCACAGTCCATCAAGAGGTAAGTGTTTGGTGTCGCTGGATGCCTCCTGATCGAGGGATTCCAGAGACACCATTTAAGTTTAGGAGGTGATCGTTGATCGCCTCCTAAACGCTTTTAAAACATGGCCCCTGATTCCGATCATGGCGTTGCTGAATGCCTCGAATGCCTTTTCCTGTGTATACCCATGTAAACTATATATAGTTTTTTTTCAAGGAGAGATAGACCTTTCTTTTGATACCATGGTTGGATGATTAACTGAACATTTAGGATGAGAAGTTTAGTAAAAAATTTTTTTTTTTTTTTAGAATCCTCACAAAATTAGGTAAAGTGATGTACATCCCCTCCAAGTTTTTCAATTCAGATGTCCTGATTTCAGAAATACCTAATTCATACAGAATTTACATACTTTCCCAGCACGTATAGAGAAAATAATATAAGGTGTGCAGTGTTCTTTACAAAGCTGTACAATTTTTACATTAGGATGGGATTTTCCTACAAGTAGTGTGATTAAGGGGTTCACTGGGTACAGGTATGATATAGGGCTGCAACTAATTTTAATAATAGATTAGTTGGCCGATTATTTTTTCGATTAATCGGATAAAAAATTTTTTATTTAAAATAATGTAATAAAAAAAAAAATTACAATTTACACTTCCATCTCTTTATCACAATGGCATTTCTCTATTCACCTTCTTATTTTACTGACAATAATAAAAGCTACAAGAACCCAAACACAGTGTTTCTCAAACTAGGTTTTAATACAAAGTTATTAGTAAATATTAATTCATATGTTAACTATTTTTCATATGTAATAAAAACTGAGAAAAAAAGCCTTGTTTATATTTTCTTTATTTACCAAACTGCCCCCAGCTTGCCACTCTGCCCCCAGATATGCCTTGTACCTCCTATATGCCAGAGATTCCACTGTGCCCCCTGATATGCCACTGTGCCCCCGATATGCCTTATACTCTTTATATGCCAGTGATATGCAACTGAGCCCCCTCATATACCTTTTACCCCCAGATATGTAGGGCTGCAACAACTAATCGATAATGAAAATCGTTGTCAACGAATTTCATTATCGATTAGTTGAATCGATTTTTATCGATTATAAAATGAGGTTTTTTCAGAGCAAATGCTCTGAAAAATACCCCTCATTATATAATCCGTTTAGTCTGACTCACAGCAGCAGCTCCTACTTACCAGTCCCTCCCTGTAATCACTGTGACAACTGGCACCGCCCCTTCTTTCTCCCAGAAGGCCAGAACCACATGGCTGTGACACTCATCTAACTGTAAGTAGAAAATTAATATTTGGGCTGCTGAAAGTTAGGGGAGGTGGGGGTTAATTTAGGGGCAGTTATGGTTAATGGGGTGTTTAGGGTTAATTTAGGGGCAGTTATGGTTAATGGGGTGTTTAGGGTTAATATAGGAGCAGCTGTGGTTAATGGGGTGTTTGGGGTTAATTTAGGGGCTGTTGTGGTTGATGGGGTCTTTAGGGTTAATTTAGGGGTAGTTATGGTTAATGGGGTGTTTAGGGTTAATTTACGGGCTGTTGTGGTTGATGGGGTCTTTAGGGTTAATTTAGGGGTAGTTATGGTTAATGGGGTGTTTAGGGTTAATTTAATGATGAGGACTGAGGGTTAATTTAATTAATTTAATAAAGTTAACTTAAGGTGCAGTTAGAGGTAAAGGGGGGGGCAGACTAAGGGGAATCTAAATCCTGGGGGCAGTGAAGATTAACCCAGTACTTATTTATAAAAGTATGGTGTCAGTGTGCTGTGAACAGGTCTGTGACTATGAGGGGACTATGAGATATCTGGGGGGTATAAGGCGTATCTGGGGAGGATGGAGTGACATATCTGGGGGTATAAGGCATATACGGTATATAAGGCATGTGGGGAGGGCAGCGTGGCATGTCTGGGAGGCAGTGTGGCATGTCTGGGGAGGATGGAGTGGTGTATCAGGGGGTATAAGGCGTATCAGGCACAGTGGCATATGTGGGGGTAGAGTGGAGTGACATATGTGGGAGGCAGCGTGGCATATGTGGGAGGCAGCGTGGCATATGTGGGAGGCAGCGTGGCATATGTGGGAGGCAGCGTGGCATATGTGGGAGGCAGCGTGGCATATGTGGGAGGCAGCGTGGCATATGTGGGAGGCAGCGTGGCATATGTGGGAGGCAGCGTGGAGTGGCATATGTGGGAGGCAGCGTGGAGTGGCATATGTGGGAGGCAGCGTGGAGTGGCATATGTGGGAGGCAGCGTGGAGTGGCATATGTGGGAGGCAGCGTGGAGTGGCATATGTGGGGAGGCAGCGTGGAGTGGCATATGTGGGAGGCAGCGTGGAGTGGCATATGTGGGAGGCAGCGTGGAGTGGCATATGTGGGAGGCAGCGTGGAGTGGCATATGTGGGAGGCAGCGTGGAGTGGCATATGTGGGAGGCAGCGTGGCATATGTGGGAGGCAGCGTGGCATATGTGGGAGGCAGCGTGGCGAGCCTGGGCTCAAATGTGCATAAATTGGGGGGGGCTGGTTGAGAAATAAAGACAAGAAATGCATTTTATCAAAGTTTTTTTTTTATTCTGCTGTTTGTATTTAAAATCATTTGTTTATTAAATTATTTTAAATAAATAAAAAATGTACATTCATTTTTATTATCCGATTAATCGAAAAAATAATCGGCCAACTAATCGATTATGAAAATAATCGTTAGTTGCAGCCCTAGTCTTATGCCTCCCTGATATGCCTAATAACGATATGCCTCATACCCCCTATATGCCACTGTGCACCCTGATATGCCACTCCACCCCCCATAAATGCCCTGCACCACACTGAAATTCATTATACTCCCTGACTCACCACTGTGCCTCCCCAGATATGCCACTCTGAAATTCATTATACCCCCCCATACACCACTCTAACTCCCCCAGATATGCCACTCTGCCTCCCTGAAATTCATTACACACCCATACACCACTATAACTCACCCATACACCACTCTGCCTCCTCCCCCCCTCCCCATACACCACTCTGCCTCCTCCCCCCTCCCCATACAGGGGAATCCAGGTCCCCTGCAGTGTTGCAGGGGATCTGGATTCCAGTGTTATAATCCAATCTCTGTTTGAGGTCGGATTATATAAAGAGAGGAGTTTTTCAGAGCATTTGCTCTGACAAAAACCTCTTTATAAATCGATAAAAATCGATTCGACTAATCGATAATGAAAATCGATTTTCATTATCAATTATTATCGTTTTTATCAATTAGTTGTTGCAGCCCTAGTACGATATGTAAAAGTATGTAAGACCATCTCTCCTATTTTAGCCACACCCATTGCTAACAGGTGTACATAAGCACATTGTCATGCCATCTCCATGAACAAGCTGTTACTTCCCCCACTCTTAAATTTTACAATAATAGCACTTACATTGTGACTTGTGGCAAAATTGGCATTCTATGCCAAGATTAGTTTGTGGAAAGTGTGCCCTAGTCCAATGTAAGTGCTATTATTGTGAAACTGAAGAGTCTGTGAGTAACAGTTTGACTACAAATGGTAGATTATACTCAGAGCTGCAGCACGAGTGATGAAGCATGTTAATAAAATTAAAAAATAAAAAATTTACAAACTGACTTTGGAAGCAACATCAACACAAGCACTGTGTGTCAGGAGCTTCATGAATTTAGTTTTCATGGCCAAGCAGCTGCACACAGGATGAAGGCTTACTATGTGCAATGCCAAACGTGGGCTGAAGTGGTGTAAAATGCACCACCATTATACTCCAGAGCCACGGAAACGTGATCTCTGGAGTGATTAATCTCCCTGGGAAAAAACACTAAGGAGAAAGATTTAGGAATAAATTGTAGTCAGACTTAGCAACGTGCACAACACCAGTCATCAGCTGCAAAGGCCAATATGATGTATAAAACAGGGTTTAGATTCACAAGAGGAGAATATCATCTTACCTCTTTACAAGTAAAAGGTAAGATCTTACCTTGAATTTGTGGTCCACTGGTTCTTAAAAAGAAGAAAATATGCAGAAGATAATAAAGGGATTGGGATTTTTGTCATTAAGAGAAACTAAAAAGGTTGCATCTATATACGCTAGAACAGCATCTTAGAGGGGATACTATGACATTGTATAAAAAAAAGTGCACGGCCAATATAAAAAGTGCTTGCCAGTGACATGTTCATTAGGAGAAGCGTACAAAGAACAGAAGGCCATCTCTAGAAGGTCAAAGAATATCATAGAAAACAAAAGGAAGGGATTCTTTAGAATTTAGAACCAAGAGACGTGGTGCAATCAAATACAATGATGCTTTAAAAAAAAAAAAAAAAAGAAGAGCAGAGGCTCTTCTAGCCACAAAAGGATGGAAGAATGCCCAAGATTTTGGAATTGGATGTCCAACAAGCTCATATAGGTGTGATAGTCAGGTATTCACACACTTTAGCTTGTAGTATATATAGCTTATGCTTATACCTGGGGTGATAGCTATATGGACATAACCCAACCAAAAACACTTTCTTCAGATTCAGAAATAAAGCCTTGCAACAGTAAATGACTGAAAAACAAGTTATGTGCTTTCTGCAAAGCCTGCTCTATCTACTATATAGTTTTCGTGTGTCAAATTTTTCAGGATAATACAGCTTGGACCAGTATCTTGTACTGAAAGGATTATTATTCCCCAGGTCCAGTAGGGACATCTCAATAACTTTTTTTTTTTTTTTTTTTAAATTACTAAACCAAACCATTGTGTTTATAGAAAGGAATGTAGTTTAACAGATTCACTGCCAGGGAGATCTGCACTTGATGACTATTTAACCTGCTATTTACAAGTGGCGTCTTCATTTTTTTGTTTCTGGATCTTGTTTACTGAATCGAGGTTGCCACTATTTAACAAAGAAAATCTACAATACAACCTAAAACAAAATCCTATACAAGTTGTTTTCATATGGAACCCAACATTCTTTTTCCTAGAACAATGCATCTCTCGCAATGCAGAGTGCTTGCTATATTTACCCAACCCTAGTCATTATATCAAAGATGTCAAGCTGCAACTGCTATACAGGCACATGCTGCTGTCAATCATAACAGCAGAGCAAGAGACAATTCTAACAAATGTTCAGGTCCTTTCACAACATGACGAACCATACGAAAGGCCTACGTTAAACACTGAACGGCTTAAAATTGAGGTTTCAAAACTGTTGAGTAGAATCAAATGAGCAACAAACATCAGCAATACATTGGCAGATAGGACTCCATTAGGGCTGCAACTAACAATTATTTTCATAATCGATTAGTTGGCCGATTATTTTCTCGATTAATCAGATAAAAAAAATAATTTATTTAAAATAATTTAATAAAGTAACGTAGGATGTTACAAACAAATGGCAGAATAAAAAAAAAAAAAAAAAAACTTTCATAACAATGCATTTCTTGTTTTTATTTCCCAACCTGCCCCCCAGTTATGCACATTTGAGCCCAGGCTTGCCACACTGCCTCCCAGATATGCCACACTGCCCTCCCAGACATGCCACACTGCCCTCCCCACATATGCCTTATATACCCAGTATGCCTTATATCCCCTGATGTCACTCCGTCCTCCCCAGGTATGCCGTATACCCCCCTGATATGCCATAGTGCACTCATAGATTTGCAGACTCGTTCACAAACACAATACTTTTATAAATAAATACAGGAATTTGATTCCCCTTAGTTTCCCCCCCCCCATTTACCTCTAACTGCACCTTAAGTTAACCTTATTAAATGAATTTAATTAACCATCAGTCCTCAGCATTAATCCTGAAGACCCCATTAACCATCACTGACCCTAAATTAATCCTGAAAAGACCCCATTAACCACAACTGCCCCTAAATTAACCCTAAACACCCCATTAACTATAACTGCCCCTAAATTAACCCCCCACCTCCCCTAACTTTCAGCAGCCCAAATATAAATGTTATACTCCGTTAGACGAGTGTCACAGCCATGTGGATGCTACAGGAAATGGGTGGGGCCAATCAGCCATTGGCCCCACCTCTTTCGTGCTCCCTGTCCCTCCCTGCAGTCACTGCCAATTGGTCCCCGCACTGCCAATTGGTCCCGCCCCTTTCTTTCTCCAGCAGCGATTGCAGGGAGGGACTGGTAAGTAGGAACTGCTGCTGCGAGTCACAAACTGATTATAAAAACGAGGGGTGTTTTTCAGAGCATTTGCTTTGAAAAAACCCTCATTTTATAATCTATAAAAATCGATTCAACTAATCGATAATAAAATTTGTTGGCAACGATTTTCATTATCGATTAGTTGTTGCAGCCCTAGACTCCATACTGATGTCAAGTGCACCACCTTCTTATTTTGTGCTCAGAGGTATGTGGTAATAGTACTATAAATAATAAATAATAATGCGAGAGGAAAAAAGCTGAAATGCAGAAAGCAGTGAAAAAAGTTTTTTTTGTACTGAAATTCATTTCAGGATGCGTTAAACAGATTATATATATATATATATATATATATATATATATATATATATATATATATATAATTATATTTTTTTTTTTTGCTCTCTCAGCCTAGTGGATTAGAAAGTGGCTGAGTGACTGACAGAGGCTTGCAGTTAATTAAATACGTTAGCAGCAAGGTGTTGTTACCAGTGGGGTAGCTATTTTATTAGTGATGTTGCAAAAGGTCTTGATGGAAAGATATATATTTTTGGTACAAAGATTTGCGACAGGGTTGATGTTCCTTGAGGGATAAGGCAAATGGCAAATTATTTAGGTAAACAGGGAAAATAGTAAGAGCTATGGCAAGCAATGTTTAATCTGGAAAGTGCAATATATAGAATATTTGATACTGTCCTAAGGTCAACATTTTAAGAAAGGGATTATGGGGTAATTATTTCAGAGGACCTAACAGTAAGTAGACAATGCAAGAGAGCAGCAGGAAATGCCAGAATGCTTGGTTGTTTATGGAGGGGTATTAGTAGGAGAAATAGAGAAGTAGAGAAACTTACCAGAAAAGGTTAAATGATCGTAACACATAGCCTGAAAGATGGATGTGACGGGGGGCATATGATCAAAACATTTAAATAGATATAAAAAGACCAGGGACTAAGGAAAGTATTCACAGGTTGGGCAGACTAAACGGACTGAATGGTTCTTATCTGCCGTCACTTTCTATGTTTCTATGACTATTAGAAGAATATTATCAGCAGTCAGCACTTTAAACCCTTAAGGATCTGGCTTTTTTTCCCCCTTTGTACCCTTCGTGACTAAGACTATTTTAACATTTTTGCAGTGCTCGTGTTTAGCTGTAATTTTCATCTCTTTCACATAGTGTACTCGTGCACCTACGAAAGAACCTACAATTTCTAATATTTGTTTAGAAATACTTAAAGTTTTTATGGGGTTTTTTGCAAGTTATAGGCCAATAAATACAAATAGCATATTGCTATTTTAAAAACATATTTTCCCCAAGTTGGTCAATCTGCATTCATGTCTTTTGGGGACTTTACCCCCATTAAACATATGGGTTACAGTGATACCACCTATGCATGGGTTTGTCAAGTTATTTGGGTGGTGAAAAGCCAAATTTTGGACATGCATGATTTCAGTTCTTCAATTTGGAATTTTGACATTTTCCATGCCCACGTCAAAGGGACAACTTTGAACCCGACCAATTTAATTTAGCCGGTAAAAACATTTTTACCCCATGGGTATTTCAAAGGCTAGCATTTTAACTCTGAATCAGGCATCTGCCACCATATAGTATGTGGTGAATGTTGAGGGCCAGGGAGGGGCCACACATGGCCCCCTCTGTAGTTTTCTGTGTTGCCTCAACATTGAAGCATTACAGCAGCACCATTAAGCAAAGAACGCAACCTTTCGTCCGTTTCTAAGCTTATGTAATGTCATCTTTAACTGACTGTTTTTGGTCCATAAGGAGCTAATGCATACGATAGCTGTGAGGTCTATTTACATTTACATGGTGTCTTCCTTGCAAATGCATCACGGATTCTGCAGAATCTGATTTCATAAAGTATCAGGTAAGATTTACAGAGAGTAAGAATGCAGTTCTCCTTTCAAACTTCAGAGAGATGGAGTTGCTTCTGCTTGAAAATGGTGCACTGAAACCCTTTCTTTCACAGGTATTAGAGTGATTTTGTCACAAAAAAACGGTCCTTGAGGGCTAAATCCCCACCAGCGAACAATACCGTATTTGCTCGATTATAAGACGACCCTGATTATAAGACGACCTCCCAAAATCAAAATATTAATTTAGGAAAATACTAGTAAATATTAATTAATGTAAACTATTTTCTCATATTTAATAAAAGCTATGATTGAGAAAAATATATATTTTTTATTTCCTTTTATTTGCCAACCTGCCCCCCCCAGTTATGCACATCTGCCCCCAGAAATGCCTTATACCCCCCTATTTGCCACTCTGCCCCTTGATGTGCCTTTTAACCCTCTATATGCCACTCTGCCTCCAGAAATGTCTTCTACCCTCCTATATGCCACTGTGCCCCATGATATGCCTTTTAACCCCCTATATGCCCCATGATATGCCTTATATCCCTATATGCCACTCTGGCATATAGGGGGTTAAAATGCATTTCTGGAGATATATATATATATATATATATATCTGCTAACAGCAATCACACTCCTATCAAGCCAAGGCAGCCAGTACATGCTGGAACCTGGGGATGATAGTAGTGTGATTATAGCCTCCCTATGCCATGCTACCACCACCATCCCCCTTACACATCCATGCTATCACACACACACTCATTCACAAACATTTAAATACTCATTCATTCCATTAATCACACATACTTTACACATTAATCACAAAAACCCTCCCCCACCCCCTTACCTGAACTGCAGATCTCCCACTCGCAGACTTCTGCAGGGGCCCGGCTGTGCGAGCAACTTCTCTGGCCCCGCCCCCAGAGGAAGGAGGGGGGAGGTAGAGTTATGTGAGGACTGTGCTAGCTTCCTGTTCTCCTGCAGCTAGTAGGTGCGACGCTGCTCACGACCAAAGCCCGGTAAGCAGCCTGGCCCCAGCAGAATGAGGTCTGATTAGAAGACGACCTCGATTATAAGACGAGGGGTATTTTTCAGAGCATTTGCTCTGGAAAAAACCTCGTCTTATAATCGAGCAAATACGGTAATTTTATGGGATGGTTTAGAAATCTGTGACCACTACTGACATTAACATATCACTACGCCAGGGCTCGACAAATCCCAGGCGCCAGGTCGCCATGGCGACAGAGAATTTTGTCCTGGCGCCTAGGTTTTGTCAGCCTCTTACATCCATAAAAAAAATGTGGATGTAAGAGGCTGAGCTACCACACGGGGGCGCTGCTGTCTGCCCAGGAGTCTGGGCAGACAGCACAGCCACTCAGAGCCCGCCCCCGAGCCTGAGATCACTCCCACAGTGATCCTGTAGGCTGAAAACGCGGTTGCTGCAAAACCAGCAATCGTGTTTTCAGCTGCCACAGGCAGCTTCAGGGAAGGGGGTTCAGTGTTGATTGGGCCCCCACACAAGTGTGGGGACCTGACCCAACACCCCCCTGCTGCCTGATCGCTCCATGAGAGCGACAGTGCAGCGTTAACCCCTTCAATGCCGCGACCGCGGCATTTAGGAGTTAATTCCCGTTTTGCAGGGGGCTCTGCTGCTGGTGGTCTGCCTAGAAGCCCAGGCAGGCCAGCAACAGAAAAAACGAGCCCCCACAAGCCCTTTGATGATTCCTGTAGGCATGGAAGCCTACAGCAGTCATCAAAGACTCCCCTCCCTGCAATGGCTGGCCAGAGGCAGCTTCAGGGACAGGGGAGAGGGTTCTTCGGTCTCCACATGAGTGTGGAGAGCAGCCCCAACACCCCCCTGCTGCCTGATCGCTCCATGAGAGCGACAGTGCAGCGTTAACCCCTTCAATGCCACAATTGTGTATGACACATTCCTGGCATTGCAGGGGTTAACATTTGTCCCCACAAGCTTGTGGGGACTAAATATCAGTCAATGCTGTGCTCCAATGGAACATCAGCATCGAAAGAGTTAAAAAAAAAAATGAATTTATAAAAAAAAAAAAACCCAGCACTGACCTGAAAGTCCAGGGTGCTTCCAGGTCAAATGCTGTGATTTTAGTAAGTGGGGTGATGATGATCAGATCACTCCTGACCAACTGTTAGTTTAAAAAAATCCTGGCTCCTAACTTTTTTACCTGGCGCCTAGATTCAGAACAAATTTGTCAAGCCCTGCACTACGCCAAGTTAGAGAGAGAAAAAAAATTAAAAAAAAAGCGATGGCCACCTTATTATATAAATTATATACTTAATATTTGCCGTACAACGGTCAAAACAGATACAAATCCTAGGGTGGTTTGGTTTACAAATCATTCGGCTCTAGTTGTGTAAAATACATGTATTTTTTTCTTTTTATGTTTGTGCCTTTTAAAAAAAAAATTAAAAAACAAAAATTGATTCATACAAAATTTTTATAAATAGAAATCCTTACTAAAACAAACAAACAAAAAAAACCAACAACCCTGGGTTATACAAATTATAACATACCATCAATTTACCCAATCAAACAGTAATAGCAACTAATACAATGTCGAATTTGTTAAAGCGAAAAAAAACAAAAAAAAACCCATTAAAATACAGGAATATTCCGGTGCAACAACAATGAACATTTACACTGCTTCCCTGTACCATTCCCTAACGTAAATTTTGAAAAGTGAAAGAAATGGAAAGTAGGACAATATTGACAATTTAAAGGGCACAGCTTGATAGTGGATGTTTCTGAGCCACCTGATCAAATATGTGCCTTGCAAGCAACAGCAGTAGGAGTAAGAAGACAAGGACCCCCCCCCAAAAAAAAATAGAATAAAGGATATCTGTATACTAATAAACCATAGAAAATGTACAGAAATAATCCAAACACAAATCAAGTAAACATCTTGATCTAACCACAGTCAATGTCATGTCTTGAAAACTACCATCAGCTGTAGCAATATTCTAATAAGGTTTGTACAAGGCACAAAAAGCATCTATTACATATCCGCAGATACTGTGGATATAAAAAGTTTACACACCCCTGTGTAAAATGGCAGGTCCTTGTGATATTAAAGAATGAGACAAAGATAAATCATGTCAGAACTTTTATGTGAACAATTCAATTGCGAAACAAACTGAAATCTTTGAGGAGGAAAACAAAAACTCACAATAAACCTGATTGCATAAGTGTCCTTACCCTCTTATAACTGTGGCTTTGGGCGTGTTCAGAATTAACCAATCACATTCAAACTCATGTTAAATAGTCATTACACACCTGCCATTGTTTAAAGTGACTGATTAATCACAAATAAAGTTCAGCTGTTCTAGTAGGATTTACCTGACATTTGCTTAATTGCATCTCAGAGCAAAAGCCATGGTCCGCAGAGAGTTTCCAAAGCATTAGAGGAATCTCATTGTTTTCATTTTTTTTTTTTTTAATTCCTATATGAAAACTAATGAAAAAAACTGGGAGGTACAAGTAGGGTTTTGCTAATTAATTTTTTTTTTTTTTTAGAAATCTGGTAATCATGTCCCCTTGTCCTATTTGGGACATCTTTGAAGTCAGCCAATTTAAATTTACCCCCATCATTTGTCAGCATCAAATGTCAGCATTTTTAAAAAGATTCAGTGACCAAATAAAAGGTCTTAAAATTGGCATTTTTAATAAATCTTCTTGGAACCTTATAATGTCATGGCGACATCACTGGAGCATTATCTTTAGATGTTACTTTTTTTTTTTTTTTTGTTATAGATTTTTTCTTAGGAAGTTGTGCTCTATTGACCTACATCGTTAATTGAAGTTCCCAGACAGACACTCTGGGAACTCTTACTTTTTATTCGGCGCCACCAACTTGTAAGAGCCAACATGCTTCTCGCTATTGCACTTGTGATCGCTCTCAAAAGAGATCACACTGGGACCCTGATTTTTTTGTGTTGTTCACCAGATATAAACAGATTTACTTAAGGGTACCAAGCAACCCTAAGTATATGTTTTAAGATCCAAGCTTGGACATCAGAGAGAATAATAATTACCTTTTATGTTATTTAACATCTCCTTAAGGAGGCTAAAACTGTGGAGCAACGGGTCCTGTTCCTCATCCTAAAAACAAGGAGACAAAAAAAAGAATAATCAAATGTATCTCAAAAGAAACTCTTTCCCTCTTTATCCTATAGGAAATTATTATTTTTTTTTTTAAACAAATTTTACTTTTTAACACACGTCTAGACTAGGAAGAGAAATCAAAGCGTTATTAAAAGGACATGTCAATGATCAATAAGATAAAACTAACGAGAACCAGGTGACCCTAATCCTTGTTGATGGGTTTACCTCTCAGCTAGCTGGCCACAGATCAGTAGCAGTGAAGTTCCAAATCAGCGATCTTGCAGAGGTCAAAAAGGGATACTAAAAACACTCCAGGCAGATATACACACAGGCAGGTATAAGAACACACAGATCTTATTAACCCCTTAAGGACCAGGCTGTTTTTTACCTTTTGTACCCTTTGGGACCTAGGCTGTTTTTATACTTTTGCGGTGCTTGTGTTTAGATGTAATTTTCTCCTCACTCATTTAGGGTACCCACACAAGTTATATATTGTTTTTTTCCCAGGACAAGAAGGACTGTCTTCAGATACCATTGTTTTGATCATATCTAATTTCCCATAAAAAAAAAAAAAAGATAAAAAAATTTGGAAAAAAACCCCAAAACTCACTTTTACCCGAAAAATCTTTTACTCTTCCAAAAAAACCTGCTAAAAAGATTCTACTATTTGATCCAAGTTTAGTAATACCCAATGTTTTTATGGTGCAAATAGCATTTTGCTATTTCAAAACCATTTTGTTTCCAAAGCTGGTCATTCTGCCTGTGTGCTCTTTCGGGTATCGTTGAAGCTGGCCAATGCAATTTACCCCAACAAACCGTATATTTTTGAAAACTAGACACCACAAGGTATTTTAAATGGTAGTATTTTAACCATTTCCATGCATGAGATTCTACCACCAGCCTGTGCACACATATCCCCGGGGCATTCATTATCAAACGCAATTTGATTAAATGTTTTTGTCAAACAAGTGATTTGTAGAAGGTTCCAAAGCCATCGGGTCCTGTCGTTTTATATTTTACTAAGCGATCAATTGCTGTATTTACTTCACTTTTTAATATAGGTTTATTTAATATTTCTCTTTGTGTTTGTGTAATCGGAGGGATTTTAGTATTTTTTAAATATGCAGATATGTCCTCTTCTGAATTTGTTATTGGTTAATTATACAGATCTTGGTAGAATAGCCTGAACCTTTCCACTATATCTTCTGGTGTTAGATATGTCTTGTTAGAATCTATGATTTTGGTTATTTTGCTCTTCGCCTTAAATTTTTTTAATCTATTAGACATAATTTTATTCGATCTATTGCTTCTATGGCAATATCTAATTTTTATAGTTTTTCCATATTTTTAAGTACTATATCCATCTCTATTTGGTTTATAATTTTCTTGTATTATTTTGATCTCCTCTGATTTTGTTTTTGTTGGGTTTACTTTATTCTCCATTGTTGCGCTATATAGATCTATATATATAGATCTGATACAACTATTTCCTTTTTTTGGATTTTTTTAAATTTAACCCCTTAACAACAATCCACGTACACGTACGGGGTGACGATGCAATGCGTTAGTGACAATACCCGTACATGTATGTGGTTGCGATATTTGCTGTCGGCATTTTGTCGGCGGCATTGCGGTTTTCCTGGAAGCCTCACCGAGATCGGAGGTTTAAACAGACCGGTGATATAAATCACCGATCTGTTAAACACGCCCCCGAGCCCGATGCAAATCGGTTGAGGGTCATTCCAGGCTGCCTCTTCATTGAGGCAAGCCTGCAATGCTCCAGAAGGGGCTTCACCACCTCACAGTGAATCACGGCGATCGGTGGGTTAAACGACAGACCAGTGACCAATTGTCTTGGTTTTGATATTTGTTATATCATTATAGTTAATTGCGGGTGGTATTAAGGGTGGATATTTATATTTTTATCACTATTTTTGGTCTAGTGCAGACAGATAGTGAATTTTAACCCTTTTACCACCAGAACCAAGTCACGCGCACGCTTGGAGTAGAGTGCGTTCGTGACAAAATCTATCCTAGCATAAGAGCAATGGACTTTAAAGAAGTGTGTATAATCTCTTTGTCCTGGATGCGTTAATCTCCATAGATCATATAGATTATATTTCCTCATTTCGTTATCTAATGCTCTTCTTGCTTTTTTTAATTTATTGTTCACTGAAATTGATTTGAGTAGCTATTTGTCTAAATCTGTATCTTGGACACAGTTAAAATTCCCTGTTATCAAGAGGTTTCCTTTTTTAATTTTTTCTATTCTCATCATTATTTTAGAAAAAAAGGACCATGGGAGCCAAATTAGGTAAATATAAATTTACTATTGTAAATAGTATCTCATTTATATTTGCTATTAATATTATATATCTGCCCTCCTTGTCCATTTCTTCATGTTGAATGTCTATGTTTAAAGAATCAGAAAAAATAATTGCTACCCCTCTTTTTTTGCATCAAAGAGGCGTGAACAAATCTAGAAAAGGGTCTACCTCCCCAATTAATATTGTCATTGTCTAACCAATGGGTTTCTTGGAGAAATACCATTTCTATTCTCTCTTTTTCAGAAAAGCATATACCCTGTTTCTTTGAAAGTGATCATAGATCACTTTCTAAGCTTGTTTTATTGAAATGATGTGTCAGGCACATCAATGGACATTAAGGGACAATATTTCAGAAAACAGCGTGTTCAGATTGTTTCTGTCTTAGGCCTTAATTGGCAGGTAATAAGTTAAATTCGTATTGGATAAATGTTACAAAGTTAACTTAATTTTTCAATGATTCCTATTAATGTTCTGCCCCATAATGTTTACCTATAGTCTGAGACTGGTCAGTAAATTGGTGCCTCTTTTCCATCTCTTAGTAAAATGGTGAGACCGCCATCCTGTTCTCATATATAGTTTAAATGTTCTTAGCGTTTATAAACCTTTTTCCATTCATAACAAAAAGTTAGAATTATATTTTAGTTCATTATTTGATGTGCTCTACTTTTATGTCAAGCATAATACTTTTATATAAACTGGGAACATAAAGTACATTATTTTCAATTTGCAAAACTATTCCACTCTGCATTTCTTCCAAATACCATTTTTCATGAAAAAAAAATTTTGCTCCATAATTTCAAAATTTCTAGAAATTTGACATCTCTCAGATACAGACAACAATAGCAAGATACTATTACGTGACAAAAGGATTGTCTTACTGAATGGTCATTGCTTGTGAGCAGTCCAACTCATTTTAACTGGGAACTGAAATGCCTAGATTCCCAAAGCTTCGAAAGCCTTATTGCGGTGCAGCTAGAGTGGAAATGGCCAGGATTGGTGAGATACATACAATAATAAAACAAACAATATCAGTCAGTCTTGTAATGGAACCAGGGGTCCGTTGCAAGCATATGTAAGTTACGCACTACTGCTGCTAGGCTTTTGAGATTTGTCAAAAAAAAAAAAAAAAAAAAATTTGAACATTTTTATATAAAATCAACTAACAATATATGCAGGCGTTTTCATGTAATCACTCACAATAGAAGAGAATTAGCACTTAGTAAAACCATTTGAAAGAAGGTCATCAATTCACCTTACTAGTTAATGGTGAAATGTTTGGGTAGGAGAAGTTGTATTCCCAGGAGAATTCCATATACTGCTCATTTGGACATCACTTTATGTGCAATACAGTGGGGCAAAAAAGTATTTAGTCAGCCACCAATTGTGCAAGTTCTCCCACTTAAAAAGATGAGAGAGGCCTGTAATTTTCACCATAGGTACACTTCAACTATGAGAGACAGAATGGGGGAAAGAATACATGAAATCAAATCGTAGGATTTCTAATGAATTCATTGGTAAATTCCTCGGTAAAATAAGTATTTGGTCACCTACAAACAAGCAAGTTATCTGGCTCTCACAGACCTGTAACATCTTCTTTAAGAGTCTCTTCTGTCCTCCACTCGTTACCTGTATTAATGGCACCTGTTTGAACTTGTTATCAGTATAAAAGACACCTGTCCACAACCTCAAACAGTCACACTCCAAACCCCACTATGGCCAAGACCAAAGAGCTGTCGAAGGACACCAGTAACAAAATTGTAGACCTGCATCAGGCTGGGAAGACTGAATCTGCAATAGGCAAGCAGCTTGGTGTGAAGAAATCAACTGTGGGAGCAATTATTTGAAAATGGAAGACATACAGGACTACTGATAATCTCCCACGATCTGGGGCTCCACGCAAGATCTCACCCCGTGGTGTCAAAATGATCACAAGAACGGTGAGCAAAAATCCCAGAACCACATGGGGGGGACGGGGACCTAGTGAATGACCTGCAGAGAGCTGGGACCAAAGTAACAAAGGCTACCATCAATAACACACTACCAGGGACTCAAATCATGCAGTGCCAGGCGAGTCCCCCTGCATAAGCCAGTACATGTCCGGGCCCGTCTGAAGTTTGCTAGAGAGCATTTGGATGATCCAGAAGAGGACTGGGCTAATGCCATATGGTCAGATGAAACCAAGGTAGAACCTCAACTCGTCGTGTTTGGAGGAGAAAGAATGCTGAGTTGCATCCAAAGAACACCATACCTACGGTGAAGCATGGGGGTGGAAACATCATGCTTTGGGGCTGTTTTTCTGCAAAGGGACTGAATGAGGCCATGTATCGTGAGATTTTGAGTGAAATCCTTCTTCCATCAGCAAGGGCATTGAAGATGAAACATGGCTGGGTCTTTCAGCATGACAATGATCCCAAACACACCGCCTAAGCAATGAAGGAGTGGCTTTGTAAGAAGCATTTCAAGGTCCTGGAGTGGCCTAGCCAGTCTCCAGATCTCAACCCCATAGAAAACCTTTAGAGGGAGTTGAAAGTCTGTGTTGTCCAGCGACAGCCCCAAAACATCACTGCTCTAGAGGAGATCTGCATGGAGGAATGGTCTAAAATACCAGCAACAGTGTGTGAAAACCTTGTGAAGACTTACAGAAAACGTTTGACCGCTGTCATTGCCAACAAAAGGTATAAAACAAGGTATTGATATGAACTTTTGTTAGTGACCAAATACTTATTTTCCACCATAATTTGCAAATAAATTCTTTAAAAATCAGAAAATGTGATTTCCTGTATTCTTTCCCCCCATTCTGTGTCTCATATTTGAAGTGTACCTATGGTGAAAATAACAGGCCTCTCTCATCTTTTTAAGTGGGAGAACTTGCACAATTGGTGGCTGACTAAATACTTTTTTGCCCCACTGTATATCCTACAGTTCCATTTGGGACATTATTCAGCACTAAAATATCTGTGTGGAAACACCTCAGAAGAACTTCATACACTGCCTATTTGCACATTATTTCATGTGCAATATATCCTGTAAGTTCATTATTTGTGCCATTGAACCTTTTGTTTAACTTTTAGATATTGTGGAAGTAAAGAATATGCATTTATTGAGATGTTCTCATAACACTACTAACAAAATAGACAATAAAAAAAAGGATAGATGAAACAGAACAAAGCACATCTTAGTTATGAAATGTAAATATTTAGAGCTTACCAAAGGAGTGTGAATGCTCCATCTTGCATTGCGTTTTATTGCACCAACAACTGTGCTGATTTCACCTTGAATTATGTAGATATTCCGGTCTACCATTTTTACAGCCTTGAAAACAAGAAAGAAAAAACATAATAAAGCAGCCAAAATTAGATGCTCAAGTAATCAGATAACTTACTACCAAATCTGATACATCAGGTCTGTGCAAATGTTTATGAAAACTGTCTTACTGTCTTCTGCTTGTCCTTTATTTGCCACAGATTTTAACTGGGAACCACAAGTGGAAACCTCCAAGGAAATCTGTGTGCCCTTATTTAATTTTTACAGAGGAATAAACAAGCTTTGTTGACTGGTAACAGAAATGCAACATTAAGTTTCACTCAAACCAGAGTGTACAGGATGTATACAAGGGAATGTTTACTGCCCCTAAGAGCCCACACTAAGGAGGAATGGTAATTCATTGGACACAGCCATCACGTAAACTTTGAAGCATATGGCAGCCGCATGTACCTTGCCCCTTTTCCCCACTCAACAGCTGTATGTCAAGCAGGATTTGTGATCATCAGCATTCCTGGGAACTCTCCGGGTTTGACCCCGAGATTGCCGGGTGAGCACTGCTTCTCTGGTTCTCCGGGTCAAGACCCAAATCCTCCGGGTCGCGGGGTCTTGACACGCCCGCACATTTTTCTGTTAAATGGGAGTATTTCCTGCCGACATCAGCAGGACCACCTGCCGACATCAGCAGGACCACCCGCCGACGTCAGCGTGCAGTCCTGGACACGTCCCGCAACGGGAAATAAAGAGTCGAAAAAGTTTCACCAAGGGTCTTTCCAGACCCTCCTGAGAACTCTGACTCCCCTTGCAGGTTGAATACAGGTACTGCATTCAACCATGCAAGTCAATGCAGCCCAGCTTTCTAATCACAATGTGATTAGTAAAATAAATGTAACACGTAAAAATAATTTCCCACTGATGTCACATCAGTGGAACCTTCCAGTTCCAAAAAATATATTTACACAAACGCCACCCACCAAAATAAATACACCGCAGAAAAGGGAAAAAAACAAGTTTATTTTTTTTTTTTTTTTTTTTATTTTAAATATCTTTCACTCCTCTACACAAGCTAATATGCTAAATAGATTCTCATATTTGCCCCGATTTTCAAAATACCCAATGCTTCTATATTTTTTTGCAGGTTGTATGCAAATAGGTTGAAGCAGCATATTGCAATTTCAAAAAAAAAATTATAAATCTGGTCGTACTGCCCCATGTCCTATTTGGGACATCTTTGAACCAGGCCAATCCCCAAATGTAGCCTTTTGGACCCCAAACAAACTAAGTGGTGTCACTGTACTCAGGAGGTATTACAAATTTGGGTTTCTTTGGCTGTTGCATACACATGTGCTGTAAATTCATACTAAACTGAACTGCAATGTATGTGTGGGGAGGGAAAAAAAAATACTACCACAAAAACTTTGACAAAGGCTGGTGGTAAATTTAGTGCATGGTTAAAATACCAGCATTTGAAATACCCTGGGGTGTTTAACAAATGACTTGGGCTGAAAGTTTGTGGTCACTGTAATTCTGCAGAATAAATTTGGGGCCAATCAGATGCCTCTTTGATAATACTGCAAACACTCATTCTGGTTTTATAAAGTTATAAAACATTATTTTTGCTATTTTTTTCCTTATTTTATTGATCAGGAAACCAAAAGGGATATTATAATTATATATATATATATATATATATATATATATATATATATTTTTTTTTTTTTATATCTTATTCATATATAAACGTACATAATAAAAAATGTATACATATATACATAGATCCAAAAATATTAGTAGCAACCCATAGAGAATCCAACAGTCGAGTTAACAGATAGGGTAAAGCTATAATAGCATTGTGTTAGGCGGTCATGCAAACAAAATAGAACATTAAATGCCATCAAAAAATAGAAAGGCAACTATAAGATAAGACGTCGGGGGGGGAAAAAAAAAAAAAAAAAAAAAAAAAAGAAAACATAAGAAAAAAAAAACAGACCTTTAGGAGCCAAGAATGTAATAAGGTTATGTATTAAACATGCATACAACCAGACATAATTCACACAGGAGGCATACAATCACACTCACTTTACCATTTCGCTATAGAAAGAGGTAATATAAAAAGTTTTTAGTATCCAGGTAAGATGTTGTCCTGGAAATTATTATTTTTTTATTATAATAATGGTTATTGATAATTGGCTCGATAAGACAAGGTTTTTTTCCAGATGCTCTGAAATCCCTGCGCTAAACCCCTATTATAGACCGCACCCCCACTTTAGAGCCCATCTTCGGGCAAATATATCTATCTATCTACACACACACATACATATACACACACACACACTGCTCAAAATAATAAAAGGGAACACTTAAACAACACAATGTAACTCGAAGTCAATCACACTTCTGGGAAATCACAGTCCACTCAGGAAGCAACACTGATGGACAATCAATTTCACATGCTGTTGTGCAAATGGAACAGACAACAGGTGGAAATTATAGGCAATTAGCAAGACACCCCCAATAAAGGAGTGGTTCTGCAGGTGGTGACAACAGACCAATTCTCAGTTCCTATGCTTCCTGGCTGATTTTTTGGTCACTTGAATGCCGGTGGTGCTTTCACTCTAGTGGTAGCATGAGACGGAGTCTACAACCCACACAAGTGGCTCAGGTAGTCCAGCTCATCCAGGATGGCACATCAATGCAAGCTGTGGCAAGAAGGTTTGCTGTGTCTGTCAGCGTAGTGTCCAGAGCACGGAGGCGCTACCAAGAGACAGGCCAGTACATCAGGAGACGTGGAGGAGGCCGTAGGAGGGCTACAACCCAACAGCAGGACCGCTACCTCCGCCTTTGTGCAAGGAGCAGGAGGAGCACTGCCAGAGCCCTGCAAAATGACCTCCAGCAGGCCACAAATGTGCATGTGTCCACTCAAACGGTCAGAAACAGACTCCATGAGGGTGGTATGAGGGCCAGACGTCCACAGGTTGGGGTTGTGCTTAAAGCCCAACACTGTGCAGGACGTTTGGCATTTGCCAGAGAACACCAGGATTGGCATATTCGCCACTGGCGTCCTGTGCTCTTCACAGATGAAAGCAGGTTCACACTGAGCACATGTGACAGAGTCTGGAGACGCCGTGGAGAAAGTTCTGCTGCCTGCAACATCCTCCAGCATGACCGGTTTGGCGGTGGGTCAGTAATGGTGTGGGGTGGCATTTCTTTGGGGGGCCGCACAGCCCTCCATGTGCTTGCCAGAGGTAGCCTGACTGCCATTAGGTACAGAGATGAGATTCTCAGACCCCTTGTGAGACCATATGCTGGTGCGGTTGGCCCTGGGTTCCTCCTAATGCAAGACAATGCTAGACCTCATGTGACTGGAGTGTGTCAGCAGTTCCTGCAAGAGGAAGACATTGATGCTATGGACTGGCCCGCCCTTTCCCCAGACCTGAATCCGATTGAGCACATCTGGGACATCATGTCTCGCTCCATCCACCAACGCCACGTTGCACCACAGACTGTCCAGGAGTTGGCAGATGCTTTAGTCCAGGTCTAGGAGGACATCCCTCAGGAGACCATCCGCAACCTCATCAGGAGCATGCCCAGGCGTTGTAGGGAGGCGTATGGGCATGTGGAGGCCACACACTACTGAGCCTCATTGTGACTTGTTTTAAAGGACATTACATCAAAGTTGGATCAGCCTGTAGTGTGGTTTTCCATTTTGATTTTGAGTGTGACTCCATATCCAGACCTCCATGGGTTGATAAATTTGATTTCCATTGAGAATTTTTGTGTGATTTTGTAGTCGGCACATTCAACTATGTCAACACATTCATTCAGATCTAGGATGTGTAATCTTAGTGTTCCCTTTATTAATTTGAGCAGTGTATATTATATACACACACAATGGATAAAAAAAGTCTACACATCCCTGTTAAAAAGATGTTCTTCTGATGTTAAAGAATGAGACAAAGATAAATCATGTAAGAACTTTTTCCACCTTTAACGTGAATTCAATTGCAAAACTGTGAGGGGGGGGAAAAAAAACCTCACAGTAACCTGGTTGCATAAGTGTGCACACCCTTAAACTAATACTTTGTTGAAGCACCTTTTCATTTTATTACAGCAATCAGTCTTTTTGGGTAGGAGTCTATTAGCATGGCACATCTTGACGTGGCAATATTTACCCACTGTTTGCAAAAGCGCTCCAAATCTGTCAGATTGTGAGGACATCTCCTGTGAACAACCCTCTTCAGAACACCCCACAGATGTTCAATTGGATTCAGGTCCAGGCTCTGGCTAGGCCATTCCAAAATGTTAATCTTTTTCTGGTGAAGCCATGCTTTTGTGGATTTGGATGTGTGCTTTGGGTCGTTGTGCTGAAAGGTGAACTTCCTCTTCATAACGGACGCCTAAAGGTTTTGTGCCAAAATTGCCTGGTATTTGTAACAGTTCATAATTCCCTCCACCCTAAGGCCCCAGTTCAAGCTGACGGAAAACAGCCCCAAAGCAGGATGCTGCCACCACCATGCTTCACTGTGGGTATGGTGTTCTTTAGGTGATGTGCAGTGTTTTTGCACCAAACATACCTTTTGGAATTATGGCCAAAAAGTCCAACCTTGGTTTCATCAGACCATAACACATTTTCCCACATGCTTTTGGGGGACTTGATGTTTGTTTTTGCAAACTTCCGCCGGGCTTGGATTTTTTTCTTTGTAAGAAAAGGCTTCTTGCCACCTTAACCCATGGCCCATTCATAAGAAGAATACGGGAGATTGTTGTCACACGCAGCACACAGCCAGTACTTGCCAGAAATGCCTGCAGCTCCTTTAATGTGGCAGAAGCCTCTTGTAAGCCTGCCTGACCAGTTTTCTTCTCGTCTTTTCATACATTTTGGGGGCGATGTCCATTTCTTGGTAATGTCTCTGTTGTGCCATATTTCTCCACTTCACTGTGTTCCATGGTATATCTAATGCTTTGGAAATTCTTTTGTACCCTTCTCCTGACCGATATCTTTCAACAATGAGATCCATCTGATGCTTTGGAAGCTCTCGGCGGACCATGGCTTCTGCTCTTCAGATGCAACCAAGCCAGTGCTTGATAAATATGTTTTGAATCTAGGAGCCAGCTAAAAAAAAAAAGTTAGGAACCAGGATTTTTTTTTTTAAAACTAACAACTTTTTATTATCAACGACAAAAATAACAGATCTTAAATTTACACGTTAAAAAAAAAAACTAGAACCAAATGTCATGGGAATTATGCAGATAATTTGATTTATTCATATGTGACACACCAAATGTTCTATATATTAGTGTTTTTCACTTGGCTTTTTGTGGTCATGAACATGCCTTGTATTTGTCACTGCTTTGTCATTAACCCCCCTTTTATATTTTTGCCCATTGTGTATTAATGCCCCAGCCAGGCCCCCTTTAGTATTGATTGTGTTCCACCCCACGGCCTTATATGCATTGATTTATGTGTTGCCCCCAGCCAACCCTCCTCCCTTGTGTATTGATGCCCACACCCCTTTTATAGTGGTTAATGTGATGCCCCCCTTTAGTATTAACCCTATTAATGCCCCACAGCTGTATTAGCCCCAGCCTTACATACCCCTGTTTTATATTGATTTTGGAATTTCAAATCCCAGACATCCCCCTTTTGCATTATTTACGTTTTAATGAAGTACCAAGGGAATTCCCCCTCCCTTAAATATAGGTTTACATTTTCGCTTTTCTTTTTTTCCCGCTCTCCTCCGACGCGACAATCCTCTCCCCGTCACGAGGAACTCTTCTGTGAGCCCGCCCCTTGAGCGTCACATCTTCAAAGGGGCGGGATGAAGAGCCTCACTGAGGCACTGCCACTCAGCAGCACGGTGTGTGCAAGCCGGCCGCCTAAAAAAATTGAAGCCGCCGACGTGCACACACGGCAGTCTTACTGTAAGAAATTAAGGGTGCCTTTAAAATGGGACATTACATTTTATGCATAAAATACCAGCATTTGAAATACCCTGGGGTGTCTAGTTTTCAAAAAATAAAATGCATATGTATGACTTAGTTTTTGCAGATAAAGATTTTTGTACGGGTAAGAAAAAGTTCTGACATGATTTATCTTTGTTTCATTCTTTAACATCACAAGAACCTGTGGTGTGTAGACTTTTTATATCCACTGTACATACACAAAAACACATATTCCCCCCTGCTTTGGCAGGGAGAGGGGAAAGAGGCACAAACCGGCCCAACATCAGGGAGCCCAAGGTCTGTCACTCCAGACAATGGCTTCCGTGCTCCCTAATCACTACACATCACCAACTGATCCCGAGCGCCAGGATACAACGTCAAGCCCCACTCTCTGCAGCAATATCTGGCGCATAGTCATTAGGGAGCACTAAAGCACAGGTCTAAAATGACAGACCTCCCACTCCCACAACTGGATGTTGGATGGGGGATGAGAAAGGTGATGGGGAGAAAAGGGTGTAAGGGCAGTGTATGTGTATGCATGCGTGTGGGGAGGTGTGTGGACTATTTGTCCTGAGTTTAGAAATACCCAATGTTTTTATTGCTTCTTTTCTGCGCGTTATGGGGCAATAGGTACAGGTAGCGTTTTGCCATTTCAAAACCATTTTTTCCAAATCTGGTAATTCTTCCCCCATGTGGCATTTCGGGTATCTTTGAAGCCGGTCAAATGCTGGTATTTTAACTCTTTGCATGCACAAATTTTTTTTCCCCCAAAAGTTTGCAGTAGTATTTTTGTGTGTATTTTTCCCCACACCCCTACTAAGGTATGAATCTACAGCTCCTGGTATATGTGTTCAGCAATATCTCCCGAGTACAGTGATACCCCACATGCATGGGTTTGTCAGGTTTGTGGGGAACTAAAAGGCCACATTTGGGACGTGTGCATTTTTCTAATTGGAAAATAAATGTGTGGCCATCCTTCCCCCCCATGTTAATTGGGACATTTTTTTAAAAGTAGACACCCCATGGGCATTTAATATGCCAGTATTTTAACTCTTTCTATGCGAGAATTGTTTTAAGCTAATGTGCTAATTTTTGGACTTGCTCACAAATATATTTTTATAATATATATTTTACATTTTTTTTTTTTTTACATTTTTTTGGAACTTGAAGGTTCCCCTGATGGTGACATCAGTGGGAAGTTATTTTTACATTTTACTGGTTTTTTTTTTAACTGTTTTTATCTTCTTATTTTTCTTTTTATTTATTGTGATTAGAAAGCTGGGCTCCATTGACTTGCATGGTTGAATGCAGTACCTGATCACCTCCTAAACACTTTTAAAACGGGCGTCCGCCGCCATACAGTGTATGGCGGACGTTGATGCCCCGGGGAGGGGCCAGACACGGCCCCTGATGCCGATCACGGTGTTGCTGAATACCTCGATGTCGAGGCATTACAGCAAGACCGTTTGGGTGCAGAAAGCGAACGTAGCTCGCTTTCTGCACCCGTTTAAAGTCATGATGGTCCTGGCACATCAATTTCGTGAACCCTTCGTTTTCGGGGTGACGTGCCAGGGCCGTCAATTGTCATTAAGGCGTTAAAGGCAGTGTGTTTAGGTGTTTATGGGCAGGTGTGTCTAAGGGCAGTGTAGGTATTTGTAAGCTGTGGGTGTGTAAAGGCAGGGGTGTGTGAGGCTAATGTATGTGTATAGACATGCATATGTTAGGCCAGTGTATGTGTATACGTGTGTTTACGGGCAGGTGTCTGTAAAGGCAGTATGAGTGGGCAGCTGTGTGTAAAGGGCAATGTATGTGTGGGGAGTGAACCTGTAACATTGCAAAAATCTGCATGTTCTACATGTAATTCATAGTGACAGAAAATGATTTGCCATTAAGAAATATTAAATGTGGAAGAGCACCTTTATCTCATTTAATAGCTAACAATTTTCATGAGAGCAATATCTACCACGTTATGATACATGGAAATAATTTTAGTTGGGTTATCAGGGTGCAATTAACAAGGTAACCAGAAAATGTTACAGCATAATAAAAAAAAAATACAGCAAACTGAAAATACCCCAGCTTCCCACATACTTGCCAGCACGACTGACCCCAATTCCAAGATGGCGACCCGGGAAGCGGCGGTGACGTTGACTTCACATTAACGCTGGTTCGCCTGGGTACAGAAATAGCAAACAGGGGGTTCCTGTAGAAATAAACCGGTCTTCTATGTTGAATATTATATAAGTATTCCAACTAACTCAACACGAATCAAAACAGTTTATATGGCCTCGCAAAGAAACCGGCTAGAACCGCCCCTGTAAACTTCACTGACGTGGTAACGCAGCCTGCCGCGACGCCTGGAAACCACAGCAGTGAACCAATGACAGCCTGACTTCCGCTGAACGGCAATCGTCTCATCCACTCAGTAGCAGATGTAGTAAAAGGCGGATTTTCCAATGACTCTCAGCCAATCTGCTTGGTTTAGCCTATAGTAATAGCAAAGATTAGAGCCTAAGCGGGTGACGTATACCATGGAATTTGCTTGTAGTCCAGAAAATTTGGAACTAGAGTGGCGTAAGGGGAATCTGCTATTTTAAATGAAACATAGCGTAATATGTAGGTGAAATAGAATATATGAATATATATATAAATAGTAAACCGTTTGTCACTTTGGTCTAATTTAGTTATTTACAAGTCTGCATTGTGGGTTACATGGTAGTTTGGACCTTAAAGGAGTGCTCCAGGGCTTTGTTTCTGTTAATGCATATTGGACTCCAAAGTGTGTACTGTATGCACATTGATGCAGGCATTCTTTTGTTATTGCTGTGAGAAAATAAGACTTTTAGCTGTCTCATTAACTCTTCAGTCCTGGGAGTTTTCAGAACCTAAGGGTCAGATTTTTTCCCAAATTTAATGAACCCACTTAAATTATATACCATTTTGTTTAGGAGAAGTAGGGCCTTTGAAAGCCATGGAAATACATAGAACATAACAATTGGTGATAATAGATTTTTATAAAACGGAAAACTAACCAATTTTTGGCAATTTTGCTTAAAATGTATTTTATGTTCTAGGTGCCTCAGCTGAACAATGACCTTATTTATGTTCAGCAACAGCCATGCTGTCCACATTACCCCATAGCACATATTTGTTAATACTATTATCTTAAGATTTTTTTTGGGGGGGGGGTAGTGATTTTTTTTTGCTTATGTGGTTTGTCTAAAGAGCACTTAAAAAAAACAACAACACTTTTCACTGTTCACCATATGCATCATGATCTCTCTGGGGACTTTTCATACATTTTTGATCCTACTGATGTGATGGTGACACTGGGCTACCAATAAATGTTCTATTATCATCATTATTATTATTTTGAATGTTTTCCATTTTCCGTTTTCTATTTTTTTTATTTTCATTTTCTGGAGGAGTAACATCTCCTCCCTCTGATCTGCTTGCTCCTTACCCTTGCATTGCTCATTGCAATAGGTGTGATTATTATTATTATAATTTACTTTACTTTTATTTATATAGCGCCAACAGTTTAAGCAACGCAATCCCAGGGGTTTTTGGTACCTCAAAGCCCGGAGCAATTTTGCCATTTTTGCACTGTCGGTTCAGCGATGATTCTCTTTTCCTGTGAATAGTATACCCATATAAACTATATATTGTTTTTTCAAGGAGAGATAGAGCTTTCTTTAGAGCTTACCATAGTTGGATGATTAGCTGAAAATTTAGAATTAGAAATTTAGTAAAAACTAGCAAAAATTAGAAAAAAACACCTATTTTTTTTTAATTTTCCCTCTGAATCCAAACAAAATTAGGTAAAGTGACAGAAAAGTTCCGAGTGTGGGGCAGTCCCCCAGGGCTAATAACAGACCGGAGGGAATGCCTGATCGCACGATCGGGCATAAATCTGTAACAGTTTACCGGCATTCGTGCCGGTAACTGTTACAGCTCCCTCATCGGAGCTATCGGGTAGCCCAGCAGGGTCTAGACCAGTGATGGCGAACCTATGACACGCGTGTCAGTGCTGACACGCGTAGCCATTTGGGGTGACACGCGCAGGATTTCATCCTCGGCTCCTGCACGGCCGCCGAGGATGAAAGAATCTGTGCTGGAGGAACCGGGGGGGGGGGCGCGGGACGTTCAGTAGCGTACCTAGGGGGGGGGGGCGGTCCGCACCGGGTGCCGCTCATCAGGGGGGTGCCAACTTGCCGGCACCCGGCACCCCTCCAGAGACGGACAGTAATGTCCGCCGCTGGAGGAGCAGGCTCGCAAGGGAGCGGTATCGGAGGTCTTTAACAGACCACCGGCTCCCTTGAGTGATTTTAAGCCGGTTCAAGGATCTCCCTTGAACCCGGCTTAAAATCACTCAAGGGAGCCGGAGGTCTGTTAAAGACCTCCGATATCGCTCCCTTGTGATCCGCGCGGCAACAGCTGTTGTGCGCCGGGGTTTGTTGTCAGATCCCGGCGCACAACACTGAAGCCGCGCCCACCGCTGTCCGTGCCCTCTGACCCGGAAGAAGACAGAGAAGACAGAAGAACTGAAGAAGAGGAGCGAAGAGGAGGCAAAGAAGCTGAAAGAAGAAAAGAGGAAAGGTAGGAAAGCATACAGTGAGAGTGGATTGGTGTATGTGTGTGGATTGGTATATATGTGTGGATTGGTATATATGTGGGGATTGGTATGTGTGTGGATTGGTATGTGTGTGTGGATTGGTATGTGTGTGTGGATTGGTGTATGTGTGTGGATTGGTATACGTGTGGATTGGTGTATGTGTGTGGATTGGTGTGTGTGTGTGGATTGGTGTATGTGTGTGGATTGGTGTATGTGTGTGGATTGGTATGTATGTGTGTGGATTGGTGTATGTGTGTGGATTGGTGTATGTGTGTGGATTGGTATGTGTGTGGATTGGTGTATGTGTGTGGATTGGGGTATGTGTGTGGATTGGGGTATGTGTGTGGATTGGGGTATGTGTGTGGATTGGTGTATGTGTGTGGATTGGTGTATGTGTGTGGATTGGTGTATGTGTGTGGATTGGTGTATGTGTGTGGATTGGTGTATGTGTGTGGATTGGTGTATGTGTGTGGATTGGTGTATGTGTGTGGATTGGTATGTGTGTGGATTGGTATGTGTGTGGATTGGTGTATGTGTGTGGATTGGTATATGTGTGGATTGGTATGTGTGTGTGGATTGGTGTATGTGTGTGGATTGGTGTATTTGTGTGGATTGGTATGTGTGTGGATTGGTATGTGTGTGGATTGGTGTGTGTGTGGATTGGTATGTGTGTGGATTGGTGTGTGTGTTTGGATTGGTATGTGTGTGGATTGGTATGTGTGTGGATTGGTGTATGTGGATTGGTATGTGTGTGGATTGGTGTATGTGTGTGGATTGGTGTATGTGTGTGGATTGGTATGTGTGTGGATTGGTGTATGTGTGTGGATTGGTGTATGTGTGTGGATTGGTATGTGTGTGGATTGGTGTATGTGTGTGGATTGGTGTATGTGTGTGGATTGGTATATATGTGTGGATTGGTATATATGTGTGGATTGGTATATATGTGTGGATTGGTATATATGTGTGGATTGGTATATGTGTGGATTGGTATGTGTGTGGATTGATATGTATGTGTGTGGATTGGTGTATGTGTGTGGATTGGTGTATGTGTGTGGATTGGTGTATGTGTGTGGATTGGTGTATGTGTGTGGATTGGTGTATGTGTGTGGATTGGTGTATGTGTGTGGATTGGTATATATGTGTGGATTGGTATATGTGTGTGGATTGGTATGTGTGTGGATTGGTGTATGTGTGTGGATTGGTGTATGTGTGTGGATTGGTGTATGTGTGTGGATTGGTATATATGTGTGGATTGGTATATATGTGTGGATTGGTATATGTGTGTGGATTGGTGTATGTGTGTGGATTGGTGTATGTGTGTGGATTGGTGTATGTGTGTGGATTGGTATATCAAGGGCAACATATGAAATCGACTGATGAACAAAGAAGTTACTAAGCAGGTATGTTAAATAATTTGTTTTTGGTTTATTAAATACAATTATATATTGCAATTATACATTTTTGTAGTTTAAACTATAAATTGCGCAAAATTATGTTTTTTTGTCGAAGTGACACACCACGCGAGTTATGCTCGATTTTTTGCCGATTTGTGACACACCACGCCAAAAAGGTTGCCCATCACTGGTCTAGACAGACCCTGCAGGAAATACCCTGCACTCCTGAGAAGTTCCGAGTGACGTCATGCCGGTAACTGCTACAGGTACCTCATCGGAGTGTCCTCCTGTGAACTTCCAGATCGGGCAGCAGAAAGCCAGCGACGCTGGCTTCTGCTGCCAGGGGGGAGTCCAGGCTATCAAACGACAGCCTGATCTCCCGTGCAGCGGCAGGGATGTATGTATTGTATTAACCCCTTCAATCCCCTATAGACGTACCGGTACGTCCATAGGGGTTTCTTAATGGGCGTTTTTTGGACGTCCCGGTATGTCTATAGGGGATTGAAGGGGTTAATACAATACATACATTCAAGGGGTATGACAAGACAAGAATTGACGGACTAAGACAAATCGATACATTAGGTGGAGAGAGCCCGCTCGCAAGCTTACAATCTTGAGGGAATGGGGTGACAAACATAAGGCACAGAGACGGGTGAGAGGTAGCATGGTGGTTGTATCAATGACAATGAAGTTCTAGCAGCTACGATGGTATGCTTCTCTGAAGAAGTGGGTTATGAGATGTTTCTTGAATGTTGGGAGGGAGAAAGCTGAGGTTCGTTGGGTGATGAGCCAGAAATGGGCTCCACTGAGGAACTGCCATTTTATAAAATTGGAGCTCAGTAGCCGATACCAACAGGGATGTTAGGGAGTGCTACTAAGCATGTGCAAAAGGGTTACTTACTAATGTTTCCTGCTTTCAGTAAGGGGAAGATTTAACCCCAGGGTGCTAGCAATGTGGGAGATATGTACCTGTTAAAGTGTGCTAAGCCAGCACCCTAGCAGGACTGTAAAGCTATTTTTAGCTTTAGCAAAACAAAACACTTTACTTTTATTATAGTGGGGACAGCCTTACTTAACCCTCCTCGGTGGAAGTCTCCATTCAATTTACTGAACGCACACAAATTATATAGTGTTGTTTTCAGGGCAAAGAAATTATATGTCGTTATTTTGATTGTATCATATTTACTATAAAACAAAATATAGTGAAAATTTACAGAAAAAGGACCTTTTTTGGCTTTTACGTGAAAAAAAATGTAATGTAAAAACCTGCTAAGTAGATTCTACTATTTGTCCCGAATTTAACAATACCCAATGTTTTATTGTTTTTTTAATTTTTTTTTTTGCTTTTTGTCTGCACGTTATAGCGCTATAATTACAAGTAGCGTTTTGCTATTTCAAAACCATTTTTTACAAATCTGGTTATTCTGCCGCCATGTGCTATTTGGAACTTCTTTGAAGCCAGCCAATACAATTTACCCCATCAAACCATATATTTTTAAAGACTAGACACCCCAGGGTATTTCAAATGTTAGTATTTTAACTCTTTCCGTGCACTTATTTTATCATCAGGCTGATGAGGTGGTTATTTTTTGAGTTTTTTTTCCCCACACACATTTTACTACTTGTGAATGTATAACATAGAAACATAGAAATTGACGGCAGATAAGAACCGGTAGGCCCATCCAGTCTGCCCAACCTCTGAGTGCTTTCCTTTAGTACCTGCCCTTATCCCATGCTTGCTTAAATGCCTTTACTGTATTTACATCTACCACTTCTGCTGGAAGGCTATTCCATGCGTCCACTACCCTTTCCGTAAAGTAATGTTTTCTGATGTTACCATTAAACCTTTGCCCCTCTGGCTATGTCCTCTTGTTGTGGTAGTATTTCTCCTTTTAAATAAACTATCTTCCTTTACCTTGTTGATTCCCTTTAAGTATTTAAATGTTTCTATCATATCCCCCCTGTCACGTCTTTCTTCCAGGCTATATAGGTTAAGATCCTTTAGCCTGTCCTGTAAGGTTTATCTTGTAATCCATAAACCATTTTAGCAGCCCTTCTCTGCACTTTCTCCAACATATCTATATCCTTCTGGAGATACGGTCTCCAGCAGTGGCGTCGCTACAATTGCCTGTTGCCCCCCTGCCGAATTCGGAAAAAAGTTGCAATGCAACTTTAAATCCCGTCTTTTTTTTTTTAATGCGGAGGAGAGAGGGGTGCCTAGCAACCGCTCGGCGCCCCCCATTCTCCTCCACGAGGCCTCTACCTCCGTCGCGGTGCCGGCATTTCATCCTGAGCGCCGAAATATGACGTCATATTTCGGCGCTCAGCAGTGAAGCAGAGGCCACCGCAGCAGAGAACAAAGACATAAGCCTCGTGCTCCCGTCGCTGGACCTAAAGGTGAGAGAACTACAAAGGGGGAGGGTAGCTAGTGAGTAGGGAGAGGGGTTAGAAAGTGATAAGGGAGGGAGAGGGGGTTAGAAAGTAATAAGGCAGGGGCGTCCAACATGCGGCCCGCGAGATCTCGAGGTGCGGCCCGCGTAAGATCGCCAGCCAGTGCAACCGATCTTACGCGGGCTGCACCTCGAGCATGTACTGGCTGACTTGGCATGATAGGAGTGTGATTGCTAACAGCAATCAAAGTCCCATCATGCCTAGGTTCCAGCACTTACACATCCGACCAGTAAATGCTGGAACCTAGGCATGATGGGACTGTGATTGCTGTTACTTGGCATGATAGGAGTGTGATTGCTGACAGCAATCACAGTCCCATCATGCCTAGGTTCCAGCACTTACACATCCAACCAGTAAACGCTGGAACCTAGGCATGATGGGACTGTGATTGCTGTTAGCAATGGTATATGTCACTGTCAAACAACATCCCAATATATGTTAAGCAACATCTCCCGAGTACAGTGATACCCCCATACATGGTTTTGTTGGGTTGTTTGAGGGGAAAAAAGGCCACATTTGGGACGTGTGCATTTTTCCAATTGGAAATTTGACATGTTATTCTGCTTCCTGTGTCAATTGGGACATTGTTGAACACGTCCAATTCAATTTACCCTATCAAATTATAAATATTTTGAAACTTGACACCGTGGGCATTTAACATGCCAGTATTTAAACTTTTTCCATGCAAGAATTGTTTGAAGATATAGGACTTGCTCATAAAAATAATATATATATTTTTTTTGGCCTTTTTTTTTTACATTCTTTTGGAACAAAAAGGCTCCACTGCTGGTGATCATTATTTTTACATGTTACAATTTTTATTTATTTATTTTACTAGCTACATTGTGATTAGAAAGCTGGGCTTCATTGACTTGCATGGTTAGAAATGGGAATTTCCAGAAAAATTGAAACCAAATGGAGTGTGGAATATCTTCTTTTACAATGATAAATAATATGCTTATGACATGGCATTCAAACCATATTACATGAAGACCTTTATGAAAGATGCAATGTGTCCACATTCAACTGGTACAAATAATGCCAGTTACTTAACTTTTTTATTTGCTAAGGGTGCAAATCTGGGCGATTGCTCTACCCGTCCAATTCATGTAGGAGGATTAATTTTTTTGATGGTTTCCTCGATTATTTTGTTGCATTTGAGGGAAAGAGGTGGGATACATGTTCTTATGTATAGTTGAACTGTTCTTAACCCCTTCGTGACAAAGGCTGATTTTACTTTTTGTACCCTTTGGGACAATGGCCGTTTTAACATTTCTGCGCTGCTCGTGTTTAGCTGTAATTTTCTTCTTTCCCGTTTACTGAACCCACACAAGTTATATATTGTTTTTTCAGGACAAGAAGGGCTTCCTTTAGATGGATGTTTTGATTGTATCATATTATTTACTATTAAAAAAGTATAAAATATGGTGAAAAATTTAGAAAAAAATTACTTTTTCTAACTTTTAGTTGAAAAATCTTTTATTCATCTATAAAAGGTAATGAAAAAACCTGCTAAATAGATTCTACTATTTGTCCTGAGTTTAGAAATACCCAGTGTTTTTATATTTTTTTGCTTTTTTCTACACGTTGTGGGGCAAAAAGTACAGGTAGCGTTTTGTTATTTCAAAGCCATTTTTTCCAAATCTGGTAATTCTTCCCCCCATGTGCCATTTCAGGTATCTTTGAAGCTGGCCAATGCAATTAACCCCATCAAATCATATATTTTTGAAAACTAGACACCCCAGGGTATTTCAAATGCTAGAATTTTAACTCTTTCCATGTTTGGGGGGGAAAGGGCCACATTTGGGGTATGCGCATTTTTCAATGTTGAACTTTGGCATTTGGGGATCCACTGCTCATTCCCTATTTGGTACAACTTTGAGCCAGGCCATTTCAGTGTGCCTAATAAAACCATATATTTTTGAAAACTAGACACCCCAGGGTATTTTAAATGCTGGTATTTTAACTCTTTGATTGCACACATTTTACCACCAGCATTTTTTCAAAGTTGCAGTAGTATTTTTTTGTGTGTATTTTTCCCCCACACACCTACTTTATGTATGAATTTACTGCTTCTGGTATATGCCGCTGTCACACAACACCCCAATATGTGTTCAGCAACATCTCCTGAGTACAGTGATACCCCACATGCATGGGTTTGTCATTTTTGGGGGGAACTAAAAGGCCATATTTGGGACGTGTGCATTTTTCTAATTGGAAATTAGATGTGTAGCCATCCTTCCCCCCCGTGTTAATTGGGACATTGTTGAACCCGGCTGTTGTGGACATGGATTGCGTCGTCCATTATTAGTGATTCACGTCACAGACGCAACATCTGTATCTCCCTTTGGATAAACCACTCCCCTAACTGTGGCATATATTACAATATCAATTAGTTCTATTGTTTATACTTCTATTGTTTAAGAAGTACATTACCTCTACCACCAGGTAGCACAAGAGAGTGAGTGATGTGTACATCTATTATTTATCTAAGACCATAGATAATGGCTACTTACATGAAAAGCCATGTGGGCTATGCCAGGAACAATGGAATATCAGGAACTCCAGGAAGAAGGGGGAGGGGCAGAGGAGACTGGAAGGAAAGGAAGCTGCATGGCAGAAGCTAAGAGAGCTGCAAAAGTTTGCCAGAGAAAAAGCATGAAATAGAAAGCTGCTCTTCCATCTTGGGCTAGTTAAGTGCCAAGAAGCTAGCATAATTTTGCATAAAACAGGCCACGACCACAACACCGGCCAATTCAATTTACCCCATCAGATCATACATTTTTTAAAAGTAGACACCCCATGGGCATTTAAAATGCCAGTATTTTAACTCTTTCCATGCAAGAATTGGTTTTAACCCTTTCCATGCGAGCTAATGTGATAATTTTAGGACTTGCTCACAAAAATATATTTTTTATATATATATATTGAATTTTTTTTTGCCTTTTTTACATTTTTTTTTTTTTACATTTTTTTCAACTTGAAGGTTCCCCTGATAGTGACATCAGTGGGAAATTATTTTTTACATTTTACAGTTTTTTAAACTATTTTTTTCTAATTATTATTTTATTTTTTAATTTATTTTTACTAATCACACTGTGATTAGAAAGCTGGGCTCCATTGGCTTACATGGTTGAATGCAGTACCTGTATTCAACCTGCAAGTGCTGCAAGTGGAGCCAACTTACAGCAAGCTGCAAATGGAAAAACAGAAAAACACACAAAGTCCTCCATCAGTTCCTGCAAGGGGAATACACAACCAAACAATACATTGGGATAACAGGATTATCCCCTGATGCCGACTCTGGCACCCCCTATGGAGGCATGGTCTGGGGACAATAAAATATGCCAATCTGGGTGTGGCCAAGAAGGCTCGCCCACAACCAGGGTGTCGTTTGATAGCACAGGGCCCCCACTGTCTCTAGTCCTAATATGGCCATAATTGGACATTGTAGCTCTGAATGACACCTCTTTAAAGATTTACCGAGTGCAGCTGGAAAAAGCACCCAGCGAGGAGCTCCAGGGTGATTAAATCCATTTCCCCTGGGAGTAAAAATGTACAATGCCCAGGGTTCCCACTGCTTCCTACTCCTCCTAAAGCTCTGGACCCCCTCAGTTTAATATCCAAAAAGCATAGTGATCTGTCACAAGGGGTCCAAGCTACACCAAGTTAAACTTCCAGCGGGTTGTGGCAAACTTACAATTTTCTCTGGAATTCCACAGAGTCTCTATGTCCATCCTGGTCAGGTGCATGGAGCATTTCCCCCCATGTAGAGCCCCCAGAAGTCTGGTTAGGGCACACCAGGCTGGGTTTTCCGGTCCCCTGGGTCTTCCGGAGCCCAGGGTGACATGGACATAAGAGGAGACTGTGCAGGGGGTTCACTACAGTTGCGATTACCCTTTTTCTATGTTAACCCCTTCAGGTATGTCCATAAAACGCATCCCAAGAAACCATTATGGAGGTACTGGTACTTCCTGCCGCTACACGGGAGATCGGACTGTCGGTACTCGTGCCAGAAAGCCGTTAGTCTGTGTAGACCCTGCTAGGATATCCAATTGCTCTATGGAGACTTGCATGGAGATCACAGTGTGATCGGTGCAGAGGGATCGCAAGGAGGAGAATGAGAAACCATAAGAAGTCCATGAAATCTTGGAAGGCCCCCAGACAAAATAACCTCCCTTACCATATTATAAGTTTTTTGGACACGGAGAGCATCTGACCATCTAGCAAACTTTTTCATCTTTATTATTTTTTTTCCCGGGCCGCCGCCATCTTGCAGATGGTGAAGATAACATGCAGCTGATCGAGGCATTCCAGCGACACCATTTAAGTTTAGGAGGTGATCGTTGATCGCCTCCTAAACGCTTTTAAAACGGGCGTCCGCCGCCATACAATGTATGACGGATGTTGACGCCAGGGGGAGGGGCCAGACATGGCCCCTAGTGCCGATCGTGGCGTTGCTGAATTACAGCAACACTGTTTGGGTGCAGAAAGCGAACGTAGATTGCTTTCTGCACCCGTTTAAAGTCATGACGGTCCTGGCACGTCAATTGTCGTTAACTGTTTGTTTTCCGGTGACGTGTCCGGACCGTCAATTGTCATCAAGGGGTAACATGTACAAACCTTGCTGTTACATTTGCAACAAAAACATTTGTTTTAAAAAGCTAGTTTAGTTTATTTATTTGAAGCATGATACTTTTATATACACTGCATTTCATGTTACCAGTGTAACAATTTTAAATTTGTAAAACTACCCCACTCTGCATTTTTTTCCCCAATTCTTGTGAAAGTTTCCATTTTTTCTGGGAAAAAAACAGTTTTTTTCCATGGCTTCAAAATTTCTGGAAATTGTACATCTCTATGCATGGGAGCCAGAGTTCTCAGGAAGGTCTGGTTTTTTTTAAGGGATGTGCCGCCATCTTGCAAGTGGGAGAATCTTTTGCAGTGGCGGTTTTCACCGCTTTCACAGTGCTTCCTGGCATGGGTGTTCAGTGTCGCTGAAATGCCTCGCTATCAAGTCATTTCAGCAACACCATTGAAGCTCTTCTAATTCAGGCTTCAGGGCTGCAAGAGCAGCAGGTCTGCTAGTGCCGAAGCCCCCATCTCCTTCACTCTTCAGAGCAGCAGGGTATTTAAAGCAACTTTTCCCTGCCATCCCAGGTGACACTACTGATAAAGGGGGAAGCCCCCCTTCCCAGATAGCCCCAGTATGGTAAACATGGTCAGTTCCCAATCAGATCCTTGTGCAAATACTAGCCATGGAGGTCTCTGTCCTGTAGGTTCTAACCTAGAGTGTAAAACACCATACGTAAACCCCCTCCCAAAATGCAAGTGCCCCAAATCTCCACAGTCCTCAGAGTCTCTGGTACTTGGGCAAATGTGGCACTCTGTACCAGGGATAAGTAGTAGTCCCAATGGACCCCCTGCACCAACCTCCCCAAAAACAGAACCCCTTCCAAGGCCAGGGCCCATAGTCTGTAGGAAGGAGGCTGGCCCTCAGGTTTCCCACCTTCCCCAGAACCTGGTGAGGCGTGCCTTCCTGTTGTCTGCCATCAATCAATTGAGAGAACTGCAGGCACTGGTTCCAGTCCCTCCTCTGGAGCAAGGACTGTGGGTTTATTCTTTGGTCTTCCTGGTGCCAAAAGCCTCAGGAGGATTCTGTTTGATGATAAACAGTCACCTTCAGTATGTCTAGTTCAAGATGGATTCACTCTGGATACCTTATGTCTCCACGCCTTCATGGTCTCCATAGGCTTGAAAGATGCATGTCTTCAAGTTCCTACCTCATCGATGGTTCCTATGGAACAGCCACCCCTCAGGATTCAGGCATTCAACATTTCCAGTTTCAGGCTTCTCATTTTAGTCTGCAAGCAGCTCCTAGGGTCTTCATGAAACTCCTGGTAGTAGTGGCGGCTCACTTCAGGGGATTTTGGTCATTATTACCTGGATGACTGGTTTATCCATGCCTGTTCGACTTCCGTCCTCCAGTCTCACTTTAGGAGATTAGTCGTCACCGTGCAGGAGTTCAGTTGGATTCTGAATTGGGACAAGTCAAGCACCATTCCCTTAATGATTAAGATATTTTTCTTATTGCTTGGGGGGAGTATGTGTCTTGACAGTTTGTGGGGTATTGTCAGGATTCCACCCTGCTAGCCCGGACCATGTATGATTACTTTTGCCGTTATGTCCGGCTGCTACCACTAGTGGCCACCCTCTCCCTCTCTCTGCAGTGCTCAGGATCAGATTACCAGGTCAGCTGGGTCTGATCACCTGAGTGGGACCTGCCTTTATTAACCTGCCCTGCCCTGTAGTCAGGGCCTTTGCATTGAAGTGCATGGACCGCTCTGCTTTGGCCCTGTACCGTGAGCTACCTGCTAGTTCCTGAGCTACCTGCCTGTACCTGCTGCCAACCCACCTAGTGGGCCTCTGTACCCGTCAGCCCTGCCAGTGGGCTTCCTGCCGTCAGCCCACCCAGTGGGCCTCTGTACCAGTCAGCCCTGCCAGTGGGCTTCCTGCCGTCAGCTCACCCAGTGGGCTTCCTGCCGTCAGCTCACCCAGTGGGCTTCCTGCCGTCAGCTCACCCAGTGGGCTTCCTGCCGTCAGCTCACCCAGTGGGCATCCTGCCGTCAGCCCACCCAGTGGGCCTCCGTACCAGTCAGCCCACCGAGTGGGCCTGCGTACCCGTCAGCCCTGCCAGTGGGCCTGCGTACCCGTCAGCCCTGCCAGTGGGCCTGCGTACCCGTCAGCCCTGCCAGTGGGCCTCCGTACCAGTCAGCCCACCCAGTGGGCCTCCGTACCAGTCAGCCCACCCAGTGGGCCTCCGTACCAGTCAGCCCACCCAGTGGGCCTCCGTACCAGTCAGCCCACCCAGTGGGTCTCCGTACCCGTCAGCCCTGCCAGTGGGCTTCCTGCCGTCAGCCCTGACAGTAGGCATCCTGCCTAGAAACTACTGCCTTTTCTTGCTGGTGATATCCTTCATCAATACAGTACCTTTCCTCGTATTCTGTTGTGCCGTGTGTTATTTCGCCTGTCCGTACCACATCACATACCGTCATGCATCGTGGGGTGCAAACAGAACCCCTTGTATCCCCTGCTACTGGGCTCCTACCCGACCTGCTTACCAGGGTCCTGACAGAATGCAAAGGCCAATACAAGGAGTCCGCGGGGATACCTGCAGTACTGGAATTGCTGGCGGAATGTCTTCTCCAGATATGTATATCCGTACGGACTGTTTTAAAACCCGACCATGGTGATACCAAGACCAAGACAGAGACCAAAAGCAAGAAGGCTCCTAAGAAGAGCTACAAGCGTGAGCCACTCACCAAAGAGGAAAAACAAAGAAGGCAAGTAGATAACCTATGCTATTATTGTGGAGAGACTGGTCATAGGATTTCATATTGTCCATTGAAACCAGCCAAACCGTCTGCTACCCACATCGAGAAACCCCATGCCCAGGAACCTGCATATGACGCCAGCAATGTCACAAAGCAGGGGCATTCCCTGTCGCGATCACAGACAGGTAATGCAGGGGTTAACCAGTCCTCAGCACCTGAGAATCCTACGCCCTCCATCGTAATGTCAGATGACCTCCAGACCTTGTCTGACGCCCCCGAGTGGTCTGATATGGACAGTATGTCATCTGAGGCAGAGGTAACAGACACATCAATGGATATGAACCCCCCGGCTGTTTGCGCGGTCAGGAACACCACTCCTACCACTCACAGAAGTAGGAACGGGAGACTCCAAACCGCAAGACACTCCCTTGGGGCTCCTGGTTATGTCCTAGCAACCAATGGGACAATCGTGCACAGAAAGGAGCTGGAAGATTATGAGCAACATCTGCGTGATCAAACGGCTGGTAGGCGTTCCTCCATTCCTGTCTCCACCCAGTCCAGTCCCGGTATTGGTCAACACCACTCAGAGGGATACAGTGTACAGGGGGTATTCCTATCCCCTGGCGAATGCTTGCCTTGTCCGACTTCTGTCCTTACCGCGACGTTCGCATCTGTGCCACCAGTGGCTAAGGTCCGGAACACCCAGGCCAGCACACCTGAGGCGCTGCCACCAGACCGTGTAGTGGCTTCCAATGGAACTGTCATACGCCGTGAAGATCAGCATGTGTTTGAGGAAGCGCTACGTGCCAGAACTAGGTTGTCCCGCCACAGACGGTGACACTACTGCCATACACAGTCCTACGAGCACCCAGAGGTTGCTCCTTGCGGTGGGCATCTGTCAGGATTCCACCCTGCTAGCCCGGACCATGTATGATTACTTTTGCCGTTATGTCCGGCTGCTACCACTAGTGGCCACCCTCTCCCTCTCTCTGCAGTGCTCAGGATCAGATTACCAGGTCAGCTGGGTCTGATCACCTGAGTGGGACCTGCCTTTATTAACCTGCCCTGCCCTGTAGTCAGGGCCTTTGCATTGAAGTGCATGGACCGCTCTGCTTTGGCCCTGTACCGTGAGCTACCTGCTAGTTCCTGAGCTACCTGCCTGTACCTGCTGCCAACCCACCTAGTGGGCCTCTGTACCCGTCAGCCCTGCCAGTGGGCTTCCTGCCGTCAGCCCACCCAGTGGGCCTCTGTACCAGTCAGCCCTGCCAGTGGGCTTCCTGCCGTCAGCTCACCCAGTGGGCTTCCTGCCGTCAGCTCACCCAGTGGGCTTCCTGCCGTCAGCTCACCCAGTGGGCTTCCTGCCGTCAGCTCACCCAGTGGGCTTCCTGCCGTCAGCTCACCCAGTGGGCTTCCTGCCGTCAGCTCACCCAGTGGGCATCCTGCCGTCAGCCCACCCAGTGGGCCTCCGTACCAGTCAGCCCACCGAGTGGGCCTGCGTACCCGTCAGCCCTGCCAGTGGGCCTGCGTACCCGTCAGCCCTGCCAGTGGGCCTCCGTACCAGTCAGCCCACCCAGTGGGCCTCCGTACCAGTCAGCCCACCCAGTGGGCCTCCGTACCAGTCAGCCCACCCAGTGGGCCTCCGTACCAGTCAGCCCACCCAGTGGGCCTCCGTACCAGTCAGCCCACCCAGTGGGCCTCCGTACCAGTCAGCCCACCCAGTGGGTCTCCGTACCCGTCAGCCCTGCCAGTGGGCTTCCTGCCGTCAGCCCTGACAGTAGGCATCCTGCCTAGAAACTACTGCCTTTTCTTGCTGGTGATATCCTTCATCAATACAGTACCTTTCCTCGTATTCTGTTGTGCCGTGTGTTATTTCGCCTGTCCGTACCACATCACATACCGTCATGCATCGTGGGGTGCAAACAGAACCCCTTGTATCCCCTGCTACTGGGCTCCTACCCGACCTGCTTACCAGGGTCCTGACAGGTATGTATTAGGTAGCAAGTGAACATTGTATCCTCAACGTTGATGTTAGAAGCATAGAATCAGGAAAAATGAGCAACTTTGACAAGGGCCAAATTATGAGGACTAGATGATTGGGTCAGAGCATCTCCAAAAATGCAGCTCTTGTGGGGTGTTCCCAGTCTGCAGTGGTCAGTACCTAGGAAAAGGGGTGAACCTGGCTACAGGGTCATGGGCGACCAAAGCTCAGTAGAGCCCAGGATAATGAGGAGAGTGTATCACCTGCAGTTGTATGATTTCATGATGGAGAGTCCATACAGCCATAGACAAAGAAATGGTTTTGTGGGTGACCTGCGGAGGCTGTAGGGGTCTGCCATCAATCACCTCAATGGCAAGTCGAGTGGTACACAATTTCAATGGAATAGAGTGCTTCTGGGTGAAGGTGCTGTCAATAAAGAGACATGAGAATTCCAATGCAGTCTACCCTGTACTGATGTGTGTTTGTTTAGATGTAGGTATTGCAGAGCCTGTTCTTGTGTGTGTGTGTTTGGGTGTCGGTGTGGCAGAGCCTGTCCTGGTGTGTGTGGTTGTGTCCTTGGGTGTTGGAGCATACTCACATCAACCAAACAATACCCTGCCCAGACAGCCCGGCGCCTTCATATAGTTCTGTGGCCAGCAATGCGCACCCGACCAAGGGTAACTACTTCGGGGTGATCCCAAGATCCTCAAGAAAGCTGTTCACACTAGACATCCTAGGACTATGGCTGACCTAAGCATGTCTGTAAGGAAGAATTAATTCCTCCTGAACGTTGCGTTGTGACGGAGACCCATACTCCGACTGAGTAGCTCCGCCATAGAGATCTTCCTTGCTACTGATAGCTCAATTGCTCAAGGGATTAACCATTTGTGTTCACCCAAGCACTAGTCAAGACTTAGTGTATGGTGCAAACAGAACAGCACAATATCTATATACACAAACATAAATAGATAAGGAGTATAATCCACTCAACTACCAGACAGCCTGGAGACTCCATACAGTTCTAAGGCCAGCAATGCCCACCCCAGGATACAGATGAAGAGCTCAGGGTCCAAGGATGTTACGTTCCAATGACTTGATCTGTCAGCGATAGTTGGGCCAAAGTGTCAGAGCTGCAGCTGGGTACACCCCGGTCCTAAAAATGGGTAATAAAACCAAGTTTCCCAAATGAGCTCCCTCTCCGTAGCTACCTCTGATTGTGGCCCACCACAAGTACAGTTGGGGGCGGTTCGGGTGGGCGGAAAGTAAGTTATCACAGTGGGCAGGCATCGTCACAATTCCTAGCGGCCGTGCAGTTCCATGGATTTGCGGCTAGGTCCCGGTCAGTTGCCAAGGAGGAAAGAATCCGACCCGCACAAGGGGAAAACAGAGTCCATGAGTGTCATGTTAACCTTTAAGGCGGAGGTCTTATGGGGTATGTTTGAGTTTGGAAGGGGGTGGGGACTCCTTACCTGCCTGCCCAGTCCCTTCTTATGACTAAGTAACATGGAACTGCGGCTGCTAGGAACATTTGGAACAGCGTTGCTACGGACGCCCTTTGCCCCACAACATCGCTCTTTTGAGGTTACATTAAGCTTGTGGTAGGCAACACTCGGTGGCGGTTACAGAGAGGGATCTCGTTCGGGAACCCTTTTTTTTTTTTTTTATTACCAATCTTTACGACCGGGGTTTACCTAGATGCGGCTATGGAACTTTGGCCTGGTTTCTGCGCAGACTATTCCTGGGGATGTTTCTGGCCATTTTAGGGGCAATTGGGCTAGGGGACCAATTGGTACTGGGTGGACTGACTAACTTGGCAGTCAACCTGCCTGGGGTCTCCTCCTGTATTAGTCTCCTTGTGAAAGGGGAAAAATGTCATGGTAACCCTTTAAGGCTGAGGACTCATGGGGGTATGTTTGAATTTGGGGGGGGGGGCACTGGTGGATTTCTGGAGAGATTCCTTACCTGCCTGCCCAGTCCCTTCTTATGTCTAAGTAACCCTGTGCTCATTGGGGGGTACAGGGTGACCAGGAAACCCTGTCTGGTCTGCTGGAACCAGACTCCCGTGAACTAGCGGCTATGGGGGATCTACAAGCCAGGACATGCTCGATGTGCCTAACCGGGACTTAGACACAAATTCATGGAACTGTGCAGCGGCTAGGAACCGCGGCAGTGCCTGCTGACAATTGGAACAGCGTCGCTACGGACGCCCTTTGCCCCACCACGTTTTCAGGCTACATTAAGCTTCTGGTGGTCAACACTCGGTGGTGGTTACAGAGAGGGAGCTCTGGTTTTATTAGTCTTTAGGACTGGGGTTTATCCAGCAGCAGCTATGGAACTCTGGCCTGACTGCTGCGTGGACTATTCCAGGGGATGTTTCCGATGCTGTCGCTCAGGGTCCCGACGTCGGATCACGTCGCTTTTAGGATCAAAGCATCTTCGAACCCTGAGCTCTCCAATGGTACTCCGAGATTGACGTCGCTCCCTCGGGATCACCCCGAAATAGTGACTCTTTGTTGGGTGGGCATTGCTGGCCGTAGAACTGTATGGCGGCGCCGGGCTGTCTGGTGGTTGATTTGATTATACCTTTAATCCTATCATGTTTGCTGAATAAATATCTCTGCTGTCCTTAAAGAGAGTTCTGTTTTTACCACTTCACCTTGTCTTGGCTAGTGCTTGGGGGAATATGAAGGGTTAATCCCTTGAGCAATTAAGCTTTCAGTGGCAAGGAAGATCTCCACGGCGGAGCTACTCAGTCCGAGTACGGGTCGCCGTCACAATGAACCCTAAATGAAAGTCTGTGAATATATACCTTTGGCTAATGGTGTAAGACATAGGGATGGGGGCAATACATGAAAAACAAGGGCAAAATAACATGTGGGACAAACAGATGGTCAGTCCCATCCGTATCCTCGTGCTTCTGGCCTTGGCTGCATATGGGTAGCCTCCTTGATTAATGCAGAAACGCCTCTTGACTGCAGCTTCCTGGTCATCATAGAGCACTCCACATGCAAGATGTTAATGGAACTCACACTCTGTTCACAGTCTTTGAACGCCCACAAGGTTAACTGCACAACACCAACCCCAATATCTTCCAACTCCACTCACAAACCCCAGTCATAGTTGGAGTAAATTTTTTCCTCCAAGAAAACTCTTGGTTTAGCCAAGCACAGCACAACAAACCAGTCTTGACTGCTCATGTTGCAAGAATTTTCAAACTTAATGTGCTAGATGGGGCACAGGGGGGCGTCCGTAAGGAGAGCAAAATTTCTGGGTCTGATAAGGAACCTATACTACAGCACAATGACCCAGATCACCACAAACTCCCCAATGATCACAATGTCCAGGGGGCATCACCAGGGGTGTCCATTGTCTCCTTTGTTGTTCAACCTGGCATTGGACCCATGCTTGGGGCCAACGAAAACACCTTCAGGATTGGATACTTTTGGAATCACATGAGAAGATAGAGTCATCACATACTTAAGTATCAGAATACCCCAAAACTTTCACTCACTATACAGTATCTCACAAAAGTGAGTACATCCCTCACACTTTTGTAAATATTTTATTATATCTTTTCATGTGACAACACTGAAGAAATGAAACTCTGCTACAATGTAAAGTAGTGAGTGTACAGTCTGTATAACAGTGTAAATTTGCTGTCCCCTCAAAATAACTCCACACACAGGCTTTAATGTCTAAACCTTGGCAACAAAAGTGAGTACACCCCTAAGTGGAAATGTCCGAATTGGGCCCAAAGTATCATTATTTTATGTGGCCACCATCAGGGGCGTACCTAGAGTATTTGGCACCTGGGGCGGATCCTGTATGTGGCACCCCCCCACACACACACTTTAAAACTGCATAGCTTATATCGTTATATACTGGTGCAGACATTGAAGGTGGTACAGCATTACTGTTATCATTATATACTGAGGGAGACATTGATGGTGGTACAGCATAACACCTACCACTATATACTGAGGCAGACATTGACGGTGGTACAGCATAACACCTACCACTATATACTGAGGCAGACATTGACGGTGGTACAGCATAACACCTATCACTATATACTGAGGCAGACGTTGACGGTGGTACACCATAACACCTACCACTATATACTGAGGCAGACATTGACGGGATACAGCATAACACCTATCACTATATACTGAGGCAGACTTTGACGGGGTACAACATAACACCTATAACTATATACTGAGGCAGACTTTGACGGGGTACAGCATAACACCTATAACTATATACTGAGGCAGACATTGATGGGGTACAGCATAACTGTTATCCTCATATACTGAGGCAGACATTAACGGGGGTACAGCATAACACCTATCACTATATACTGAGGCAGACAATGACGGTGGGTACAGCATTACACCTATAACTATATACTGAGGCAGACATTGACGGTGGTACAGCGTAATCCCTATCACTATACATTGACAATAGTGCAGCATAACTCCTATCACTATATACTAAGCCAAACATTGATGTGGTGTAGGCCTACCACCTAATTGTCTGCCTTAGTATATAGTGATAGGAGTTATGCTGCACCGAAAAGAAAATTCTGGACTGAAACCGAAAATGCAGCATTTACCTGGCCGAAACCGAATATAACCCCCCCACCGTAAAATAAAAATCTCACACTTTTATTTAAAGTAAGTAACACACCAAAAATAGGACAAAAAATTAAATAACAATATTAATATATATGATTGTTAACAACAACCACACTCCTTATCATGTCCAGGTTCTAGCATGTACTGGTTGACTGGGCATGACAGGAGTGTGATTGCTGTTAGCAATCACATATATATATTAATATTATTATTATTGTTCACATGTGAACTCAACACTGGAGGCATAGAATCAGACATACAAATCCTGTTTTTGCAGGTATACAATAATTATGTATGGAAACATAGCATTGCAGGTATAGATCAACTGAAAATCACATAAAAACTCAGCAATAAAGGTAGAGATAAAACTACAGGCATAGATGATAGGTTGCACAACCCAAAGCCAGCCCTGGTGCCCACACTGCCCACATAGAACCTGACCAGCACCCAGATTACACACATAGGACTTACCATCTTTGTCCCCAAACAGCTCAGCATGAGTCAACTTTGTTCCCAACCAGCCCGGCCTGGGCCATCTTTGTCCCATGAACACCCTGCCTGTGTCATCTTGGTCCCCAAGGCTCAAACATCCTGCTTGTGCCATCTTTACCTTTCAACAAATCAATTATGCATCGATCATACACATACACTTTTACAGTCACTCACTAATTCACACTTTCATTCACATAATTCACACAATCATTTATTCTCACTCATTCACACAAATTTACACATTCATTAATGCATTCTCACAAACTCATTATCTCCCTCATTCCGACAATTCATCCACACATTCATTCTCTCACCCATTCACACAATGCATCCACACATTCATTTATTCTCTCACTCATTCTCACTGTTTATTTATTCCAATATACTTACTACAGTCTCTCACTATCTACCTTTCCCCCTTTTCTACCCCTTCTCACTATCCACCCCCTCTCCCTCACTTCTCACTATCTACCCCTCTCCCTTCTCACTATCTACCTCCTCTCCCTTCCTTCTCATTATCTACCCCCTCCCTTCTCACTATCTACCCCATCTCAGTATCTACCCCCTCTCCCTCCCTTCTCACTCACTATCCCCTCTCCCTCCCCTCTTTCCCTTCACACTATCTATCACCCTTTATCTACCCCTTCACTATCTATCCCCTCTAACTATCTACCCCCCTCTCCCTCCCTTCTCACTATCAACCCCCCTCTCCCTCCCTTCTCACTATCTACCCCATCTCACTATCTACCCCCTCCCTTCTCACTATCTACCATCCGTTTAAGGATGACCCACAGATGCTCAATAGGGTTTAGGTCTGGAGAAATGCTAGGCCAGTCCATCACCTTTACCCTCAGCTTCTTAAGCAAGGCAGTGGTCGTCTTGGAGGTGTGTTTGGGGTCGTTATGTTGGAATACTGCCCTGTGGCCCAGTCTCCAAAGTACATGTTGGCATTCATGGTTCCCTCAATGAACTGTAGCTCCCCAGTGCCGGCAGCACTCATGCAGGCCCAGACTAAGACACTCCCACCACCATGCTTGACCGTAGGCAAGACACATTTGTCTTTGTACTCCTCACCTGGTTGCCGCCACACACGCTTGACACCATCCTGAACCAAATAAGTTTATATTGGTCTCAATCCTTAATCCATGTCCTTAGTCTGCTTGTCTTCAGCAAACTGTTTGTGGGCTTTCTTGTGCATCATCTTTAGAAGAGGCTTCCTTCTGGGACAACAGCCATGCAGACCAATTTGATGCAGTGTGCAGCCCCTTCAACCTCTGCACTTGTATGAGTGCTGGTAGCACTCATACGAGTATTTCCAAAAGACAACCTCTGGATATCATGTTGAGCATGTACACTCAACTCAGGGTCTTGGCAACCTTCTTATAGCCTAGCGATAACACCATATTTAACACACCTGCTCCCCATTCACACGTGAGACCTTGCAACGAGTAACATGACACCGGGGAGGGGAAATGGGTAAACTGGGCCTAATTTGGACATTTCCACTTAGGGGTGTACTCACTTTTGTTGCCAAGGTTTAGACATTAATGGCTGTGTGTTGAGTTACTTTTGATGGGACAGCAAATCTACACTGTTATACAGGCTGTACACTAACTACTTTACATTGCAGCAGAGTGTAATTTCTTACATATTACTTTTGTGAGATACTGTACGTGGAAACAATCAAAACCGTGTTGGGAGAACTGAGAGTTTGGAAACCAATGCACTTATCCCTCCTGGGAAGAAGGTGAGCTTCCCGAAACTACTGTATCCCATAAAGCAGCTGCCATTACTCATACCACCAGGAGACACTTCAAAAATCAACAAACAATTTAACTTATTTCTCTGGAACAGCCGTGAACCTAGGATAAGCCTGAGTAAGCTACAGAACAAACACAAAATGCTGGGACTGAATGTTTCCCTTCACTCCTATGGCATCTTATGCAGAAATTGCATTTAAGTTTGCGCATAAGGCCTATATACCTTCAATTAAGCAATTGTCTGAAATGTTCCCAACCAGACAAGGGCATAATGCATGGACATTGAATGTATTTGTTCACAGGTCCGGGCATTCCTCCAATTGGCAAAGATCTGTGACCTCCAGTTGTCAGTAGAAATGGTGATATTACACCTAAACAAAACAAAAAGCAGGACAGCTCAGAAAATAGAACAAATCATGGTAGCGGTAGCCATGAAAACCAGTAGGGATGAGATTCACAGACCCTTCATGGCTGTATGTAACCTTGCATTTTGTGAAAATCGATGAACATTGGCATAATAATAGAACATTTTTTGTTAGAGAAAATGTCAATTTGAGGAAATAAATTTCAGAAAAAAGTTCCCATGCAAACTTCAAGTTGTTTGCATACAATTCTCACCATAATTTTTGCTCGGGAAATTTTACTATGCAAACAACATTTTCTATTCAAATTCTACCAATGTCTAGCTGTCTAATGCAATCACAAGACATTTGGTTTTCATTTCATATATAATGATTTCAAGAACTTTTTTGGATGTAGGATGTTTCTCATCCTACACCAAATAACTTTTAAAGTTTTAAAACTATGGTGAACTTTAAAGCGTGCAATAGTTATAAAATCCTAGTGTAAATTAAACTAGATTGACCTAGGTTTATTGGTGTATATGGCTATTACCAATTGTTATATTTTCTGAATCTGTTAGACAAGAAATAACGGAGGATTCAGGTAGTGTGAGGGCCACTTTAATAACCAATGGATAAAATTATCTTCACTTATTCAAATTATCCTGTTAGATTTGTTATACTCAAATTGCAACTACCTTAACACATTTAGAGTATTACAACTCACTATCTCCAATGTGGGTTAAGCACAGTTATGTAGGGAATTAAGAAGTCACCTAACTCTCCAACTATAGAAGAATACATATTAAAGTACTCTACTTGTTCCACATATGAGCACATATGCAATGTGTCCATGTTCAATCATGGGCTAGCATAAAAGAACAAGCACAATAGCCCTAATTCCAGGAGGCAGAAGAAGATCGGTATCTGCCTCTTTGTTTAAATAATTTCGCCCCCCCCCAGCAGACTATGCTTACTAACCATCAGAGAAGCAAGATGCCTCCTCTCCCGGCAGCACAAAGGACATAGAAGGTTTGATATGCGCTCAACTCAGACAATGGGGGCTCCTAAGCTGACAAGTGTCTACTCTGTGGAAAGAGCACCCAAATCACAGATCTTAAACAAACTATTAGGGATAAGATTGTGACTGAGAAAAGACCTAATGGGCCTTGAGTGATGTGTTGCCCAGTAGGAATGCAATATGGCACAGCAAACACAAAACATCTCCCACGCGGTGAAGATCTCTTAACATTCATTTTGCCTGGCAGACTATCGCCACCACTTGAAGGACTTGGATAAGTGGAGAAGACGGCTTAATATTAGAATTAGAGGTCCCCCCAAGGCCCAGCCTCCTGCAGGAACTTGACCAATCACCTGTTCAATGACTTAGGGGATGGACCCAGGGACTCAAGATAGAAAGATCGCATACAGCCCCGTGGCTTAGGGTCCATCCTCCGGAGACATTATTTGTCAAATAGCTGACTTCCATCTAAAGGAGGTGATCCTGAAGAATGCAAGATAGACCAGGTTCTGGTCCTTCGAGGGGCCTGATCCTTCCAAGACCTCTCAGATCTCACATTGCAAATGGCCCCTTATGCCTCATATGACTTACACCTGTGTTCAAACACAATAATTGTATGGGATGTCAACTTGGTCTGCAATTCACCCAGAAGTGGCCTTGGGTGATGAGTAGGGGACACTGCCAGTTCCCATTCGGAGTGATACGACAGATCAATAGGTGGTGTTTAGGCTCCAATTAAGAAGTTAATTATACTTAAGGGGAAATATATCCCCTGCTGTACAGGATGTTACAACTAGCCACGAACCGACATGAGGGCATCTTAATGCTACTGGGATTAATTAGACTGATGAGGTGGCATAGTAATAGATGACTGAAACTAGCTGACAACCCAGAAGGGAGTCTCTGTTTTTTTAATGACACTTTTTGTATTCATGTTCCATGATATTTAAAATACATTTTTGTTTTATTACAGATTGCACATTGATCAAGAAATCTATTGCTTGCATGATAGATCTGGGTGGTGAAAGCCATGCTCACCTAATCAAGAGTTAAGACTAACCAACTGTTATTGTTTGTATCAGCCTCTCCGCAGGTTTACAGTCACCCCCATCTTGGGCATCCTTGTTATATTAGCTGGGCTTTGGGGCCTCACCCTCTAAGCAGAGGCTGCTTTTTAACCCATTGGCCGATAGCCACTACTGATTTCACATATTCCCTTTCCTCCTCATCCTGTATCTCCACCATCTTTTCCATCCCATGCCTAAGCCCACGTCCCAGAGGGATGACTGGCACGTAACACAAGCACAAGATGCTCCACAATACCCGATGGCTAACCTCAACATAATTTCAGTGGACATCAGTGGGCTGAACATACACAAAAAGCAATCTCACCTGCTAAGAGATGCACAGTCAAGGCTGTCTAATCAGGGGTGTCTTCATTAGCAACTGAGCGGCCAAGGTGCCACAATCCTGTTCACAAAGCTGCAAAGCTCTATACTATGAGCACAGCAACAAACCAGAAAAATACCTAACCCAGGCCCTACACAAACAAAGACAACAATTCTTTATCCCCTAAATTTGAGACATGGTGGATTTGAGGATAAATGGTGTCCTGACTGTTCTATTTCTTTCTAACGGGACCAGACAGGGATGTCCCCTTTCTGCTACTGCTATTTGTCCTGTCCCTAGAGCCTTTCACAGAGGCCATACATGGGAAAGTAGACATTCCAGGACTACAAGTACACAACAAGGCCTCCTCTTCATCATCACCAAACCGTGAATATCTCTTCTAATTATATAACAGGAGTTTTGAATGTATGACACTATGAACTTATAAATCAACTATATGAAGCCAGAGATCCTCAACATAAACTTACACACATCTGAGGAACTCCTCTTAGTGCCATCTTTTCCAAACAAGTGGTGTAAGGGAAAACTGAAGTACCTGGGTATATGGCTCACCAATGACCGTACATTTCAATACAACTTGCCACCATTCTTAACGAGAGGTATTAGCAGTAGAAAGATGGAAGTGCTTATGCCGGTGAGACCTCACTTGGAGTATTGTGTACAGTACTGGAGACCGTATCTCCAGAAGGATAGATATGTTGGAGAAAGTTCAGAGAAGGGCTACTAAAACGGTTCATGGATTACAGGATAAAATTTACCAGGACAGGTTAAAGGATCTTATATAGCCTGGAAGAAAGAGGCGAAAGGAGGGCTATGATAGAAACATTTAAATACTTAAAGGGAATCAACAAGATAAAGGAAGCGAGTTTATTTAAAAGGAGAAATACTTCCACAACAAGAGGACATAGTCATAAGCTAGAAGGGCAAAGGTTTAAAGGTAACATCAGGAAATATTAATTTACGGAAATGATAGTGGACGCATGGAATAGCCTTCCAGCAGACGTGGTAGATGTAAATACAGTAAAGACATTTAAGCAAGCATGTGATAGACATAAGGCCAAGCAAGATATAGGATAAGGCCAGGTACTAAGGAAAGTACTCAGAGGTTGGGCTGGATGGGGCTAATGGTTCTTATCTGCCATCACTTTCTATGTTTCTATGTTAACAAAGCTGCAAAAACAGCTCTCTTTGTTTCGTGGTACCTTAGAATCAATGCATTAAAAATGAATGCTCTACCAAGACTCCTCTACCTCTTCCAGACAATACCCATCAAGCTTACGGTAGCCATCTTTGCATTGATCCAGACACTGTTTTTTTAAATTCATTTGGTCTCGGCGGAAGGCAAGAATCAAGTGTACCACTCTATTCTTACCCAAGATGAGAGGAGGCAAGGGACCTCCCTGCCAGAACATACAAGCCTGCCATCTAATGCGTTCCTGCAAGGAATGCACCACCCACTTCATATTCTCTTGTAATTGGACCACCTATTGCCATCGGCTGCTCTAGTTACGCAACACTCTATTCATCGGTAGTACCAACTTACCTCTTTTCTAACTCCTATCTAAATAACTGGACTGCTACATCTCACCAAATGTTATTTATTTGGGTTAGGCAGAGTTTAGTATGTAACTCTTGCTCGGGTTATGTCTTTTTTAGTGTAGTGTCAAGCAACATATAGTTGAGATTAGACCAAGGTATGTATGGAGACCCCTGTCCATACACACAAGTATACACATACACTACCCTCACACTCCCCTGCCTTTACACACACACATCTTACAAACACACAAATACGTACACTGCTCTTACACATACACTGCCCATACACACACTGCCCTTACACACATACCCGCTTACAAACACACATATACACAGCCCTTTCTCACCATCTCTTACTTTTCTCATCTTCCATCATCTTCAATCATCATCCATCATCTTCTATCTTCCATCCTGTGGTGGAAGTGCGATGTCTGTCACTCCAGGTCTCATCACTATGTGCCGGCTATTGATGCAGAGTGCCGGGGTGACGTCATATCCTGGCCGGAGCGTAGTAATGAAGGAGCACTAAAGCAGAGGCTTGGAGTGACAGACCTCACGCTCCCACCACAGGATGGAAGATAGAAGATCGGCCCCTCACAGTTGCGCCCTAGGCGAATGCCTCTCTCGTCTCATCCTTCCTACGGCCCTGTTATCCTATATCTAGCTTAGCCTTATGCCTATCCCATGCTTGCTTAAATGTCTTCACTGTGTTAACATCTACCACTTCCCTTTCTGTAAAGTAATATTTCCTGATTTTTTCTTTAAAACTTTGCCCCTCTAGCTTAAGACTGTGTCCTCTTGTTGTGGTAGTATTTCTCCTTTTAAATAAACTCTTCCTGTATCTTGTTTATTCCCTTTAAGTATTTAAATGTTTCTATCATATCCCCCCATCACCTCTTTCTTCCAGGCTGTATGTTAAGATCCTTTAACCTTTCCTGTAATCCATGAACCATTTTAGTAGCCTTTTTCTGAGCTTTCTCCAACATATCTATATCCTTCTGGAGATATGGTCTCCAGTACTGTACACAATACTCCAAGTGAGGTCTCACCAGTGCTCTGTACTAGAGCCCTGCGCGGGACTACTTTTTTAATCCCGCTCCCGCCCGCTCCCGCGGTTTTTAATCCCGCTCCCGCCCGCTCCTGCAATGTGGGTGTGCCGCTCCCGCCCGCTCCCGCCACATTTGTGGCCAATCCCGCCCGCTCCCGCCACATTTGTGGCCAATCATGCCCGCCTCCTTACCTGATTTCCCGCGCAGTCCCGCGCGGCTGCCCTCGAGTTGTTCCCTCACGGCGTCTCTTCTCTTGCTCCGCCCAGGAACAAGGCGGAGTCACAGGAAGTGACGTCACATCACGTGACTCCGTTTTGTTCCTGGGCGGAGCAAGCTAGGAGACACTGTAAGGGAGCAGCAAGAAGGCAGCCTTGCGGGACTGCGCGGGATTACCGGGACCCGCAGGTACAGTGCCTGACAGCCCGCTCCCGCCCGCAGCCCCAGCAAGACCGCCCGCGCCCGCAAGTTTTTTTTGCGCCCGCCTCCCAGTGCAGTCCTCTACTCTGTACAACGGCATGAGCACTTCCCTGTTTCTACTACCTCTCCCTAGACAACCAAGCATTCTGCTGGCATGTCCTGCTGCTCTATTGCGTTGTCTACCTAGCTTTAATTCCTCAAAAATAATTACCCCTAAATCCCTTTCCTCACATGTTGCGGTTAGGACAGTATGAAATATTCTATACTCCCCTTGGGTTTCTTTGCCCCAGATGCATAACTTTGCATTTATCCACATTAAATATCAGTTGCCACAGCTCTGACCATTTTTCCAGTTTACCTAAATCATTTGCCATTTGGCTTATCGCTCCAGGAACATCAGCCCTGTTGCAAATATTAGTGTCGTCACCAAAAGGAAATACCTTTCCATCAAGACCTTCTGCAACATCACTAATAAAAATATTTAAAAGAATGGGTCCACGTATAGATCCCTGAGGTACCCCATTGGTAACAGGACCTTGCTCTGAATATACGCCATTGACTACAACCCTTTGTTTTCTGTCACTCAGCCAATGCCAATTACTTTAGTCACCCAAACAAAAAAATCTATAAGATTAGTTTGGCATGATCTTCTTGAGGTAAACCCATGATGTTTTTGATCTTGAAACCCATGTAACTTCAGATGTTCAATAATGCTATCCTTTAACATAGTTTCCATTAATTTCCACACTACAGATGTAAGACTTACTGGCCTGTAGTTGCCAGACTCCCCCCTACTGACTTTTTTGTGAATAGGCACAACATTCGCTAATTTCCAATACCCTGGGACGACTCCTGTTACCAACGATTCATTAAATAAATCTGTTAACGGTTTTGCTAGTACACCACCAAGATCTTTTAATAACTTGGGGTGTATCCCATCATGCCTTATCGACTTATTTGTCTTTACCTTAGACAACTGAAGTAGAACCCCCATCTCGATAATTTGAATGTATGAGTTTATAACCCGTTCCCTAATAAATTACATTCCCAAAGTCACAGAATTCCAGAAATAAAGTGTGGTTACCCCTTTGTGTAGGTCATTTACAAGTTTCAGATAGATTTCCCTAAATTTGGACAGATTCTAGGTAATTAATGGTTATGTGAAAATTCTAGGAGTGTTTATGATCCTTTTAGCAGTGTAGGTACATTTTTTCTTGTTATAATCCACAATATTTACCTAAGTAAGATGTGTGTTTAGAACTGTTGTCTGAGCATAACATGACTTGTATCTAGGTGATAGACCTCAAAGTTAAATGAATAGGTGAATACCTGTCGTTTGACATATTACCTCCACCTGTTTTTCACATACACATCTTTCTTTCATATGATACCTGCCTTTCAAGCAAATTGCCTTTAAGCAGATATGCAATTTAAGCCTCTGTTTTAATTTAGAAAGATGTACATTTGTTGACCAATTTGATTTACATTGATTTACATTGTTTTTTGTAAAAATTAGAATTTTGAAATAATTGTATATATATATACCGTATTGGCTCGAATATAGGCCGCACTCCCCCCCCCCCCCAGGCAGTAGGGTTAGGATACAGATCCCCCGCAGCGGTGCAGGGGACCTGTATCCTACTCTCGGATGTGCTCAGACAGCCTCCCCTGCCAGCAGGTCCCACAGGGGGAGTGCCAGCATGGGAAATTGTCCAAGCGCATCGCGCAGCCTCTGCTGCCGGCACGTCTGCACAATGTGCTTTAACAATCTCCCTTGCCGGGAATTCCCACGGAGGGAGTCCCGGCAAGGGAGCTTTTTAAAGCACATCTTGCAGAAGTGCCGGCAGCGGAGGTTGTTTCTGCTCGCATCGCCGCTGCGGGTGAACGTCTGCATGAACAATCTTCCTTGCCGGTACTTGCCACGGCGGAAGTGCCGGCACCGGAAGTTGAGTACGTGTTATGTGTAGATGTTATGTTATGTGTAGATGTCCCCTGCCGGCCCTGCAAGACCCCGTGGAGTCTGCACCGGTAAGTCTGGTGGGGGGGGACATCTTGGGGACAAAGTGGCAGCATATCTCGGGGAAGTAGAGTGGCAGCATATCTCGGGGGGGATAGAGTGGCAGCATATCTCGGGGGGGGGATAGAGTGGCAGCATATCTCGGCGAGGATAGAGTGGCAGCATATATCGGGGGGGTACATCTTCGGGACAGAGTGGCAGCATATCTTGGGGAGGGCAGAAACTTTTTTCATTAAAAACGGTATTATACGGTATATATATATATTGTAGGGAACAGCTCACGCATAGGGCGGCAATGACTGTATTCACACAGGTTTCAAACGTTAAGCGTGTTTATTTAGATGCTGTAGGCACAGAGCACCTTGTAAACAAAACAAACTCTAAGCCTGTCCAGCTCTAACTAAACATCTGGATACCTCTCTACAAGCCTAAGGTCTGGCACAAAGTAAGAGGTTTTCCATAGATAAAGCTTCATACCTGGTGCACTGCAGCACTGGCTGTAGCTGCTCCTTCACTCAGTTTCTCCTCTCCCCTTCAGACCTAACAGCCCTCTCTTTTAAGGCTTCCTCCCCAGTAATGAGCTTAGGAAGCCTCACCTGAGGGCTCCTGGGTTTGCTACCGTGCCTGGCTGAGGAAACCAGGTGAGATATATATCCCATCAACCACTCTCCCATACACTTTACCACAATATATATATATATATATATATATATATATATATATATATATATATACACAGGCACACATTCTATATTTTAACAACAAACTAAATGATTTATATATGTAAAGACATTTTTTGCAGAACTGTAGTGCTTAATTTTTCAGCTTCCATTGGAATTCTGAGGATTAACTTTAAACCCTCTGAGATAACTTAACTTTTTGCTTGTCTGTGCCAGTCCCTTTGCCCTTTAGGTTTGTCTTTGTACGCATCTGTCTGTGTTTTCTGAGCTTCATCTTTCTTCAATTGATTGTGGGATCAGACTATTCTGTATCCATCTTCACTTCTGGCTTCCTCTCACTCACTTTATTTGGGGTAATCTGTCTAAAGATGACCTTCTACTGATAACAGCAATTAAGACTTCAGCCCATCAAGTTCAACCTTTCACACATACCCACTTCTAAAGTTATAAAGTTCAAAAGAAGGCAAAGAAACCCTACTTGGGGCAATTACCAATTATGCCAATACAGGGAAAAAAATCTTTCTTGATTCCACAGATTACTCCCTGGGTCAACTTGAAAATACTACTATCTTTTTAGCCCCCTCACGACAAAGCATGTACATGTAAAGGCTGCTGTTAATTACCTGCATTGCCGTTTTTGCCGCGATCGGTGCTTTGCAGGATCCACGGAAGCCTCACAAGTGAGGCTGGCCGTGGATCATGGGAGGAAAGCCCTCCCCCGAAATACAATGGCCGCCGCCAAACCGATCATCAAAGACAGCCGGCTAAAACAATGCTTACGAAGCGATCGGCAATCGGTGTTGCTGAAATGTGTCGGTAACATAGCCCCCTACCCTGATCGCCTTGTGATTGCTCCGAATAGCAACCACAAGCGCCAACTGTCAGATCAATGAGTTCACAGAGCCTCCTGAGGACTCTCGAGCTCCCCCTGCAGGTTGAATGCAGATACTGCAGTCAACCATGCAGGTCAATGGAGCCCAGCTCGCTAATCACAATGTGATAGTAACATGTCAAAATAATCCCCCACTGTCATAAAAAAGTAAAAAATTAAAAATATATATATATAAAAGATTTTTATGAGCAAGTCCTACAATTAGTGCTATATTTTTACAAAACTTGTCGCTTGGAAAGAGTTAAAATATTGGCATTATTATTATTGAGGGATTTTTTTAAGGAATAAAGGCAGGGGGAAAGACGCAAAGGCCGGGACGGGCATTCCAGAGGATAGGGGCAGCTTGTAAGCGTACATGAGAGATAGAAATCAAAGGAGAGGATAGAAGGAGATCATTGGATGAGCAGAGAGACCAGTGAGTGGTGTATTTAGAGATGAGTGAGGAGATGTAGGTAGAGGAACTGCTGTGAAGGGCTTTGAAAGTAAGAGGTCAGAATCAAGGGTGACACCAAGACAACGGGTATGATACCATCATTAACATTGAGGGGAACTGATGGGGGAGAGATTGAGTTTCAGGAAACATGCAGACGTCCAGGTCGAGACAGTTAGTTACACGATCTAAGACAGAGGAAGAGATCAAAAGAGGATAGATAGATAGATCTGGGTGTCATCAGCATACAGGACATGGGCACAGACTGACCAGATGTCCAAATTCCAAAAAATGCACACCCCACAAATGTGGCCCTTTACCTCCCAAATAACCCAACAAACCCATGCATGGGGAGTATCGCTGTATTCAGGAGATGTTACTGAACACATATTGGGGTGTTGTTTGTCAGTGACATATACCAGGAGAGGTGACTTCACACCTAAATGACTTCACACACATGTGTGTGAAAAAGGCTGATGGTAGAATTAGTGCACTGAAAGGGTTAAAATGCCAGCATTTAAAATACCCTGGTGTGTCTAATTTTCAAAAATATATGGTTTGATGAGATAAATTGCATTGGCAAAAATGGTTTTGAAATAGCAAAACGCTACTTGTAACTATTGCCAATAACTTGAAGAAAAAAAGCATAAAAACATTGGGTATTTCTAAACTCAGGACAAATAGTAGAATCTATTTAGTAGGTTTTTTTCAATAGTTTTTGCAGATGAGTAAAATATTTTTCAAACAAAAGTGAGAAAAAGTCATTTTTTAACAAAAACACCATATTTAATATTTTTTTATAGTAAATTAGATGAATAACGGTATATAATGTGTGTAGGTGCACAAAATGAGAAAGAAGAAAAATACAGCTAAACCCCAAAATTGCACTGCATATTCAAGGGGAGGCCTCACCATTGCTTTATAAAGAGGTAAAAATATATTTTCATCTTGTTATTTAATACTGCTCTTTATGTATGCCAATAGCTTACTAATTCTATGGTCTACAATTATACCTAAGATTTTCTGCTTTTCCCAATGCAATTCCCTTTAGACTGTAAGGTTCATTCTTATTTTGAGACCAAAGTGCATAGCGCACAGACAACCTCCGCTGCTGCTGCCACTTCTGCTGGGGCTTCTATGACTGAGCACCAGAGGGTCATGTCACACCAGCAGAAGCGGCAGCAGCAGCAAAGGTTGTCTGTGCTGAAGCCCCAGCGGAACTAACGGGCAGCAGAGGTTGTCTACGTGCATCGTGCAGACGTCCCCCAGCTGCCCCCACTAGACACCAGGGAGTCTGAAGTATGGGGAAACATTGCTAAGTCGGGGGGGAGAGTAACATATGGGGGGGGGGATATAAGGCATTCCTGTAGGCAGTGTGGTATTTAGGGGGTTAAAAGGCATAAGGCATATCTGAGGAGCAGAGTGACATGCCGTGGGCCTGGGGGGGAATAAATGGGGGGCAGGTTGGCAAAAAGGAAATAAAAACAAAAAACTATTTTTCTCAATCATAGTTTTTATTAAATATGAAAAATAGTTTACATGTGAAGTAATATTTACTAGTAAAACATTTTCCTATAGGATAGTCTGATATTCAGGCTTTTTTTTCCTAAATTAATATTCAGATTTTGGGGGGTCTTCTTATAATCGGGTCATCTTATAACTGAGCAAATACAGTATATCAAAATGTTCCTCATATGTAAGTATCTCTAGTTCTCCCATTTTGTTAGCCAGGCTTCTTGCATTAGCTAGTAGACAATTTAGTTTGCCGTTTGCTAATTGGTGTAATCCAACCAAGAACCGCCATTTAAATTAGTGTACATAAAAAATTAAAATGGCACATGTGACGGAGCCCTCCATCACTGGGGCCACTGGAGAGGCCTGAGAGCCAGCCTCCTTCCTATTGACTATGGGCCCTGGCTTTGTAAAGACTTCTGCGTCTACCCCCAGAAGTGGGAACTGGTTTTGGCCAATAATAAATAGTGGAGGTTGGGACCCTATTATGTTGTTAATCCCTTTACTGACCCTGTTGTCTCTGGGAGGCAGATTAAGGGAGTGGTTGTGGCTGTACCCATTGAATCCCAATATCTTGAGTTATGTTAATTTGTGCTTTGCTGGCTATATCCAGCCATGTGTGTGAAACATAAAGCAGTCATCATTTTGTTTATACCTTACACTGAGTCTCGTCTAGTGACTGGGAAACCGGGGAAAGAGTGTGTTGTCCCAGGCTAAGGGAGCACAAATCAGCTGAGGTAGTCGGTCGGACTATCCAACTCCGTGACAGCACAGGAGGGACATTATGGTTTTAAGAAGTTGTTAGAGTCATGGCAAGAGGATCAAGTGGTAGGTATGTACACACACACACACTGTTCTTAATCATAGAACACTAATATCCATTAAACATTATGCTGCTAGAAATGAGGGACATTTGGGGAGGAAAGAGGGATTTGAGCCTCAAAGAAGTCTAAACATCTATATAACAGTGTTTTTCCTGGATATTTAGCTGTGTTTAGTAGGGCCAAAGAATATTCAACAGTCCATTTTATTTTGAACACATTGTTATTTTAAAACTATTATTTCTAAAATACTGTTTTAGTGCTGTATTCACCTCAATATAAAAAGTGAGCATTTCATATGACCAACCTCAAACATATTTTTTTCTGTTTATTGTGACTATTTTGTAATCTGAGAAGATATACAATTAAATGCCTCTACACAAGATATTAGTTGCCGTTGCATAGGTTCTGTGCCAAAAGTTCTATTGCCAGTATTACAGTGGGTACCCTAGCTCTCAAAGCACTTAGAATATGAAGATTGGAAAGTGTATACTTTTCTTAAAATGTTTTGGCCGTGTTTCTTAAGATTTCCCAAGCTGCTATAAATATACCACAGGATTAATTTTGATTTACTTCTATCAAGAGTTTGAATTGCAGTTCATTTTGGGCTATTGTTTCTGTGCTCTAGAGCTCTCCATAACATGGATCCAGCGTCAATGTTTGTAAATGCCAGCAGTAGAAGGAGGAGTTCCAGGTCCTGCAGAAAATATTCGTCTGAAGTCCCGAGATGCCATGACTTCCTGATCTCGCGAGAGATCTTTCTCTTTCCCCTCCCTGCAGTGTCATTTCTCTAGCAGCTTCCGGGATGGACCAAAACTGGCTGGGAGTAGTGATGGGAAGTTCGGATCATTGAAGTGAATCGGATCATTTCAGTGAACGACACAGGAGTTACTGTTTTCCAGTAACTCCGTGCAGGCACACTAACGATTGGCCCCGCCCCTTTCATTATGAATCCTCCCCCCTGCCTCCAGTGATGTCAATGAAGGCAGAGAGTCGTTCAAAGATTCGGATCTTACAGGGATCCGAATCTTACAGTGGTCCGGATCACTGTAAGATCCGGAACTTTGAACGACTCTCTGCCTTCATTGGGATTCTAATCATTCAGAGAATATCACCATACTGTTATAAATAATACATTAATAATCACTGCCCCCAGGATTTACATTCCCCTTTACCTGCAACTGCACCTTAAGCTAACTTTATTAAATTAATCCTCACCATTAAATTAACCCTAAACACCCCATCAACCATGTCTGCCCCTAAAATTAACCCTTAACACCCCATCAACCATGACTGCCCCTTAAATTAACCCTTAACACCCCATTAAGCATAACTGCCCCCAAATTAACCCTAAACACCCCATTAAGCATAACTGTCCATAAATTAACACTAAAGACCCCATTAAGCATAACTGCCCCCAAATTAACACTAAAGACCCCATTAAGCATAACTGCCCCCAAATTAACCCTAAACACCCCATTAAGCATAACTGCCCCCAAATTAACCCTAAACACCTCATTATGCATAAATGCCCCTAAATTAACACTAAAGACCCCATTAAGCATAACTGCCCCCAAATTAACCCTAAACACCTCATTAAGCATCTCTGTAAGATTCGGATCCTTGTAAGATCCGGATCCCTGTAAGATTCGAATCATTTGAATCATTCGACTCTTCGGATCATTCGACTCTTCGGATCATTCGACTCTTTGAACGACTCTCTGACTCTATGAGTCATCGTTCCTCTGTGAATTAATAAATTGTCTGAGTGCTCTGCAGATGACTCACAGCTCTAGGATCAGGTTACAGCTGCATGATTCACAGACTGAACCGCTACAAATGAATCGTTCGGTCTACTGAACCGATTCATCCCGATCACTAAAAAGAACCGGATCAAATGAACGATTCGTTCATGATCCGGACATCACTAGCTGGGAGAAGAGGTGATCCCTCCTTCTTTGCAAGCTGGTGATGGCTCTGTTGAAGTGCCTGCAGCGTCGGTTGGGTGTGATGGGAGTTGCAGTCTTGGAACTGTAGCTGCTATTGCTGGAGTGGGTGGCAGGCGTCTGCAGAGGCTGAACAAGCATCCTGGCAGTGGGAGAAGTGTCAGATAATAAAAAAGTAAACACCAAAACACGTGGAAAAAATTAAAGACAAATACTTCCCAATCTCTGTACTGCTGCTGCCCAAATAAAACACTTCCTCAAATGTTCAACAAATCCAAAACCAACGATATTGGGGCGCATGTACATAAAAAGGGGGGGAAAACACACAATAGTGTAATACAATAAAATAGTGAGTGTAATGAAGCTATTACGTGGATGCACAAACAAAAGTAGTATGAAAAGCTCAAGGGTTTTCAAGGGTTAAAGTTGCCAATCTATTTCTTCATAAAATCTGTAGACACATACACAGAGAATATGGACTTTTATTTTATTTATTGCCATTTTATCGATCGAGACGATTTTATTACGGATACGCGTTGAGAGACATTTATATAGTGTTGGAGTCTCACAGAACTTTATTTTTATAAGATATAAGGAAGTCAATAAAGCATTTAAAAAGGTGATTAGATGAGCTCTACTAGAAAATGAGAGAGTTATAGCCAAAGAGAGCAAAACTAACCCCAAAAAATGATTTAACTACAGAAATTCTAAAAAAACAAAAAATGAAAATGTAGGTTCATTAAAAACAGAGATGAGAGTGTTGGTTAAGGAGGACCAGGAAAAAGCAGAAACTTTAAATAACTATTTTTCCTCAGTGTATATTAAGGAGGAACCTATGACAAGCGATATACATAGGACTACTGAAAAAAAATTGCAGTCAAACTGTGATTGGATGACTCAGGACAAGGTGCTGCAGCAACTAAAGAAAGTTAATGTTAACAAAGCTCTGGGGCCTGACGGTATTCACCTTCGATTACTTAAGGAGCTGAGTCAGGAAATAAGTGAACCTCTTCACTTTCTAATCTTTCGGGATTCTTTTCTTTCAGGAATTGTACCAGAGGATTGGAGGAAGTCAGATGTGGTTCCTATATTCAAAAAGGGTTCAAACTCTGTGCCCGGAAATTATAGACCTTTGATCTTAACTTCTGTGGTTGGGAAAGTATTTGAAGGGCTGTTTAGGGATAATATTTAGGAATTCATTGGGAAGAACAGTATTATTAGCAAAAATCAGCATGGTTTTATGAAACATAGGTCCTGTCAGACTAATTTAATTGCATTCTATAAAGAAGTAAGTAGAAGTGTAGATCAGGGTGTTGCAGTGGATGTAATCTACTTGGATTTTGCCAAGGCGTTTGACACGGTTCCACACAATAGGTTAGTATTCAAACTGAAGGAAATTGGTCTAGATGCAAATTCTTGTTCTTGGGTAGAACATTGGCTTAGAGATAGAGTACAGAGAGTTGTTATAAATGGTAAATTTTCAAGCTGGTCAAAAGTGGTAAGTGGTGTCCCTCATGGTTCTGTTCTGGGACCAATTTTATTCAACATATTTATAAATGACCTGGCAATAGGCGTTGAAAGTCATGTTTCTGTGTTTGCAGATTACACTAAACTAGGTAAAGTAATACAGTGCGAGCAGGATATTACAGTGCTGCAGAGGGATCTAGATAGACTGGGGGACTGGGCACACAAATGGCAGATGAAATTCAATGTAGATAAATGTAAAGTTATGCACTTTGGGGTAGGGAATGAACAAACAACCTACACCCTAAACGGTAGGATTTGGGAATTGTTATAGACAACAAACTAGGCAACAATGTGCAATGTCAGTCAGCAGTTGCTAAGGCCAGTAAGGTATTGTCGTGTATAAAAAGGGGCATCAATTCGTGGGGAAAAAAATATAATTTTGCCTCTGTATAAATTAATGATAAGGCCGCACCTTGAATATGCTGTGCAATTTTGGGCACCTATTCTAAAGAAGGATATCATAGAACTAGAAAGGGTGCAGAGGCAGGCTACAAAATTAATAAAAGGAATGGAGCAATATAGTTATGAAGAAAGGTTAAATTAAAATCTGTTTAGTTTAGAAAAACGGCGCCTCAGAGGGGATATGATAGTATTATATAAATATATTCGGGGCCAATACAAACCATTGTGTGTAACTCTGTTCATAAACAGGACTATGCATAGGACACGTGGTCATGCGTTTAGACTGGAATAAAGGAGATTTAGTCTAAAGCAGAGGAAAGGGTTTTTTACAGTAAGGACAATAAGGATGTGGAATTCTCTGCCTGCAGAGGTAGTTTTATCGGAGTCTGTACAGACGTTTAAACAGCAACTGGATGGATAATTGGAAAAACATAATATTCGGGGATATAATCTTTAATTATGGGGAAACAGCTTATTGATCCAAGGAGAAATCTGACTGCCATTTGGGATCAAGAAGGAATTTTTACCTGGTTAGTGCCTTCTTCAACAGCAACAAATTAACAGATATAGGAAAGGCTGAACAGTTATGCCATCAAGACTGTTAGTGCATTTTTTTCCTTTGCGATTAGGATTATCTCAAGATATTGCACTATTTCGGTTTTTATGTCAATTTCTACAGATTTTATGAAGAAATAAAGAGATTGTCAACTTTAACCCATGAAGAGCTTTTCGTACTACTTTTGTTTGTGAGTGCATCCACGTAATAGCTTCATTACACTCACTATTTTATTGTGTTACACTATTGTGTGCCCCCCCCTTTTTATGTACATGTGCCACAATATCGTTGGTTTTGGAGTGGGAGAAGTGTCAGAAGAGCAGCATCTGGGTGACAGGGATCAGCAGTCTGTTCCAAAGCCTGAGCGCCCCCGTTTCCCCTGGTTTGGAAGCTTGCGCAGCCTCAGTGCTTCAGACAGCGGCAGGACCCGTGATTGGCAGTGGCCGGTGAGTCTTTATGGAGTTCTTCCCTCCTTCCTTCTTTTCGTTCTGCTGCTTCTGTTGTCAGTGGTATATCAGATGTAGGTGCGGGGGGTGCCGATGTGGGACAGCTGGGCTTGCGCAAGGCTTCGCCGGGTGACTTATTGGGTTTGCATTTCGGCTTGTTGTCCGGGCTAAAGGATTTGATGCAGAGGTGTGAGGAGGGTGTTACGCCCCCTCTCATGCATCAGTCAGAAGGGCTTGCAGTTTGGAGTGATTATGGTGCTGGTGGCGTGACTGAGGTGGCTAGGGTAGAAGCTCAGGGTGTACCGGCAGTCCAGCTTAATGGTGGTCAAGGTGAACCCCCCCAGAGACGTGGGTTTAGTGGAAGGTAGGGAGGCAGCGCGGGTTTCTGATTTGGCTAAATGTGAAGTCTATGTCTGTTATGAAAGCTCTTTGGGGGCTCACGTGAAACAAGGTTTGCAAGAAAATTTGGAGGGGTGAGTTTGTTAATTTGTTTACGTTCCTGCCGTTGGAGAAATTTAACTTAGATAGGGCTTCTAAAGTTGATGATAACAAGCTTTCTTCAGCTTTGTTTTGTTATTTGGAGAGTATTAGTGAGACTTATAGGGTGTATGGTGGCATTGCTTAGATACAATGAACAGTTCCACCAGAGGAAGGCTATCAGGCCTTCTATCAGGTGGGACCAGAAGGATATTGCTCTGTGGCTGAAAGTAAGGACACCGTGCTTAGGGTACTCAGGATTGCATCCTTTCGCCAGGTGCTTCAAAAAAGCCAAGGGTGCTAAGCTAGGTATTGCATGTCAAGGGTCCGTCCCCCAGTGAGGGTGGAAGAGATGGTGCCGTGGCTCAATAAGTATAAAGATAGACAGGCAGCAGCTGTTTTACTTGAAGGTTTTCGTTTTCATTTCAGGATTCCGTGTACTGGTGAGGTGAAGGGTTTTATTGCTAAAAATTTGAAGTCAGCCATTCAGCATCCACAGGTAGTGACTGAGAAAATAAAAAAAGGAAGTGGAGTTGGTCCGTATGGTTGGCCCTCTTGATTGTGGTGGGAGTGGTGCCCAAAAGAGAGGTTGGAAAATATCAGCTGATCCATCATCTGTCTTTCCCTAAAGGAAGATCAGTTAATGTTGGGATTGGTAGGCAGTTGTGCAGGGTGTTTAATGCCTATTTTGACAATGTAGTTAAATTGGTGATGGATGCAGGGTGTGCTGCCCTGATGGCGAAGGTGGATATAGAGGCTGCGTTTCGTTTGTTGCCTGTGAATACGGACTCTTTTCATGACAATGGCGCATAAGGCTGATTTGACGGTGTGGGAAACCTTTTTGTCTAGTTACAACGGGAGAACAATGTGGATGTCGGGTAATGCTTACAATCGTGAGGTGGAGTTATGGACCGACGAGTTGGGTGCTATTGGTTTTGGAGGGATTTTCGGTTCAGCATGGTTTGCTGGTTTGTGGCCTCAGGAGTGGGCTGATTCAGGTCTCACCAGAAACATGACATTGCTTAAATTATTCCCGATAAGCGGCACTGGAGCTGTGGGCTTGCACTTTGGAGAATTCTAAACTGACTTTTCAATGTGATAACATGAGAGTGGTACCGGCTACCAATAATTTGTTATTTGTTTATTACGGCATTTGGTGCTTTGGTGTTTGCAGTGTAATATTTGGGTGTGCGCGGTACATGTGCTTGGTGGTACCAGAAGTTCTTTTGTCTGTGCTCTTATAGTCGCTGGGTATTAATTTAGAGATTGGCTTTTCGGTGTCGGACGTGGAGAAAAAAGCGGCGGCCCTGGCTTTCTTTTTTAACTCCTTAATGCCCAATGATGCCCCAGGCACGTCAGACAAGAATGGTCCGGTAACGACCAATGACGTGCCTGGCACGTCATTTTATTAAACAAGCTTAGTGACAGGCACCGTTTTGTACCTGTGGTGTGAAGGGAGGAGCCCAATATGCAGGGGTAACTGGAAATCCAGAAATCAAAGTCAGTAGGTAAACCAAGGTCAAAGTTCAGGCAGCAATCAACAAGCAAGGTCTATAGGTAATCCGGAGTCAATGTTCAGGCAGCAATCAACAAGCAAGGTCAATAGGTAATCCGAGGCAAAGTTCAGGCAGCAATCAACAAGCAAGATCAGTAACATAGTAACATAGTAACATAGTTCATAAGGTTGAAAAAAGACCAAAGTCCATCAAGTTCAACCTATATACATATTGTGTCCCTACTGTGTTGATCCAGAGGAAGGCAAAAAACCCTTATGAAGCAGATGCCAATTGCCCCATACCAGGGGGAAAATTCCTTCCCGACTCCAAATATGGCAATCAGAATAAATCCCTGGATCAACGTTCTGTCCCTATTAATCTAATATCCATAACTTGTAATATTATTGCTTTCAAGAAACACGTCCAGGCTCCTTTTGAACTCTTTTATTGAGTTTACCATCACCACTTCTCTGGCAGAGAGTTCCATAATCTCACCGCTCTTACTGTAAAGAACCCCCGTCTGTGCTGGTGTAGAAACCTTCTTTCCTCCAGCCGTAGAGGATGTCCCCTTGTTATAGATACAGTCCTGGGTATAAATAGGTCCTGGGAGTGATCTCTGTACTGCCCCCTTATATATTTATACATAGTTATTAAGTCCCCCCTAAGCCGTCTTTTTTCCAAACTAAATAACCCCAATTCTGATAATCTTTCTGGGTACTGTAGTCCTCCCATTCCCCTTATTACTCTGGTTGCCCGTCTTTGAACCCTCTCCAGCTCCACTATATCTTTCTTGTACACTGGTGCCCAGTACTGTACACAGTATTCCATGTGTGGTCTGACTAGTGACTTGTACAGTGGTAGAATTATTTCCTTGTCGTGGGCATCTATGCCCCTTTTGATGCACCCCATGATTTTATTTGCCTTAGCAGCAGCTGCCTGACACTGGTCGCTACAGGTAAATTTACTGTTAACTAAAACTCCTAAGTCCTTTTCCATGTCAGTCGTCCCCAGTGTTTTCCCATTTAATACATATTCCCAGCCTGGATTTTTCTTCCCCATGTGCATAATCTTACATTTATCTGTGTTGAACCTCATCTGCCACATCCCAGCCCAAGCCTCCAACCTATGCAGATCCATTTGTAATCGTGCGCTGTCCTCTATTGTGTTAACCACGTTACAGAGCTTAGTATCGTCTGCAAAGATTGATACTTTACTATGCAATCCCTCTACAAGGTCATTAATAAATATATTAAAAAGAATAGGACCCAAAACTGACCCCTGTGGTACCCCACTAGCAACAGTCACCCACTCAGTATGTACCATTAATAACCACCCTCTGTTTCCTATCACTGAGCCAGTTACTTACCCACATACACACATTCTCCCCCAGCCCAAGCATTCTCATTTTATGTACCAGCCTTTTATGTGGCACCGTATCAAATGCTTTGGAAAAATCAAGATATACGACATCCAGCGATTCACCCCGATCCAGTCTTGAGCTCACCTCCTCATAAAAGCTGATCAGGTTAGTTTGACAGGACCGATCCCTTGTAAACCCATGCTGATATGGAGTCATACATTTATTTTCATTGAGATACTCCAAAATAGCATCTCTTAGGAAACCCTCAAACAGTTTACACACAACAGAAGTTAAACTAACAGGCCTATAATTCCCCGGGTCACTTTTTGTCCCCTTTTTGAATATTGGCACAACATTTGCTATGCGCCAGTCCTGGGGAACAGACCCTGTCACTATAGAGTCCTTGAATATTAGAAATAGGGGTCTGTCTATTACATTACTTAACTCCCTTAGAACGCGGGGGTGAATGCCATCTGGACCTGGTGATTTGTCTATTTTGATTTTTTTTTTAGGCGGCACTGCACTTCTTCCTGCGTTAGACAGGCGACATGTACTGAGAAAATTTATCTCATCCTGCTGTATATTACCTGGCATTTCATTTTCCTCTGTGAATACAGCAGAGAAGAATATATTTAATAGATTAGCTTTTTCCTGATCCCCATCTATAACTTCTCCCTCATTACTTTTTAAGGGGCCAACGCTTTCATTTTTAACCTTTTTACTATTTATATAGTTAAAGAAAGGTAATCAAGTAGGCAAGGTAGAGATAAGGTAGCTAGGGACAGGCGCACAGAATATCTGAGCACCGACATGATGGTGTTCAGGTGTTTTATAGGGATCTCAGGCGTGACGTCATGCGTTACGCCTGCAGATCCACCCACTGTACAACCCCTCCTAAGGTTAGGTGAGGGAGCCGGTGCTGGAAGCACCGCCCCTCCTGTATAAAAAGCCTCTGTTCCGCCCACTCTGTCTTTTTCCCCACCGTCTGCTGAGGGAAGTGGCATAGGAGCACTGCTGCCCCCCACCACGGCGTTCCCGCTAGCACGGCACCCACAAGGAGGGGAGCTCCGGACAACGAAGCCCGCACAGGAGACGGACAGCGGGTGCAGGCTGCTTCCGGCAGGTACGCGCCTGACACTTAGAAAGTGATCTATGATCACTTTTTTCGCTTAAACGGTGTTGCTGTGGAGGCATTCAGCAACACTGAGATTGGCATCAGGGGCCATGTCTGGCCTCTCCCCGGGGCGTCAACATCTGCCATCCGCCTTTTAAAAGGGTCGCTGAACGCTCACCCCAGGGCACGCCGTGCCCGCTCAGGAGAGGGGTCACAACCGCCACTGCAAGTGATTTTGCCATTCTCAAGATGACGGCGCGTACTGCATTCAACCATGCAAGTCAATTGAGCCCAGCTTTCTAATCAGCATGTGATTAGTAAAATATTAAAAAAAATATGGAAAAATATAAAAATAGTTTAAATTTTTTTTTTAAAATGTGCTAATGTTAGTGTTTTTTTGTTTTACTTTATGGTTTTGTACTTCTTTTGCAGGTTTGCCAGGCTGTTTAATCTGGATAGTGGGACATTTGGGCTTCACACAGGGCTGGGATTCGGCTGCAGGGGCGACAGTTGGGTTTTGACACAGCAGCGGTTCAGGTCAGATGGCTGGATTTTCAGGGATTATGCAGGGAGGGCGTTTATCCAGAAATTGTTCGCCAAGCCTCATGGCATGGTTCGCCGCATGTGGCACAAAGTTAATAAAGGATATCAAGTGTGATTTGTTTAGGATTCAAACGTAAGAGGGAGGCTTCTCAGATTTGCGGGCAAATGGAGTGAGTTGGAGAGAATGAACAAAAACGTGGAACAAAATGTGGAATTTGAATTAGCAGAGACTAAGAAGAAAATATCAGAATTAGAATGTAAAATTGATTCACTCCAAGAAAAGCAAGAAGATGCAGAGAATAGGTGGCGAAAAATATAAAAATCAGCGGAATTCCATAATCTGTACACAATGAGTTACAAAAATACTTACTAGATATTTTCAAAAAAATTAATATACCAGAGGCCTCCACACAAATCATCATAGGCCGAGCCCATAGCATATATAAACCAAACTAAGTCTCACACAGCAAACTCAGAGACAGTATGTTTATATCAAACAAAAAATAATGACCATAGCAAAATCTACATTTTTTTCCGGACTCGTCAATAGCAACACGACTATTAGGATTTGTAACAACAAGACTGGGAAAAAAAAAGCAAGTAGCGAGTGATTCAGAGGGAGCGGTGTCAATCCCCGGGGTACCAATGGAGTGCTCAGGGTCCAAAAAGTGACGTGATCTGACATTGAGACCCTGAGCGACAGCGTCAGAAACTTCCCGGCAATAGTCCGCGCAGCAGCCGAGCCCAAGTCCCATAGCCGCGGCTGGGTAAACCATGGTCCTTAAGAATGGTAATAAAACCAGGGTTCCCAAACAAGCTCCCTCTCTCTAACCACACTGAGTGTTTCCCAACACAAGCTTAATGTAACTTCAAAAGACATCGGCATGGTTCCTAGCCGCTGGACAGTTCCATGACTTTGCGGCTAGATTTCGGTCAGGCGCATCGAGTGTTTCTTGGATTGTAGAGCCCACATAGCTGGCTAGTTCATGGGAGTCTGGTTAGGGTAGACCAGACAAGGTTTCCCATTCAGCCTGTGCCCTCACCCCCAATGAGCACAGGGTTACTTAGACATAAGAGGGGACTGGGCAAGTAAGGAGTCTCCCTGGGAATCCACCAGTCAGTAGCGTACCTAAAAGGGGGTAAGAGGAGTGGGCGGCCCCTGGTGCCACTCATCAGGGGAGTGCCCGGTGGCCTGACGGCAGCCTAGCACGGGCCCGCATCTTACTGCTGTGGCACCCGCGCACTGGATAAGGAAACTTCCCACACGGGGGGAGCAGGAACGTGGGCGGGAATAGAGTTTCCTTATACAGTGCGCAGGCGCCATAGCAGTAAGGTGTGGGCCCACGTTAGGCAGGCATTGGGTTACATAGACATCTGCACAGCCCAGATGATGCTCGGCCAGCCCCAGTGAAATCAGCAAAAGAGAGGTAAGGGGGTGCTGGGGACAGAATAGGTGAGTGGGTGAATGAATGTTAGTTAGTGGGTGATTGAATTAATTAATGAAGTTAGTAAATTAGTAAGTTAGTGTTTAGGGGCAGAAATGGCACAGGCAAGCTGATTAGGGGCGTGGCAAAGACAGGCTGATTAGGGGGACAGAGGTGGCACTGGCAGGTTGATTAGGGGGACAGAGGTGGCACTGGCAGGTTGATTAGGGGGACAGAGGTGGCACAGGCAGGCAGATTAGGAGGGGCAGATGTAGCACAGGCAGGCCGATTAGGGGGGCAGAGGTGGCACAGGCAGGCTGATTAAGGGGGTGCAAAGTTGGCCCAGGCAGGCTATTTCAGGGGCAAAGTTGGCCCAGGCAGGCTATTTCAGGGGCAGAGGTGGCACAGGCAGGCTTTTTCAGCGGCAGAGGTGGCACAGGCAGGCTGTTTCAGAGGCAGAGCTGGCACAAGCAGGCTGTTTCAGGGGCAGTGGTGGCACAGGCAGGCTGCTTCAGGGCAGCGGTGGTACATGCAGGCTGCTAAAGGGGCAGAGGCCTAACACGTCAATGTCTGGCTTAGTATATAGTAATAGGGTTTATGCTGCACTACCGTCAATGTCTGGCTCAGTGTATAGTGGTGGGAATTACGCGGTACCATATCTGTCCAGTAAATATTATTTATTTAAATTAATAACTTAATTCATGATTTTATTTTGCAGTTTTCTATTTTTTCCAGTTGACAACACTCATTTTTTGTGTGTGGGGTGGTGCCACATACAGATCCGCCCCGGGTGCCAAATATTCTAGGTACGCCCCTGGCACCAGTGCCACCTCCCAAACTCATATACCCCCACGTGTCCTCAGCCTAAAGGGGTTACCGTGACAGCCACCAACCCCGCTGTTTGACCCAAAGCCATGCCTGTTCAACCGCTTCCTGCTACGCCAAGTTAAAAAGGTCCAGGCCAACCTCATTCAAATGCACCCCATCACTACAGAAAAGGTTGGCCGCATCTCTTTCAAAAACTGTAAACCGAACTGGCACTCTACCAATTTCCAAAAAAAACCCTAGAAATCCACATATTCAACTTCACCCTTGATCGCTCCAACACCCGCTGACTATGAGCCTGACGCCAATATTTCTGGGCAATCACCTCCTACTATACAATCCACACACCAGGAAATAACACAGAAAAACCTTTAATCATATAGCCCAAGGACCGAACAGGGATCAGCCCCCAATCATCCCCCCCTCCATATGCATAACCAGAAAATTGGCCACCAACAGAGAAAAACCCAGCCGCTCGCCATCCTGCCACAGCGCCGCCCGTTTCTCCATCCAGAAAATAAATGCCCCATGAGCCACAACTGAGGCAAAGCAGGACTTGAAACAAAAAACACATCAATAAACAGCTGAACATATGACAAACGCTGTGATTTTCAGCGCCCGATACACCACACTGATGCGTCTGACAAGCCAACTCTAGCCAACCCATACTCTATACTCGGGGGCACCAACACCCCGAAAGACTTTTTAAAACACCCTAATGAACTGAAATCAGACAAAAACTGCCTATCCAGATGCACCAGTAACGCGTTTGCCAACACCCACACACATCACAGAGCCCTAAAGTGCCGGACAAAATATCCCCTTACTCTACACCTCAGTTTTGGAACGACAAATTTCAAAATGCTTACTAAGGCTAACCAACTCCCCAATATGCATGACCCCAAAAAACACCAACAAAAACAACAACCGAAGCAAACTTCCAACTCCAGCCCTGACAATTTGAACATAAAACTATGTCCCAACAACCTCACTGATGCCGACGAAGGAGACACACCCACAACCACCCACCTGCAAATAAGGGACAACAAACCCTGCAGCTGAGCCCAATGGTCGTGGAAACCACCACACTCCCGTTCAAACACCTACGCAACCCACACCTTACCATAGCGCCCCTACAAATCCACTGCAACCCTCGCCCAGCCCAAGGGCCCACAAGTCTGCCGGACACTGGATCCCTGACGCGTCCACATAAGGTGGCGTAGCTTGAAACTCCGCCCACTGAAAGCGAGAGCGCATCAGTCGTTACATTTTTGACACCTGAATTATGCATTGCCCTACAGGTTACATTCAAACCCAAACATTGCAACACCAACTTGTGTAAAAGCCGAACCACCAGAGGGGAAGAGGCTGTCAAGCCTGCACCACACCTAGGTTATCACAGTGAAATATCACCCTCCTGTCCTTCAGAAACTCCCTCCAGAGCACCACCTCCTCCACTATGGGAAACAGCTCGAGAAATGCTAGATTTCTCGTGAGCCCCCCCACTCCCCGGCAAACCAGTGCATGCCCAGGATAGCCCTAAACCCCACCGACCCAACCGCATGTGTCAATAAACTCTCCCGTTGTAGAAATCCAAAAAGGTCCCCCATACCTCCAGATCTTCCCACAAGGGACGAGTGATACAGATAAAATACCGTGGTTTAAGAACCCCAGCCAGTGCACTCTGCACCCAAAATTAAGCTTCCCTAACAACGATTGCAGCTAGCAAAGCTGACCCCCCCGAAGACCCAGCATCCTTGCCGCTGCCCCTTTCAGGTTAGATAACTTATCTGCCAGCAACCTACATTCCATAGCCATGGAATCTATCTCGGTTCTTAAGAAACTCAGACACGTAGATGAACGCTCAGTCTTGTCCACTGCCAATGGGACACCAAAACGCCAGTCTTAGCCAAGAGTGCACCCCTACCCGTGGCCCTCGCCATTCGAATGGCCTCATCGAACAACACGTAGGAATCGCTACACAACTTCGCACAGGAGTGAAGACAAGTGGTGAATTAACCTGTACTTGCCTGGCTCATTCTTGGGGAGCACCCCCAATGGAGACACCCACAAATTGGCCATAAGAGGAGCCGAAAATGGACCAGCCATGCGGCCGAAAGCCACCTCCTTTACCACACTAGGAAACTCCAAAACTGAGCGCAAATTTTTAACCAAACCCAATGTAAAACATTCAACAAAGGGAATCCAAAAACCCTCCAACAGAATCTGTGGTGCCTTACGGTTCCTATAACGGCTTAACCACGGCCAAATCAAATGGTGATATTGTTTCAAAGAAGGAAAATATTATAGGGTTCTATAAGAGGTACTTGTTGACTTAACTAAAGTTATAGCCTTGAAATTTCAGTGTAAGACCTATCTAATCCGTTGATGTAGCAGTCTGCGTAAAAAAAATTAAGACTAAAGGAAATTACATGACCACATGACCTTCCTGTCACGGACTGGGTCCAAACAGATGACTGAAAGGACCCAGCGCACCCAATGATTGTATGCAGGAGTCACAGTGCAGTAGTGGAGTTTGGACAGGGCCTGGTTGAAGGGTGACCACACTCACCCAGGTGTTGAGCACCTAGGGTAGTGCAGCCAAACACCAGCGCCCTGATATGGCAGCGGATGTAGTCCAGAACAAAGTGAAATCCTGCAGGCACCCTGGAACAGGCATGAGACATCACACAAGAATCACGTGCAGGATGCTGCAGGCTGGGAGTATGGAAGCTAAGCAAAGGGTATAGCAGAAACATAACAAGCAAGGGACAGGGAGACCAGGCACGAAACATAACCAGACAAGACATACATGTTACAGGGCACTACAGTGAACCAGACAAGGAATAAACATTACTAGACAAGATATACATGATACAGGGCACAACAAAGGACAGGGAACAAGGCAAGGAACACAGGGGAAGGAGTGAGGAGCCGGAATCCTCGGACGCTTCTCCTTTAAGCAAGGATAGGCCATATAAACTAGGACATAGGGAGAGGAGAGAGGAACCAGAATCCTCAGATAATACAAGGAAGAAGGGAAAGGTACGTAAGAGACAAACAAACATGAATACAAAAACTAGCCTAGAACTATATGATAACAATTGGAGATTCCGTCACATCATATGGCCATAGTATGCTTAGCCCACCACTACGCCAAAGTACTCCAATGACGGTGGGTCCTAACGCTAATCCCTGCTGACAGTGGTACGAAACAAACCAAACATGGAAACCAAACACATAGCACTGAGACATACCTTTAGACTGAAGACTGAGACAAACAGAACACACAGGTGGGGCACACCTTATAAAGGAAACAGAGCTGAAGCAAAGAGCTGAAGCAGAAGCAAGGAATGGAAGATCAGAACAAAGCAAAAGGAAATCCAGGAATGGATCGAAGCAAAACAGGGAAACTGAAACAAGACAGATATGCAGCTCCGCAGCCTGGGCAGAACGTGACACTTCCTTCCCATAAAGCCTGCAGGAGGGCCGGATCTTCTTGGTCCTTCGCCGCAAGGGTTGAGACCACCGGAGCTCAGAAGAGCTACCTAACTCCCCTCCTCACCAGTAAAACTGGACCTTTTTAGGGGACCCGGCTCCACCATGGCTTTTTAGTGTTTCAAAAATTTGTGTCCTGTGCCATCATACTGTTTGTATTAATAAATCAAAATACAAAATACAAAAAGTGAAAAAATAACACACGTGCTCTGTGCAAAAAACAGTGCAATCGTGTGAAACAAAAACTACGTACAAAAGTGCTCCCCTAGAAAGCCCCAGCCCTTGGGCTGGTGCGGTAAATGTTTTTTCCAGTATGCACCGTACACCTAGCCAAAAGACTGGGACTAGTGCATACAAAGATAAAAAGTTCATGGAGGAGTCCAAGGTGCAAAAGGTGCTTGCCAGCATGTGACACGTAAAAAGTGAAGTGCGCTTGTGTCATGCCCCATCATACATAACACAGGGGATGTATGTGTGCGTGGGCCACACTAATTTTTCAGAGAGAAAACATGGCCTTTTAGCTTTATAATGCATATTAATACAGGGTTAATAAGTGACTACAAATTCAGGAGGGCATTTTATTCCTACAGTAAGTGCCAGGAAACAGATGACCAAATACACAAACCAGGACAGGCTCTGCCACATCAACAACAAAACACACACACCAGGACGGCTCTGCCACACCGACACCCAGACATACACACCAGAATGGGCTCTGCCACACCGACACACAAACACACACACCAGGACAGGCTCTGCCACATCGACACCCAAACACACACACACATCAGGACAAGCTCCGCCACACTGACACCCAGACACACACAAGGTGTGGTTCTGCCACACTGACACCCAAAGACACAAACCAGGACAGGCTCTACCACCCGGACACCCAAACACACACACACATCAGGACAGGCTCTGCCACACGGACACCCAGACACACATCAGGACAGGCTCTGCCACACTGACACCCAAACACACACACCAGGACAGGCTCTGCCACACCGACACCCAAACACACACACACACACACACACCAGGACAGGCTCTGCCATATGGACACCCAGATACACACCAGAACAGGCTCTGCCACACTGACACCCAAACACACAGAAACCATGACAGGCTCTGCCAAACCGACACCCACATCAGGGTGGGTTGAGCTACACAAAGCACAAAAATGCTTTCCACACTGCTTTGTTGTTTGTGTGTTTGTCCCTTGTTTATTGATGCCCCAGCCAGGCCCCCCTTTAGTATTAATGTACTCCCCCCACACCCTTGTGTATTGCCCCATGTGTATTTGTGCCCCCAGCCAGCTGTCTTTGTGCATGTATGCCCCACACCTTTGTGTATTGATTTTTATGTAATGCCCCCAGCCAGCCTCCCTCCCTTGTGTATTGATGCCCCCACCCCCTTTTGTGCTGGTTAATGTAATGCCCCCATACCCATGTGTATTGTAAACAGCTACCACCCCCCTTTTTGTACTGATTTATGTGATGCGCCAACCATCCTGTTGTGTGCTTATAACCCTCAGCCACCCCCTTTTTGTATTATTAAATTTGATTATCCATCTATCACCTTAAGTATTTTTTTGCTGGCTTCCTTCCCCTGGAGACTGCTCTCTTCCAACATGTCACAAGGAACTCTTCCGTGTGAGCCCGCACATTGCATCTTCGAAGAGCGTCACTAAGGCACTGGGGGGCATGGTGCCTACATGCCAGCCACTTCAAAATCATCATAAGTGGTCGTGGGAGGCAGCCATACATATATATTTTTTCCCTTTCTTTGTAATTTATGCACAAAGCCGGTTTATAAAATATCATTGGGTTTCCTGGTGAAAGTGAGATAGCATTTTTTCCCTATCATTAATTGTGACTTAATGTACACAATGAAGGGAAAGAAAAGGGATATAATCTTAGAAAATTTCACAAAATATATGGAAAAATGTACACTATATACAGTAGTTATATAACATTACATTACATATTTATATATATATATATTGTGAGACTGTGACCCCCAGATGGAGGTTTTCCAGAGCCTGGCTTAGCTGGGTCTGGCTGGGAGGGAGGTCAGGTTAGTGGGTAATTAGACTGGTCAGTCTGGACCATCATAGTTTGGGAGCTAGGTTTTCTTTTTATGATTTGGTTTTGGAGTTTAAGCGATTAAAAATAAAGCGCTGTTTATTTGTTTTGTTACAAGCTGGTGTTCTTGACTCTGATTGCCCTAGAGGACTGTGCTTAGGACCCCTAAACGGGGACAGGTATGGCCCTAATGCTACAGGGTTTGTCACAATATATATATATATATATATATATATATATATATAGGAACTAGATAAATGGACACAAATATAAATTAATATGTCTTTAATTCACACAATATATTATTATTATTATTTGTCATGAACGGGGTCTATATTAGACTTGGGCAACAGGGGGCTCTTCGTGTTCGTCTTTGTGCTCGTCTTCGGGAGAAAAAAAACCTTCGTATTCCGTGAATATTCGCCCGTTCCTGTCTTCTCTTCGGGCGAATATTCGCGGACATTCTTCGTGATCGTTTAATCTTCGTTTCCTTCCCGGTTGCCTAGCAGGGGTTAGTACGGGGTTAACAACACATTGGAGCAGCAGCAGCTACCATGAAGGAACGTGTGTGCAACTCTATTGGTCGTTTCGGCAGGGGGCTGGTCTGGCATCAACGAGTGAATTGCAGAACGCACTTCATTCGTTGATGGCAGGCCAGCCCCCTGCCGAAACGACCAATAGAGTTGCACACACGTACTGAGGTGTACTGTACACAAAATGACCTAGAGACAAATGCTCCAAGGAACTTGGCCTCCGTTTATCATACACAATCACACATCCACAGATGTTTAATAAAAGAATAGGGATTATTTTACATTTTTAAATTGATTTTGGACCACTTGTAATACATGCCTAACATTTGCTACCTATTCACAATGGCATGCTTTGCAACAACCCAACTTTTACTGGACAGGACTGGAAAAAAGAAGGACTGTCCACCAAAATCTTGGGTGTGTTGGCAGGTATGCGGATGGAAAAATGTTGGACAAAAACTAAAAAATAGCTTAGGGTTAATGTACGGTTATGTTTAAGATTAGTAGCAGTGCACTGGTTTGGTTAAAGATGTATTATGTCTAAATAATAATTTAATTTTAATTTTAATGGGTTTAAAAAAAAAATTAGGTGTTTATTTAAATGTATTTTAAAGTTAGATTTATTATTTAGTACTTTATTATATTTATTTAATGTTTATACTAGTGCTACCTACCAAGCTATAACTACCAACGTGTATTTGCATACCTAGATAGCTAAATTAGATGGGACAGGACTGGAAAAAAGCAGGACTGTCCCTGAAAAAGTTGGGTCTGTTGGCAGGTATGTGGATGGAAAAATGTTATAGTATGAAGTGTGAGTTATAGCGTTAATGCTAGTGAGTGTAGAAGTGAAGGCCAGGACAAATAACAAGAGGAAAGGTCCTTGTGATTTGTGCATTGTACGTGTATGTGTTATGTGTGTTGTCACTGTGTGTTATATGTGTTGTGTGTTATGTGTTATGTCACTGTGTTATTTGTGTTATTGTGTGTGTTATGTTTGGTTGGTTGGTTGTGTATCAGAAGGAAAATAATGAAATGGAAATGGAAAAGGAAATGGAAAAGGCGAATGAGTGGGCAATTGGCGACCCACTCACCTGTTTCACCCCAGAGCAAAGCATCCAAACACTGTCAGTCCTAGACGTTTGGCAGCGGACTTCCAGAGCTCAGACACAAGGCCCTAGCGTAAGCTGGCCACTCCGGCGGAGGTAGCAGGCGTTGCCACACCGCAGCAAGTGCAACCAGGGGGGAGAAACTGCCCTTACCATTAGGGACATTTGAGGCATGACACTAGCCAGGAAGCAAACTGGCATTGAAGAGACGCTGGCACCACCAGCAGCAGCAGCAGAATTGTGAAAGGCGAATGAGTGGGCAATTGGTGACCCACTCACCTGTTTCACCCCAGGGCAAAGCATCCAAACACTGTCAGTCTTAGACGTTTGGCAGCAGACTTCCAGAGCTCAGACACAAGGCCCTAGCGTAAGCTGGCTACATTGGCGGAGGTAGCAGGCGTTGCCACACCGCAGCAAGTGCAACCAGGGGGGAGAAACTGCCCTTGACATTAGGGACATTTGAGGCATGACACTAGCCAGGAAGCGAACTGGCATTGAAGAGACGCTGGCACCACCAGCAGCAGCAGCAGCATTGGAAAAGGTGAATGAGTGGGCAATTGACGACCCGCTCACCTGTTTCACCCCAGGGCAATGCATCCAAAGACTGTCAGTCCTTGGCGTTTGGGAGCGGACTTCCAGAACTCAGACACAAGGCCCTAGCGTAAGCTGGCTACACCGGCGGAGGTAGCAGGCGTTGCCACACCGCAAACAGATGCAGCCAGGGGGGAGAAACTACCCTCTCCATTAGGGACATTTAAGGCATGACACTAGCCAGGAAGCGAACTGGCAGAGAAGAGACGCTGGCACCACCACCACCAGCAGCAGCAGCAGCATTGGAAAAGGCGAATGAGTGGGCAATTGACGATCCGCTCACCTGTTTCACCCCAGGTATAGCAGCAAGTGCAACCAGGGGGAGAAACTACCCTCTCCATTAGGGACATTTGAGGCATGATTTCAGCCAGGAAGCGAACTGGCAAAAGATGCTGGCACCACCACCAGCAGCAGCGTTGGAAAAGGAAAAAGGTGAATGAGTGGGCAATTGACGACCCGCTCACCTGTTTCACCCCAGGGCAAAGCATGAAAGTCTGTCAGTCCATGGCGTTTGGGAGCGGACTTCCAGAACTCAGACACTAGGCCCTAGCGTAAATTGGCTACACCGGCGGAGGTAGCAGACGTTGCCACACCACAAACACGTGCAACCAGGGGGAGAAACTACCTTAAACATTACAGAGAAAAAAAATTAACTTTCCAAGCTTAGAGCTGGGTAACCCAACTTGGGCAGATTGAATTTAAGAAAGGCAATCTGCTCCATCAGATGAGGTGCCATGCGTGAGCGCTGTGGACTCAGTATGTTTCCAGTTATAGAAAACACGCGCTCACTTTGAACAGTGGTTGGCGGACATGATAGTAGCTTCTGCGCAACCCATGAGAGTGCAGGCCACACACTCTTCTTTTCATCCCAGTAGCTAAGAGGATCAACATTAGGCGCAGAAGGAACTTCACAGAGGTAAAGTTTGACCATTTCAGCAGCACTACTCTCCTTTCTGCTGCTAGCTCTGTCAGATGGTCTAACTATACTCCCAAGTGCCTCTTCCCAAAACGCAGCTGCTCCACTCAGCTGTGTTGTGCTGCTTGTGGCACTGCTGCTGATGCTGCTGCTAGGAGTAGCAGACCACATCATCTCTTCCTCCTCCTGCACCTCTCCCTCCTCGGACAGCATTCCCATTTTACGCTGCCAGTCACGCACCTTGTTGACCAATTGCTCCCAGTAGCTACTGAGAACATTAAATTTCAAAGCTAGCTTTCCCTTAATTCTTGGATCGCAAATGCACGCTAGCATCATTTCGGGACTCTCTTCCATTCGTTTGCGAAGGTGTACTTTTAGCAGATCCTTCAGCTTCCTGACTATGGCTGCTACGTCAGGATGTAGAGTGCCACCTTGAACAGCCTCACGGTTTCCAAGGAACACATCCATCTTGCTGCCTAGATGGGAGAACACTGGGATTACCTGGGCCAGACTGGCAGTGTTTGAGTTTAAATTTTCTGTGGCATCCCTGAATGGTTTAAGGACTGCCACTACCTGGGCGATCACTGTCCAATCCTCCCTATTCAATGGAGAGGTAATCCCAATATTGTGCTCTGAGGCAAGATTATGGATTGCCCTCTGCTGCTCCAAAATCCTCTCCAGCATGTCTAACGTGGAGTTCCACCGTGTACTGACATCCTGACGTAGGCAGTGTACGGGAAGACCTGACCTCTCTTGTTCTTCCCTCAAAAGTTGGCTAGCCTTAACACTATGGTGAAAGTGCCCAGCGATCTTTCTGCAGCGGGACAGAACTACTGCTGCCACATTAGTTCCTTCTGACATTGCTGCCTTCACTACAAGATGGATACATCATCCATCTTGTAGTGAAGGCAGCAAGGTCATATTGTGGTGTGCTGCACAGCGCACACCAACAATATGACCATCTCGTAGCGCTTTCACCATATTGGCACCTCCGTCAGTTACCACAAAACCAACTTCAACATTGGTGCCCGCCTCTGCTCCCACCCAAAGGCTAAGCATTTTCCTCAATGCATGCAGAATATTTTGGGAAGTGTGCTTTTCATCCATCACTTCTGCATGGAGAAGGAAAGATCGGCAGCCTGCTGCAGCAGCTTCCTTAGACACACCGGGCTGCCACCAGTGTGCTGTCAAAGAAAGAAAGGCATGCTGGCCGCTAGGTGCACTCCACAAATCTGTAGTGAAATGAACAGACTGACCAGCAGCCTTGGAAAGCTCCTCTTTCACTGCTGCAACACAGGACCGATACAATGAGGGAACAATGTTCCTGCTGAAAGTGGAACGTGACGGAACTGTATATTGTGGAGCCACAGCTGCCATCAATTGTTTGAAAGGCTCCCCTTCGATCATAGAGAAGGATGCCCCTCCAACAGCAATGAACTGACCAATCAGTCGCGTTACTTTATTGGCCTGCTGTTTGGGCATTGACCTTTTGGATTGGAATGCCACAAATTGTTCCAGGGTGGGCTGGACATGCAGTGCTCCAACCTGCCTTGGTCTCTGGCTGCCAGCACTAGCTGCTGCTGCTGCTGCTGCTATTGGCTCAGAAGAAGTTGTTGGGGTTTTTCCACGGCCACCAGCTATGCTGCCTGCACTAAGTTTTACTTCTGCATCTTTCCCCAATAGCACAGCGTTGTGTTGAGTGCTGAGGTGATGCTTCATGCTAGCACTGGTAAAATGGCCAGACACTTTCCCTCTGCTTATTAGCTTCCCACAATGTTTGCACTTTCCATAGCGCCCTTCTTCAACATTTTCAAAGTGCTCCCAAATTGGGGCGCGCATAGCCTTGGAGTGTGCCTTGGGTGCTGCTCCTACTGCTCGGGGTGGATGAACGGAGGCAGAACTAGTGGTGGTGGGACTGGTGGTAACAGTACTGGCCATAGTGGGACTGCTAATTGCTTTAGATTTGCTAGGTTTTGCTGCTGCTGCTGGTGGTGGTGGTGATGGTGATGATCGAAGGTGGAGGCTCAGGGGAAAATTGTGGACTAGTCATTTGGACACTTCTCCCTGAGGAATCTGATTCCTGACCACTCATCTCCTCTACTTCCTCTGGCTCATAGTCTAGCTCTTCATTAGCCAGATCGAATGGAATTCCTGCTAGGCTGGAGCTAAGACTGATATCGTTGTGAGACTCGTGACTAGTAGTAGTGCGAGCAGGAAGAATAGACTCTGCACTTGGCCTCTCAGTCTCAGGCTCCTCTGCTACCTCGCTAGGTGGAGTTCCACTATGTGTAGCCCTCTCTCTAACTGTCTTTACAAAAATTTTGTAAGGACTTGGTGGCTTGCTAGAGGTACTAGGAGGACATGGCGTGGCGGTACCAGTGGGAACAGTAGGCGCAGCACTGGTGGTGGTAGAGGCGGTGGGGGTGGTGGTGGTGGTGGTTTTCCCTACAAAGGAATGAGATCGCTTTGGTTTGGGACCCCTCTGAGTCTTGCTGCTAATTTGGCTCTGCTTGGTACCTTGCATGCTGCTTGTGGATGGGGAAGATGCTGCTTGGGGCAAAAGGCACTTCTTTTTAGTCACTGGGCTGGTACTACTTGTGCTACCCTTTAACTTTGAACGTGCTTCTGGTGCTTTAGGCTTTCCGTTAAAAACCATAGAGCTTGTGGGCCTAGCCGCACTACTACTGCCTGCTTTTGGTGCCTTTCCTTTACTTGATGATCCTTCAAGCAATGCTTCCCCAAATGATAAGCGAGAGCTTGGCCTACTTGGCCGACTAGACTGACGCAAAGGCTGCATCTTAGAACTGGTGCTGGTGGTGCTGGTGGTGGTGGTAGATGGCGTTTGTCACTCCTTAGTCCCAAAAGGAGGATCCTTTTCAAATTTTGTGTTGTGTGTGTAGTGTAGTGCAGTGTAGTGTTTAAAAAACTATAAAAAAAAAAAAAAGTAAAAACGAATTAAAGACAAAAAAATTTGAGGAAGTTCTCTTCAGTGCTACTGCTTAAAAAGTAAAACTATACACTACTGCACTGTGCTGTTGTGTGCAATCTCAAGATTAACTATTTAATAACTAGCAGTATTTTATTTTTAATTTGAATTTATACGGGCCAAAGAGCTTAGCCTACTACTATGCTAGCCTAAAGCTATATTTCCTTACGATAAGTCTACCTCTAGGCAGACGCTCTCAAACCCACTAAGCTAAAGTGAGGTTAAATCAGATTCAGTATATGATTTATTAATTAATATTAAGTTATATAATATTAATAGATTAGAAATAATTTACTTATATATTATGTATTATAGATAGAAGAATATAGATTATGAATTAGAATTTAGAATTAGAATTACTTATATTATAGATTATGAATTAGAATTTATATTGTTATATATTATTTATAATATATTATAGATTAAGATTAAAGAAGATTAGAATTATTTTAGTACTACAGCTAGTAGCTTGAAGCTTTGCTTAGTACAGTTCGTCACAGTCAATTTTTCTTGAAAAGAATTAGAAATAAAATAAAATGTCACAGCAAAACAGTTAGCTTCACTGCTTGCTGAACAAAAACACACAGCACTTATGCGGCTGCACTCACTAGCCCAACAAGTTCACTTCACTGATGGACTGAGGTGAGCAAAACACTAAGGGTACTTTTAATAAAATTGAAATAAAATGTAAAATAAATGAGAAAATCTTTGCAAAACAGTTAACGTCATTGCTTGCTGATCAAAAAAAAACACAGCACTTATGCGGCTGCACTCACTAGCCCAACAAGTTCACTTCACTGATGGACTGAGGTGAGCAAAACAAATGAAATAAAATGAAAGATTATTAATTAAGAAAAATTGACTTGGTCTCTTGCTGTTGCTAAAACAAAGCACAAACTGTAGAGCTGCAGCACCAGTACTAATTAGCTGAACTATACGCTAGTAGTAATTAATTAATATTATTACTGTTATTTATAGCTAATTTAATTAACTATTAAGATAAGAAAGAATTATAGAATTATTGATATTACTGATTTTAGATTAGACACTAGTAGATGTCTTGAATGTCTACAGTACACTCTACACTAGTATACTATTACTAACTATAACTGACAAATATATATATAATTTTATAATGAATTCAATTATTAATTATATTAAGTAATATTACTGATTTTAAATTAGACACTAGTAGATGAATGTCTACAGTACACTCTACACTAGTATACTATAGTATATATATATATGACTGACAAATATATATATATAATATTATAATGAACTATTAAATTGTAGATTCTATTTAATTATTATTTATAAAGTCTATTTAATTTATTTAAGCAGGACAGGCAGTAGGCACTAGTGCCAGCCCAGGGCAAGGGCACCCCAGTGCCACTGAGACACTGGGCGCACTGTCAACTCAACAGCACTTACACTACAGTTGATGACAAATTAAATAAAAAAAAATTTAAATTAATCAAATTATTATTATTAATTATATTAAGTAGCACTGAAGTGAGTATGAAGTACACTGTGAGAAATGGCAGGCTAAGGCTTACCAGTCTCATACAGAACAGAACAATCTCTCTGTAACGCTCGGATGCAGCACAGCAGTGTTGCCAAAGCAGTCACAGCGAAAAATGAATGGATCTCTCAGGCAAGCTCTGGTCTTATAAGGGCGCCTTCAGAATTCAAAAAACAGCAGCACAGGCATTGGACGAGACCCTTAGCATGACGTCACAAGAGTGAGCTGATTGGACAGATGAGATCAGCTCACTCCTGTTTGAAATTTTGGCGGCTGCGCGGCAAAAACGAAGACGATCATTCGTGGTTGTGAGTCTTCGTCTTCACCTACGTTTTGCTGGCACTGTATTCTCTTCGGCGTGTCTTCGGAACGAACAAAAAAATGGCCTCTTCGTGCTCGTTTTCATGTTCGCCCGAAGACAAATGCGCAAGTCTAGTCTATATAGACGACTGTAATGACCCAGAATGCCCCAATGATGGTGTTCAGGAGTTATTGCGCAGTAGCGGAGTTGGACAGGGCCTGGTGCAGGTCGACTGCATTCTCCCAGGTGATGAGCACCTAGGGTTGTGCGGCCACATACCAGCGCCCTGACATAGCAGCGGATGTTGTTCAGTTCAGAACTACATTTGGTGATTTACTGCAGGCATCCCAGGAGCATATATAGCACCATCAAATTCCGTAGCGCTGTACAATGGGTAGACAAGACATAATAAGTAGTATGTAGCATAACAAATTGGCTAACAGAGACAACAGGTGAGGAGGGCCCTACTCAAACGACCTTACAGTCTAGAGGGATTTAGGGTGTATTACACAATAGGTAAAAGTGCCGTTGTTAGGGATAGACCAGCCATACTAGTAAAAGTATTGCAGGAGAGGGACTAGGAAAGGTGAGCTAAAGGAATATGGGAGGGCGTTAATGTGCTATGTTGTAAGCATCCTTAAAGAAGCGGTTCTTGAGGGATTTTGTGAAGAAATACAGGCAGGGGGAGAGACGGATAGACCGGGGGAGGGCATTTCAGAGGATTGGGGCAGCCCTTGAGAAATCTTGTAAGCGGGCATGAGAGCTAGAAATCAGAGGAGAGGATAGAAGGATATCATTGGATGAGCGGAGAGACCGGTTAGGAGTGTATTTAGAGATAAGTGAGGAGATGTAGGGAGGGGAACCACTGTGAAGGGCTTTGAAAGTAAGAGTGAGGATTTTGAAATGAATCCTGAAGCCCACAGGCAGCCAGTGAAGAGACTGACAGAGGGGAGAGACGTTAGTAAAGCGATGTGAAAGGAAGATAAGTCTGGCAGCAGTATTCATGGTGGATTGTAGAGGGGTCAGACGGTTAAGAGGGAGACCAGCTAAGACAGAGTTACAGTAATCAAGACGGGAGATAATCAGGGCATGGGCAAGAGCCTTGGTGGCATGCTGTGTTAGGAAGGGACCAGTCCCCTTTATAACAAAAATAATAGAAGTTTTGGAGAAAGTTGTGGGAGATTTTAACACCATTATTGACCCCATATTAGATTAAAAAAAAGAAAACCAAACAAACAATGAAAGCAACTAAGCTACTAAGATAAAAAAAAAGTTAATAATGCGAACAAAATGCTGGGAGCATTAAAAAAAAACAAAAAGATGTATGATATATGGCATATTTTTAATCAAAATGATAAAGTTTACATTCATTTTTCCCAAGCTCATCTATCATATGCAAGAATAGATTTCTTACTATATTAGTATACAGAATTCACAAGATTCAAATATATAATATGTTCTGGTTGATGTGCTGATATGGTCAACGAAAGATCAAAATAAACAGAAAAACAACAGAGAATGGAAATTAAATAATAATCTACTAAATAGTTCAGAGAATGTTGAACATTTAAGATCAATTATGGAACTTTATTTTAACGAAAATCAAACACATTGATATGACACAATATACCATCTGGTTGGCATACAAGTGCGTCATAAAAGGTCACATCCTTAAATTGGGAATATATAATAATAAAAAGAGAGGTGATAATTTCTCAACACTGTATTTACAACATCATGATTTAAAAGCTATAAATAAAATATACAAAAATTAGATCAGAATTTATATATAATTTACATAAGAAAATAGAGGCATTAGAATATGATACATGTATGAGAAAAACGGAGTTACTTCGACAAAACTGGCACTATAAAAATAAACCAGATAAATCTTGTTGATTAATGAAGATGCCAAGATTTTTGCATCAGTATTGGCAGGAAGGCTGAAACAGGTAGTTCCAGATATAATATATATAGATCAAATTGGATTTATTCCTGGTAGACCATTATACAATAATTTCAGAAGAATTATAATCAAGATTAATTACTAGATTACAACTGATGCTGAAAAAAGTTTTTGACCGAGTAGAACAGACCTTAGAAATATTTGGCATCAGAGGTATATTTCTTAATGCAGTAAGAGCACTTTACTCTGAAGTCACAGCTAGGACATTAGGACAGGGAATAAGAGTAGGCTGTTTTTTTTTAACCCCTTAACGACCAATAAAGTGCCAGACACGTCACTCAAAAACAGTCAGTTAACGACCAATGACGTGCCTGGCATGTCATGGCATTAAACAAGCTTAGAAAGTGATCTATGATCACTTTATTTGCTTAAACAGTGTTGCTGTAATGAGGCATTTAGCAAAACTGAGATTGGCATCGGAGGCCATGTCTGGCCCTTCCTCAGGGCATCAATGTCCGCCATACAATGTTTGGCGGTGAATGCCCGTTTTAAAAGAGTTTAGGAGGCGATTAAAACGATCTCCTCCTAAGCTTCAATGATGTCTCGACACCAAACACCTACCCCAGGAAGCACTGTGACCGATCCGGAGAGTGGTCACAATTGCTACTGCGAGAGATTTTGACACTCACAAGATGGCTTCCCTTGCAGGTGGAATACAGGTACTACATTCAACCATGTAGGTAAACGGAGCCCAGGGGCGTGGCTTGACCATCGACTGAGATGGCAGCATAGTGTGAGAGCTCTGTGAGGATTTGGGCTTTTTTCATTAAAAAATCAGCATTCATTTGTGGACCCGTTCCAGAATCGAACCACTACTGGACTGAGTGGAAGATGCAAAAGCAGAAGTTTTCAACCAAAACTTCGGGTGCCTCGAAACCTGTGGAAAAGCTTGTGATTGAAGAAACTGAATCCCCACGTAAGAAACAGCCTAAGATGGGTGAGGAGTTGGAGAGATCAGGTATGACTGTTTCGGAACCTCGATTAATTAAGCTGCTTACGGATCTCAGGAATGGGATTCGTGATGATTTGATGAAAGAGATTTCCGTTATTAAGAAGGATATAAACGAACTGGACATTCGAGTGGATCGTACTGAACAGGCTCTTGGTCTGCAGAAGAATTGACATCTAGAGTTAGAAAAGCGTGTGGATCTGCTTGAACACCAACTCGAGCTAAGTAAACTAAAAATTGCTGATTTGGAAGATCGTAGTAGGCGCAATAATATACGGATCAGAAATATACCTGAATCCATACAAAATCAAGATCTAGGCGCATATGTTAAAAGAATGATTGGCTCGGTTCTGAAAAATCGTGCTGAACCAGAGATTTTGATTGACCGATGCCATAGGCTGCCGAAGTCCAACCGAGCTCCTAAGGAGGCTGCAAGGGACACTATAGCACGATTACATTTCTTCCATGTTAAGGATGAGTTCCTGACTGCTGTGAGAAAGGGTGCTAATCTCTTTGAGGAGTATACAAACCTCCAATTTTTTCAGGATTTTTCTGCTTCCACTATGTCACGAAGAAAAGATTTTCAATTTCTTACAAGGGAATTACAAGCTCTGAATATTCGATACAGATGGGGATTCCCTGTTAAAGTTTTATTTAGGCATGATGGTCAGAACTATGTTATAACATCACCGGAAGAAGGAAAGGATTTTTTACAAATATTTTCGCCAAGATATCACGAATCTAAGGGACAAAGATTTGATCGCAGAAGGCATACCAAACTTACAGGAGCTGCAGCTATATTAGGTGACGAAGCCATTACTGCGGAGTAATAGGTTTGATTTATTGATATATGCGCTATAAATATAGACATTGTTTTTTTCCCCATGTTTTTTTATTTTTCTGTTTTCTTTTTGCAAGTTAATGGCACTGACTGGGCGTGCCACACCTATTTCAAATCTTTGGAATTTCCCAATTCCTCTATTGTTCTCAGGAGTAAACAACCGGAACTTCTTTGTTAAATAAACATTGCAGTATCTGTGCAGGAGCATTGATATGTTGTTAAGAAACACTGCTACAGGGACACCGCCCAGATATTGTTTTAAAACTATCCATGTATTTTTGAGATCTTTTTTAACTGTCTTCATTAGAACTGGCTACTTGTTGATAATGTTTCTTTCTTATTATTTATTTATTTTCATTTTTATTTTATTTCTATGTTTTGTTTTGTTTTTTTCTCTTATTTTGTGGGTTTTTTTTTTTTATTCTTTTTTCATTTTGTTTTTCATTTTTATGTGTGGGTCTTTAATAGATTTCTTTAATTTTTTTATTTTTTTTCATTAGTTTTTATGCAACATTAATAATTATGACAATATCCCTGTCCTCACTGTTGGTTTCTCTCACTACCCCCCCAACAGTAAGGCCTTTTTTTTTACCATCAATGGAGAGGAGTATATTATTCATTTCTCTTTACTCCTCTCTTTGGGCCTATTTTTTTATCTTTGGTATATATTTTATTTGTTCCAAACTTAGTTGGTTCCCCATTAGGAAGGGGATCATTTCTTTTTTAGTTTTGTTATTTTTCACCTATCATTTTGAAATCAATGGAAGCTCTGGAAGTGTGATACTTATTAGTTTGTTTATTTTAGTTCTCTCGCTGCGTGTGCTTGTTCCTCCTTTACAATACCCTTCCATGTTTTTAAAATTTGATGTGTTAGGCCCAATCCCTTTATTTTATGTGTTAGCCATTTACATCCTTGTGTTCATTTTTGCTGTTCCTTATAATCAATGGTATTGAAAATAATGTCCTTTAATGTTAAGGGATTGGGCTCTTTTCATAAAAGAAGGTTATTGTTGAAGGAGGCTAGGGAGAAGCGTGTAGATATTTTGTGCATACAGGAGTCCCACTTTAAAAATGATTTTAATCCCCACATTTTTGCTAGGTATTATCCCATTCAATTTCATTCTAAGTTTTCTTCAAAGGCTAGAGGGACTTCTATTTTTTTTAACAAATCATTGGCTATCAAGACTTTGAAAACTATTATTGATCCTGAAGGTAGATATGTGTTATGGGTGGGTAAAGTGAATAACGTAGATTATTCCATTTTCAATGTTTATTTTCCAACGAGTTCCCAATTTCAATATTTGAAAAATGTTATGCAAACAGTTCTTGATGAATGTAGAGGGAGAGTGATTGTTTGTGGTGATACTAATTTTGTATTGGACCCTGAATGTGATGTCTCGAGGGAGGACTCCTCTCCTAATTCAAATTCTTATATGTCCACTGCAAAGAGGTGCTCCAAATTGTTGCAATCCAGATGTTATTATGATGTGTGGCGTCTCCTACATCCTAATGAAAGAGATTATACTTTTTACTCAGCTGGCCACAATATGTACTCTCGTATCGATCGCTTTTTAGTGCCTGAAAATATGTTATCTTTCATTGAGAAAGCTGAAATCTTAGATTTTAAATGGTAAGATCATGCTCCTATTACTTTGAATATTCATGAAACAATACCACATGTCCCTTATAGACCTTGGAGACTGAATGATTTCATTTTGAATAACATAGATGAAAGAATTTTGGCTGAAAAAACGTTATCTTCATATTTTGAAGAAAACATTACTGAAGATATTCCATATTCTACTATTTGGAATGCTCATAAGGCTGTATTAAGAGGCCATTTTATTCAGAGAAATTCTTATATTAGGAAAACATCGTCTGCAAATGTTAAAACTTTGGAGAAAGAATTATATAATTTAAATTTAGCAAATAAGTTAGGCCTTTCTTTCTCTGTTTCAGCTTTAATTAAAGACGTGAAAACAAAATTGGATAAACTGAATTTGGAAAAGACTGTTAAAACTTTACGATCTTTAAAAATGTCATTTTACTCAAAGGGTAATAAAGCCTCTAATTTATTAGCGAATAAATTAAAACAAAAAACTATACAATCTAGAATAGCTTATATATTGGATGATTCTGGCCAGAAAATTTTACATCCTAGGGACATTTCTAATTCTTTTGCTGCATATTATAAGTCACTTTATAACCTTAAAGATTCCCCTCTTGAAACACAACCAACCTCTGCTAAAATAACTGAATTTTTGGATAAAATTAATCTCCCTAGAATCCCTGATGCTCATGTTGAATTTCTTGAGTCGGACATTTCTTTGGAGGAGGTGCTTCAAGCTATTAAAGATACTCCATCTGGTAAGGCACCGGGTCCTGATGGTTTTTCTGCTCTATACTATCACAAATTTAAAAATATCTTATTGCCGCATTTAACGAAATTGTTTAACGAATATTGGAAAAATGGCTATATTCCTGATGAATCCCTTTGTGCCCAAATTTCTACTTTACCTAAACCCGGGAAGGAACCTGATAGGTGTTCCAATTTTAGACCCATTTCTCTAATTAATAATGACACCAAATTATACTCGAAAATATTAGCTAATCGTATCTCAAATTTATTGCCTTTGCTTGTTCATAACGATCAAGTAGGTTTTATTCCCAGACGTCAAGCAACAGACAATACGAGACGTTTTATTAATTTGATCTCATATATTCCAAAATCTAAACACCCCTCTTTATTTTTATCACTCGATGCTGAAAAAGCATTTGATAGGGTCCATTGGGGATATTTGGAAGATGTTTTGATTCGGTTTGGGTTCCCAGTTGCTTTGAGAAAAGCTATTTTTGCTTTGTATCAGAAGCCTACTGCAAAAGTGCTGGCCTTTGTCACCTTTACTTTTTGCTTTAGCTATTGAACCTTTGGCTGAGGCAATAAGAGTTGATGGTAATATTCAGGGTGTTACAATAGATGGAGATACTCACAAATTGGGTTTATTTGCAGACGATGTAATTCTTACGTTAAGTGATCCAGCTACTTCTATGGGTCATTTATTTTCTCTTCTTAGAGAATTTCATGAAGTGTCCTTTTATAAAATTAATGATACCAAAACACAGGCATTACCATTCCATATAAAGAGGAATGATTTGACTGCTCTTAAAAGATCGTATGACTTTGACTGGAGGAAGACCTTTATTTCCTATTTAGGCATTAATTTATGTAAAAATTTGACACATGTGTATGCTTACAATTTAAAGACTTTTTGGCCCTCTTTGCTACTGGATCTTGAGAGGTGGGACAATCTTGAGATTTCATGGTTGGGTAGAATACACTCCATTAAGATGGTTATTCTCCCCAAGATTTTGTATTTTTTAAGAGCCATACCTTTAAGTGTGCCAATTTCTTTTTTTGATTCGGTGCGATCTGCGCTCATAAAGTTTCTCTGGAGGAAGAAGCCTAGCAGAGTCAAATTTACCACTTTGACTAATTCTAGAGACAATTTTGGATTGGGGGTGCCAGATTTTAGGAATTATTATTATGCCTCGAATGCCTCTAGTGCTTTCAAATTTAATTTGGACAGGGATTGGCCTAGATGGCTTATTATGGAAATTAATAAACTAAAACCTTTTTGTATTAAAGATGTTTTATGGGTTTCACATTCTAATCGTCCCAAGTTTACGAAAATGTACCCCTCAACTAAATTGGCTATACTCTCTTGGGATAGATTATTTAATAAATTACCAGGTTCTATTACTTGGTCCAGGGCGATGTCACTTAGTTCCTTGAGATATGTTCTTCCAGACCTAGATATAGATTACTGGAATAGCAAACATGTTTTTTCCATTAACGATTTCTTTACAAATAATTCGGCTCTATCATTTCCAAAATTACAAAAAAAATTTACTTTAGATGCTGACAGACAATGTGACTATGACTTAATTATTCAAATTCTTCAAGAACGATATAATATATCTGATTTTGATGTGGATCAGTCTCATTTAGCTTTGAATGATATAGAGACAGTTTATATTAATGCCCCGGACCGGAAAGGTACTATCTCATTGTGTTACTCTTCCCTCTCCTCGAAGGTTTCAGAAAAACTTAAATTTTTATCGTCCTGGGAAGAGGAATTAGGTAAAACATACGATCTAGCTGTCTGGAAAAATAATAACTTTAAGACTTAAAAAGCTGTTAGAGCATGCAGGGTGTAGTCAGGGACTGAGGGGCATAACACAATGTGCACAACATTTTGAAAATCATTTTAAGATTATTTACAGATGGTATTTGACCCCGGATAAACTTTTTCGCATGAAGATGACTACAAGTTTTAAATGTTGGAGAGGCTGCAATGGCCCAGGTAATCTCCTTCATATTTTCTGGGACTGTCCATTAATTAAACCTATGTGGGACTCTTTATTAGCAATAATTAAGCCGGTGAATAGCAAGATTGAAGTGCTTGGTCCAGAATTATGTATTTTTAAACACTTTCCGTCTGATGTACCTAAAATAGATAAGATCATCATAGGTCATTTGCTGATTGCAGCTACTATCCTTATTCCTAAGTATTGGAAAACAGGAGTTGTTCCGACTATAAAAGAAATCTTGTATATGACCTTGGAGAATAAATCTTATGAATCTTCCATTAGGCTACCCTCAGCTTTTAAAACACAACTTTTATTTTTCTGGGACTCCTGGGAAGAGAAAATTAGAAGAATATTTTTCCTTTAGTTTATCTTTTTTATTCCTTTAGATTATTATTTTTTTTAATTTTACATTTCTGCACGCTTCTTCTTAATTTTTCATCCATATGTATTTTTTTTATATATAGTGAGATAACTTTGGTTAGAGTGAAGACTTCCGGATTAAAGAATTTAATAATTTACATTTCCATTTTTTCCCCCTGTTTTTTTCCCCTTGTTTTTGTGTTGTTTTTTTTCTCTTTCTAGTGATAATTGTTGTAATTGTTTCCCAATTTTATGGTATCAATTTGACTTATTATTGTACACTGTATATTGTATGTGCAATACTATTTGACAGTCTCATATGTTTGATGTTAAAGTTACATTTACTTTTGTTTTGTATTTTATAAAACTAATAAAAAATATTTGAAAAGGTAAACGGAGCCCAGCTTTCTAATCACAATATTAAATGTGGTAACATTTCAAAATAGTTATGCAGTGATCTCACCATCAGCTGGACCATCCACATCCAGCAAAATGTAAAAGAAAATTCCAAAAATAATAAAATAAATAAGAAAAGAAAAATATTATTATTTTTTAAATTTTTATTGACATACTATGTGTCAGGATTCTATCCTGACTGCAGGATAGTTCAAGTTTAACCTTTCGTTTGCTATGTAGTTAATCCATGTTCTGTGTATTTATGTTCAGCTGTGTTTGGTTATGCTTTATCTGTCTCCCCCACCTGAAGCCTATGCCATTACCACACCTGACCTAACCAACAGGCTTTATTACCCTGCCTCCCTCACCTGATGCCTATGTCATTCACACCTGACCTAATGACCAGGCCTGTATCGGGACACTCCTCTGTTTGTTAGGTGCCTTTGCATAAGTTATAGGACTGTTTTGCTCTGGCCCTGTACCTGATCCTGACTTGTACCTACCTTGCGCCCTGTCCAGTAGGCTTCCCACCTTGTGCCCTTTCCAAGTGGGCTTCCTGCCTTTTTCCCTTTCAAGTGGGCTTCCTGCCGTGTGCCCTTTCAAGTGGGCTTCCTGCCGTGTGCCCTTTCAAGTGGGCTTCCTGCCTTGTGCCCTTCCAAGTGGGGTTCCTGCCTTGTGCCCTGCCCAGTGGGCTTCCTGCCGTGTGCCCTGTCCAGTGGGCTTCCTGCCGTGTGCCCTGTCCAGTGGGCTTCCTGCCTTGTACCCTGTCCAGTGGGCTTCCTGTCTTGTGCCCTTCCAAGTGGGCTTCCTACCTTGTGCCCTTCCAAGTGGGCTTCCTACATTGTGCTCTTCCAAGTGGGCTTCCTGCCTTGTTCCCCGTCCAGTGGGCTTCCTGTCTTCAGCCCTGTCCAATGGGCTTCCTGCCGTGCACCCCTCCAGAGGGCTTCCTGCCATACGTACGTTTTCTTGCTAAGAGACTGTTGAACCTGTCCTGCCATATTATACAATACATAGAATTACCTGGAATTCTGCCTGTGGTGTATTCCTTTGTGCCTGTCTTAATTATCCTTCGTTTACCATGCATCGCCATGTGCAGACAGAACCCCAGGTATCCCCTGCAATGAGGCTCCTAGCCAACCTGGTCACCCGGGCCCTGACACTATTACAGTACAAAAATATCAAAATTTGGCAGCTTTATCATATTAATAAACATTCCCAATGTTAAATTGCAAATTAATTTAATCTATGTTTATAATACATTCATCACATACACTCTTGATCACATAAGGAAGGGGGGGGGAGTCCTTCTAGTTGCCTTATCTATATATTGTTATTATATATGAGGTATTTATAGGAGTATACTTAATCAGTCTATTCTAGGGAAGAGTTGGTATAAGCCTGTGTGGAATATCTTGCGGTCTTTACCGTCTGTTTGTGTAAATTAACCAAGCATCCCATATTTTCTCATAAATTGTAATATTATTTGATTAAATAAAGTATTTTTCCATTTTGTATTGATAATTTATTTGTGCTATAATATTATTCCATTCTGGTGGTTCTTCCTGTTTCTACTTCCTGGCTATACATATCTTGATTGTTAATAAAATATTCATAGTTAGATCTCTTTGAGTTTTGAGTTTGACAGGTAAATCTATATGAAATAAAAACATCAATTGGGAAAGATCAATATTTAATCCCAAAATCATTTGCATGAACTTTTCTGTCTTTTGTTTTATGATTGATAGTTTTCCACAGTCCCACCAAGAAAGAGGGATTTGGGTTTTTTTTAAGAACTGGACAGACTTTGCAGTCGGCTACAGACTCTACAGCAGGGATGGACTGCACCTCAATGAAGAGGGGGCTGCAGTGCTAGGGGAGAGGATGGCTAGAGGAATTGAGGATCTTTTAAACTAGGCTCGGGGGGCGAGGATAAAGATAGAAATTAATTATTTGTCAACTGATATACCAGAAATGGTTAGTAACCTTAACCCCTTAAGGACCGGGCTCGTTTTTTCTTTTTGTACCCTGTGGGACCGAGGCTGTTTTAATACTTTTGTGGTGCTTGTGTTCAGCTGTAATTTTCTCCTCACCCATTTAGTGTACCCACATAAGTTATATATTGTTTTTTTCAGGACAAGATGGGCTTTCTTCAGATACCATTATTTTGATCATCTTATTTACTATTAAAAAAAAAAAAACATGGTGAAAAATTGAAAAAAAAACACATTTTATGACTTTTATTTGAAAAATCTTTTACTCACCTAAAAAAGCAAGTAAAAAAACTAGCTAAATAGATTCTACTACTTGTCCTGAGTTTAGAAATACCCAATGTTTTTATGTTTTTTTGCTGTTTTTTGTAAGTTATAGGGCAATAAGTACAAGCAGCGTTTTATGATTTCCAAATCTTTTTTAACAAATCTGGTCAGTCTGCCTCCATCTCCTCTTTGGAACATCTTTGAAGCCGGTTAACTCAATTTAACCCATTCAAACCATATATTTTTGAAAACTAGACACCCCAGGGTATTCCAAATGCTGTTATTTTAACCCTTTCCATGCACCAATTATACAACTACACTTTGTCAAACTTTGTAATAGTAATTTTTTTTATTTTTTTCACACAAATTGTACTTTAGTTATAGATATACAGGTTCTGGTATATGTCACTGTCAAACAACACCCCAATGTGTGTTCAGGTTCAGGAACATCTCCTGAGTGCAGTGATACCCGACATGCATGTGTTTGTCGTGTTGTTTGAGATTTAAAATGCCACATTTGGGAAGTGCGCTTTTTTTCTCCATTTTGGTCAGTCTGTACCTATGCCCTATCTTTGAGCTCGGCCACTCCAATTTACCCCATCAGCCATTTTTTTTATATTAGACACCCCTTGGGTATTTGAAGTGCTTTTATTTTAACTCTTTGTTGATATTTTTGAGAAATCTTAGCACTTGCTCAAAATAATAAACTTTATTTTTTTATTTTATTTTATTTTTTTAATACTTTTTTTACACATTTTGCTGGTACTGGATGGTTCATCTAGTGACATCACTGCATAATTATTTTTAAATGTTAGCACATTTTTTTTTTCCCATTTTTTTTTTTTTTTATTATTTTTTTAATATTTTACTAATCACATTGTGATTAGAAAGCTGAGCTCCATTGACTTGCATGGTTGAGTGCAGTACCTGTATTCAACCTGCAAGTGGAGCCTGAGTTCTCTAGAGGGTCTGGAGACCGTCTAGTGAACTCTTTCACTTTATTGTTTTTTTTCCCGGGCCGCCGCCATCTTGCTGATGGCGAAGATCACCGGCAGCTGCGGCTGTGACCGCTCTCCGGAGCGGTCACAGCCCATCCAGAGGTAAGTGTTTGGTGTTGCTGGATGCCTCCTGATCGAGGCATTCCAGCGACACCATTTAAGTTTAGGAGGCGATCTAAACGCTTTTAAAACGGGCGTCCCGGGGAGGGGCCAGACATGGCCCCCCGATGCCGATCTCGGCCTTGTTGAATGCCTCGACATCGAGGCATTACAGTAACGCCGTTTAAGCGAAGAAAGTGATCGTTGATCACTTTCTAAGCTTATTTAATTTTTTGACGGTTCAGGACCGTCAAAGGTCGTTAAGCGACCGTTTTTCCATGACGGTCCTGAACCGGCAAAGGTCGTTAAGGGGTTAAATGTCTTTTAGCAAATGCGAAAAGCTTGGCAAACAAAATGGGTGAGATGGAAATATTGGTAAGTGACGAACAATACAACTTGATCGGTATCACGGAAACGTGGTGGGATGATACGCATGACTGGTCAGTAAATTTACAAAGATATTCACTTTTCAGAAGGGACAAAGTAAATAGAACAGGGGGAGGGATTTGTTTAAATGCAAATCCTAAACTAAAGCCCAGTATAAAGGAAGCTGTGCATGATGACAGTAGTAATGTGCTACAAGCCACCCAATATTAGTAATGAGGGGGAAGATCAGCTGCTATTTCACATTAAAAGGGCTGCAAATAGGAATGAAGTTTTAATCATGGGAGATTTTAATTACCCAGATATAGGTTGGAATAGTGGAACTTGTTCCACTAAGGGCAGCAAGTTACTGAACCTGCTTAATGACAAATTTATGTCGCAATTAGTAGAGACCCCAACCAGAATGGATGCCTGTCTGGATCTGGTAATAACTAACAATGAGGAATCAAAGTAAGAGAACACTTAGGGAATAGTGACCATAACATGGTTTCATTTTAGATTAATTCCAAAAAGCAAATGGGTAACTACTCTACCAAAGCACTTAATTTCAGAAGGGCAAACTTTGACAGGGTAAGGTCAACCATGGAATGTATAGACTGGGATGGATTGTTCTCTGGGTTAAACATAGAGGACAAATGGAATACCTTTAAGCAGGGGCGTACCTAGAGTATTTGGCACCTGGGGCGGATCTTGTATGTGGCACCCCCCCACACACACACACTTTAAAACTGCATAGCTTCTACCGTTATATACCGGCGCAGACACTGAAGGTGGTACAGCATAACACTTACTGTTATCATTATATACTGAGGCAGACATTGACGGTGGTACAGCATAACACCTATCACTATATACTGAGGCAGACACTTCATTAGTAGTAGGGATGCACCGAAACGAATTCCGGACTGAAACTGAAAATGCAGCATTTACCTGTCCGAAACCGAATATGACCCCCCCACACACCATAAAAAAAAAATCTAACACTTTTATTTAAAGTAAGTAACACACCAAAATAGGACAAAACAATTAAATAACAATATTAATATATATATATATATTAATATATATATATATATATATATATATATATATATATATATGATTGTTAACAGCAATCACATTCCTATCATGCCCAGGCATACCCAGATTCCAGGATGTGCTCGCAGACTTGGCATGATAGGAGTATGATTGCCCTATCTACCCCTTCTCACTCCCTTTTGTCCTACCTACCCCTTCTCCCTATCTACCCCCTATCCCCCCGTCTCACTCCCTTCTCCCTATCTACCCCCTCCTAACTATCTACCCTCTCCCCCTTTGAAGTTCACTTACCTTTCAGGAGTCCTGCGGTGGGGGTGCAAGGCCTCTGTCTCCCAGCTATGCCACTGTATGGAACAGTATAGAGTGATGGGAGTTATGATGTACTAGAGCATAATTATATAATGAAAAATACATTGGAAATGGTACAGCATAACACCCATCACTCTCACACACTTACCAATCCACACATATGCCAATCCACACACACACCAATCCACACATACACCAATCCACACATACCAATCCACACATATAACAATCCACATATATACTAATCCACACACATACCAATCCACACACATACCAATCCACACACATACCAATCCACACATACACCAATCCAGACATATACCAATCCACACATACCAATCCACACATACACTAATCCACACATACCAATCCACACATACCAATCCACACATACACCAATCCACACATACACCAATCCACACATACACCAATCCACACATATACTAATCCACACATATACCAATCCACTCTCACTCACTGAATGCTTTCTTACCTTTCCTCTTTTCTCCTTACAGCTTCTTTTCCTCCTCTTCTTCAGTTCTTCTGTCTTTTTCCGGTTCAGTGGGCGCGGCTTCAGTGTTGTGCGCCGGGATCTGACAACAAATCCCGGCGCACAGCAGATGTTGCCGCGCGGATCGCAAGGGAGCGATATCGGAGGTCTTTAACAGACCTCCGGCTCCCTTGAGTGATTTTTTCTTAAAATCTTAAAATCACTCAAGGGAGCCGGAGGTCTGTTAAAGACCTCCGATACCGCTCCCTTGTGGGCCTGCTCCTCCAGCGGCGGACATTACTGTCCGTCTCTGGAGGGATGCCAGGTGCCGGCAAGTTGGCACCCCCCTGATGAGCGGCACCCGGTGCGAACCGCCCCCCCCCCGCCCCCCGCTAGGTACGCTACTGCCTTTAAGCACACATTGCAAAGTTACACATCCCATTATATACCTATGGGAAACAAATACAAAAGAAGCAAATCAAAACCAATGTGGCTTACCTGGAAAGTAAAACAGAAAATAAGGAATAAACAATTGGCATTTAAGCATTATAAAAGCGAGGGGTCAGTAGTATCATTTATGGCATACAAAGATACCAACAAAGCCTGCAAAAAGGTGATTAAAATGGCTAAACTGGAAAATGCAAACTTATTGCCAAGGAAAGTAAAACCAATCCCAAGAAATGTTTTAAGTATGTAAGTGGAAAAAAGTTAAAGGTAGAGAATGTTGGTCCGTTATTATCAGAAACTGGAAATTTGGTTAGTGAGGACAGAGAGAAAGCAGACATCTTAAATACTTTTTTTTCTTCTGTTTATACCAAGGAAGAACCAATGACAGAGTCCCTGCTAATTTTAAGGAACCGTTGCAGCAAACATGGGATTGGCTGACACAAGAAAGAGTGCTCAAGCAATTCCCTTACGAAAAAATTACTGCAGTTTTTCTGAAGTAACACTGCAGTTTTCTGGACATGAAAACACTGCAATACTGCACTTTTACTGCAGTATTACTGCACATTTACTGCACTTTTACTGTAGTATTATTGCACATTTACTGCACTTTTACTGCAGTATTACTGCACATTTACTGCACTTTTTTTATATTGCAAACCTACAGTTGTACTTCAATGTACTGCAGCTTTATTGCTTTATTGCAAAAATGACTGCAGTAAAACTGCAGTACAGTGAAGTACAAATGCAGTAAAACTGCAGTAAATGTGCAGTAATACTGCAGTATTGCAGTTTTTTCATGTCCAAAAAACTGCAGTATTACTTCAGAAAAACTGCAGTAATTTTTTCGTAAGGGACTGTTAATGTAGACAAGGCCCCTGGACCAGATGGTATACACCCTTTGGTACTGAAGGAGTTAAGCCTAATTCTGGCATGACCATTATTACTTATCTTTAGGGATTCTTTCAGTTCAGGCATAGTTCAATTAGATTGCCGCAAGGCAGATGTTGTGCCCATATTTAAAAAGGGATCAAAGTCTCAACCGGGAAATTACAGGCCAGTAAACTTAACATCGGTAGTGGGGAAATTATTTGAAGGGTTGCTAAAGGTATACATTCAAGATCATCTCTTGATCCATAATCCAATTAGTAGACCTCAACATGGATTTGTGAAAGACCGGTCTTGTCAAACCAACCTATTAGCATTCTATGAAGAAGTTACTAAAAATATAGACCTGGGTGTGGCTGTAGATGTGATTTATCTGGACTTTGCTAAGGCATTTGATACGGTTCCACATAAAAGGCTACTCTACAAATTAACAGAAATAGGCTTAGGGACAAATATCTGTATTTGGATCAGAAATTGGCTAAAAGATAGAATGCAGAGAGTTGTTGTGGATGGATGTTTCTCAGCCTGTACGCAGGTATTAAGTGGAGTGCCCCAAGGGTCTGTCCTCGGTCCTCTTCTTTTTAATTTGTTGATAAATGACCTCCCAAGCTGCATTGAGAGCCATGTCACAGTTTTTGCCGATGACACAAAATTAGGCGGGTAGTTCAGACTAATCCTGATGTTTCTTCATTGCAGGAGGATTTAGACAGAGTTGGGGACTGGGCGTACAAGTGGCAGATGAGGTTCAATATAGAGAAATGCAAAGTTATGCATTATGGTAAAAATAATAAAAATGCAACCTATTCTTTAAATGGAATATCCTTGGAAAAACTACCAATGAGAAGGATTTAGGAATAATGGGTGACAACAGACTTGACAATAGTGCGCAATGCCAGCAAGCAAATGCGAGGGCCAATAAGGTTTTGGCATGCATAAAAAAGAGGTATTGATTCAAGGGAGGAGGATATTATCTTGCCTCTTTACAGGTCCATAGTAAGACCTCACCTTGAATACGCGGTACAATTCTGGGCACCAGTCCTTAAAAGGGACATTATGGAACTAGAAAAAGTGCAAATGAGGGCTATAAGGGGACTGGAAAATACTAGTTATGAAGAGAGACTAAAAAAGTTAAAATTATATACCCTAGAAAAAAACGGCATCTCAGAGGGGATATGATAACATTATATAAATATATGCAGGGCCAATATAAAGAGCTCTTCAGTGACCTGTTCATTAACAGAAATGTACAAAGAACAAGAGGTCACCCTCTGACGACAGGAAGGGATTCTTTACAGTGAGGACAATAAAGGTATGGAATTCACTGCCAAGGGTGATATCAAATACATTAGATGCCTCCAAAAGGGGTCTGGATATTTTTTTAGAAAGGCATGACATACAGGGCTATAAATAGAATAACATTAATATTTTAGAGCTTTTTGATCCAAGGAGAAATCCAATTGCCTCTTGGAGCCAAGAAGGATTCGATTTTGCTTAATTAGGGGTTTTTTTTGCCTTCTTTTGGATCAAGAATAGGAAGGTAGAATGGTTGAACTTGATGGACTTTGGTCTTTTTTCAACCTCATGAACTATGTAACTTGGAGACTTAGGCAATGGATTGCTTTTATGGTCGAAGACCATGCTGTATACCAAGTTTCTTGGTTAACAGTTTTCCCTAGTTCCAGTTCCCATCTAATTATGGAATTCGATTTCTCAAAGGTTCTTTCATTGTCAAGCATATGCATAATTTTTTAGATTAATTTGGTCGTATAATTAACTTCTATTAAGTTGTCTATTACAGTAGGTGGAACAATATTTTTTAAATTAAGATAACTCTTTAATCTTAAATAAGTAATCTTTTTATGCCTAGGTGTAGCCAAGATTTCAGATTCAAATCTTTAATTTCAATTTTTAACACTTATAGCAGCATAGAAGACGAGAAGGAATTTTCTAAAATAGATCTTTTCCTAATTTTATAGATTGTTTTAAGGATTCCTAAAATAATGGGATTTACGATATTTGAGTATTTTAGTTTCTCTAAGGGTAACCAGTATAATTTTGAGGAATCAATATTATTACAGGACGACATTTCATATTTATACCATCCTAAATTTAAAAAAAATATTGTTTCCCAGGCGCAAGCGTGGGCAAGCATAAAGAATTCATCAGATTAGGGTAATTTAATCCATCATATTTCTGCTTTTTTTAAATATATGCAGCGAAATTCTAGGTTTTTTATTGTACCAAACAAATTCTAAAAAATTAGAATTAAAATTTTCGTATCAAGGAAATTGAGACTTGTAAAGGAATCGATCCAAATAAATAGGTTAGTTTGGGTACTATATAGGCTTTGAGTACGTTTCTACATCCCAACCATGAAAGTTTGACTTTAGCCCAATCTGTGAGTTGAATTTTTAAATCCCTGGCTAAATTTAAATAATTAATATTTTTGACATCATTTGGTCTGTTGACAGTTTAATACCAAGATAGTCTATATATTTATTCCCCCAGTCAAAGGCTAAATTGTTTTTCAGATATTTTGCTTGGTCTCTTGTCAGATTAATGTTGATTATTTGAGAGCCCGATTCTCTGGTTCTGAAAGAGGGTAAGTACGACCCGTTGAGGGGGAAGTGCCCGGCTGTAAATCAATGGGACAATTGTGCATAAAATGGGGAGGTAGAGTCTTAGCCTTCTGTTTGGAAAACACATCCAAACAGTCCCAGTAGTGATCAGGGACAATGGCGTCCCTGTGTGCTGCAAGTTGAGTGACAACCCGGGTCCCACGCAGTGATTTGTCCTTCCTTCCAAGGTAAACCTAGAATCACTGGATTGTGTGGGCTAATCAAAAGATTGAAGCTAAGAAGTTAATGATGTAGAAGGCCAACAGACAACTGGAGGAGCAAAGTTTTGAAAACAATGACACCCTGGCCAAGGAGAGTAGCATCCAAGGCAGCAATAGAACTGCTAAGAGTTTTATACAGCAATGGAATCCCTTGCCTGGTTGCAAAAGCTTGCTCGATGAAATCACCTGCTGCACTGGAGTCAATGAAAGCTTGTGGTCCATTGGTGACCGTTCCACTGCAGCGTGATATGTACCGTGAAACATGACAAGGTCTAAGGCAAAGAAATGGCGACGCTCAGTGAAGACAAAGGCCTAGGGAGCGGTGACGCTACTTTTCTGTGGCCGAGAAATGAAGCATAAACCCAATCTCCATGGGTTTGGTGGTGGGGGAAATGCTTTATGAGACATGGGAAAATAGGCAACCAGAACCAGAGAACAAATGGGACATCCTCTCCACTCTCTGTCTCGTTCTTGGTGTCTCTCTTGATTACGGGTCCTCAACACTCTCTTTAAGGTCTCTGGAGATAAGAGTGTCCTTAATAGGTTCATTCAGGCCTCTACGGAAAGCTGCTTTGGGAATTGCATTCGGTCTCATAGCCTAGTCTAAAATTCTACTGCATATTGAGCCACATACTTTCTTCCCTGGTGTAGATCCATGAGACTGGGCTCAGCAGTTTACTCTCCCTGGAGTGTCAAAAAAGGCCATGAAGGCAGAAATAAAGGCATTTACATTGTCCAGCAGCAGGGAATTATGTTCCATCAAGGGAGAGGCCCATACCAAGGTGTCCACACGGAGCAGATTTATTAGAAACGCTGATTCAAAAAGCCCTGGCATTTCCGATGATCGCCAGCAAATTTGTGTTTTAGGAGGCTTAATTCCAGGTATCTCAGAGACCTCACGGGGTACTGGTTCAGGAGCAGATGGGGATGAAGCTGATGAGGTGATACCCCCCAGCAAATCTTCTGTTCCAAGGATTGAAAATGAGAGGCATGAGACTGACACCTGCTAACAAGCAGTCTTGTCTGGTGGACAAGCACATCAGGTCCGCGGGATGCATGATAACAGCCTGTGGTAATTGTCACTCCGATGGGATCTGACGCACTGGGTGGATCCAAAAAGCAGGTACCTGGATGCTCAGGCAGAATCAAAGTCAAGACAGGCCGGGTTCAGCAATGGGTTAAACAGAGTGAAGGCAAGCTGGGTTCAGCAACGGGTTCAGCTGATAAATTGTAGTCAAGGATGAACCGGGTTCAGCAACGGGTTACACGGGTAAATCGTAGTCAAGACAAGTCAGGTTCAGCAACGGGTTAAAACTCACAATAGCCAAAGTGCACTAGGCACTATCACAGACACTGTATGAATGTTTCAATAGAGTTCCTAATAAAAACCCTGCCTCTGGGGTTTAAGCAAGGTGTGGAATGCATAAGAAGTCTGTGCCTTTAAAACGGGCTATGTGGAACCCGACAATTTCCTTATTTCGTACAGCAGAAGCATCTGGCAGCGGCGGGGAGCTAAGAGGTGGCCATATTGGAAGCCGAACGGGTCTTTGGATTTCACCTGGCAGCTGTGGGGAGCAGGGAGGTAAGTGTAGTGACGCAGACAGCCTGGAGCCTCCATACAGTTCTATGGCCAGCAATCCCCACCCGACAAAAAGTCACTATTTCGGGGTAATTCTCGAGTTCCATAGCCACGGCTGGGTAAAGCCCAGTTCTAAAGATGGATGCACGGTTCCCAAATAAGCTCCCTCTCCATAACTACCTCCAAGTGTTGCCCACCACGAGTATAGTGTAATCCCAAAAGGGCAACGTGGTGGAACAACGGATGTCCATAGCAACAGTTATGTACATTTCCATGAATTTGGAGTTTCTGGCCATATAAAGCCTCCATAGCTGGCTAGTTCATGGGAGTCTTGTTAAGGCAAACCAAACTGGGTTTTCCGGTGACCCTGCACCCCCAATGCACACAGTATGACTTAGACAAAGAAAGGACTGGGCAAATAGGAAGGAGTATCCCCAGGAATTCAAACTCAAATCTACCCACATGTGTCCTCAGCCTCAGGGGTTAGGGTGATAGCAACCAATAAGGTTATGGCATACCCATGGGAGAATTGCGTCCACACTCCAAGGTGGAGTGTGACCAATGGAAGAAGAGCCAACTTACTTGCAGCTGCCTCCTTTCCCTGTACATCACACCCTTAAATATAACACTGAAACTACCCTAAACTACATTCTAATGATCCCATATGCTTATTTGTTGGTACATATTCAAAGGGAATTGTCACGGAGCTGGCTAGTCAGACTGACTACCTCCGCTGACTTGTGCTCCCTTAGCCTGGGACACATATTCTTTCCCCGGTTTACCAGTCACTAGCCGAGACTCAGTGTAGGGTATGACCAAAACGAAGACCGATTCATTTTTCACACACAGGGCTGGATATATCTAGCAAAACACACATTAACATAAATCAAGATACTGGGATACAAACCGCCCCCTTAATCTGCCTCCTAGAGACAACAGGGGCAGTAACAGGATTAACAATACAAAAGGGTCCCAACCTCCACTATGTATTACTGGCCAAAATCAGGTCCAGGGATGGTCGGGTAAATGTCTGGGGGGAGGGACTGATTTATACAATATTAAACTAAAACAATGGTGGTCACTCCCTGGTTGCAGATCCTGGCTGTCTGCTAGAGATAATCCCCTCAGCAAGTGATGGGATGATATACTGCTAGGGGTAGACACAGAAGTCTTTACAAACCCAGGGCCCATAGTCAATAGAGAGGAGGCTGGCTCTCAGGCCTCTCCAGTGGTCCCAGTGATGGAGGGTTCCGTCACAGGAATTATATTTTTATACATAATCACAACATGTGTGGTGTTATTTCTATTTAGTCACCAGTTTTACTGAACCTCTGACCAGCTATAGTCTTCATATGCTGAAGTGCATGAGTCTTGATTTCCCCAACTAATCAATAAACCTGTCTGAAGTCTTGCATTACATTGCATTTAAAAATAGTGGTCTGTGATATCACTAATGAACTTGAAGTGTATGAGTCACCAAAACAGTTATAACCAGCGCTTCCATACGGTAATATATGGAAAGGTTTTATATGGACATATAAATTTAGCCACAAAATTCTATCTTAAGTAAATAGATATTGATTTTGGCTTTTTCAATTAAAAACTACTGTTCTTTTTAGTGATCTTTTTCAAAATGGAACCTATAGCCCCCAAATAACTAACCAGTGCCATCTTTGTACCCCAAACAGCCTATGAGTACCTCTATCTTTGTCCCCAAACGTACCAGTGCCAAACAATCTCACTCATAGCAATTCACTCTTATTCATGCTGTCTCACACTCTCACTTAAGTTCTCTCACACAGTCTTACTCATGCTCTTTCACACTCTCATTCTCTCACATTCTCTCACTCACACTGTCTCACACATTCACTCTTACAACCTCATTCACATTCTCTCACACAATCTTTCACACTATCACTCACTCTTACTACTCATGCTCTCACACTCTCTCACGCATGCTCTCTTACACTCTCATTCACTTTCTCACTCACTCTTACTCTCATTCTCTAACATATTTTCACTCACTCTTTACCTTCACTGCCGACTGCTTCCGTGTCCCAGTCTCCTTTCCAACAGCTACGCTTCTGCTCTTGCCTAATTTTCATCTGTCTTCTTTCTTCGTCTGCTTCTCAAATGGAGCTGATACTCAGCTCCATGGAATAAGCCTCTTGGAGCACTTCCATAAAAGGGCAGAGCGTCCGCTCACATCCTTTCCCCCAATTGGAGGATCTGTCCTCCTGTTGCTCGCTGTCTCCGCCCTTTAACAAAAGAACTCCAAGATACCCACGATTCCCCAACTCTGCTCTCTGCAGGCTGTTCTGGCGGCAGTGGTCCCCACCTGCAAGAAGCAGCCTCTCCATCAACCGCGCAGCTGACCATGATCACTCCGTCTGGGAATGGACGCCATGGGACATCGCGTCAATTTGCGTACAGGAGTGACGTGCATTTGTGACCTCACATGACCCTGCCTGACCTCATTTGCCTCGTTCTTGGCTTCTACTGCCTATTTAAACATGGGACTTTCATTATTTCGTTATCCTTGGTTTGTGTAAATTGTGCTTTGTGCTGCTGCTCTATTTTGATCTCATTAATCCGTTGTGACCCGGATTGTTTGACCTTGCTCCCTGTTTCCTGATTTGGCTTGTTACTGCCATATGGAGATCCTCTTACCGACTGTGCACTACTGTTGCTGCCTCGGCCTGTCTGACCTTGGTGGCTCTAGCCATTCCAGTCTGTTTGCCTTTTTTCTGACCTACTCTGCTCCACGGGATGCAACCTTGTCAACCACATAGATCTACCACAACACCAGACACAACGAGATCACCTAAGGAGACCTGTTCGACAGTTTTGCCAGATACAGGACAACCAGTTGGTTGCTAAGAAGACTCCAATTCATGTGGAAGCCATCAATGGCCGCCCCCTTTAGCCAGCCATTATATCCTCTGAAACAGTTCCTCTGTAGCTACATGTGGGCGTACTTCATAAGGAGACTATCGTATTCAATGTAATTTTCTCTCCGTCTACTCCTGTGATCCTAGGATATTGTACATCCTGTATTCCTGATCACCCATTATTAACTGTGCAGCTTTACCATCACAATACCAGGGCTTCACGGGTGTCTTTAGCAAAAAAGATTTCCTTCCTCCACGTCGAGCCTATGACTGCCACATTCACCTGTTCCCAGGTACTATGCCTGAGTCTACCCTTTATCCCTGCAGAGACTGAAGCCATGAACCAATACATCCAAGAGAAACTTCAAAAAGGTTTTATTTGTTGTTCCACATCACCTGCGGAAGCTGATTTCTTTTTTGCCTCCTAGAAGGATGGGGGCCTCAGTCCCTGCACTGACTACAGGGGACTGAATCTCATCACTAAAAACACCTATCCACTTCCGCTGATATCTGAACTGTTTGACAGACTCAAGGGTTCCAGTGTGTTTACTAAATTAGACCTACGAGGATTTGGGGTAAATCAGATTTTATTGTAATTTTCAAATAACGCAGGGAGGGGTACAGAAAGGAAAAAAGGGAAAAGGGGGGGGGACAGGTAACATTAAAATAGGCGATGTTCAGTGTGCCAACCCGCTACAAAGGAAGAGCAATAATAAAGTGCAATGACAATATCACACTGAATAACACATACAGTACCGATAGATCCAAGGATCTACATTCTGGAAATACGGTTGGAGCATAACCCCCTGTGCGAGGGGGCGGAGCTTTCAACCCTCACGCTGGCATTGCTCCCATCACTAGGCGGCCGTCGCACGCGGCCGCTGGGTGCTGATGCTGCTGACTGGCGCTGCTTTAATACCTTTTTTTAAATTTAATATGGCAAGCCGGATCGGCTTGCCATAGTAAGTAAAAAAAAGTATTATAGTAGCGCCAGCCGCCGGCATCAGCAATTGCCCCCCTGCCCCCCGGCCCAGCCCGCCCCTGGCTTCAAGGTAATAGCTGTAGTACTAAAATAATTCTAATCTTTAATCTTAATCTATAATATATTATATAACATAATATAATATAAATTCTAATTCATAATCTATAATATAAGTCATTCTAAATTCTAATTCATAATCTATATTCTTCTATCTATAATTCATAATATAAGTAATTCTTCTAATATTTATAATATAACATAATATAATAAATTCTAATTCATAATCTATAATATATATAAGTAATTCTTTCTAATTCATAATCTATATTCTATATATAATCCATAATATAAGTAATTCTAATCTATTACCGTATTTGCTTGATTATAAAACGAGGTTTTTTTCAGAGCAAATACTCTGAAAAATACCCCTCGACTTCTAATCGGGGTTGTCTTATAATCAGACCTCAAATAGAGGTCTGACTATGAGACTAAGATCCAGATCCCCCGCACCGGGGGACCTGGATCCTTCTGTCTCCCCCCCCATTTAACACCCACCCCACACACACTTACCGGTGCTTCCAATTTCCTGCTGTATACCGGGGGAGGGGGTTGACGTCCACGCGATCCGCGTAGACAACTTCCGCTGCAGCCGGATGGAGGTGTGGCTAGCAGCGGGGGTTGTCTGCGTCCATCGCGCAGACCTTCCCCAACTGTCAGAGATCAGAGTTCCCCGCACCGGTGTTGAAGAAGGGCGCTATGGAAAGTGTAAACATTGTGGGAAGCTAATAAGCAGAGGGAAAGTGTCTGGCCATTTTACCAGTGCTAGCATGAAGCATCACCTCAGCACTCAACACAACGCTGTGCTATTGGGGAAAGATGCAGAAGAAAAACGTAGTGCAGGCAGCATAGCTGGTGGCCTTGGTACTACAACAACAACTAGTACCATCTCCAGAGAGAGTGGAAAAACCCCAACAGCTGCTTCTGAGCCAATAGCAGCAGCAGCTAGTGCTGGCAGCCAGAGACCAAGGCAGCTTGGAGCACTGCATGTCCAGCCCACCCAAGAGAACAATGCCCAAACAGCAGGCCAATAAAGTAACGCGACTTATTGGTCAGTTCATTGCTGTTGGAGGGGCATCCTTCTCCATGATTGAAGGGGAGCCTTTGAAACAATTGATGGTGGCTGTGGCTCCACAATACACAGTTCCGTCACGTTCCACTTTCAGTAGGAACATTGTCCCCTCATTGTATCGGTCCTGTGTTTCAGCAGCGAAGGCGGAGCTTTCCAAGGCTGCTGGTCGGTGTGTTCATTTCACAACAGATTTGATACGTGTTCATCGGACTGAAGAATAGAAGACTGCCTTTAACACCCACTCGGGACTCGAATATACAGTTATGCCATTCGGACTATGCCATGCCCCTGCAGTTTTTAAGCATTCATAAACGACTGCTTCCCGGGACTACTTACAACAGTTTGTTATTGTTTACCTTGACGATATTCTGGTTCATTCTCCAGACTTATCTTCCCATCGGGAACATGTGTGTAAGGTGCTAGTGTGAAGCAAACTATGCTAAACTAGAAAAGTGTGGATTTGAAGTGTCCAGGGTGTCTTTCCTCTGATATGTTGTCAGCAGCACTGGCTTTGAAACGGCCCTAAACCATTGGACTGAAACCCCTCCAGAGATTCCTGGGCTTTGCCAATTATTATAGGCAATTTATCAGAGAATTCTTTAAAGGTGGTGGCCCCCATGACTGCTCTCACCAAAAAAAGAGGGCTGACGGCCACCATTGGCCTCCTGAGGCCATTAGAGCCTCTGACAAGTTGAAAAAACGGTTTCCTTCTGCTCCAGTTCTGATTTACCCAGACCTGTCACAACCTTTCATGTAAGAAGCAGGGGCTGTACTATTTCAAAGGAGATAATACGATAAGCCACTTCATCCATTTGGCTTCTTTTCTAAAAAATTTTATTCCTGCAGGGAGGAATTATGACACTGCCAACCGAGAACTCCTTGCTGTAATTTTAGCCCTCAAAGAATGGTGTCATTACCTGGAAGGATCCCGTATTCCTGTTACTATACTTACTGACCACAAAAACTAGATGTTCGTCTTCGGGCGAACATGGAAGCGAGCACGAAGAGGCCGTTTTTTTGTTCGTTCCGAAGACACGCCGAAGAGAATACAGTGCCGGCAAAACGTAGGCGAAGACGAAGACTGTCTTTGTTTTTGCCGCGCAACCGCCAAAATTTCAAACAGGACTGAGCTGATCCTCGTCTGTCTAATCAGCTCGCTCGTGTGACGTCACGCTAAGGTTCTCATCCAATGCCTGTGCTGCTGTTTTTTGAGCTTGCCTGAGAGATCCATTCATTTTTCGCTGTGACTGCTATGGCAACACTGCTGTGCTGCATCCGAGCGTTACAGAGAGAGATAGTTCTGTGTGAGACTGGTAAGCCTCATCCTGCCATTTCTCACAGTGTACTGTGTTCAGTTCTACTGAATTAATAATTTTATCAATTTAGTCATTTTTTTATTGAAATTTTCAGTGCTTCAGTGATCTGTCTGTCATCAACTGTGTAGTGCTGTCTGGGGTGCCCTTGCCCTGGGCTGGCACTGCCTATTGCCTGTCCTGTCTTCACTTAGGTAAATTAAATAATAGAATTTATAAATAATAATTTCATAGAATATATAATAATTTAATACATTATAATATTATATATATTTGTCAGCCATATATACTATAGTATACTAGTGTAGAGTGTACTGTAGACATTCAAGACATCTACTAGTGTCTAATCTAAAATTATTATATTAGTTTAGTAATATTATATAATTCATTTTAGCTATCTTAATAGTTAATTAGCTATAATTAAAATGAATAATTAATTACTACCAGCTAATCTAGTAATCTTATTAGTACTGGTGCTGCAGCTCTTTAGTTTGTGCTTTGTTTTAGCAACAGCAAGAGACCAAGTCAATTTTTCTTAATTAATAATATTTAATTTTATTTCATTTGTTTTGCTCAGCTCAGTCCATCAGTGAAGTGAACTTGTTGGGCTAGTGAGTGCAGCCGCATAAGTGCTGTGTTCTTTTTTGATCAGCAAGCAGTGACGTTAACTGTTTTGCAAAGATTTTCTCATTTATTTTACATTTTCTAATTTCTTTTCAAGAAAGATTGACTGTGTGATGACAACAACTGTACTAAGCAAAGCTTCAAGCAGGGGAGGGCTGGCAGAGGTGACACTGGAGAGCTGAATGGGGACAGTAATGACATGGGGGGCTGAATGGGGACAGAGGTGACAGTGGGGAGCTGAATGTGGACAGCAATGACATGGGGGTGCTGAATGCAGACAAAGGTGACACTGGGAGGGGCTGATTGGGGACAGAGGTGATACTAGAGAGCTGAATAGGGACAGCAATGACATGGGGGGGCTGAAAGGGGACAGAGGTGACACTGGGAGGGGCTGATTGGGGACAGAGGTGACACTGGAGAGCTGAATGGGAACAGTAATGACATGGGGGGCTGATTGGGGTTAGAGGTGACACTGGTTGGGGCTGATGGGGACAGCAATGACATGGGGAGGGGCTGATTGGGGACAGTAATGACATGGGGGGCTGATTGGGGACAGAGGTGACACTGGGAGGGGCTGATTGGGGACAGAGGTGACACTGGGAGGGGCTGATTGGGGACGGAGGTGACACTACCGTTTTTTTTTTGTTTTTTTAACGAATACAATAAAATAATATATAATTTGTACAAATATAAATTGGTTTAATAACCTTGTACATCTCCCATGGTGGAATGCACCTAGTGGGAAGCATGCCTTTCTTTCTTTGACAGCACACTGGTGGCAGCCCGGTGTGTTTAAGGAAGCTGCTGCAGCAGGCTAGGCACTTCGCTGGGCACTTTCACCATAGTGTTAAGGCTAGCCAACTTTTGAGGGAAGAGCAAGAGAGGGCAGGTCTTCCCGTACACTGCCTACGACAGGATGTCAGTACGCGGTGGAACTCCACTTTAGAGATGCTGGAGAGGATTTTGGAGCAGCAGAGGGCAATCCATAATCTTGCCTCAGAGCATAATATTGGGATTACATCTCCATTGAATAGGGAGGATTAGACAGTGATCGCCCAACTAGTGGCAGTCCTTAAACCATTCAGGGATGCCACTGAAAATTTAAGATCAAACACTGCCAGTCTGGCCCAGGTAATCCCAGTGTTCTCCCATCTAGGCAGCAAGATGGATGTGTTCCTTGAAAACCGTGAGGCTGTTCAAGGTGGCACTCTACATCCTGACGTAGCAGCCATAGTCAGGAAGCTGAAGGATCTGCTAAAAGTACACCTTCGCAAACGCATGGAAGAAAGTCCCGAAATGATGCTAGCGTGCCTTTGCGATCCAAGGATTAAGGGAAAGCTAGCAATGAAATTCAATGTCCTCAGTAGCTACCGGGAGCAATCGGCTCACAAGGTGCGTGACTGGCAGCGTAAAATGGGAATGCTGTCCGAGGAGGGAGAGGTGAAGGAGGAGGAAGAGATGATGTTGTCTGCTACTCCTAGCAGCAGCATCAGCTGCAGTGCCACAAGAAGCACAACACAGCTGAGTGGAGCAGCTGCGTTTTGGGAAGAAGCACTTGGGAGTATAGTTGGACCATCTGACAGAGCTAGCAGCAGAAAGGAGAGTAGTGCTGCTGAAATGGTCAAACTGTACCTCTGCGAAGTTCCTTCTGTGCCTAATGTTGATCCTCTTAGCTACTGGGATGAAAAGAAGAGTGTGTGGCCTGCACTCTCATGGGTTGCACAGCAGCTACTATCATGTCCGCCAACCACTGTTCAAAGTGAGCGCGTGTTTTCTATGACTGGAAACATACGCTCACGCATGGCACCTCATCTGATGGAGCAGATTGCCTTTCTTAAATTAAATCTGCCCAAGTTGGGTTACCCAGATCTTAGCTTGGAAAGTTAATTTTCTTTCTCTAATGTTCAAGGTAGTTTCTCCCCCTGGTTGCACTTGTTTGCGGTGTGGCAACACCTGCTACCTCCGCCGGTGTAGCCAATTAACGCTAGGGCCTTGTGTCTGAGTTCTGGAAGTCCGCTCCCAAACGCCAAGGACTGACAGTGTTTGGATGCTTTGCCCTGGGGTGAAACAGGTGAGCGGGTCGTCAATTGCCCACTCATTCGCCTTTCCCAATGCTGTTGCTGCTGGTGGTGGTGGTGCCAGCATCTTTTGCCAGTTTGCTTCCTGGCTGAAATCATGCCTCAAAGGTCCAAAATGTTCAAAGTAGTTTCTCCCCCTGGTTGCACTTGTTTGCGGTGTGGCAACGCCTGCTACCTCCGCCAGTGTAGCCAATTAACGCTAGGGCCTTGTGTCTGAGTTCTGGAAGTCCGCTCCCAAACGCCAAGGACTGACAGTGTTTGGATGCTTTGCCCTGGGGTGAAACAGGTGAGCGGGTCGCCAATTGCCCACTCATTCGCCTTTCCCACTGCTGTTGCTGCTGGTGGTGGTGCCAGCGTCTCTTCTCTGCCAGTTCACTTCCTGGCTAGTGTCATGCCTCAAATGTCCCTAATGGTAAGGGTAGTTTCTCCCCCCTGGCTGCGTCTGTTTGCGGTGTGGCAACGCCTGCTACCTCCGCCATAGTAGCCAGCTTACGCTAGGGCCTTGTGTATAAGCTCTGGAAGTCCGCTGCCAAACGTCTAGGCTTGACAGTTGTTTGGATGCTTTGCCCTGGGGTGAAACAGGTGAGTGGGTCTCCAATTGCCCACTCATTCGCCTTTTCCATTTCCATTTCATTTTTTTCCGTCTGATACACAACCTACCAAACATAACACACACAATAACACATATAACACAATGACATAACACATAACACACATAACACATATAACACAGTGACATGACACATAACACACATAACACACACAGGTACAATTCACAAATCACAAGGACCTTTCCTCCTGTTATTTGCCCTGGCCTTCACGTCTACACTCACTAGCATTAACGGTATAACTCACACTTCACCCTATAACATTTTTCCATCCACATACCTGCCAACAGACCCAACTTTTTCAGGGACAGTCTGTCACGCTACCGACAGGGAGATCCTCCGGTTCCCCCGGCCGGCAACGGCAGCCGCCGCGAGGTAGGGGGAGACCCCCCGCTTCGGTCCGGCAGCCGCAGCTGCCACAAAGAAGAGGGAGACCCCCCGCTTCTGAGCGGTCGCGCAGGAAGTGACGTATCGGCAGTTTGAAAAGTTGGCGGGAAATCCCTAATTAGTGCCCTAACTCCCGGGCCTATTTAAGAGACGATCTAACACTCAGACTTTGCCTTCTGATGGTCGTGCCTATCTCGGTAGTGCCTTCCCAGTACGCGTTCCTGTTGTTTCCTGTTATTTTACCTCGGCTTATTCCACGACTATCCTGCTCTTCGGTATCCTGACCTCGGCTATTCCTACGACGATCCTGCTCTCCGGTATCCTGACCCCAGTCCTACCTGACTTCGGTATCTCCTCTGTACGCTGTGTCGTGACAGAATCAGAAGGCCATCATGAGACCCGCTTCAGTAGGACAAGGGTCCACTGAGGCTCGACTTGATGAGATGGATCACCGTCTGGATCAATTCAGACCCTGCTTCAGCGTACTGATCCTGCACTACAAGCACCTCAACCTGTGGCGGCTCCTGCTCCGCCGCCGTTACCAGTAACCACAGTTCCTGCTCACCTACCTCCACCACAACGCTACAATGGTGACCCTGCAACTTGTCGAGGATTTTTGAATCAGTGTGAGATACACTTTCAACTGTCTCCATATGCCTTCCCTACTGAGCATGCCAAGGTGGGATACATCATTTCTCTCCTTACGGATAAAGCCTTGGCATGGGCCTCACCGCTCTGGGAGAGAAACGCCTCTGCGTTCCTATGCTGAATTTGTTTCCGGTCTACGCGCCGCTTTTGACACTCCGGGTAGGAGGACCACTGCTTCAACCTCCCTTTTTACCATCCGTCAGGGTTCCCGTCCGCTCCTGGAGTATGCTATAGAGTTCCGGACCCTGATAGGGGAGGTGAACTGGACTAACAAGGCATTAGTGGCTGCCTTCCTAAATGGACTTTCCGAGACCCTCAAGGACGAGACTGCTGCCAGAGATTTACCCACGGACTTGGGTGGTGAATCGGTGATTTCATATATTTCCCAAATTGATCTCCGTCTCCGCGAAAGACAAGCCCAACGAGAAAGTTTGAGATTACGTGACAAGGGTGGGAGACCTACTACACGCTTCATGCCACAGCTTTCTTCTGCCACTCCCTCCTACGAACCACCTGAGGAAGCTATGCAGTTGGGAGCCACTCGAGTGTCCGAACGGGAGAGGAACAGGCAGAGACGGGAAGGATTATGCTTCTACTGTGGACTCTCGGGTCACTTCATCGGACACTGTCCTTGCAGGCCGGGAAACGCCCGCACCTAGGTAGGCCAGGGGAACCTACGATAGGTGTAGTGAATTATTCCCCTAACGTTTGCACCACCTGCATGACTGTTCCGGTCCGTCTGGTCTGGGATTCTGGATTCATTGACACTGAGGCTTTCCTGGACTCTGGCGCTGCCGGCAACTTTATTGACTGTTTTTTTTGTGAGCGGCAACACATTCCCACCCTATCCCTGCCCGTGCCGTTATCTGTAGAGGCTATTGATGGCAGACCGCTTCGTCCTGATCAAATCTCTCTCTCTACGGTTCCACTCAACCTTGTCGTCGGGATTGTACACAATGAACGTCTGCAACTGCTCGTCATCCGCTCGCCCTCCATTCCCATTATATTGGGATTTCCGTGGTTACAGGTACACAATCCTGCTATTGATTGGACTACGACTCAGATCACAGCCTGGAGTGCGTCCTGCAAGGCGCATTGCCTCTCCCCTCTAACGCATGCCGCGGTTACAGCATCCTCGAGTGAGACCTCTCTCCTGCCTGAGCAGTACCAGGACTTTGCGGATGTGTTTGATAAAAAACAGGCTGAGAAGCTACCACCACACAGGCTGTACGATTGCCCGATTGACCTGCTTCCTGGGACCATGCCACCCCGGGGGCGGGTTTACCCACTCTCCATTCCAGAGACCAAAGCTATGGAATCGTACATAGAGGAGAATCTTCGCCGAGGATTTATTCGCCGGTCGGTATCACCCGCTGGTGTAGGCTTTTTTTTCGTGAAAAAGAAGAATGGGGAACTTCGTCCTTGCATCGATATCGGGGTCTGAACAAAATTACCAGGCGCAACACTTACCCTATTCCACTAATTTCCGAACTTTTCGACAGACTACGTGGGGCTACTATGTACACCAAGCTAGATCTCCGGGGTGCGTACAATCTTGTCCGAATCCGCACATTATGAATATACCGTTATGCCGTTAGGGCTGTGCAACACCCGGCGGTCTTTCAGGAGTTCATTAATGACTGCCTTCGGGACTTTCTCCAACAGTTTGTAGTGGTGTACCTGGATGACATTTTGATATACTCTTCCGATTTGCAGTCACACCGCACCCATGTTACGCGCGTTTTGTCCCGACTGCGGCTCCATGGATTATATGCAAAACTCGAGAAATGTGCATTTGAGATCCAGAGGGTGATATTTCTAGGATACGTCATTACGCCCTCAGGTTTTGAGATGGACCCATCCAAGGTACAGGCCATTAAAGACTGGCCTCAACCACTGGGCCTGAAACCCCTGCAGCGTTTTTTGGGGTTTGCTAACTATTATAGATGTTTCATCCGTGACTACTCCAAGGTCGCGGCTCCTCTAACGGCCCTTACTAAGAAAGGGGCTAACACCCTGGAATGGTCTCCTGAGGCCATTTCCGCTTTTTCCCGACTCAAGACCAAATTTACCACCGCTTCTGTGTTACGTCATCCTGACCCTCGGCTACCGTTTGTTCTGGAGTTCGATGCATCCGAATCCGGAGTCGGGGCTGTCCTTTCACAGAGGGCCTCCTACAGTGGTCCTCTCCATCCATGCGGTTACTTCTCCAGGAGATTATCCCCGGCAGAAAGGAACTATGATGTTGGGAACAAGGAACTTTTGGCTGTCATCCTTGCGCTGGAGGAGTGGCGTCATCTTCTGGATGGCGTTCCGATTCCCACGCTGATTCTGACAGATCACAAGAATCTACAGTATATAGAGTCTGCCAAGTGCCTGAACCCTCGACAGGCCAGATGGGCCTTGTTTCTCTGGCGTTTCTCATTTGTATTGACGCCCTCTCCCGAATGCATGTGCTCCCCGAGGAGGAAGGTTGTGCTCCTGAGTCCATTATACCTGCTGCCAAGGTCCTCGCTGCTCTACATACTCGTTGCCGAACTCCCTTACTTGACCGCATCTCTGGTTTACAAGCCCGAGCTCCAGCCTCCTTGCCGGCTGGGAAACTTTTTGTTCCTGCACACCTCCGTACCCGCGTGCTTCGCCTGTCCCATGGGTCCAGAACTACAGGCCACCCAGGGCTAGCGCGCACCAAGGATCTCGTATTTTGGTGGCCACAAACGATCATTGATCGTTTTTCAAAGATGGCCCACATGATACCTTTGAGGAGACTTCCCACGGCATTGGTATTGGCAGACATATTCTTGCGGGAGATCGTCCGCCTTCATGGAGTTCCCACCGAGATCGTCTCCGACCGCGGTACCCAATTTATTGCACCTTTTTGGCGTGAGTTCACGAGAGCATTGGGTGTCACATTAGCATTTTCATCGGCCTATCACCCACAGTCCAACGGTGCAGCAGAGAGGGCTAACCAGCACCTTGAACAATATCTGCGCATCTTTATCAACCAAAATCAGGATGACTGGGTTGATTTGCTACCTTTGGCGGAGTTTGCTCGGAACAATGCGGTACAAGAGTCTACAGGAGAGTCCGCCTTCTACTGTGTTTACGGTCTTCATCCGCAACCTTTGCCTTTCCGAATTCTCCTGATCCAGCGCTGGAGGAACGGCTGACTAATATCCAGTCCACCTGGGCTTCAGTGCAAAGGGCTCTGGAACTGGCTGGTAGACGACAGGAACTCCAAGCCAACAAGAGGCGTTCCGGTACTCCTGCATATTCTCCTGGGGATCGTGTTTGGTTGTCTATGAGATACATGCGACTCCGAGTGCCCAGCATGAAGCTGGCGCCACGTTTCATCGGTCCCTTTTCAATTGTCCGTCGGGTGAATCCTGTCGCCTATGAACTTTCTCTGCCTAGGACACTCCGTATCCCTCAAGTCTTTCACGTCTCGTTATTGAAGCCACTGGTTTGCAACTGTTTTTCTACTGGACCCTCTGCTTCGGAGACTTCGGGGCGTATTCCTCAAGCTGTCCTGGACTGTCGCAGACAACAAGGGAGTCTCCAATATCTGGTTCATTGGAGGGGACTCGGCCCAGAGGAGCGTTCCTGGGTTCCTGAAGCTCGTTTCCATGCCCCTCATCTCATGCGTGCATTCCATGCTAGAGGGCTGTGTTATTCGGGCAGGGGTCGCCCTGAGGTCGCCCCTTTGAGGAGGGGTACTGTCATGCTACCGACAGGGAGATCCTCCGGTTCCCCCGGCCAGCAGCCGCCGCGAGGTAGGGGGAAACCCCCGCTTCGGTCCGGCAGCCGCAGCTGCCACAAAGAAGAGGGAGACCCCCCGCTTCAGCACGGCAACCACAGCCGCAGCCACCGCGCAGAAGGGGGAGACCCCCCGCTTCTGCACCGCAGACGCAGCCGCCGCGAAGAAGGGGGAGACCCTTCTTGTGTGTGGCGTTCACGTAATGCGCACAGCAGACGCAGCCGCCGCGAGGAAGGGGGAGACCGCTGCAACTTGAAGGAGGACTTACCTCATCCACGCCGGGTTCCCAGCAGCTTCAGCCGGAGTACAGGTCCGGCGCTGGTGTCCGGACACGTTCTTCTTCACGCCACCTAGTGGCGCCGGCAGATACTACATCGACCTATATTGGGAGATTACGTGAACGCCACACACAAGATGGTCGCGCAGGAACTGACGTATCGGCAGTTTGAAAAGTTGGCGGGAAATCCCTAATTAGTGCCTTAACTCCTGGGCCTATTTAAGAGACGATCTAACACTCAGACTTTGCCTTCTGATGGTCGTGCCTATCTCGGTAGTGCCTTCCCAGTACGCGTTCCTGTTGTTTCCTGTTATTTGACCTCGGCTTATTCCTACGACGATCCTGCTCTCCAGTATCCTGACCTCGGCTATTCCTACGACGATCCTGCTCTCCGGTATCCTGACCTCTGCTCTCTGGACCATCCTTTGCCAGTCCTACCTGACTTCGGTGTCTCCTCTGTATGCTGAGTCGTGACACAGTCCTGCTTTTTTCCTGTCCCATGAAATTTAGCTAAACTAGGTATGCTAGTGCACATAGGTATAGCTGGGTAGGGTAGCACTACAACATTAAATAAATATAATAAAGTAAATAATAATAAATATAACTTTAAAATAAAATTAAATAAACCCCTATTTTTTTTTTTAACACCCATTAAAATTAAATTGTTATTTAGACATAATACATCTTTAACCAAAACAGTGCACTGCTGAGACTCTTAAAAATAACCGTACATTAACCCTAAGCTATTTTTTAGTTCTTGTCCCACATTTTTCCATTCGCATACCTGCCAACACACCCAACATTTTCGTGGACAGTCCTGCTTTTTTCCAGTCCTGTCCAGTAAAAGTTGTGTTGTTGCAAAGTATGCCATTATAAATTGGTAGCAAATTAAACATCTATGATGTGTGACTGTGTATGATAAAAAGGAGGCCAAGTTGCTTGGAGCATTTGTCTAGGTCTCAGACAAGACAACTGCTCGGAGGAACTTGGCCCTCAGTTTCTGGCAATGTGTATTGTGTACAGTACACCTCGGTACATGTGTGCAACTCTATTGGTCGTTTCGGCAGGGGGCTCGCCTGCCATCAACGAATGAAGTGCATTCTGCAGTTCTGCAATTCATTTGTTGATACCAGACCAGCCCCCTTCCGGCGACCTTCCGGCACACACGTACCTTCACGGCGTGAACGCATCTGCTGCTGCTGCTGCTGCTGCTCCGATGTGTTCTTAACCCCGTATTAACCCCTGCTACGCAGCCGGGAGAAAACAAAGATGAAACGAGCACGAAGAATGTCCATGAATATTCGCCCGAAAAGAAGACAGGAACGGGCGAATATTCGCGGAATACGAAGATTTTTTTTCCTCCGAAGACGAGCACGAAGACGAACACGAAGAGCCCCCTGGTGCCCAAGTCTAATAAAAACCTACAATACAACAGTGATGCTAAAAGACTAAACCCCCGCCAAGTTCATTGGGCCCTGTTTTTATCCAGATTCAACTACATAATTTCTTACCATCCTGGATCCAAGAACACCGAGGCTGATGCCTTGTCCTGCATCAACTGCACTGCTGGGGAAGATAAACAAAGTCCAGAATCCATTGTACCCAGCAATCACATCATCTCTACCATAACTACTGCTATCTCTTCTCCCATTCTTCAACACATACGTGAAGGTCAAACCTCTGCCCCTACCAACATGTTTGTGCCCCCTAATTACAGAAAAGTCATGCTAAACTTTCAGCACTTCTCCAAGATTGCAGATCATCCGGGCGTGAGACAGACTTTGTTTAGGGTGGGACAACACTCCATCCTCGAGAAGGGACATTAAATACTTCATTCAGGGGTGTTGTATTTGTGCCACCACCAAGACACCTTGTAAACTACCTCCTGGGCAATTAGTACCATTACCCATCACTAAGCAACCATGGACACATATAGCTATGGATGTCATTGTTTAACTACCCCATGTATAGATCAACTGAATAAGACATACAAACCCTATATTTGTAGATATACATAAATAATATATGGAAACATAGCATAGCAGATACAGATCAACAGAATAACACATAACCCCAGCATTGCAGTTATAAATCAACTGAAACTCACATAAAAACTCAGCATTAAAGATATAGATAAAAAACCCTAAATTACAGGCATAGATCAAAGGTTGCACAACCCAAAGCCAGCCCCAGCATCCACATTCCCCACATAGAACCTGACGAGTACACAGATTACACAAACAGATTTTTTTAAAACGAAAGTGAGAGAAAGGGGCGCCGAGTGGTTTTCACTTACCAAGCTGTCAGTACCTGCTCGGCGCCCCTCTCTCCTCTGCGGCGAGTATCCCTAATCGGTTTCGGTGCCGGCTTGTAATGCTGAGTGCCGGAAGATGTGCCATCTTGGTCCCCAAGGCTCAAAACACCCTGCTTGAGCCATCTTTACCTTTCCCTAAATCACATCCATGATACACATATCCATTAATGCATTCTCACAAATCATTCAAGCAATTCATCCACAAATTAATTCATTCTTTCACTCATTCACACAATTAATCCACACAATAATTCATTCTCTCCCTCAGTCACACAATTCATTCATTCTCTTACTCATTCACACAATTCATCCATTTCTTTATTTCAATATTCTTACTAACCCCCTTTCTCACTATCTACCCCCTCTTGCTATCTACCTCATCTCATTTACCCCCTCTCCCCTTCTCACTACCTACCCCCTGAAGTCCTGTGGTGGGAGCACAAGGCCTCTGTGTTGCTGCTCTGCCACGGTGCGCGCAGCTTCACTGCTGAGCGCCGGCATATGATGTCCTATTCTGGCACTCAGCATGAAGCACCGGCACCAAGACAGAGGCCTCGCGCTCCCACCACTGCAGTCAGGGCAGCACTGAGGCGGGAGGCGGCAGGGAGCAGAGGAGACAGAGGGGCGCAGAGCGGTTGCCAAAAACTTTTTCAAGAGCGACCGCTCAACTCCCTTTTATCTCCTCCGCCTGGGTGCCATAGAGCATTTCGAGTGGGGGATTCCTAGGGCCCTGGGGGATTTCTTCATATGATTTACTGGGGGGGTCTGTCCCCCCGTCCCCCCCCCGGTTCCTATGCCCATGCCTATGCCGGGGGATAAAGTATGGTTATCCATCCGCCATATCCACCGACACGTACCCTCCATGAAGCTGGCACCTCGTAACATCAGCCCCTACCCGTAGGAATTGGAGTTACCTCTGCATCCTCTGCATTCCCCACTCCTTCCGTTTATCTCTTCTAAAACTTGTGATCTACCACAAATTCTCCCTTGCTCATGCTTGTCTGTGCCCAGTAGTGGTGGAATTCTCAGGAGAATATGAGATCCAGCCTATCATCAACTCTCATCTGGTGAAAGGGTCTCTCCAGTACCTTGTACATCGTAAGGGTTATGGACCTGAGGAGAGATCCTGGGTACCAGCCATGCTCCTCACCTTCTCCGTCGATTTTACATTCTCCATCCTGATAGACCCAGTGGTACCTATTTCGTCCTATGGGCGAGTCTCGAGCAGGGGGTACTCCTGTGTCTCGTTCTTGGCTTCTACTGCCTATTTAAACATGGTCCTATTTAAACATTTGTGCTGCTGCTCTATTTTGATCTCATTAACCTGTTGTGACCCTGCTTGTTTGACCTGCTCCTAGACTTGACTGCTTTGGCTACCATACATGCTCTCCTGTTACTGACCCAACCTGTCTGACCTTGGTGGCTCTAGCCATTCCAGTCTGTTTGCCTGTATCTGACCTACTCTGCTCCATGGGATCCATCATACAGTCTCATTACACATCTGAGTAATTGTCGTGAATAATGGTAGTCCAACACCAGCTGTTTAATGCAATCGCAACTCGGTGTGCCGGCCCACCGCGGGTGCTGCGGGCTTTTGCAGCGAGTTATAGACGGCCCTGGCGCGGCCTCTTAATTTAGATTACCTATCATCATTGGATCATCATCATTGTTGGATCATCATTTCCCTTGCCGCGGTAACAGAAGGGTAAAAGCAAACAAGGTAAACAGGGATTGACGCAGCTCCCTCAAGATCACCTCAAAAATAGGGACTCTTTGTCAGGTGGGCATTGCTGGCCATAGAACTGTATGGAGGCACCAGGCTGTCTGGAAGTTGATGAGATTATACTCCTAAAATATACTCCAATAATGTTGTGTGTATAAATGTCTGTGCTGTTCCGAATAAACGCAGTTGTGTTTGCACCATACACTAAGTCTCGAGTAATGCTTGAGTGAACACAAAGGTTAATCCCTTGAGCAATTGAGCTTTAAGCAGCAAGGAAGATTTCTACGGTGGAGCTATCCAGTCAGAGCACAGGTCTCCGTCACAAGAGCCTTAGCAAGGGTTAGGCAAGTGAGGCTGCCCACTGCACGCTGAACAGCTGCAAGAGTGGTTGGGGAGATCACAGATCTCCCTCTAACCGGCCTAACATTAAGGGACATGGTCTTCAGACCTTGTCTTCTGAGCTCCTTATTATTGTGTGCTGGCAACTGATGCCGTTTGGGAGTTAGGATGGCACTTATAAGCTGCTTGGGGCAAAGGCACTCACAAAGCTGTTTGGGACAAAGGTGGCACATGTTGCTTGGTGAGGTTGGGGGTGCACCAGGGCCCTGTATGTATATGTGTACTATATGTGTATGGGCAGTCACGCGTAAGGGCAAAGTAAATAAAGTAACCTCTGCTTAATTTTTCCATTCTTGCCTTGGATGCAAAAAGAACTAGCTACGGCTCTGGGTTAAGCACAGAAATGGTGTCAGAGAAGTACCAAATAAAATCTTTTGAATTTACATTCAAATTTTCCTTAACACAAAGGCCACTAGCCACATGGACAAATACCAAAAGATTTCAATCCAGAACCTTGAGCAGCAAAGCTAGGAGGGAGGCAGTAGCCAGGTGTGGCTGTTGTAGTTTACAACATGAAAAATGTCAGACCACTAACTTATTTAAAGATGATAGTAACCAGTGGCGTCGCCTGTTGCCCCCCCGCTGAATTTGGAACCACCCAACGGATTGCCCAGGACAGTCCAGCAATGGGACTTTAAGTCCCGGGCAGCCTCAAATGCTTTTTTGTGACGCGGAGGAGAGGGGCGCCTAGCAACCGCTTGGCCCCCCTCAATCTCCTCCACGAGGCCTCTACCTCCGTCACGGTGCCGGCGTTTCATGCTAAGCGCCATCATATGACGTCATATCCGGCGCTCAGCAGTGAAGCAGCGTGCGTCGTGGCAGAGCAGGAAGACGGAAGCCTCATTCTCCGGCCGCAGAACTTAAAGGTGAGTGTACTACGAAGTGCGTAGGGAAGGAGGGATAGGGGTTAGAAAGTGATAAGGGAGGGAGAAGGGGTAGAAAGTGATAAGGGAGGGAGAGGGGGTAGAAAGTCATAAGGGAGGGAGAAGGGGTAGAAAGAGATAAGGGAGGGAGGAGGGCTACATAGTGAGAAAGAATGTGTGAATGAATTGTCTGAATGAGGAAGAGCATGAGTTAATATGTGGATGAGTTGTCTGGATGAGGGAGAGCATGAGTTAATATGTGGATGAGTTGTCTGAATGAGGGAGAGCATGAGTTAATATGTGGATGAATTGTCTGAATGAGGGAGAGCATTAGTTAATATGTGGATGAATTGTCTGAATGAGGGAGAGCATGAGTTCATACGTGGATGAATTGTCTGAATGAGGGAGACCATGAGTTAATGTGTTTTTGTGTATCGTAGATGTATAATTGTGGAAGGGCAAAGATGGCACTAGCAGGCTGTTTGAGCCTTGGGGACAAAGATGGCACAGGCCAGGCTGTTTGGGGACAAAGTTGACTTGTGCTGGGCTATTTGGGGACAAATATAGCAAATCTTATGTGTGTTATCTGGGTGCTGGCCAGGTTCTATGTGGGCAGTGTGGATGCCAGGGCTGACTTTGGGGTGTGCAACCTGTGATCTATGCCTGTAATTTAGGGGGTTTTAAATATACCTTTAATGCCGTGTTTTTATGTGAATTCCAATTGATCTATACCTGCAAAGCTGGGTTTGTGTGTTATTCTGGGTGCTGGTCAGGTTCTATGTGGGCAGTGTGGATGCCAGGGCTGACTTTGGGGTGTGCAACCTGTGATCTATGCCTGTAATTTAGGGGGTTTTAAATATACCTTTAATGCCGTGTTTTTATGTGAATTCCAATTGATCTATACCTGCAAAGCTGGGTTTGTGTGTTATTCTGTAGCTCCATATCTGCTATGCTATGTTTGCATACATTATTATTGTATACCTGCAAATACAGGGTTTGTATGTCTGATTCTGTTTATTTGATACATACCTTCAGTGCTGAGATCACAAGTGAATTTCAATTGATCTATACATGCAAAGCTGGGTTTGTGTGTTAATGTGTTGATCTATACCTGCTATCGGCAGGGTCTAATATTTATATATATATTTATATCCGCAGCAGGGACTAATATATGTCGGCAACTGGGGCTAATCAGCAGCAGGATCTAATATTAACGAAACTGCCAGTTCAGCTGTAATTTTGAAATCATGTTTCAATCATAGTCTTTAGTTCAAAGAGATAAGTACTCATTATGTAGTTAAAAATGCATGTCTAACGCATATATGCGATGGGGCCATCACATAAATCAATAATAAGGGGAGTGGATTGCTGGGGGCATTAATACAAATAGTGGTGGCTGGAGGCGATCATACAAGGGTGGGGGTGCACCACATTAATCTATACTAAAAGGGTGCTGGCTGGGGCATCAATACACAAGGGGCAAAAACAATAAGCGGGTATAAACGACAACGCAGTGTGAAAAATCCATCCTGATGTAGATGTCTGTGACGTAGATTGTGTCCTGCTGTTTGTGTGTTTTTGATTATCAGTGTAGCAGAGCCAGGGCCGGCCCAAGGCAAAATGCCGCCTGGGGCGAATTTTAAAATGCCGCCCCCCCCTTATCTACCCTTCCTCTCCCTCCGTCCCTGCCCCCCCTTGTACTTACCTTTCAGCAGTCCTGCGGCGAGTCTCCCTGTACGGTCTCTATGCCGGCTTGTAATGCTGAGTGCCGGAAGAGGAGAGAGAGAGGGGGCCGAGCGGGTACCGACAGCTTGGTAAGCGAAAACCACTCGGCGCCCCTTTCTCTCTCTTTCGCTTTTAAAAAAAAAAAAGGGGCTTCAAAAGTGCCGCCTGGAGCGGTTGCCCCACTCGGCTCCATTGTCGGGCCGGTCCTGAGCAGAGCATGTCCTGGGGTGTGTGTATAGGTCTTGGTGTGGTCTGCCACACCAAGACCTATACACACACACACCCCAGGACAGGCTCTAATGTGTGTTTGGGTGTTGGTGTGGCAGAGCCTGTCCTGGTGTGTGTGTTCGGGTGTCAGTGTGGTAGAGCCTGTCCTGGTGTGTGTGTGTGTGTTTGGATGTGGGTGTGGCAGTGCCTGTCCTGGGGTGTGTGTTTGGGTGTCCGTGTGGCAGAGCCTGTCCTGTGTGTGTGTGTTTGGGTGTCAGTGTGGCAGAGCCTGTCCTAGTATGTGTGTGTGTTTGGGTGTTGGTGTGGCAAAGCCTGTCCTGGTGTGAGCCTGTCCTGGTGTGTGTTTGGGTGTCGGTGTAACATAGTAACATAGTAACATAGTTCATAAGGTTGAAAAAAGACCAAAGTCCATCAAGTTCAACCTATATACATATTGTGTCCCTACTGTGTTGATCCAGAGGGAGGCAAAAAAACCCTTATGAAGCAGATGCCAATTGCCCCATACCAGGGGGAAAATTCCTTCCCGACTCCAAATATGGCAATCAGAATAAATCCCTGGATCAACGTTCTGTCCCTATTAATCTAATATCCATAACTTGTAATATTATTGCTTTCAAGAAACACGTCCAGGCTCCTTTTGAACTCTTTTATTGAGTTTACCATTACCACTTCCTCTGGCAGAGAGTTCCATAATCTCACCGCTCTTACTGTAAAGAACCCCCGTCTGTGCTGGTGTAGGAACCTTCTTTCCTCCAACCATAGAGGATGTCCCCTTGTTATAGATACAGTCCTGGGTATAAATAGGTCCTGGGAGTGATCTCTGTACTGTCCCCTTATATATTTATACATAGTTATTAAATCCCCCCTAAGCCGTCTTTTTTCCAAACTAAATAACCCTAATTCTGATAATCTTTCTGGGTACTGTAGTCCTCCCATTCCCCTTATTACTCTGGTTGCCCGTCTTTGAACCCTCTCCAGCTCCACTATATCTTTCTTGTACACTGGTGCCCAGTACTGTACACAGTATTCCATGTGTGGTCTGACTAGTGACTTGTACAGTGGTAGAATTATTTCCTTGTCGTGGGCATCTATGCCCCTTTTGATGCACCCCATGATTTTATTTGCCTTAGCAGCAGCTGCCTGACACTGGTCGCTACAGGTAAATTTACTGTTAACTAAAACTCCTAAATCCTTTTCCATGTCAGTCGTCCCCAGTGTTTTCCCATTTAATACATATTCCCAGCCTGGATTTTTCTTCCCCATGTGCATAACCTTACATTTATCTGTGTTGAACCTCATCTGCCACATCCCAGCCCACGCCTCCAACCTATGCAGATCCATTTGTAATCGTGCACTGTCCTCTATTGTGTTAACCACGTTACAGAGCTTAGTATCGTCTGCAAAGATTGATACTTTACTATACAATCCCTCTACAAGGTCATTAATAAATATATTAAAAAGAATAGGACCCAAAACTGACCCCTGTGGTACCCCACTAGCAACAGTAACCCACTCAGAGTATGTACCATTAATAACCACCCTCTGTTTCCTATCACTGAGCCAGTTACTTACCCACATACACACATTCTCCCCCAGCCCAAGCATTCTCATTTTATGTACCAGCCTTTTATGTGGCACCGTATCAAATGCTTTGGAAAAATCAAGATATACGACATCCAGCGATTCACCCCGATCCAGTCTTGAGCTCACCTCCTCATAAAAGCTGATCAGGTTAGTTTGACAGGACCGATCCCTTGTAAACCCATGCTGATATGGAGTCATACACTTATTTTCATTGAGATACTCCAAAATAGCATCTCTTAGGAAACCCTCAAACAGTTTACACACAACAGAAGTTAAACTAACAGGCCTATAATTCCCCGGGTCACTTTTTGTCCCCTTTTTGAATATTGGCACAACATTTGCTATGCGCCAGTCCTGGGGAACAGACCCTGTCACTATAGAGTCCTTGAATATTAGAAATAGGGGTCTGTCTATTACATTACTTAACTCCCTTAGAACGCGGGGGTGAATGCCATCTGGACCTGGTGATTTGTCTATTTTTGTCACGCTACCGGCAGGGAGATCCGCTGGGTCCCCCGGCCGGCAACAGCAACCGCCGCGAGGTAGGGGGAGACCCCCCGCTTCGGTCCGGCAGCCGCAGCTGCCGCGTAGAAGGGGGGAGACCCCCCGCTTCTGCACAGCAGACGCGGCCGCCGCGGAGAAGGGGGAGACCCCCCGCTTCTGCACAGCGGAGGCAGCCGCTGCAGATTGAGGGGGAACTTACCTCATCCACGTCGCGTTCCCAGCAGCTTCAGCCAGAGCACAGGTCCAGCTCTGGTGTCCGGACGCGTTCTTCTTCACGCCACCTAGTGGCGCCCGCGGAGACTACATCTAATTATATAGGAAGATTACGCAATCGCCAACCACAAGATGGCCGCGCAGGAAGTGACGTAACGGCACTTTGAAATTTTGGCGGGAAATCTCCAATTAGTGCCTAAACTTCCTGTGCCTACTTAAGAGACTTCAGAACACTGAGACCTTGCCTTCTGATGGTCGTCTATGCCCTGTGCTAGCACCCAGATAGCGTTTTCCTGCTTGATTCCTGTATTTGACCTCGGCTTGTTTTTGACTATCCTGATCTCTGGTATCCTGACCTCGGCTTGCTCCTCGTTTATCCTGATCTCCGGTATCCTGACCTCGGCTTGCTCCTCGTTTATCCTGCTCTCCGGTATCCTGACCTCGGCTCTCTGGACCATCCCTGCAGTCCTACCTGACTACGGAGTCTCCTCTGTACGCTGTGTCGTGACAGAATCAGAAGGCCATTATGAGACCCGCTTCGGTAGGACAAGGGTCCACTGAGGCTCGACTTGACGAGATGGATCACCGTCTGGATCAATTTGCTCAAGCCCTTCAGACCTTGCTTCAGCGTACTGATCCTGCGCAGCAAGCACCGCAACCTGTGGCGGCTCCTACTCCACCACCGTTACCAGTAGCCACGGTTCCTGCTCACTTGCCTCCACCCCAACGCTACAATGGTGATCCTGCAACCTGTCGAGGTTTCCTGAATCAGTGTGAGATACACTTCGAACTGTCTCCTTATGCCTTTCCCACTGAGCGTGCCAAAGTGGGATACATCATTTCACTCCTTACGGATAAAGCCTTGGCATGGGCTTCACCGCTTTGGGAGAGGAACGTCTCTGCAGTGCGCTCCTATGCCGAATTTGTTTCCAGTCTACGTGCCGCATTTGATACTCCGGGTAGAAGGGCCACTGCTTCTAATTCGCTCTTCACCATCCGTCAGGGTTCCCGTTCGCTTCTGGAGTACGCTATTGAGTTCCGGACCCTGATGGGAGAGGTGAACTGGACTAATGAGGCATTAGTGGCTGCTTTCCTGAATGGACTTTCTGAGACCCTCAAGGATGAGACTGCTGCCAGAGACTTGCCCACGGACCTAGATTCCGTGATTTCGTATATTTCCCAAATTGATCTGCGTCTCCGCCAGAGGCAAGCCCAACGTGAGAGTTTGAAATTACATGACAAGGGTGGGAGATCTACTACACGCCTCTTGCCACTGTTTTCTTCTGCCGATCCCTCGAACGAACCGTCTGAGGAACCCATGCAGTTGGGAGCCACTCGGGTCTCCGAACGTGAGAGGAACAGGCGGAGACGAGAGGGATTATGCTTTTACTGCGGACTCTCGGGTCACTTCATCGGACACTGTCCTAGTAGGCCGGGAAACGCTCGCACCTAGGTAGGCCAGGGGAACCTACCATAGGTGTGGTGAACTATTCCCCAAACACGTTCACTACCCGCATGACTGTTCCGGTCCGTCTGGTCTGGGAGTCTGGATCAGTTGACACTGAGGCTTTCCTGGATTCCGGCGCTGCCGGTAACTTCATTGACTCAGTGTTTTGTGAGCAGCAACACATTCCCACCCTGTCCCTGCCCGTACCGTTAGCTGTTGAGGCTATTGATGGCAGACCACTTCGTCCTGATCAAATTTCTCGCTCTACAGCATCACTCAACCTCGCCGTCGGAATTGTGCACAATGAACGTTTACAACTACTCATCATCCGCTCTCCCTCCATTCCCGTTATATTGGGATTTCCGTGGTTACAGGTACATAATCCTGCTATTGATTGGACTACAACTCAGATCACGGCCTGGAGTGCGTCCTTTAAAACACATTGCCTCACCCCTCTAAGGCATGCCGCGGTTACAGCTTCTTCAAGGGAGACCTCTTCTCTGCCTGAACAGTACCAGGACTTCGCGGACGTATTCGATAAGAAGGAGGCTGAAAAGCTACCACCACACAGGCCGTACGATTGCCCCATTGACTTGCTTCCTGGGACCATGCCACCCCGGGGGCGGGTTTACCCACTCTCCATCCCGGAGACCCAAGCTATGGATTCGTATATAGAAGAGAATCTTCGCCGAGGATTTATCCGTCGGTCTGTATCGCCCGCTGGCGCAGGCTTCTTCTTCGTGAAGAAGAAGAACGGGGAGCTTCGTCCTTGCATTGATTATCGTGGTCTGAACAAGATTACCAGACGCAACACGTACCCCATTCCTCTAATTTCTGAACTTTTCGATAGGCTACGTGGGGCCACTATTTACACCAAGCTGGATCTCCGGGGTGCGTACAATCTCGTCCGGATCCGTGCGGACGACGAATGGAAGACTGCCTTCAATACTCGTTCAGGACATTACGAATATACCGTTATGCCGTTTGGGCTGTGTAACGCCCCGGCAGTCTTCCAAGAATTCATTAATGATTGCCTTCGGGACTTTCTCCAACAGTTCGTAGTGGTGTACCTGGATGATATTCTGATTTACTCTTCCGATTTGCAGTCACACCGCACCCATGTTACGCGCGTTTTGTCCCGATTACGGCTCCATGGACTATACGCAAAACTCGAGAAATGCGAATTTGAGATCCAGAAGGTGACATTTCTAGGATACGTCATTACGCCCTCAGGCTTTGAGATGGACCCATCCAAAGTACAGGCCATCAGAGACTGGCCTCAACCACTGGGCCTAAAACCCCTACAGCGTTTTTTAGGGTTTGCTAATTATTATAGACGTTTCATCCGTGACTACTCCAAGGTCGCTGCTCCCCTGACGGCCCTTACTAAAAAAGGGGCCAATACCCTGGAGTGGCCTCCTGAAGCCATTTCCGCTTTTTCCCGACTCAAGACCAAGTTTACCACCGCTCCTGTGTTACGTCATCCTGATCCTCGGTTACCGTTTGTTCTGGAGGTCGATGCATCTGAGTCTGGAGTCGGGGCTGTTCTTTCACAGAGGGCTTCCTATAGTGGTCCTCTCCATCCTTGCGGGTACTTCTCCAGGAGATTCTCCCCGGCGGAGAGGAACTATGATGTGGGAAACAAGGAACTTCTGGCTGTCATCCTCGCGCTGGAGGAGTGGCGTCATCTTCTGGAGGGTGTTCCTATTCCCACGCTGATTCTGACAGATCATAAGAATCTTCAGTATATAGAGACTGCCAAGTGCCTGAATCCCCGGCAGGCCAGGTGGGCCTTGTTTCTTTCCCGCTTCTCGTTTGTACTGACTTATCGTCCAGGCTCCAAAAACGTCAAGGCGGATGCTCTCTCCCGTATGCATGTGCCCCCCGAGGAGGAGGGTCGTGCGCCCGAACCCATCATACCTGCTACCAAGGTCCTGGCTGCTCTACATACTTGCTGCCGAACTCCCTTGCTTGACCGGATCGCTGGTTTTCAAGCCCGAGCTCCAGCCTCCTTGCCAGCTGGGAGACTGTTTGTTCCCGCGCACCTCCGTACCCGCGTGCTTCGCCTGTCCCATGGGTCCAGAACTGCCGGCCACCCTGGGCTAGCACGTACCAAGGACCTTGTTTCGAGGACATTTTGGTGGCCAGAATGGACTAAGGATACTGCCCTGTTTGTCCGCTCCTGTCTCAAGTGCGCCGCCAATAAGTCCTCCAGGAGGCACCCCGCCGGGTTGCTTCACCCATTGCCCCGTCCTTCAAGGCCCTGGACTCACCTTGCCATGGACTTTATAGTGGACTTGCCCAACTCTAAGGGGCATACCGTGATTCTGATGATCATTGATCGTTTTTCAAAGATGGCGCACATGATACCTTTGAGGAAACTTCCCACGGCATCAGTATTGGCGGATATATTCTTGCGGGAGATAGTCCGTCTTCATGGAGTACCCACCGAGATCGTCTCCGACCGCGGCACCCAATTTATTGCACGTTTTTGGCGCGAGTTCACGAGGGCATTGGGTGTTACACTAGCGTTTTCTTCGGCCTATCACCCACAGTCTAACGGCGCTGCAGAGAGGGCTAACCAGCACCTTGAACAATATCTGCGCATTTTCATCAACCAACATCAGGATGATTGGGTTGACCTGCTTCCTTTGGCGGAGTTTGCTCGGAACAACGCGGTACAAGAGTCCACGGGAGAGTCCGCCTTCTTTTGTGTTTACGGTCTTCATCCGCAACCCTTCCCTGGAGCCTTTCCGAATTCTACTCATCCTGCATTGGAGGAACGACTGACTAATATACAGTCCACCTGGGCTTCGGTGCAGAGAGCTCTGGAACTGGCTGGTAGACGGCAGGAACTCCAAGCCAACAAAAGACGTTCCGGTACTCCTGCGTATTCTCCGGGGGACCGCGTTTGGTTATCAACGAGATACCTGCGACTCCGCGTGCCCAGCATGAAGCTGGCACCGCGTTTCATCGGTCCCTTTTCGATCGTCCGTCGAGTGAATCCTGTTGCTTACGAACTTTCTCTGCCTAGGACACTCCGTATCCCTCGAGTCTTTCATGTCTCCCTATTGAAGCCACTGGTCTGCAACCGTTTTTCTACTAGACCCCCTGTCGCGGGGACTTCAGGGCGTATTCCTCAAGCCATCCTGGACTGTCGCAGACAACAAGGGAGTCTTCAGTATCTTGTCCATTGGAGAGGACTTGGCCCAGAGGATCGTTCCTGGGTTCCTGAAGCTCGCTTCCACGCCCCTCATCTCGTGCGTGCATTCCATGCTAAGAGGCAGCGTGGTTCGGGCAGGGGTCGCCCTGAGGTCGCCCCTTTAAGGAGGGGTACTGTCACGCTACCGGCAGGGAGATCCGCTGGGTCCCCCGGCCGGCAACAGCAACCGCCGCGAGGTAGGGGGAGACCCCCCGCTTCGGTCCGGCAGCCGCAGCTGCCGCGTAGAAGGGGGAGACCCCCCGCTTCTGCACAGCAGACGCGGCCGCCGCGGAGAAGGGGGAGACCCCCCGCTTCTGCACAGCGGAGGCAGCCGCTGCAGATTGAGGGGGAACTTACCTCATCCACGTCGTGTTCCCAGCAGCTTCAGCCAGAGCACAGGTCCAGCTCTGGTGTCCGGACGCGTTCTTCTTCACGCCACCTAGTGGCGCCCGCGGAGACTACATCTAATTATATAGGAAGATTACGCAATCGCCAACCACAAGATGGCCGCGCAGGAAGTGACGTAACGGCACTTTGAAATTTTGGCGGGAAATCTCCAATTAGTGCCTAAACTTCCTGTGCCTACTTAAGAGACTTCAGAACACTGAGACCTTGCCTTCTGATGGTCGTCTATGCCCTGTGCTAGCACCCAGATAGCGTTTTCCTGCTTGATTCCTGTATTTGACCTCGGCTTGTTTTTGACTATCCTGATCTCTGGTATCCTGACCTCGGCTTGCTCCTCGTTTATCCTGCTCTCCGGTATCCTGACCTCGGCTTGCTCCTCGTTTATCCTGCTCTCCGGTATCCTGACCTCGGCTCTCTGGACCATCCCTGCAGTCCTACCTGACTACGGAGTCTCCTCTGTACGCTGTGTCGTGACAATTTTGATTTTTTTTAGGCGGCACTGCACTTCTTCCTGGGTTAGACAGGCGACATGTACTGGGGCAGTTATCTCATCCTGCTGTATATTACCTGGCATTTCATTTTCCTCTGTGAATACAGCAGAGAAGAATATATTTAATAGATTAGCTTTTTCCTGATCCCCGTCTATAACTTCTCCCTCATTACTTTTTAAGGGGCCAACGCTTTCATTTTTAACCTTTTTACTATTTATATAGTTAAAGAACATTTTGGGGTTTGTCTTACTCTCTTTGGCAATGAGTCTTTCTGTCTCCACTTTTGCTGCTTTTATCTGATTTTTACATATTTTATTTTTTTCCCGATAGCTTTTTAGTGCTTCCTCACTGCCTTCCTGTTTTAGTAGCTTAAATGCCTTTTTTTTGCCATTTATTACCCCCTTTACATTTTTATTTATCCACATTGGTTTTCTCTTGTTCCTGACTCTTTTATTCCCATACGGTATGTACCTTTCACAGTGAGAATTTAAGATATCCTTAAAAATCTCCCATTGAGTGTCTGTACTCTTGTTTTTGAGGACATTTTCCCAATTTACAGTGTTAAGGGCCTCTCTTAGTTGATCAAACTTTGCCTTCCTAAAGTTCATGGTTCTTGTGGCTCCTCTAAGAGTTCCCTTATTGAAGGACAAGTTATAATGTATCATATTGTGATCACTATTTCCTAGATGCCCCCTGACCTGCACATTAGTTACTCTGTCAGGTCTGTTGGTTAATATTAAGTCCAGTAGGGCGCCCCCTCTGGTCGGGTCCTGTACCATTTGGGACAGATAATTATCCTTACTTATAGTCAGAAACCGGTTTCCTTTATGAGATTCACAGGTCTCTGTTTCCCAGTTTATGTCGGGATAGTTAAAGTCCCCCATAATAACCACCTCATTGTGATTTGCTGCCTTGTTTATTTGCTTTAATAATTGATCTTCTGCTGCTTCCATTATATTTGGTGGCTTATAGCAAACCCCGATCAGTATTTTATTATTTTTCTTTCCATATATTTCTACCCATAATGACTCCACATTATCATTTCCCTCACATATATTCTCCCGCAGTGTGGCCTTTAAGCTGGACTTTACATAAAGGCAAACTCCTCCCCCTTTTCGTTTTTTTCGATCCTTCCTGAATAGACTATAACCCTGTATGTTAACCGCCCAGTCATAGCTATCATCCAACCATGTCTCTGTTATACCCACTATGTCATAGTTTTCTTCAGACATTATTAACTCCAGTTCGTCAGTTTTATTGGTCAGACTTCTGGCATTAGTAAGCATACAATTTAGAGGTGTATGTTTTTTTTTCCCTATGAAGCCTATCCCTATTGACCAGGGGCGTAACTAGACGCCTCAAGGCCCGGGTGCGAGAATCTGTTAAGGGCCCCCCCACCCCCTCACCCCCCCAAAAAAACATGATTTTTACCCAACAATTTTTTTTCAACTAATTCAACAAATTCTATTTACATATTGAATCATAATCAAAGAAAAAGGGGTGCATGTACAAAGGGCATAATCCAGGGGTGTCCAAGTTTTTTCTGCAGTGGGCCACTTCATCAGAATTGTATACGTGCTGCCCATACTGCTGGCAGCATCACTACACAAGGGGGCAGCTAGCTAGGTTTCAGCATGTACTGGCTGACTTGGCATGATAGGAGTGTGATTGCTAACAGTAGTCACAGTCCCATCATGCCTAGGTTCCAGCACTTACACATCCATCCAGTAAATGCTGGAACCTAGGCATTATGGGACTGTGATTGCTGTTAGCAATCACACTCCTATCATGCCAAGTCAGCCAGTACATGCTGGTACAGGGTGGCTGTAAGTGCAGACCCCATACTGCTGGCATTATCACTACACAAGGGGGGCAGCTGGCCAGGTTTCAGCATGTACTGGCTGACTTGGCATGATAGGAGTGTGATTGCTAACAGCAATCACAGTCCCATCATGCCTAGGTTCCAGCACTTACACATCCATGCTATCACACACACACACACACACACACACTCATTTATTCATATAATCATTAATTCACAGATTCATTCCCTCAATCACACACACTCATTCAAACACCCTCCCCACCCCCTTACCTGTACTGCAGCTCCCTCGATGGCGCACACAGACTTCAGCAGGGGGCGCGGCCTCCCTCTGCCTTCTCTGCTAAAGCACAGAGGAAGTAGGAAGTCACGTGAACTCCGCTTCCTCCGTGCTGTCCAGAAGACCCTCCCACAAGTAAGTAGCAGGGCTTGAGGTGCGGCTCGTGTAAGATCGGTTGCCCTGGCTGCCAATCTTACGTGGGCCGCACCTCGAGGTCTTGCGGGCCGCATGTTGGACGCCCCTGCCTTATTTAAAAAAAAAAAAAAAAAAAAACGTAAAAAAAAAAGATTTCGGGCGGCCCCTTGGCAGTCGCAACCCCGGTAGATCCGCCACTGCTATTGACTATTCTAACCCCTCCCTCCGCTCCACCCCCAGGTACATTTATAAGCCCCAGCTTTCTATCTACACTATCTTCCCCTTCTATATTGTAGTTTCCCTCCCCCCCTTTACCTAGTTTAAACACTCCTCCACCCTTCTGGCCATCTTCTCCCCGAGCACAGCTGCACCTCCTGCTCAATGGGGAGGCCATTGAGGTGCAGCCCGTCCCTACCGTAGAGCCTGTATCCGACAGAGAAGTCGGCCCAGTTCTCCATGAACCCAAACCCCTCCTTCCTACACCAGCTTCTGAGCCACTTGTTTAGCTCCCTAATCTCCCGCTGCCTCTCTGGTGTGGCACGTGGTACAGGTAATATTTCAGAAAATACTACCTTGGAGGTCCTTGCCTTAAGCTTGCTACCTAAGTCCCTGAAATCATTTTTAAGGACACTCCGCCTACCTCTCACTTTGTCATTGGTGCCAATGTGCACCATGACTGCTGGGTCTTCTCCAGCCCCCCCCAGTAATCTGTCAACCCGATCCGCGATGTGCCGAACGCGAGCGCCAGGCAGACAACACACTGTTCGGCGATCCCGGTCTTTGTGACAGATCGCCCTGTCTGTCCCCCTAATAACTGAGTCCCCCACTACCAGCACCTGTCTGGCCTGCCCTGCGCTCCTCCTTCCCTCCTTACTGGAGCAGACACCCCTCTGGTGGTCAGAGGCAGTGACTTGCTGCAGTACTGCTAACTCTGAACTAACATCCCCCTCATCTGCCAACCGGGCAAACTTGTTGGGGTGTGCTAGATCAGGACTAGCCTCCCTGGCGCTTTTCCCCCTACCCCGCCTTCTAACTGTAACCCAGCTAGCTGCCCGACTGTCCTGTACCTCCATCCCGCTATCCTCCCCCACCTCTACCCCCGAGCGAGCTTGCTCAGTGAGCAGCAGACTCCTCTCCAAGTTGTCAATAGATCTCAGTGTTGCCAGTTGCTCCTCTAGACTCAGGATTTGTGCTTCCAAATGAGCAACCTGCACACATCTCGCACACTAATATGCACCCTCGAAGCGCTGCTCAAGGATTGCATACATTGAGCAAGATGTACACCTGACCGCATTGTCAAACATGGAGGACATCTTGGCAATGGGGATAGCTCAAATAACTGGCAAAAACAGACAGTAAGGTGCAATATATATATATATATATATATATATAAATATATGGAATCACAAGGATTTATACTTTACCCTCCTTCTTGCTTTTTAACTCCTTCTTTGCTTGTAACTCCTCACTTAGAGATGTCACTTAGGAGATTCGCCCCAGCTCAGGATTCGCTTGTGTGTCCAAGCTAAATGCAACTGCAAAAGCCAAGCAGAACTCACAGAGACTTAATTACTTAATTAGCAACACACCTGAAATAGCCCTTACCCCTTTTTTTTTGCTTTTTTCAACAAAACTTTACACTGAACACAACACAAACAAACACAGTGCTCCCCCTTGCAATAGTAATGAATATACTCTCCTTCTTTGCTTGTAACTCCTCACTTAGAGATGTCACTTAGGAGATTCGCCCCAGCTCAGGATTCGCTTGTGTGTCCAAGCTAAATGCAACTGGTGTGGCAGAGCCTGTCCTGGTGTGTGTGTGTCTGGGTGTCGGTGTGATAGAACCTTTGTTGGTGTGTGTGTGTTTGGTCATCTGTTTCCTGGCACTTAACTTACAATAGGAATTATTTAATTTATACTTATCCAGAGATAAAATGCCCTCCTGAAGTTGTAGTGACTTCAGCGGAGAAAACGTTCAAAGCCCTGAAATCATTTATTGGAAAAGTTAAGGTATTGTGTTATTTACTCTATAATATTTATTTCAAGGATTAGTCGTACTAAATTGTGGCTTCAGGCTTATGATTTAATGGTGGAAATTATTAATCCCCCCCCCCCAGTTTGACTGTGGTATCTTGTGTGCCCCCCCTATATATTGTTTCTAGAGTCGCCACTGATGGTAACTCATAGAATTGTCTGTTCCTTGTGTACTCAGCCCAAAGAGCTTAAACATTCTAGTATTAACCATTGTTTTTCAAAAACAATAGTTACTGAAGGTGTCATTCTGTTGATTTTCATATTTTAGTAAATAAAAAAAAAATATTACAAACATGTTATGCTAATATTTGTATTTGTGAAGCATGTTTCAAGCAATGTAATAGCTTTTTCACTTCTGAACCAGTGAAAGATACTTTTCCTAAATAGAATGACAGGGCTTCTTGTTTTAATGTTTCTCCTCTGAAATAATTCCCTCCTGTACTTCCCTTTAACTATTTAAATGCTTCCATCACATGTCCCCGTCTATTCTTTTCTCGAAACTATAAGGATTAAGATCCCTTATTCTTTCCTGATATTGTTACCTTGCAAACAATTTTATACAGATATTGTATATATAATAGAATGTGTAAGTTTTTAAACTGGAGTTATTAATGGACAATTTCAACTAAAATGAAATATTTGCAAATGTTCTCATGCCTTAAATATTTGCTTGGATTACAGAAAAAATATAACACACATATATTTTGAGGATATAGATATTTTTTGTAAGGCTAGTAAATAATTAAATATGCTAATTAAAGTATATCCAACAGCTACAGAATATTTTTTATTTTATTAACAAACTAGCTTTCTTTAAAAAATATCGTGGCTTCCGTGGTCTGTGAAAAAATCTGAAGCAGCTCATTGAAAACCTATGTGAATGCAATAACAGTCATTGGAGGTGTGCCACCTTGGACAGCCCTTTAATTGAGACGGGCTTTCTGTTGGTCTCCTCCCGAGTGGGCAGGACTTCACGGTTCACAGCTGGACAAGGGTACTTACTCTGGGGGGAGCATCTGGAAAAGGGCCGCCTCACTGTTGAGAGATCATTGGCTGTGGCTGGGGGCGCCCGCTGCTTTCAATAAAGTGAATAGCAGAAGTGAATGGGAGCCAGTAGCCTGGAATCTCTCCTCTTCTCTGTATATCAATAAAGCTTCACAAGCACCAAGGTATCCAGGAAACAGGGAGGACTTAACTATTAACTGCAAAGGCAACTTGTGATATCGACTCAAAGGACGATCTGCAGCAAGGATTACTCAAAACAGCCTCCAAAACTGCCGTGAGTGATTTGTGTAATATTCTACCCTTATTAACGGGAGGGAAGGAAAATATGTTCCATAGTCCTTAGTATATAAACCGGTCACATAAAATATAATCACATATATAATTCATGAAGATAATATCTAGGTGTTGTGGGCACGGTTCCTGATAATTGTGAAATATTTTCTAGAAAAAATACCAGTATTTGTCACGGGAATACTAAGATTATTAAAAAAGATATTATGGGGTTTAAAATGAGAGATAACGGTCCTTCTCCGATATCTTTGAGCAAAAAATGATAGAACATCGGATTCCTCCAAAAGCTACCCTGTCCAAAATTAGTTTTTAGGTTTCTGATGACTCATCCAATGAAGAGATCTCTAGGATTTCTCACATCAGACTTTATAACTGAAAGCACTGATCCTGTTTGCTCTTTTAAATCCAGGGGAATAATTACAATTGAGTTGTCGATAAATATTAAGCATTAATCCCCATAAATGTTTTAGCGAAGACAAGAAGATAGGAATCTGGATGCAAAGAGAATTTTAAACTAGCCACTTGGAAAACGTTTAAGAAAGCCCTGTTCTGCTGCTGTAGACAGCTGCTGGAGAAATTATATTTATATAAAGACCTAGCTATTGTTTACAATATATGGGAACAATCCTGCGACTACCCAGTGAACTATTTATACGAAAAACTTGTTCTGCTTCTTATTAAAAAGCCAAAAATAATTCTTAAAAAGAACAGGAATACATAAAAAGTAGACTGATTTGCTGATCTGTAGAAATGTTTAATTAGTATTACCTCAGAATGGCATTCTATATATGAGTTAAAAGTTTTATTTTAATTATACAATAAGATCAGTGCCATCAGGGCTTATCGTTTAGTTAAAAAAATAAAGTCTGTCAAATGGATAGATACATATATATTGATGTTCGATATAGATAAATACATTGCGACACTGTGATCACTAACATACAAATCTGATAAAACATTTATGGCTAATAATAATATTATCTTACATAGTGCCAAAATTTATGTAGCGCTTGTTATTACACACATTGTAACATACACAAACTCACATGAGGTGTCTGGGCAATATATAGAAAAAAAAACTACGGTTTATGTTTCACTGTAATGATAAGAGGGTTTTAGCCGTTGAAACGACAGGAGAAAAGTATAGTTAAATTACTGCTGAGCAAATTCCCCATACCTCTGTGTTTATTTAAAGTTTTTCTTAACGTGTGAATTGTGCTTTTGTATTTAGAAAATTCTGTTTTAGCTTCATTAATGCCTGAGGAAGGGATCTAACAACTTGGTCTCCAAAGCTCGCAATTAAACTCTCAGCCAATAAATGGTATCATTTTAACTATACTTTTCTCCAGGTTTCACTGTAAGTAATTGTGTGATACATTCAGTGCATTTTATAGTGATACAGATCACAGATTTGTTTAGAATACTTGGTATAACAGCTGCAGTATTGAAAGATCTCATGGCAAAGCAGCTGTTAAAGCCTTACATGCCATGGGAGAATGGACCTCTGAGACTGGGGGTAGAGAACACATACAATTCTACCCCCAATGAATAAGGACTGAAGTCATAAAATAATATTCCCTAGATACAGGGCACCATAAACTATGCATATATTTAAACAGAAATCTAATACATACATAGGGGAATATATATACCTATAAATAGCTATGCAAATTTAAACGCAATGGAAAAATATATGTATATATATATATATATATATATATATATATATATATATATATATATATATATATATAAACACGTGTAATAAAAGGATGAGCAGATACGGTTTTTACATGGAAATGCATATTCCGTAAGAGACTGAATTAGCTGCGGGTGTATTTCCCTCCCTTTCTTGCAGTTGTTTCAAATCTCATGGGATTGTACGTGAAAAGTCTTGGTTTTGTTTTCCAATTGGTCACACCTGTCACACTCACGATTTCCTCGTAAAATGTATGAATAGTACAAGAAAGGAACGACAGCTAAAATATGTTTTATAATTTATCAGGATTTAACACGAACCAGATCCAGGGTCTTTTTTGCTCAACTCTAGACCTGAGGCAGCTGAACACGGGTTGAACGCTGACACATATTACCACCCATGGTTTACAGTCCCTGTTGTCTGTTAGCCGCATGATGAATATCTCCAACTATCCATGTGCTGCCATCTCGCATAAAGCTCCCAAAATACTTTAACGCGCTTAAGCTTAAAGGTCAGAAAGGGTATAGCCATTCTTCCCAGAAGGTAAATAGTTAATTTCCCCCTATTTTGTTTCAGAACATTATATTGCCGATTGTCAGATTTATGGTGGGATTGTACTTGAGAACACTTGCGATAAATTGTAGACCGTGACAATGCTGGTGTACTTTCTGTGGGCAGATTCTATTAATGATGGTTATATCATTGTTTCTTAAAACAACATGGTTTAATGATATGCATTAAACTCAAATCCTATCAAATATTTATATAGAAAAATCAAATATATATAATAATGAAATAATGCCTTAATCAGCCGAAAGCCCAATTTGGTTGGTGCCCTCTTTTTAGCTTCAGTCTATGATACGGCTTCTAGTTACTGGTAATATATATATATATATATATATATATATATATATATTTAATATACACAGGCAATCAATCCAACCCGATGTATTTACTACACAGGCGTTCCATTGTTTCTGTGAAATGTATTATTTTATGTTTGTTATCTATAAAATAGTTATTATTTGTTTGTGGCACATCCTGAATTAATTTATTATTAATGATGCTATATGGCATGATGAAAGTAACGTCACATCGGAGTAAGTTTCCATCTCGTGAAATTATGTCACATTAGTGCATCTGAACTCGATTAATTATCTCATCATATATTATGGGTCATAGTCATTAAAGACTACAGTCCTCTTGGATCAGGTCAAGTAGATGTGATGAATAGAAGTGCATATTATGGATCAAAAATTTGCCCCATCAAAATCGCAAATCCAGTGGTGGAGATTCGGAGGTTTGCTTGGATCCAGATGACGGATAAGCGACAAATTAAAACATTTACTTAGGTTGAGTTGAGGAATGACACAGTTAAGACTCTTCTTTAGAGATGAAGAAATATTTTCCTATATGGTCTTTGGAGAAGCGAAAATAGTAGTTTATATCTAAAGATTAGCTATAGCTAAAGATTAGCCTGTATAACTAAGGCTAAATTCATTTAAAATATCATGTGCGTTGAATTTAAACTAGGGTCTTCTTGTAATATAAGAGCTGTAGTTGATTTTTTTGTTCTTTTTGACCTAGTCATTAAAGAAGTTAATTTCCATCAACATTATGACCTTTTAGGTGTGGGAGGAGGACCCAATTCTTGAGTTTTAGCAACTATTGAGTGTACTACTGTTACATAGACGGATAGATGGGAAAACAGACAGACGGGCAAATCTGCTTATACTGCCATAACTCGCGTCACTAAACTATGGCTCAAGGAGTTCATCGACTGCTGGACTGCCAGAGCCCTCATCAGCAGCACGGAAAATTGCTTTTGCCAAGAAAGATCGTGAAACTACCTGAAGAATGTATGTTGGCTGACCACAGCTTGGTTAAAACCACAAGTGTAAAAATGAATTTACTGTTGGCTACTATTCAGATCTTATACTAAAATAAGTAACTTAGTTACAAAGTAATTGATGCCCACTTCTTGATTATATACCGTCAAAAACTGAGAGCAGACTTCGTACAATTTTGCCTGTATTTCGGCAATGAATTGTGTACTACCATCATACCAAACTACTCTTTGGCTGGTTCAGCATGATGGTGTAAATTGAAGACCAAAGCAGCTGGCTTGTCTGTTGCACTTTCAGAGTTCTATACCTTCCATTCCCATAGGATATTAAATATTACCCGAGCACAATAGATCGTTTTGTGCAGAACAAAAATCGTGATCTGATCTGAGTTCAGCCCTGGTCATCCTTCCTAGTCAGGAAAACTGACAGCTGCAGGTGCTGGGAACACACACAGCAATCAGGGGCCCTGGTGGGCAGATGGGAACTCTGAGATACTTAGATTAACGCAGCAGGCACTACACTATCGTATCTAACGTCCCACAGGGACATTACAATCGAATGTTGTCTTATGGTAAACGACTGGTGGTTATTAGCATTGTGCATAAAGAAATTGCATCATTTCATTCAATAGTAAAACATACACGAATCAATGGGCATGATTATTGATAATATTGACGCCGCTTATTATTAACGGGTCTTATTATTACGGAAAAGCCCAATATAATAAAAGTATTCCCTTAATGTAAAATGATAGTAATAACACATGATATGGTGACTTGGGTTTGTTCACGAGTCTAACACATTTCAGCCAGGCGCATTTTAGTGTCTTAGTTTTTAAGAAATAAATGCAGTACCATTTTCCCCACATTTAGTTTGAATGGTTTTTATATTTTTTTTTATTTTAAAATGAAGTGAGTATTAATTTTTCCTGGTCATTATTTATTAGGCATGAATTAAATATTTAATAATTTAGTGTTCAAAATGATCCAGTGATTTTTATACATAAAATAACTGGGTATTTTTAAACACGAAATTATTTGCCTTTCCTATTAGAGAATGTAATTATAAAGCTAGTAAAATATTGAAAAAACTAATATCTGCAAAGGGAACGTTTACAAAAAAATGCTCACTGGTTGTAAAATATACACAGTCTTTTCTGAATTCGTGTCTATCAACATCTATCTGAAGAATACATCATTTGCCGGCCAATAACAAAACGAATTAATTTAATCACAATAATTGGAGCAAGTGTTCTAATGGAGAATAAATTCCTAGAAACAACGAGATCTTATTGCAGAAACACACTAGTAGAGGTTTGGATTTGTAAATAGAAGCAAACGAATGTATATAAAATCAACGAAAAAGAAACCCTCCGTTTCAAGGTAAACTGTAGTTACGTAGACATATCACTCTATCCAGAAATGCACAAATCTATGTATGCAGTATTTACATATATTATATGTAATGGTACTTTTGATGTTCGGGATGCTTACACATTTTCATTCACTTTAATTAATTTTCCTATTATTATTCTTTAATTGTGATGTACACGAACACGCAGAATAATTAATCAGTAACTTATATATTGACCGGGCTTCGCGTAATAACAGAATTTTTACTGGTCCGCGCATATTAATTGGATGTTTGCACATGGGAATGTAGATTAATTCTTTACAATCAGATAGACGGCCGGTCAAAACTGGTAAAACTGAAAATTTTAATAGAAATTTATTACATGGCTACCAGTATTATTGCAAAGTACGTAGTTTAACTGTGTGTAGGTGTATATTTCCATAGGCACAAACAGCAGCGTACCTAAAGGGGGTCTAGGCCGAGTGTCACTCATTAGGGGGGTGCCCGGACAGCCGCCTAAAGCGGGCCTGCAGTTTACTGCTGTGGCTCCTGCACACTGTATAAGGGAACTCAGCAGTAAGCTGCGGGCCCGCGTTAGGCGACCGTCGGGCTGCATAGACGTCTGCACGGCCGGTCCCCGGACAAGGGAAATCAGCATGATAAGTAAGGGGTCCGAGAGAGTGAACGTGTGAGTGGGTGAATGAATTAAGTTGGTAATTAAGTTGGTGTTTAGGGGCAGAAATTGCACAGGCAGGCTGATGTAAATTTCTGGCTTAATAGGGGTTATGCTGCACTACCATAAATGTTTAGGTCAGTGTATAGTAAATGTTATGTATGTAAACTTATTTAATTTATTTGTGAGTTAATTAACTTTTCCAGATTTCTCTTTTTTTGTGTGTGCGGGGTGTGCCACATACAGGATCCGCCCTGGGTGCCAAATACTCTCGGTACGCCCCTGGGCACAAATAGGTTATTTGCCTTGTTTTTATGTATAATGTTCTTCTCTGTAGATATTATTTCTTCTTAATGTGTTACTATGCATATACTTATATTCTACAATTTGATTGTACTTGTATGTATGTATATATACATATAATGCAGATCTATGGCCTGCTTATAATGAAAAATCATTTGCTCAGTGCCAGAGAAAATGCAAATACACAAGTGAGAAATGAGTAGGGGATATAATTATTGGAGAAAGATGATGTCTAGTTGTGATTTGTTTAGGTTCATTCTTTGGGACAACACACACACACACACACACACACACACACACACACCCTGACTGGATACTCCCGCCAAACTACGCTTCCTCCTGCTGGGACATCAATGGTTAACCCCTTCAGAACCAGACAGAACTAGCATTGTAGAGAGAAGGGAGATGTCACCACACGGGAACTCTGCTGGCGCTGTGGCTAGCTGTAGCTTAGCATATTCAGTGCATGTACCGTCCTAAAAAAGCACAGTGAGGTATTACAGAAGCCCACCCCAAGTATCAGACAGCACCAATGTTGATGTGAAAACAGGACTGAGTTTTATTGTAAACACACTAGTATTTAACCCCTTGATGACAATTTCCGGTCCGGGCACGTCACAGAAAGTCAAGTCGATAACGACAAATGACGTGCCAGGACCGGCACGTCTTTAAACGGGTGCAGAAAGCGATCTATTTTCGCTTTCTGCACCGAAACGGCGTTGCTGTAATTCAACAACGCCATTATCGGCACAAAGGGGCCCCTCTCTGACCCCTCCCCGGGGCGTCAACATCCGCCATACATTGTATGGCGGCGGACGCCCGTTTTAAAAGCGTTTAGGAGGCGATCAACGATCGCCTCCTAAACTTAAATGGTGTCGCTGGAATGCCTCGATCAGGAGGCATCCAGCGACACCAAACACTTACCTGGGGATGGACTCCAGAGAGCGGACACAGCCGCAGCTGCCGATGATCTTCGCCATCAGCAAGATGGCGGCGGCCCGGGAAAAAAAACCAATAAAGTCTAAAAAGTTCGCTAGACGGTCTCCAGACCCTCAAGAGAACTCTGGCTCCACTTGCAGGTTGAATATAGGTACTGCATTCAACCATGCAAGTCAATGGAGCTCAGCTTTCTAATCACAGTGTGATTAGAAAAAATAAATTAAAAATAAAATAAAATTAATAATAATTAGAAAAAAAATAGTAAAAAAAACCAGTAAAATGTAAAAATAATTTCCCACTGATGCCACTATCAGGGGAACCTTCAAGTTGAAAAAAAATGTTAAAAATTTTTAAAAAAAAGGCAAAAAAATATATATATATATACAAAAAATATATTTTTGTCAGCAAGTCCTAAAATTAGCATATTAGCTTAGAACAATTCTCGCATGGAAAGAGTAAAAATACTGGCATATTAAATGCCCATGGGGTGTCTCCTTTTAAAAAATTTATGATTTGATGGGGTAAATTGAATTGGCTGGGTTCAACAAGGTCCCAATTAGCACGGGGGGAAGGATGGCCACACATCTAATTTCCAATTAGAAAAATGCACACGTACCAAATGTGGCCTTTTAGTTCCCCCCAGAAATGACAAACCCATGCATGTGGGGTATCACTGTAGTCAGGAGATGTTGCTGAACACATATTGCGGTGTCGTGTGACAGCGGCATATACCAGGAGCTGTAAATTCATACATAAAGTAGGTGTGTGTGGGAAAAATACACACACAAAAATACTACTGCAAACTTTGAAAAACTGCTGGTGGTAAAATGTGTGCATGCAAAGAGTTAAAATACCAGCATTTAAAATACCCTGGGATGTCTAGTTTTCAAAAATATATGGTTTTGTTGGGCACACTGAAATGGCCCGGCTCAAAGATGTACCAAATAGGGCATGGGCAGTGGATCCCCAAACGCCAAAGTTCAACATTGAAAAATGTGCATGCCCCAAATGTGGCCCTTTTGCCCCCAAACAGCCAGGCAAAATCATTCATGTGAGGTATCGCTGAACTCAGGAGATGTTGCTAAACACATATTGGGGTGTTTTTTGATAGTGACATATACCAGAACCTGTTTATTCATACCTAAAGTAAAATGTGTGTGAAAAACATATGCAAAAAAATTACTACCATAATGTTTGACAAAGGCTGATGGTAGAATAAGTGCTTGGAAAGGGTTAAAATACCAGCATTTGGAATACCCTGGGCTGTCTAGTTTTCAAAAATATATGATTTGATGGGGTAAATTGCATTGGCCGGCTTCAAAGATACCCGAAATGGCACATGGGGGGAAGAATTACCAGATTTGGAAAAAATGGCTTTGAAATAGCAAAACGCTACCTGTACTTATTGCTCCAAAACGTGCAGAAAAAAAGCAAAAAAACATAAAAACATTGGGTATTTCTAAACTCAGGAAAAATAGTAGAATCTATTTAGCAGGTTTTTTTATTACCTTTTAAAACCTAATGTGTGTGGGTTCAGTAAACGGGAAAGAAGAAAATTACAGCTAAACACGAGCAGCGCAGAAATGTTAAAACGGCCATTGTCACGAAGGGTACAAAAAGTAAAATCAGCCTTTGTCACGAAGGGGTTAAACAGTACAAGGGAGTAATTTACATAAAATAGACACAACAAACCACACATAGTTTTCCATCAGGCCCCCCTTTGCACACGGCTCAGTATTTGCGCTCAGGCCACCCCTCCAGGAGCCCAGGGCATGGAGCCTTCCTTGACAACATCATTGTACACACACACACACAATTAGACATCCATGCTCGTACACACACAATTAGACATCCACGCTCACACACAATTAAACATTCACATTAACAATCATACATTCATTAATTCCCGCCCCCATAGCTATCTGTCCATGTGATACACTTCTGTCTCGCTGTGCCAGTAAAAAATAGTTTAGAAAGTGCCCTTCTGTCCTGAATCGGTTTTGAAACTACTTTGAATCTTTACAAGTACACAAACAAGGGGTCGCATATCTGCTTCTTCTGTTTTGTTAAGCAACATTGTGCAGTGTGCACCAAACCAACAGATCACTACTATGTTTTCATCCTTACTATATTTTTTGCAACTGGAGCACTGTCAACGTCGACTGGCAAGATTCGTCCAGGAGGGCGATTGGCCTATTATAACATCCCAATATAGCAATGTAGTGCCCCAAACAATGTATAGGACACAATATGTTTAGTGGGCCCTTATCCTGCAACACCGAATCTGGTTGAATGTGTGGAATTGCAACCAATGCCAAAAAAAAGAATTGTAGCCCAAATCAGTGCTAAAACCAGAGCAGCCAAAGGGGGAGATTGCCCCTTTACCAGCCACAGCATGATTATACAGCTAGTTTCTGATCTTAATCTAACATTTTGAGTGGAATACTTAATTGCAACTGTGTTACAAAAACTGTCACATAAACAATGCTAACAATTCAGTAAATATTATTAAGAATCAATTTACTGTGCTAGTATCTTTTGTGACATAACCACACAATATCATTGCAGTGATTTTTTGTACATGACTATTCCATTGATTTATTTACATAAATCTATGCCCAGAAGCCATAGGGCAAACTTTTTATTTGCAAACAAATCTTAAGTGAAATTTCCATCCAGGGTGCATATTTTATTTTAATGTCTGTTTCATTAGAATGTTTATCATGTCTGTTTACTATGTTAGATTGCACATTTTTCATGCATACATCTCACAATGAAATCCAGATAACATTTATGTAGCACCAATCTGTGAAGGGCATACATCTCTTAAGATGTATTATGAGATGTATCTAGAAATACATGAAGTAATTTCTGGGCATGAAAACAAGACTAAACAAGGCAAAAGGGAAATAAAATCTGCATGTTTAATAATATAGATGTATATTAAGCCTTCCTTACATCATACCCAGGTAAGGTTTTCTATATGCATCTAGAGTGTTGTTATAACAGTTAGGCTCCAACCTAGTCTTGACTTCTCTGTCTTGCCAGAACATATCATCATATTATGACCCAGTGCCCCTAGTGCCCAAAGCAAGGTCCATAATGACGTGGTTGGATGAGTTCTGTTGTGGAAGAACGTGACTTGCCTTCACAGAGCCCTGACCTCAACCCTATCGAACACCTCTGGGATGAACTGGAACGGAGATTGTGAGCCAGGCAGGTGTCCCAACATTTTTTGTCCATATACTGTAGTGTATGTGAAACATATAGTAATATGCTACAGTATTTGGTGCAACACTGAAGACTTAATTTTAATGTTCTCCTGTATTTATATAAGGATAATCTGTTTTAACAGACCATATTTCTGAAAATGTATGAAGCAAAACTAAAACTGTACATATACACTTAATTAGTGGAGATGGGGAGCACTGAGGGTCCAAACCACTGTGCCCCAGTATGTTGAAGTAGGTACATGTCTCACCCTACTCTCCATTGGTTGCTATGTGTAGTTGTGATGGAATTTCGATGTTGGGAGTATTTGTAAGCATGTCCCCGTGTATAATAACATAAATGCAGCTGATGCAGGGCCGGCCGAAGACTTAACGCCGCCTGGGGCGAAGTTTAAAACGCCGCCCCCCCCCCCCGCCGACGGCATTTTAAACTTCGCCGACGCCATAATCTACGATCCCCCCCCCGGTACTTACCTTTAAACAGTCCTGCGGCGAGTCTCCCTGCTCTGCCACGGTGCCGGCTTGTAATGCTGAGCGCCGGAAATTGACGTCACTTCCGGCGCTCTGCATTACAAGCCGGCACCGGGATCGAACAGGGGGACTCGCCGCAGAGGAGAGAGAGAGAGGGGCGCCGAGCGGGTAAGCGAAAACCACTCGGTGCCCCTCTCTCTCTCCTCCGCTTCAAAAAAAAAAAAAAAGCGGTTGGGGCGGCAAAGTGCCGCCCCTTCTAAAGTGCCGCCTGGGGCAATTGCCCCAGTTTGCCCCATTATAGGGCCGGCCCTGAGCTGATGGCTGAATACGACAGGCTGCACATTAAATTATAAGCTCACGTAGCTCACAGCTGGGCTTATCCACACTACAGTACTCTGTCTGCCACTGGAGTGGCAGATGGGGTGCATATGGAGTGATATCAGGCAGCGGCCCATTGGGCATTTCCCCATATTTGATCTCTACTGATGGAAAGGCTGCTTTTCAACTAATATACAGTTCCTCTTGTTATCTACCCTGACCATGTCTCATCTGGATCTTGGTGGCATACAAAGAGTTAGGTAAGAGTTGCATTACTTCCACATAGCAGCAGGCAGCAGCAGCACTTCCTTGGGACCCTGAAAAAGGGGTAGCTAGAGACCAAGTGCAAGGATTAACCCTTGCTGTCCAAATATCACAGTATTAACAAATGAAAGAAGTAGTTAAAACATCACATTTGGTGTACGTGTTTAATTCTACAGTGCATTTGTTTGCTAGAATAGAGGCAAGTAGTTATTTCTGCTCCTCACACTGAATCACAAAACCAAAAAACTCCATAAGGGATACAAAGTAGCTAAGCATTTGTGTCCCGTTTTATGTAGCTGTTCCCCGTGGAACTTATACAATTATGCCACACCTGAAATTTCTTCTTGAAGAGCTCACACAATTGTAGCTCAGGTGTCTGACAGATATTGAGTGCGGAAATGGCACCTAGCAATCCTGTTCCTACTTACCAGTACACAAAACTGTTGTGTAAAGCATGACCCATTCACACAATCCTTAGGTAGGGAGTTCCCCTTGATCTCCTCCTACACAGAAGGTGTAGTGGCGCCCAGGGGAGGGCTGGCAGCCTAAGGCCTGGGGGGCAAGTCAAGTCACCCATTGTGCCACCGAATCAGCCCATCTTTTCCTGATTTTCTAACGCATATTGATTATAAAAATACAAATATGATTCAAATGTGGTTTAACATAAGTAAATTTAATAGCAACAAAGGATAGTAAATAAAACGCAAAACCTAATGTCCCCCTGATGCTCAGCCAGGTAAATGTCCCCCATGATACTGGCTGAGAATTATGGGACGTATAGTACACAGCAGCAGGGAAAGTGTTTTTAAGGCTAATATGAGTACCCTACCAGGATCAAGTGGGCCCATACGCTCTCAAATATTAATTCCCCGGAAGAGCTGATTGGGGACAGAGCTGACACATAGGAGCTGAATGGGGACAGTAATGACACGGGGGGCTGAATGGGGACAGTAATGACATGGGGGCTGAAAGGGGACAGAGGTGACACTGGGGAGCTGAATGGGGACAGTAATGACATGGGGGGCTGAATGGGTACAGAGGTGACACTGGAGAGCTGAATGGGTACAGTAATGACATGGGGAGCTGAAAGGGGTCAGAGGTGACACTGGGAGGGGCTGATTGGGGAAGGAGGTGACACTACCGTTTTTTTAACGAATACAATAAAATAATATAGAATTTGTATAAATATAGATTGGTTTAATAACCCACTTCTTCGTGTAGACCTCCGTTCCCTGGTAGCTGCAGACTGCTGTTTTCTACGTCGTGTCACGTCGTGCTCCAGCAGTCTGAGTGCGAGGGGGCGGAGCTTTCACCCCTGACGCTGCTCCCATCACTATGCGGCCAATCTAATCTAAACGGCCGATGCGTGCTGCTGATGCCGCCGGCCGGACGCGTCTTTAATACTTTTTTTCTTGAAATTTATTATGGCAAGCCAATCCGGCTTGCCATATTAAATAATAAAAAAAAAATATTAAAGTAGCGCCGGCCGGCGGCATCAGCAGCACGCATCGGCCGTTTAGATTAGATTGGCCGCATAGTGACGGGAGCAGCGTGAGGAGCGAAAGCTCCGTGTGAGGGGGCGGAGCTTTCAACCCTCACGCTGGCATTGCTCCCATCACTAGGCGGCCGTCGCACACGGCCGCTGGGTGCTGATGCTGCTGACCGGCGCTGCTTTAATACCTTTTTTTAAATTTAATATGGCAAGCCGGATCGGCAATTGGTTGATGCCAGAGGAGGACCCAGCAGGCGACCAATAGGCTTACTCGCTCGGCCTTTTTAACTCCTGACGGTGGACCTACGTATTTCTGCTCCCGTTAACCCCTGCAATGCTGCTGAGATAACGGGAGCGGAAATCCGTAGGTTCGCCATCAGGGGTTAATTTGGCCGGCAGAGACCACTGGTCTCCCTGCTATAACAGTTAATACAAGCAACTTTATTAGTTGTTCGTACGGACTTTTAACTGTTGTAGCAGGGAGACCAGTGGTCTCTGCTGGCCAGGTTGCTGGGCCAGGATTTTAAAAGTCTGTACGAGCGCCTCTATTGGTCACCAGCAGGGAGCTTGTCTGCCATCAACCAATGAAGTACAGGTGTACTTCATTGGTTGGTGGCAGAGGAGGCCCTTGCAGGCAACCAAAAGAGTTGCTTGTACGGATATTTAAACTCCTATAGGGTCGTCTTATATTCAGGCTTTTTCTTTTTTTCATAAACTAATATTCAGATTTTGGGGGGGTCGTCTTATAATCGAGCAAATACGGTAATTACGATTTCCTGCTGAACGACTTAGTCTCTCAAATAGCAAGAATGAAATTAGTGGAATTATCTTGGCTCGGTAGAATCAATTTGTTAAAATCTTACTTGATTCCTAAAATTATATATATTTTTAGGATCATTCCACTTCGTGTCTCTGGGGGTATTTTGGATAAAATTTCTAAATAATTTTTTTCCTTTGTTTGGCAACATCTAGATGTTGCCAAACAAAAGAAAAAAATTATTTAGAAATTTTATCCAAAATACCCCCAGAGACATGAAGTGTCTATATGTGTGGATTAGTATATGTGTGCATTGGTATGTGTGGATTGGTATATGTGTGGATTGGTATATGTGTGGATTGGTATGTGTGTGGATTGGTATGTGTGTGGATTGGTATATGTGTGGATTGGTATGTGTGTGGATTGGTATGTGTGTGGATTGGTATGTGTGTGGATTGGTATGTGTGTGGATTGGTATGTGTGTGGATTGGTATGTGTGTGGATTGGTATGTGTGTGGATTGGTATGTGTGTGGATTGGTATGTGTGTGGATTGGTATGTGTGTGGATTGGTATGTGTGTGGATTGGTATGTGTGTGGATTGGTATATGTGTGGATTGGTATATGTGTGGATTGGTATATGTGTGGATTGGTATATGTGTGGATTGGTATATGTGTGGATTGGTATATGTGTGGATTGGTATGTGTGTGGATTGGTATGTGTGTGGATTGGTATGTGTGTGGATTGGTATGTGTGTGGATTGGTATGTGTGTGGATTGGTATGTGTGTGGATTGGTATGTGTGGATTGGTATATGTGTGGATTGGTATATGTGTGGATTGGTATATGTGTGGATTGGTATATGTGTGGATTAGTGTATTAGTGTATATACGTGGATTAGTATGTGTGGATTGGTATATACGTGGATTGGTATATGTGTGGATTGGTATATACGTGGATTGGTATATGTGTGGATTGGTATATGTGTGGATTGGTATATGTGTGGATTGGTATATGTGTGGATTGGTATATGTGTGGATTGGTATATGTGTGGACTGGTATGTGTGTGGATTGGTATGTGTGTGGATTGGTATGTGTGTGGATTGGTATGTGTGTGGATTGGTATGTGTGTGGATTGGTATGTGTGTGGATTGGTATGTGTGTGGATTGGTATGTGTGTGGATTGGTATGTGTGTGGATTGGTATGTGTGGATTGGTATATGTGTGGATTGGTATATGTGTGGATTAGTGTATTAGTGTATATACGTGGATTAGTATGTGTGGATTGGTATATACGTGGATTGGTATATATGTGGATTGGTATATGTGTGGATTGGTATATGTGTGGATTGGTATATGTGTGGATTGGTATATGTGTGGATTAGTATATGTGTGGATTGGTATGTGTGGATTGGTATATGTGTGGATTGATATGTGTGCGGATTGGTATATGTGTGGATTGGTATATGTGCGGATTGGTAAGTGTGTGAGAGTTATGCTGTACCATTTCCAATGTATTTTTCATTATATAATTATGCTCTAGTACATCATAACTCCCATCACTCTATACTGTTCCATACAGTGGCAGAGCTGGGAGACAGAGGCCTTGCACCCCCACCGCAGGACTCCTAAAAGGTAAGTGAACTTTAAAGGGGGAGAGGGTAGATAGTTAGGAGGGGGTAGATAGGGAGAAGGGAGTGAGACGGGGGGATAGGGGGTAGATAGGGAGAAGGGAGTGAGAAGGGGTAGGTAGGACAAAAGGGAGTGGAAGGGGTAGATAGGGCAATCATACTCCTATCATGCCAAGTCTGCGAGTACATCCTGGGATCTGGGTATGCCTGGGCATGATAGGAATGTGATTGCTGTTAACAATCATATATATATATATATATATATATATATATATGAATATTGTTATTTAATTGTTTTGTCCTATTTTGGTGTGTTACTTACTTTAACCCCTTAAGGACCGGGCTCGTTTTTTCTTTTTGTACCCTGTGGGACCGAGGCTGTTTTAATACTTTTGTGGTGCTTGTTTTCTCCTCACCCATTTAGTGTACCCACATAAGTTATATATTGTTTTTTTCAGGACAAGATGGGCTTTCTTCAGATACCATTATTTTGATCGTATCATCTTATTTACTATAAAAAAAAATAAAAAAAAACATTGTGAAAAATTGAAAAAAAAACATTTTATGACTTTTATTTGAAAAATCTTTTACTCACCGAAAAAAAAAAAAAAAAAAAAGAAAAAATGTCGGTGCGCTAAGCTAGTCACAGGCTCAAATAATACAAATATGTAATACGAGGCCTACCAAACAGGTGTAAGCATGCAGCAAGAAACAGTGTATTGGCTGTACAATGTATACAAAAAACAAAAACTGTCTGCGCTTCTTACCCTAATAAAGTTGGCAACAAATATATAAACATAATATAAATGAGAGGTTTTGGTTATATGAATTGGCCAAAGCATAATTAAGCTCACCCGCCACGTCAAGGCACACTCTCAATAGGGTGAGAACCTACTCTCACTTCCTACATAGTGGACACACAAAGCAGTTTATACTGCTACCAAAACCTTATTAATGTGTTGGGGGAGGTGCAATTAAACCTCCTCCCCATTAACCCCTGGACAGCAAGCTGCAACCAGACTGATGAGGAGCCAACAACCTCAAATATGTGCAAACAGGGAAAAGAAAAAATGTCGGTGCGCTAAGCTAGTCACAGGCTCAAATAATACAAATATGTAATACGAGGCCTACCAAACAGGTGTAAGCATGCAGCAAGAAACAGTGTATTGGCTGTACAATGTATACAAAAAACAAAAACTGTCTGCGCTTCTTACCCTAATAAAGTTGGCAACAAATATATAAACATAATATAAATGAGAGGTTTTGGTTATATGAATTGGCCAAAGCATAATTAAGCTCACCCGCCACGTCAAGGCACACTCTCAATAGGGTGAGAACCTACTCTCACTTCCTACATAGTGTCCACTATTTGAAGTGCTTTTATTTTAACTCTTTGTTGATATTTTTGAGAAATCTTAGCACTTGCTCAAAATAATAAAGTTTATTTTTTTATTTTATTTTTTTAATACTTTTTTTATATTTTTTTACACATTTTGCTGGTACTGGATGGTTCATCTAGTGACATCACTGCATAATTATTTTTAAATGTTAGCATTATTTTTTTAATATTTTACTAATCACATTGTGATTAGAAAGCTGGGCTCTATTGACTTGCATGGTTGAGTGCAGTACCTGTATTCAACCTGCAAGTGGAGCCAGAGTTCTCTAGAGAGTCAGGAGACCGTCTTGCGAACTCTTTCATCTTTATTGGTTTTTTTCCCGGGCCGCCGCCATCTTGGTGATGGCGAAGATCACCGGCAGCTGCGCTGGATGCCTCCTGATCGCTGGATGCCTCCTAAACGCTTTTAAAACGGGCGTCCCGGCCCCCGGGGAGGGGCCAGACATGGCCCCCGATGCTGATCTCGGCCTTGCTGAATGCCTCGACATCGAGGCATTACAGTAACGCCGTTTAAGCGAAGAAAGTGATCATTGATCACTTTCTAAGCTTATTTAATTTTTTGACGGTTTAGGACCGTCAAAGGTCGTTAAGCAACCGTTTTTCCATGACGGTCCTGAACCGGCAAAGGTCGTTAAGGGGTTAAATAAAAGTGTTAGATTTTTTTTTTATGGTGTGTGGGGGGGTCATATTCGGTTTCGGACAGGTAAATGCTGCATTTTCGGTTTCAGTCCAGAATTCGTTTCGGTGCATCCCTACTACTAATGAAGTGGTAGGCCTACACCACATCAATGTTTGGCTTAGTATATAGTGATAGGAGTTATGCTGCACCACCGTCAATGTCTGCCTCAGTATATAATGATAACAGTAAGTGTTATGCTGTACCACCTTCAGTGTCTGCGCCGGTATATAACGGTAGAAGCTATGCAGTTTTAAAGTGTGTGTGTGGGGGGGGTGCCACATACAGGATCCGCCCCAGGTGCCAAATACTCTAGGTATGCCCCTGCCCATGTATTATATTGGGATATTAAAAAGGATAAAATTTAGGCTGGCTTCATTGTGAATGGGTTCAGGCGAAAGAACAGAACCTGTTAAATCTTTTTTGGCTTAACCGTTCTGTACTAAAACAACAAAAATTCACGAACCCTATTATACAAGACGATATAAAAACTAGCTATGAATGTAGGTTACTATTTGGAGCAAAAACAGATTTTACGGTCTCTACTCCTTTGTATCCAGAATATAGATTTAACAAATTGGAGATGAATGACTCTGTTCTGACTTTCTCAGATATTCAGACTAAGTTTAGGCTTCATGATAATGAGCTATTTTCGTATCTCAGATTGAAACATTTCTTGCGGTCCCAGGTAGTCCATCCACCTTCTGTTCTCGATATATTTATTAAAAAACATTATAAAAATTTTTTCAAGGATAACATCTTATTTGGTTACTGTAAAAGAGGCTACAATACCTCTTTCCATACAGAAATGGCAAAATGATTGTGATATCTCCTTCCCTATGGAAAACTGGACAGCTACATGGTTAATGGTTAGGAAAGCGGTTCATTCAGTAAATCTTCATGAGATGTATTTTAAACTTCTACATCGATGGTATTTAGTCCCCCTTCGATTAAGTAGATTTTCAAATTTAAATTCTAGTACATGTTGGAGATGCGGTTCCGAGATAGGATCACAATTTCATATTTGGTGGGCATGTCGCAAATTAGGGAATATTAAGCACAAAACAATTAAGCTTCTTGTCAGGCCCCATCCGGGCTGCGGAGCCGCACGTCTTTAGTTTACCTTGCCTTGCTATAGTTTCTCTAGTCTTGCTGCGGTTTTCCTGCCTTTGCAGTACTCTATTCCTGGATGTCCCTATGTTCTGTCCTGTACCTCTGATTCCTTGCTCCCAGTCTTGCTCTTTGCTTTAGCTCTGTTTCCTTTATAAGGTGTGCCCCACCTGTGTGTTCCGTTTGTCCCAGTGTGCAGTCTACAGGTATGTCTCTCATTGCTATGTGTCTGGGTTTCATGTTTAGTTTGTTTAGTATCACTGTCAGCAGGGATTATCGTTAGGACCCACCGTCATTGGAGTACTTTGGCGTAGTGGTGGCCATAAGATGTCACGGAATCTCCAATAGTTATCAAATAGTCCTAGGCTAGTTCCTGTATGTATTTATGTGTGTCAGTCTCATGTAACCTGTATCCCCGGCAGCGGGGTGTCCTGTCTTGTATCCCCGGCAGCGGGGTGTCCTGTCTTGTATCCCCGGCAGCGGGGTGTCCTGTCGTGTTCCCTTTTGTGCCCTGTATTATGGATGTCTTGTCTGGTTATGTTTCTTGCTTGGTCTCTCTGTTCCTTGCTATGTCCTCCTTGCTCTCTCTGTATCTTGCTCGCTCTGTCCCCCTTGCTTGCTATGTTTCTGCTATATCCTTTGCTTAGCTTCCACGCTCCCAGCCTGCAGCATCCTGCCCATTTCGAAGTTCTGTTATGTCTCATACCTGCTCCAGGGCGCCTGCAGGTTATTACTTTGTTTTGAACTGGATAACATCTGCTGATATGTCAGGGCGCTGGTATGTGGCTGCACAACCCTAGGTGCTCAACACCCTGTTGAGTGCGGTCGCCCTGCATCAGGCCCTGTCCAACTCCGCTACTGCGCAATAACTCCTAAACTCCATCTTTGGGCGCTCTGGGTCGTAGTAGCCGTCTGACCACGGACCCGGGTCCTTACACTTCTTTCATTTATATTTAAATGTAAAGTTTCTCTATATTCCTATATTTGGCTCTTTCATCTGGGCCTACCTTCTTCATCTAGTTCACGTAAAATATTGGCAGTCAATATACTGCTTTCCATAAAGATCTGCCTTGCTCGATCTTGGCGCAATCTTGAAGCTCCTACTTGGACCGAGATTATTAAACATATTATGTTTCAAGCAAATATGGAAAGATATTTCTATTCTTTAAACCAAAACCTTTCTAGATATAACGATATCTGGTCCTTATGGTTTGATTATATTCAAGATATAAATTTCAGTAGTAGTAGTATTATTTATTGCAATGTGGCCTCTGCAGCTTGACCTTAAAACGAATACCCCAATGGTATATGTCACTGACAGCATCTTCTGAGTATAGTGATACCACCGATGCATACTGTATGTTTGGTGGGTTGTTTGGGGGCTAAGAGGCCACATTTGAGACATTTGCAATTTAGTTTTTCAACATTGAATTTTGGCATCTAGTCATCCTGCTCCCATGTCCTATTTGAGACACCAATTCACCACCTTGAAACCATATATTTTTTAAAAACTAGACACCTCAGGGTATTTCAAATGATAGTATTTTAACACTTTAGTATTTTTTTGGGGGTGTTTTTCCATACACATTGTATAGGTATGAATTAACATCCGCAACATCTCGTGAGTAAAGAAATACCACCCGTGCATAAGTTTGTTGGGTTGTTTGGTGCTAAACGGCAACATTAGGACACATCATTGGTCCTTAATTGTATGTTGTTCTGTGACATGCCTGCAGGGGAGGGCTGGCAGCCTAAGGCCTGGGGGGCAAGTCAAGTCAAGTGGCCCATTGTGCCACCGAATCAGCCCATCTTTTCCTGATTTTCTAACGCATATTGATTATAAAAATACAAATATGATTAAAATGTGGTTTAACATAAGTAAATTTAATAGCAACAAAGGATAGTAAAAAAAAACGCAAAACCTAATGTCCCCCAGAGGTGACACTGGAGAGCTGAATGGGGACAGTAATGACACGGGGGGCTGAATGGGGACAGAGGTGACACTGGAGAGCTGAATGGGGACAGTAATGACATGGGGGGCTGAATGGGGACAGAGGTGACAGTGGGGAGCTGAATGGGGATAGTAATGACACTGGGAGAGGCTGATTGTGGACAGAGGTGACACCGGGAGGGTATGATCGGGGACACAGGTAACAATGGGGAGCTGAATGTGGACAGCAATGACATGGGGGTGCTGAATGCAGACAAAGGTGACACTGGGAGGGGCTGATTGGGACAGAGGTGATACTAGAGAGCTGAATAGGGACAGCAATGACATGGGGGGCTGAAAGGGGACAGAGGTGACACTGGGAGGGGCTGATTGGGGACAGAGGTGACACTGGAGAGCTGAATGGGGACAGTAATGACATGGGGGGCTGATTGGGGACAGAGGTGACACTGGTTGGGGCTGATGGGGACAGCAATGACATGGGGAGGGGCTGATTGGGGACAGAGGTGACACTGTGAGGGGCTGATTGGGGACGGAGGTGACACTACCGTTTTTTTTTTTTGTTTTTTTTAACAAATACAATAAAATAATATATAATTTGTACAAATATAAATTGGTTTAATAACCTTGTACATCTCCCACTTCTTCGTGTAGACCTCCGTTCCCTGGTAGCTGCAGACTGCTGTTTTCTACGTCGTGTCACTGACATCCGGTGCTCCAGCAGTCTGAGTGTGAGGGGGCGGAGCCAATCTAATCTAAACGGCCGATGCGTGCTGCTGATGCCGCCGACCGGAGCTTCTTTAATACTTTTTTTCTTTAAATTTATTATGGCAAGCCAATTTAAGTAGCGCCGGCCGGCGGCATCAGCAGCACGCATCGGCCGTTTAGATTAGATTGGCCGCATAGTGATGGGAGCAGCGTCACGGGTGAAAGCTCCGCCCCCTCACACTCAGACTGCTGGAGCACCGGACAGTAAAACAATCTTACTAGAAGATCACATTGTAGTCTGTTTTTAATGTTACATTGAAAGAATGGAAATATTTTTTAGTTTAACAATTCACATTGTTTTCTTGTTCATCTCGACAAGTAAATAAAGCTGTTTTAATTATTCTAAAGGGGCAGCATGCGCACTTAGTAGTAGTAGAATGGAAGACATTTTCTTTCCACCTTAAATCTAGACCACAACTCAGTCTTGAAAGAAAACGAATTGGGTTTGTCAGACACAATCATATGCAAATGGCGGCAGAAGAGGTGAAATTATCATCTGCAAACATTAGGCAGAAATTCCATCTGCCACCTCCTGAAGAAAGTCTCTTAATATATTCTGAGACAGCAAATTGACACACATCTTAATCAAGACTTAATCCAAAGAATTAATTCTGTATGAGAGAGTGCATAATTCCAGAGGCAGTGTTTAAAAAAGCTGTGACAGTTTCACAGGCAGTCTCTGGACTTCATGCAAAGGCGTTAAAAAGTAAAGGAAAAGAAGGACCTGCAACATAATTTTCTTCTACATACATGCTATGCATTGCTGATTCTCTGATTTTATTGTTGTGGGCAGCCTTTTTGCTTCAAAGCTTTGGCATCCCATTATATGAATATGGACACAGCATATAAATGAACCTGAAAGCCTGTTTCCATTTTAGCAGACAATCTATCCAGTAAAGCTAAGAGTAAGTCCTGTATGGTATTTACTCTTTGAGTGCCAGGAGAACATGTGATGCACTGTTTTTTTTTGTAAAATGAACAAACAGATGAGTGCACTATAGATAGATAGAACATATGGGGCAGGTAAACTAGACAATGAAAAAAAATTATATTGATTTCGCTTTTATGACAGCATGCATTGTGGTGTATTTTTGTATACTAACTGACATATTTTATAGTTTCTGAATCATGGCCAAGTTGAGTGTATGCTAAGTCTTAATGTAAGGATTACTAGGTATCATGCAATCACGATCTGAGTTGATTTACACTTCTACAGTCATTTGAGAAAGTATTTGCCCATTCCTGTTTTCTTCTATTTTTGCATATTTAAATGTTTCAGTATTTTAATTTTAGTAATTGCCCCCTTAGTTACTAAATCAATTAACCAAATCTAATTGATAATTAAGTTCAATTTCACGAGATGCAATCATACATGATTACTGCCAGCCCTGTTCACTTTAATTAAATAGGTATTAAATTGTATTAAATCCTGTCCTGCAAAGTGAGGTCTCAAAAAGGTCTCAATCTAAGGAACAAATGAGAAACATTGTCATTGACATCTATCAGTTTTGAAAGGGTGATAAAGCCATTTACAAGGCTCTGGGACTCCAGCAAACCATTATCTACTATTGAAGAAAGCTTGGAACAATTGTGAACCTAACAAATTTTCCTTCAAAAGCGCATTGGCATGACCCCCAACTGTCCTGATTTAGGCGGGACAGTCCCAATTTCGGGTCTCTGTCCCGCCTATCTCTTCTTAGGCGTGTACTTGTGTGCATGTGAGTATGGATGTGTAGGTGTGTATGTGTTCTTGTATGTGAGCATGGATGTGTACTTGTGTGTATGAGCATGGATGTGTCATGTTAGCAATCAGGTGAGGAGTTCGATATGCAAGATTGCTAGAAAATGTGTGAATGCAGGAGGATCACCAATGATAATAAGGGTGTTCACCTGATTAGCCAAACAGCCAAAGTTGAACTGCAACTGGTGTGCCACCTGGGACTAGAGAAACTCTGCCACTGTTACTTAGAATAGTAAGCTGGACAACGGTAGATCAGATCGGGAGATGAGAGACAGGTAAGGGGCTAGCAAAGGCCAGGTACCGGGTAATCTTAGGATACAAAGGCCAAGGGAACAGAGATAGGGAAGCTCCAGAGGACACAAAACCATTCTGAACATCTGAGAGGTGCTTTTATACTGGTCAGCATGGTGATTACAGGAGCTCCGTCTCTTGATGGGACGTCTGAGTTTACGTGAGGGAGACGGCACCATCTTGGAAAAGGGCAACGCCAGTACTTGCAATAGACGCCGTGTGGTAGCATTGCAGATTCTCCCTGTCCCCAGGAGTGCTGCGGGGAGTGAGTATATATGCGCCCATGAATGCGATAAACGCACTGCTACCAGGACTTCATTCCCGACCACCGAGGGACCAGTAACAGGAGATAAGGCCGTGACAGGATGTGTACTTATGTGTGTGTGTAAGCATCAATGCGTACTTGTGTGTGTGTGAGCATGGATGTGTAATTGTGTTTGAACATGGATGTAAGTGGGGTGAGATGGAGTGTGCATTAGTGAGTATGAGTAAGCAGGGGCATACCTAGCGTATTTGGCACCTGGGGCAGCTCCTGTATGTCGCACACAAAAAAATGATGGGCACAATATTTATTTCACAAATTTTCATCTGTATGTCAACTGGAAAAAAATATAAATCTGGAAAAATAAATTTAAGTTTAAGTTTAAATAAATAACATTTACTGAATAGATTTGGTACAGTACAATTCCTACTACTATACACTGACCCAGACATTGATGGTAGTGCAGCATAACACCTATTTTTATATACTAAGCCAGAAATTGACATGGTAGGCCTCTGCCCCTGAAATAGTCTGCCTGTGCCTCCGCTCCCCCTAAAACAGTCTACCTGTTCCACCGCTGCCCATGAAGCAGCATGTCTGTGCCCTGAAACAGCCTGCCTGTGCCACCTCTGTGGCTGAAGCAGCCTGCCTTGCTGTGCCACCTCTGCTGCTGAAGGAGCCTGCCTTGCTGTGCCCGCTCTGCCCCTGAAGCAGCCAAACTGTGCCACCTCTGCCTCTAAAGCAGCCTAACTGTGCCACATCTGCCCCTAAAGCTGCCTAACTGTACCACCTCTGCCCCTAAAGCAGGCTAACTGTGCCACCTCTGCCCCTAAAGCAGCCTAACTGTGCCACCTCTGACCCTAAAGCAGCCTAACTGCGTCACCTCTGCCCCTAAAGCAGCCTAACTGTGCCAACTCTGCCCCTAAAGCAGCCTGCATGTGCAAAGTCTGCCCCTGAAACAGCCTGTGTGTGCCAACCCTGCCCCTGAAACAGCCTGTCTGTGCCACCTCTGCCCCCCTAATGAGCCTGCCTATGCCACCTCTGCCCCTGAAACACTAACTTGCGTGCCTGTGCAATTTCTGCCCCTCACAGCGTGCCTGTGCAATTTCTGCCCCTAAACACTAACTTACTGCTAACTTACTAACTTCATTCATTCACCCACTCACACATTCACTCTCTCCCTTACCTCTCTTGCTGATTTCCCTGGTCTGGGGGCCGGCTGTGCAGCCGTCTATGCCTTATACCCCCTATATGCCACTCTGCCTACAGAAATGCCTTATACCCTATATGCTACTCTGGCATATAGGGGGTTAAAAGGCATATTAAGGTAGAGCGTTGCATATAGGGGTATAAGGCATTTCTGGAGGCAGAGTGGCATATAGGGGGTTAAAAGGCATTTCTGGAGGCAGAGTGGCATATAGGGGGTTAAAAGGCATTTCTGGAGGCAGAGTGGCATAAAGGGGGTTATAAAGAATATCATGGGGCACTCTGCCTCCAGAAAAGCCTTATGCCCCCATTATAACACTTACCACTGCTTCTGATATATATTGGCAGCAGGGGCTAATATTTATATATATTGGCAGCAGGGGCTAATATTTATATATATCGGCAGCAGGGTATAATATTTATATATATCGGCAGCAGGAGCTAATATTTATATATATATTGGCAGCAGGGTCTAATATATATATCGGCAGCAGGGTCTAATATATTAATGTATATCGGCAGCAGGGTCTTATATTTATATATATCGGCAGCACGGTCTTATATTTATATATATCGGCAGCACGGTCTAATATTTATATATATTGCCAGTAGGGTATAATATTAAAGAATGAAAAATAACTGCCAGTTCAGCTGTTATTTTTAAATCATATTTCAATGAAAGTCTTTACTTCAAAGAGTAAGTAATAATTATGTAGTTTAAAATGCATGTCTAATGCATTTATATATATATATATTATATATAGTGCGTATGTAGCTTTTTCTATTTGCACCCCTACTCTGCTCTCAGGGCATGGTATGTATTCTGGATATCAATCCTCCTCTTTGGCTTGGAGTGATGACTGGGTCTTAAAGGGGAATTTTTAAAAACAATTTGTGTATTTGTTTCTTCCCTTTTTCCTTCTTCCTTTTACCGATCTCAACTTTCATGGTTCACTCATTCAATTACATTTCTAGGTCAAGGTGAGCCAAAATATTTTTTTCTGAATTTGTTTGTAGTTTTTTAAACAAAAAAGAAAGCTTTCTGACATGGTCTTATGATATGTTGTAGCCATGCCCCTCACTCTTCTCCGCCAAGCAAAAGAAAAGAGAAGTCTGCCTCATGTACTGCCTGCCACAACAGGGCTCTAGAATGGAAAAACGCTATGCAAGGAGAGGCCACCTACGTCTTTGGACCACAGGAATGGGGTCAAGCAAGCAATTTTTTTTCGGCCCCTTCCCAAGCCTTTAAAAGACTTTGGCACTCCTCTCTGGTTCAAGAGGATGAGGCCATGCAGGACCTGATGTTTGAGGAGGGGGCCTATGGGTCATTAGATGAGGATGCTGCCCCTATTGCGGCTGTTGGGAAGCTTATTTCTCTTGTCAGACCTACCCTCAACATCCAGGAATCCGAAAGAGCACATACTGAGTCTGACAGATATTTTGAGGATCTCCAATCCAGGGAGGTTTATTTCTCCTTTGCATGAACTGGTAAAGGACTTGATGATTTTGGAGTTGTCTAAACCTAAGACAAAAAGAAATTTTAAATCAGGAACAAGGTGAACAGACTATACCCTGTGAACTCCATCGATTCAAAGTTCTAGCAAGTGGATGCGGCTATTTTCTGCCTGGCTCGTAGGACTGCCTTTCCTCTAGACAGTGCAGACCTGATGGACAAGAGATTGGACTCATCCTTATCCAAGCTCTATTTGGCACCCTGCTGTAGCCTTGACGTGTCTGTCTTTAGGATTTGGGTAAGCCCAAACCTTGAAGAGGGTAATGATAAAGGGGTTAGCAGGTCCCATCTTTTGCACTCTATGAAATTTTTCAAAATCACTGAGGCTTCTATAGATATTTTTAAAGTTACCACCAGAGTGATGGCTGCCCTGGGCTCAGTTCTTGGGGTGTGGATTTTGCATCAAACAAAACCTCATCTTCCTCCCACTTCAAGGTAATCTCCTTTATGGCAGAGCCCTGGAAAAGGCAGTGAAAAGGGTGGTGGAAGGCAGAAAGGCCTTTCTACCCCAAGAAAACTCCTAGAAGAAGATCAACCAGACGGGGTGACAGAAGATCGTATGTGAGTTCTCCAGAGGCTCATCTTGGAAGGCATGCCAGACAGCAGGAAACAAACCCAAACAATATAGAATAGACTCGCATGAGATAGAGCCGTGTCACACTTGAAAAAGAGAAAGTCGAAACGCTTTGTGTTTTTAAATATACTTTTTATATTTGGGGAAATATAGGTTTTTATACCTAGTTTCCCTTATTTTAATAATAAAAGAATCCAGAAGGAAAAGAACTGTGTGGATCCTTTTACTACCTGGAGTGGGTTCAGAAGGAAGGCATCCTTTCGTTTACACCCCAAGTGGGCACCCGGAGCTGCTTATATAGAGCCTGTTCACGGCTTTATCTCATGTGAGTCTATTCTATACCCAATTACAATCATTACTGCATTTATGGGTTACACTATGATCTCTCTGTGTCTCAATTTACAGAGCTAAAAGAGAGGTCTAAACCACATTTTATGCAAGTATATATACAGATTTACTCTAAGGTTGTGTATCCAAACACTTTCCTACCTAGGGGATCTCATCCAGAGGAAATACCAAACATTTCTGAAGGTGTGCCGGCTCAGTTAGGTGCACGATTGGGGAATTTTGCACACTTCTGGACAGATATAACATCAGACAAGACAGGTATATCCAACAGCTGTGGCAGAAAAGGTAGCCTCTGCGATCCCTTCAAATCAAAAGTTTCTAGGGATTTATTATTTATAGTATTTTTTATACTTATGGCTTAACGGGTTTGGGGGTTGTGATAGTGTGTTAGTGTAATGGGGTGTAAGGGTTTTTTATTTATTTATTATTATTATCTTTTTAATATTTTCTTTATATTTTTTTTACAAAAATTATCAGTGCAGTATGGTTAGAGGTCCTCTTAGAGACCTCTTGAACATGTTATTAATGCCAGTGATGTCACAATGATTTATTGTGTTATTTTAGTGATTTTTTTTATTTTTTATTGTTTGCTGATTCGTGTTTCAGCATGTGAGGAGAGTCCCCACAGACTTGCATAGAGATCACAGTATCCTGTCCTCCGATTACCTTCCGGGTGATGTCAGCAGTGACGCGACCCGGAAGGGAATGCGTTTGTGCCGGCAACTGTTACATGCGATCGGCTTCTGCTGACAGGGGGAGTCCAGACTGTCAAATGACAGCCTGATCTCCCGTGTAGTGGCAGGGATGTGTCCCTGCTGCTGCAAGACACATTGTAGGTAGACAATTCAATAGAGCAGCAGGACATGCTAGCGGAATGCTTGGTTGTAGGGAGAGGCATTAGCAGTAGAAAGTGGGAAGTGCTTATGTTATACAGAGCACTGGTGAGACCTCACTTGTAGTATTTTGTACAGTACTGGAGACCTTATCTCAATAAGAATATAGTTGGAGAAAGTTCAGAGAAGGGCTACTAAAATGGTTCATGGATTACAGGATAAAACTTACTAAGAAAGGTTATCATTAAATGTATACATTCTGCAGTATTTGCCTCCCATGTGTTTCTGTTCAGCTTTGGTATTACCCATTGTAATTTTCTTTTCCTGGCTATTTTCCATGGCAGCATTTTGGGTTATTTTGTTTTTGCTTTCTAATGCAGACTACTGAGCGGGGCGGGGGTAAGGTGACCTTATACTATATCATAGTAACATAGTTCATAAGGTTGAAAAAAGACCAAAGTCCATCAAGTTCAACCTATATACATATTGTGTCCCTACTGTGTTGATCCAGAGGAAGGCAAAAAACCCTTATGAAGCAGATGCCAATTGCCCCATACCAGGGGGAAAATTCCTTCCCGACTCCAAATATGGCAATCAGAATAAATCCCTGGATCAACGTTCTGTCCCTATTAATCTAATATCCATAACTTGTAATATTATTGCTTTCAAGAAACACGTCCAGGCTCCTTTTGAACTCTTTTATTGAGTTTACCATCACCACTTCCTCTGGCAGAGAGTTCCATAATCTCACCGCTCTTACTGTAAAGAACCCCCGTCTGTGCTGGTGTAGAAACCTTCTTTCCTCCAGCCGTAGAGGATGTCCCCTTGTTATAGATACAGTCCTGGGTATAAATAGGTCCTGGGAGTGATCTCTGTACTGCCCCCTTATATATTTATACATAGTTATTAAGTCCCCCCTAAGCCGTCTTTTTTCCAAACTAAATAACCCCAATTATGATAATCTTTCTGGGTACTGTAATCCTCCCATTCCCCTTATTACTCTGGTTGCCCGTCTTTGAACCCTCTCCAGCTCCACTATATCTTTCTTGTACACTGGTGCCCAGTACTGTACACAGTATTCCATGTGTGGTCTGACTAGTGACTTGTACAGTGGTAGAATTATTTCCTTGTCGTGGGCATCTATGCCCCTTTTGATGCACCCCATGATTTTATTTGCCTTAGCAGCAGCTGCCTGACACTGGTCGCTACAGGTAAATATCCAACAAATAATTTTTCTATATGTGCGTATACAAGAAGTGTATACACTTGTGTGGAAAATAAAGTACACTCTCTTTAAATTCTATGGCTTTATCAGGACCATTGGTTCCTTAGCAAGTCTAAAAGAAAGGTACATTTAACCTCAGATGAACAACACATGACATATTGCACGGTGTCATGATTTAGTAAGCAAAATTAAAGCCAAAATTGAGAAGTCATGTATGAAAAACGTAGTACTTTCTTACTGCTTCAATAGGAATGAAGATGCTAAGTAGAGGTGCTATACGCAAATATGCTTGATTAATTCATCATCAACAAGGTGTGATCACCTGTATAAAAGGTTTCAGTAGTTTGCTGGTCTGGAGCATTCAGGTGTGTGTTAACAAAATGCCAAGGAGGAAAGACATTAGCAGTGATCTTAGAAAAGCAATTATTGCTGCCCATCAATCTTGAAAGGGTTATAAGTCAATTTCCAAACAATTTAAAGTCCATCATTCTACAGTGAGAAAGATTATTCAAAAGTGGAAAAATGCTTAGGACTGCAAAGTTGCATCTGAACAAACCACAAGTCTTCTGGAACAATGTCCTTTAACCTCTTCGTATCCGGTGACATACCGGGTACGTCATGCACAAGTGGGCTCACTGGTTCTGTGACGTACCTGGCACGTCAGGCAAAAAAAATGCCCCCACATTGCCACAATCCTCCTACAGGAGCAGTGTCCTTTGTCCTCCTACAGGAGCAAAGTGCAATCGCTGGTTTAGGCAGCTTCAGGGACAGGGCTGAAAGTTTCTTCGGTCTCCACCGAGAGACCAGCCCCAACCCTCCCCTGGAAGCTTAAGGCTCCTTTAAGAGGGATTGTGCAGCGTTAACCCCTTCAGTGCTGCGTTTGTATATGACAGGGGTTAATATTTGTCCCCACAAGCTATTTGTGCTCTTATGGAACATCAGCATTGAAAGAGTTAAATAAATAAAAAAGAACAGGACTGACTTGGAAGTTAAGGGTGCTTCCAGGTCAATTGCTGTGCGTTCTGGATCTGCTAGTTCAAACTGCTGCAGAACCAATCAAAAGTTGGCTAATAATCATAATCTAATAATACAACAATACATTTATTTGATTCCTGTGACGGGAACGACCTGTGCCCCGACTGGAAACACATGTCAGCTGTTTATTGTTTTCAGCAAGGGTTTACCGCTTCCAGCGCTAGAAGCGAGGAAGGGATCGTGTAGTAGCACCATAGCCCGCTGAGATTTTTTTTTCAAATTTTCATTAGTTTTTACTAAATTTCTCATTCTAAATTTTCAGCTAATCATCCAAGTATGGTATCAAAAGAAAGCTCTATCTCTCCTTGAAAAAACAATATATAGTTTACATGGGTACATTATTCACAGGAAAAGAGAATCATCGCTGACCCGACATAGCGCAAAAATGGCAAAATTGCTCCGGGCTTTGAGGTACCAAAAACCCCTGGGATTGAAGGGGTTAGCATAACAATACCCTGATCAGACAGCCTGGCTCCATACTCAGGCGACCAAGCTCAGCAATGTCCGTAAAACTCCAAACCGCTGTTTTTGGGGTGATCTCGAGGGAGCGGCAGCGATCTCAGGGTACCGAGCTGTAGCAGTTTAAAGCTTCCCCCGGGACGGACCGCCATACAGCCGGGCGTGCGCTCTATGACCGCGCCAGCTGAACCACACTCTCCTGGAAGTCATAAAAACTGTGATTCCATAGGAGGCTCCCTCTCCGAACCACCTCCAGTCTGTACCTCACCACTCTACAAAAGAGTGCCCTGGTGGGGTCAGTGGTGTCCAGGTTATAAGGGGTTAAGTGCTCGGTTCCTAGCCGAGAAACAGTTCCAGAGGATTATGGCCAGGACCCGGCAAAAGGGTATGTGTAAACCAGATAGATAGTTATCAAATCAGTTTGTCAAGAAAGCCCATCCGCATTCCGGTTTTGTTTTCCCGGCCGATACTGGACCACGAAAATGTAGGGTTGCAGGGCTAGACTCCATTGTCCCTGGAGACTCTGTTAAGCCAGATAAGTGAGCTGTGGTCCATGAGTACTGTAAACGATTGTCCATATAGGTACGGTTGAAGTTTCTTTAGAGCCTACACAAGTGCTAGACATTCTTTTCCGACAGCTGCATACCCTACTTCCCTGGGTAGCAGCTTTCGGGTGATGTAGGCTACAGGGTGCTCACTGCCGTCTGTTCCCACTTGACTTAAAACCGCTCCCAATCTGAATGTGGAGGCATCTGTGTGAACACAAAATCGTTTGGATGGGTCAGGAGCGGCTAGTACTGTGGAGACTAAGGCATCTTTAACCATTAGAAGGTTGCTTCGCACTCTGGAGACCACAGGACCTGCCGGGGTAATTTTTTTTGGTCAGGTCAGTCAGGGGTTTAGGGGTAGTAACCGGCTGTACCCAGAAAGGCTAAAACCTGTGTCTTGGTTTTAGGGGTGGGGCAGTTGGCGACTGCCTCTACCTTTGCAGGTTTGGGTCGTTGTTACCCGCTGCCCGTCCGGTGGCCCAGATAAAACACCTCAGAAACCCCTATAGTGCCCTTGTTGGGTATCAGGGCTAGACCTGCAGCCTTGATATGGTCTAACAAAACCCCCAGGTTAGTGAGGTGTGCACAGCCATAATCCTGGAGGCCACCGAGGAGCTAATCTATCATGAGCTGAAAGGTCTCCGGTGCATTCTTCATCCCGAACGGCATAACCTTAAACTCATACAAGCCAAAGGGGATGATGAATGCCGACTTCGGAATTGCTTCCGTGGCCAGGGGGATCTGCCAATTGCCCTTGCACAGATCGGTCTAATAGCTCATATTATAATAGCTCATGGGGTAGGCATCAGTCGTGGTCTTGTCATTAAGCCTACAGTAGTCTATGCAGAAGCGGTCTGTCTCACCCCGTTTTGGCACCAATACTGTGTTAGACGGCTCGATAACTCCCAGATCAAGCAACTCCTGTGTCTCAGATGGCATACCTTCCCTTACTGCCTCGGGTTACCAGTAAGCAGCTTGACACATGGGAGGCTGCCCCAGGGGGGGTCTCCACCTGGTGCACTGCGACAGTAGCATACCCAGGGGCAGTGGAGAACATTTTTCAGCGCTGTGAAAGCACCTGTCTGCCCTGTTCCTTTTTGGTCACCCCTAACTGCCCTTCACCCTGCCGGGGTAGTTCCTTTAACGGAAGATTGTCTGGCCATTCCTGGTAAGCCTTCAGCATGTTTACATGGGGTCAGGAACCAAGACGGGTACTCAGACAAGTCGGGGTCAGGAATACAGAGATCAGCAAAGTCAGGATGAAGCCAGGAATCAGGAGCCGGGAGGGACATCAAAGAATGCCAGGTCATGCACAGGAATTCAGGAAAACAGAGATAGCACTTGCAGCTGAAAACAACACAAGGGCAAGGAGGAAGTGAAGTTTAGCTGCTTAAATAGCCAAAAGGGGCTGGCTGTGGGCTGGACAATGGGCTGAGTCACAGGAGTGACAGGAGTGTAGCCATGGCAACCCAGCCATGGCTGTAATAGCTTCCAGCAATGCAGCAGAAAAGCAGCTAGACCATAACAGAAACCCACCCTGGAAAAGACACGGAGCAGGGCATCAGCTACAGTCTCCGCATGTATGTTAGACAGGGGGGCAGCCTTAGGGAATCGGGTAGCATAATGTACTACCATCAATATATAGTTTTTCCCTGAAGGACTGGGCATGACCAACTGGTGTTTAGGCACACGGGTCTGTCCCTGCCCATCCATAAGACGGTACAACAATCCAGTGTGACTTTGGGAAGTCAACTTTCAAAATATATATACTTTTGCTAAGCAGTTTTTTTTTTCTGGCCCAACTTGATGTGTGGCATTCACATTTAACCCTGTAAGCGCCAAAATAAATGAAAATACCAGGCATATGAGGTGTTTAAAAAACAGGGCTGTAACAGGACGCCCTGTACCCCAACTGGGTACCTCCGTCAATAGCTGCTTCCTAGCTTTTACAAGAAATGTATATAAGTTAAAATATACAATAAATAACTGTAAGACATCATCTGTGTTGGCAAAATACAGGACCAATCCCAAATCAATATCAGCACTCCACAGTCCTCAAGAGTCTCTCATATTTAGGAAATAATGTAAAACCTGTACAAGGGGAAAATCTGTAGAAACTGACACCATGTACCTACACACAGAAGTCTTTACAAGGCCATGGCCCATAGTCGGTAGTGAGGAGGCTGGCTCTCAGGTCTCTCCAGTGGCCCCAGTGATGGAGGGTTCTGTCACATTTCTTCCCCCTTCCAAATGGGACTGACCCAGGAGGAGACCCCAAGCGGGTTTACTTTGTAGTCAGTCAGCTCTCTTGGCCCGTCAATGCCCTCGCAAAAGTGGTGCCCCAAACAATCTGCCACTCAAAAGAGCAGTACTCACCCGCCTGACCACTGCCTCTCCCAAAAATTATAACTGCCGCTGGATAGAAGTGATAACTGCACCTTCTCTATGGAGTCTTCTCAGCCGCTGGGTAGATGACAAGGGTAACAGGGGTCCCTTTAATTCAGGGTTAAAGGATCTTAGCCAGCTGCCCAGCATATCTGGGGACCACAGGTAGCGACCACCTCATCCACCTGTGTGGGATTCATGTCCCCCAGTGCTTGTTTTGTACAATCCTCTGGGAGGGAAGGCAGAGAGAGAAAGTTCTTCTACTGGGGTTGTGGGGCCCTCTAGAGCTGGTAGAGAGGGCCGTCCTGCCTTTCTCCTGTTGCCAATACTTAGGTCAGACTCAGGAACAAGGGGAAGGGGTGGGCAGAGACCAGCGGCTCTCTGCCTGATGCCAGCACTTCTGCTGGGGAGTGGTTATCTGGGCCAAATACCCAACATTCTGGAGACCCAGGTGTGGAGACCGCAGTCCCATCCACCCCTCCTGGGTTAACATCCTTAGATGAAAGATCAATTTAATCCCCACACTCTGTAACCTCCGTTGCAAGTGCTTCTGCTGGCACTGAGTATCTCAGACGTAAAGATCTTCCTTGCTGCTGAAAACTTAATTGCTCAAGGGATTAAGCCTTTATATTCCCCAGAGCCCTAGCCAAAACATAGTGAAGGGGAAAAAACAGAACCCTCTTTATTGAGGACAGCACAGATATATATACAGCAAACATGATAGGATTAAAGGTATAATATCAACAACCAGACAGCCTGGCGCCACCATACAGTTCTATGGCCAGCAATGCCCAACCAACAAAGAGTCACTATTTCCGGTTGCTCCAGAGGGAGTGGCGTCAATCCCGGGCTACCAATGGAGAGCTCAGGGTCCGAAGATGTTATGATCCAAAAAGCGATGCGATCTGACGTCGGGACCCTGAGCGACAGTGTCAGAAACGTCCCTGGGAACAGTCCGCGCGGTAGCCGGGCCAGAGGTCCATAGCCGCGTCTGGGTAAAACCCGGTCCTAAAGATTGGTAATAAAACCAGGGTTCCTGAATGAGCTCCCTCTCTCTAACCACCACCGAGTGATGTCCACCACAAGCTTGATGTACCCTCAAAAGAGCGTCCGTAGGGATGCTGTTTCAATTGTCGGCAGGCATCGCCGCAGTTCCTAGCCGTCGCACAGTTCCATGAATTTGAGGCTAGGTCCTGGTCAGGTGCCAAGCAGGAGGAAAGGTGGGATCCGACCAACATTAGGGTCTGTGGGGTGTAACACAGGAAAACCGGAATGGGGCCAAAATAACATAAGGGATAAACTTATGGGCTGTCGCAAGACAAATACCTAAATATATTTTCCCAGGAATGCACAAACAGGTGCCTGCAGAGTTCAACCTTAGGGGTGTAATGGCAAGTCAATTTGTGAATTTGGTGAAATATGTACTGTAATAACTAGGCAGAGCTACATTATGCTAATTGAATAGGTTGGGGTGAGTGGGTAGAGCTTTGGAGTAATGCGTGTGATAATCGACAGCTGTTCTGGAATTTGTTTTTCAAATGTTGGCAACTATGGTGTATGTGTTTATGTGCGTATTTTGACAGTCTATCCATACCATTACTGTTTTGGGCCTAAAGGGACTAGAATGATTCACTGTAACACATGTTTAACCCACGGGCACTATTTAGTTTACTCTTAAATAAAGCCTAGCAACTGTGAAAATGTCCGCCATAAAAAATGTCTCTCCGTATCCTTAGGTAAAATTAGTGTTTGACTGTAGGTGTCTGCAATGTGATCACATAATGTCTTGTGACCGCAAGCTTGACGTGTCACGTACCTTATAGGGTGCCTCCAATACCTTGTAGTAGTATCTGTAGTTCATCTGTGTCTGTAAGTAGATGCTGCTGCCCAACTGTGTTCTTTCATTTAATTAAATTATTTTTAACTTTTTTTTTTTTAGTATAGAGCTAATTGCATTTTGACGGGATGACCTGTACCCGGATGGGTACACCTTTTAGATCCTATGATCCAAGACTCCACGATTAACCCTTTCACCTCTGGATGAGTCTATCACTGACAAAATGAGGCGGGACCACAATCCAAGTTATCATAGCAGCCCACTCAGGGGCGGGCTGGGCAGGGGGGGCAATTGCCCCCCAAGGCCGCCCTGAATCTGGGCCAGCAGGCAGACGAACATTCAAAGCAGCCGCAAAGTTCAAAACGAAGTGGCTGCGAGCAGGATTGAATGTGGCTGTCGTGCCAGTAGCGTACCTGGTGTGTGGGGGGGTCCACCCCGGGTGCCGCTCATCTGAGGGGTGCCACCACACCAGCACGCCTCCAGAAACGATGCATGCGGCAACTGTGGCTGTACATTGGGACTTGATGTCAAATCCCGGTGCACAACACTGAAGCCACGGCCACCGTCTTGCGTGCTCACTGCACTGGAAGGACAGGACGCAGAAGAGGAAGAACGAAGAGAAGGAGGAGGGACAGTGACAGAGGAAAGGTATGAAAATATTCAGGGACAGTAGATTAGTAAGTATGTCAGAGTGATGGGTGTTATGCTGTAATTTATGTTGAATGTTTGTGAATCAGGGTTTCAGATAGCATGGATGTGATAGCATGACATAGGGAGGTTGTAATCACATTCCTATCATGCCCAGATTCCAGCATGTACTGGCTGCCTAGGCATGATAGGAGTGTGATTGCTGTTATCAATTATATATTTTTTTTGTCCAACTTTGGTGTGTTTAAAAAAACACTTATTAAAAGTCAGCCAGCACATGCATGATAGGATTGTGATTGCTGTTAACAATTATATATAGTGACACAATACCCCTTCACTTGGTACTCTGTCCGGGAATCTTTACTCACACACGGTCTACCAGGCTGCAGAGACGGCTCAGACACGAGGAGGGTAAAATAAAAGGCTGGGCCTGTTTTTATTTTGTCACCACAGGTATTACAGAAAAATAAATAAATAAAAACAAAAATCATTGCTCTTATGAGCACTAACAAGGTTTTTCAGCCTAACTGCAGTTGGACGGCTTATCCGTTCCCAATAAACAAAATAACAGTTTATGTGTAATAATGGCAGCGCTCAGTAGCTTTGAAGCTCTCTCTCCCTCTCTCTCTCAGGGAGCCAAATGACCTCTCTTGCGCTGAGATCAGGAGACTACTTACCTGCCTCTCCCCTTAATTAGTGGAAACAGGCGAGTACTAGGAGAGTATCCGTGAATCTCCGGACTGGATTCCCACCTGCAGATCTTCGGCTGCTCACAAAATGTGGAGTGGAGCACTGGCCGCCCTACTCTCCCAAGTGCTCCACCCCAGGGACCCAAAAAACACAAATAACAGATATCAATAATTCCAGACATCTCCCAGGGGCTGGTAAAAACTATTGAGGGTAACCACCCTGGAAAATATAAGGGGATATATACACTCCCTCCATTATCATCCCCTGCTTTCTGTCACAATATATATATATATATATATATTTATATATATTGTGTTCGGTCTGTAACCCACAGTGCATGGTTATGCAAACAAAGACACCACAAGCAGAAATCCGGGTAATGCGATGTATTTTATGTATATAACAGGACAAGCAAATAAGGGTAATACAGCCTAATCAAGAAACCGGACGTATGGCAGAATAAATACCGGTAATAAGTCTTTTGGCCCACTTGGAAGGGCACGAAAGGCAGAGAGCCCGCTTGGAAGGGCACGAAAGGCAGAGAGCCCGCTTGGAAGGGCACGAAAGGCACACAGCCCGCTTGGAAGGGCACGAAAGGCACACAGCCCGCTTGGAAGGGCACGAAAGGCACACAGCCCGCTTGGAAGGGCACGAAAGGCACACAGCCCGCTTGGAAGGGCACAAAGCAGGGAATCCACTTGGAAGGACACAAAGCAGGGAATCCACTTGGAAGGACACAAAGCAGGTAACCAGGAACAGTACAGGTGCAGAGCCACAGCAGAAAGGTCCACAGACGTCAATACAAAGGCCCTGACTGAAGGGCAGGGCAGGTTCATAAAAGCAGGGTAATCCAGGTAACAAGGCCCAGCTGGATGTATTGACTAGGGCTCAACCCACGTAACAAGGCACACCTGATCCTAGTAATTGAGTTCTGAGTGCTCCAGAGGGCAGAGGGTGTCCACTAGTGGTAGTAGATTTATATACCACAGGTATGAAAAAGCCAAGGTTCAGGCAGCGAAAAAGTGGTTCCTGACATATTGCTATTGATTTTTTTTGTCTAATTTAGGTGTGTTACTTTTAATAAAGTATTTTAAAGTTTTTGTTTGTTTTTGTTTTTTTCGGTTTTGGCCAAGTGAATGCTGAATTTTCATTTCGGGGCATCCCTATACTAAGCCAGTCACTGAAGTGGTAGGCCTACACCACATCAATGTTTGGCTTAGTATATACTGATAGGGGTTGTACTGCAGTATTGTCAGTGTTCAATGTATAGTGATAGGCACACATTGACGGTGGTACAGTGTAATCCCTAAGTATGTAATAACAGTTATGCTGTATCCCCGTCAATGTGTGCCTCAGTATATAGTGATAGATGTTATGCTGTACCACTGTTGGTGCGTGTCTCAGTATATAATGATAACAGTTAACCTGTACCACCGTCAATGTCTGCCTCAGTATATAAAGATAACAGTTATCTTATACCACCGTCAATGTTTGCCTCAGTGTATAATGATAGATGTTATGCTGTACCACCGTTAAAGTTTGCCTCAGTATATAATGATAGCAGTTATGCTGTACCCCCATGAATATCTTCCTCAGTATATAATGATAACAGTTATGCTGTACCACCGTCAATGTCTTCCTCAGTATATAATAACAGTTATGCTGTACCGCTGTCAATGTTTGCCTAACCATATAAACTATGGAGTTTTCAAGTGTGTGTGGGGAGGTGCCACATACAGGATCCGCCACAGGTGGCAAATGCTCTAGGTGTGCCCCTGCATCCTGAGGCAATCAGGCCCAATGGCCGTGCCTCAACTCTTCGTACCACGTCTTTAAAGGGGTGGGAGGAAGAGCTGAGGCACGGCCATTGGGTGCCTCTTTAATTTCATTAGGCGCCGGTGGAGTGACTGCCGCATGACGGCCGCTTTCAATGTTGCTCGCAGCCGCTTTGGTGGCGCAATGGGCCACTTGACTAGACTTGTCCCCCAGACCTTAGGCTGCCCCTGAGCCTACTCCAAACATCAGACAACACTAATATTGAGGTGACAACAGGAACTGTTTAAGAAAACACACAGCCTTTTATAAAAAACTGTATCAGATAAGGAGCATAATCATATCAACCAAACAATACCCAGCCAGAGTCTGGCGCCCATATATAGTTCTATGGCCAGCAATGCCAATTTGACAAATAGTCAATACTTTGGGGTGTTCCTGAGGGAGTAGCGTCAATATCGGGTACTAATGGAGAGCTCAGGGTGCGAGGATGTTATGTTCCAAAAAGCTACATAATCTGGAGTCAAGATCCTGAGCGACAGCGTCGGAAACTTCCCCGGGAATAGTCCGCGCATTAGCCAGGCCATAGTTTCATAGCCGTGGCTAGGTAAGCCCCAATCCTAAAGATTGGTGATAAAACCAGGGCTTCCAAATGAGCTCTCTTCTGTAACCACCTCGGAGGGTTTTCCTTCATGACCACAGTGTCACGATCTCGCCCTCGGTGTCGGGTGCTCGCGTACGCAGGACCGCTCGCGAGCAGCCGCTACCGGGGGTGACGGGTATCCCTCTCGACGCGGGCGGTTGAGTCCTTGATTGCCGGCGTCGAGGAGTATTGGTCTCTCCCCCGGTGGCGAGTGCTCGCGGACGGAGGACCGCTCGCGAGCGCCCGGTTCCGGGGGTTACTGTTGTTTGAAGGTGGGATCTGGGGACAGTGCTGCCGTCCGGCATCATGATGCCCGACGGAGCACTGATCCCCAGTATAGGGTACTTACCCACTCCGATCCAGTGGCGTTCCTCCTGTCTGTATTGATGGGGGCGCGGCTGGATGGGTCCGGAGGCGGAGTTCTGGGAGATTGCCCAGAACTGTGATGACGCAGTCCAGGGGGCGGAGCTTGTAAGGGCGCCAAGTTTAAAAACCCAGGAACTGCTTCATTCTGTACCCTGTTGTGGTCTGAGTATCCAGAGCTGCTGCTGTTATTATTGCTTTAGTTTTGGACCCTTGCCTGCCTGACGATTCTTTTGCCTGACGATTCTGTCACTTATCCTGCTTACCAGTTTTTTGGCTCGTCTCATTACCCGCTTTGTTACCGACCTGGCTCGTCTGATTACCCACTTTGTTATCTTCGCTCTGATCCGGGTACTGGAGGACCAGTTCCCACGCCCGCCTCCGCTATGGCTGAATCTTCGGCATCGGCTGCCGCCTTCGGGTCATCTGCTGTTCCTGTTAAATTACCTGCTCCTAACAGATACAACGGGGATCCAGATTCCTGTCGGGGGTTTTTGAACCAATGTCTCATCCAGTTTGAACTTTCTCCTCATATGTTTTCGTCTGAAAAGGCTAAAGTGGGCTATGTGATATCTCTACTGACCGGGAAGGCCTTGGCGTGGGTTTCTCCAGTATGGGAGAGGGATTCTCCTTTGATTTATAATTGTAGTTCCTTCATGTCCGCCTTCCGCAAGACCTTTGACTTTCCCGGCAAAGCTGCTACTGCCTCACTTTCTCTGCTTCATGTTTTTCAAGGTTCTCGTTCGGTAGCAGAATTTGCCATTGAATTCAAGACTATAGCAGCTGAAGTTAATTGGACTAACGAAGCTCTTATAGCAGCCTTTTATGACGGTCTTTCGGAGAGATTAAAAAATGAACTTTCTACTAGAGATCAACCTAATGATTTGGAGGACTTTATAGCTTTGGCCCTACGTTTAGATAATAGGATCAGAGAAAGACGATCCCAAAAGGCCAGAAATTTTGAACAAGTGTTCTACCGTTCTCCTTCATATGTTCCTCCTTCTGCAAATACTACTCCTAATACCTCGGTGGAAGAACCTATGCAACTAGGAGCTGCCAAACTTACTCCGGAAGAAAAGACCCGGCGTAGAAATGAGGGGCTCTGTTTATACTGTGGACTGAGGGGTCACTTCGTTCGTTCATGTAAAAAGAGGCCGGAAAACTACCGCACCCAGTTCAAGTGAAGGAGCATTGTCTGGGTGAAGCTTCTCCTGCTCCTTCTAAAGACTGTTTACTTATCCCGGTATCTTTAGAATGGAATAATATAAAGATTTCCACGCGGGCCATGATTGACTCTGGGGCCGCTGGCTCCTTTATTGACCAAGCGTTTGCCCGTCTTCACAAGATTCCGTTCCTTCAAGTGACTCCTCCTATTGCTATTACGGCTATTGATGGCAGGCCTCTGCATCCCTCCTGTATTACGCTGCAAACTTCTCCACTTCTGCTTTCAGTTGGATTGTTGCATCAAGAATCTATTCGGCTTCATGTTATCTCCTCTCCTAGATGTCCGGTCGTGCTCAGGGCCCGCCTTTGGGGTGTGCGACCTGTGCGACCGCACAGGGCGCCACACTCCAGGGGGCGCCGCCGCCACCGTAGCGTACCGCTGCCGCCAGCAGCGTACCTAGCGGGGGGGGCGAGCGGCACCTGGTGCCGCTCATCAGGCGGACACCCGGCACCCCTCCAGAGACGGACAGTAATGTCCGCCGCTGGAGGAGCAGGCTCGCAAGGGAGCGGTATCGGAGGTCTTTAACAGACCTCCGGCTCCCTTGAGTGATTTTAAGCCGGTTCAAGGATCTCCCTTGAACCCGGCTTAACATCACTCAAGGGAGCCGGAGGTCTGTTAAAGACCTCCGATACCGCTCCCTTGTGATCCGCGCGGCAACAGCTGCTGTGCGCCGGGGTTTGTTGTCAGATCCCGGCGCACAACACTGAAGCCGCGCCCACCGCTGTCCGTGCCCTCTGACCCGGAAGAAGACAGAAGAACTGAAGAAGAAGAACGAAGAGGAGGAAAAGGAGCTGTAAGGAGAAAAGAGGAAAGGTAGGAAAGCATTCAGTGAGAGTGGATTGGTATATGTGTGGATTGGTATGTGTGTGGATTGGTATATATGTGTGGATTAGTGTATATGTGTGGATTGGTATATATGTGTGGATTGGTATATATGTGTGGATTAGTGTATATGTGTGGATTGGTATATACGTGTGGATTGGTATACGTGTGGATTGGTATACGTGTGGATTGGTATACGTGTGGATTGGTATACGTGTGGATTGGTATGCGTGTGGATTGGTATGTGTGTGGATTAGTATATGTGTGGATTGGTAAATGTGTGAGAGTGATGGGTGTTATGCTGTACCATTTCCAATGTCTTTTTCATGATCTAATTATGCTCTAAAAGTACATCATAACTCCCATCATTCCATACTGTTCCATACAGTGGCAGAGCTGGGAGGCAGAGGCCTTGCACCCCCACCGCAGGACTCCTGAAAGGTAAGTGAACTTCAAAGAAGGAAAGGGTAGATAGTTAGGAGGGCGTATATAGGGAGAAGGGAGTGAGACAGGGGAAAGGGGGTAGATAGGGAGAAGGGAGTGAGAAGGGGTAGATAGGGCAATCATACTCCTATCATGCCAAGTCTGCGAGTAAATCCTGGAATCTGGGTATGCCTGGGCATGATAGGAATGTTATTGCTGTTAATCATATATATATATATATATATATATGATATATATAGACTTGAAAACCGAAGTTGTTTGTGTGGTTATTTGGAAAGTCCCTGGAGTGCCGGTAACTATTTTTGGATATTCTAGCTTGGAGTTCTAACTGTGCTCATTCCTGCCTCTCCTCTGTAAAAATCAAGAATACCACCGTTTCCTCTATTTCTCCCTCCTCTGTGCCTTGGATTTACCATGCATATATGGATGTTTTTGATAAAAAACAAGCGGAGGTTCTACCTCCCCACCGTCCATATGACTGTCCTATAGATCTTCTTCCAGGCACTATTCCCCCGAGAGAACGTACATACCCATTGTCGTTGCCGGAATCTCGTGCCTTGGAAGATTATATTAAAGAGAACTTGGAAAAAGATTTTATTAGGAAATCTACTTCCCCTGTGGGGGCCGGATTTTTTTTCATATCCAAAAAAGACAGGGGGTTGAGACCTTGTATAGACTATTGCGGATTTAATCTAATTACGATTAAGACTAAATATCCCTTGCCCCTCATTCCAGAACTATTCGATAGACTCAGGGGCTCCGTTGTTTTCACGAAACTCGATCTCAGAGGGGCTTATAATTTGATTCGTATACAAGAAGGGCATGAGTGGAAGACCGCTTTTAACACACGCATGGGTCACTACGAATACACTGTGATGCCCTTTGGGCACTGCAATGCTCCGGCGGTGTTTCAAGAATTTATTAATGACATTTTCAGAGACATTTTGTTACAATTCGTAATTGTTTATTTGGATGATATACTGATTCACTCTCCTGATTTGCCCTCCCATCGAAATCATGTTCGCATTGTGCTCCAGCGGTTACGTCAAAATCATTTGTACGCTAAAATCGAAAAATGCGTTTTTGAGGTCCCTAAGGTGTCATTTTTGGGCTACATTATTTCAAACTCTGGTTTTGAAATGGACCCACTAAAACTCTTGGCCATTTCTGAGTGGCCTCAGCCGCAGGCCTTGAAACCTCTTCAAAGATTTCTAGGATTTGCCAATTACTACAAGAAAGTTCATTCATAATTTCTCTAAGATTGTCGCGCCACTCACGTCTATGACTAAGAAAGGGGCCGACTGTCGTATTTGGTCCGAAGAGGCGATCCAAGCATTTTCTTTTTTTTGAAACAAGCATTTGCTTCTGCGCCAGTTTTGAGACATCCTGATGTTACTAAACCATTTGTGATTGAAGTTGATGCTTCTGAAGTGGGGGTCGGGGCAGTATTATCTCAAAGGAAGGAATTTACGGATAAACTTCATCCCTGTGCTTACTTTTCTAAAAAATTCTCCACGGCGGAATCTCATTATGATGTTGGGAATCGAGAACTTTTGGGCATTATCATGTCCCTTCATGAATGGAGACACCTACTTGAGGGGGCCAGAAACCCTATCACAATTCTAACGGATCATAAGAATTTGGAATATTTGAGTAGCGCTAGACGGCTCAACCCTCGGCAAGCTAGATGGTCGCTTTTTCTCTCCAGATTCCAATTTATAATTTCTTTTCACACAGGTTCTAAGAACATTAAAGCGGATGCTCTTTGTAGGCAATTTGACGTTATTTCTAATACCAAACCAACTCCGGAACCCATCCTTGCTCCTTCACAGATCGTTGCTTCCATCACTACTCGGGTGACATCGCCATTAGTTTCTCGGATTCTTCTGCAGCAGTCCAAAGCTCCAGTTCACAGTAGATGGCCAATGAATACCTTATTTGTTCCTATTGCTGATAGAGAGGAGGTGTTGCTTTGGGCCCACTCATCCTTGCCTTCAGGACACCCTTGTGCACGACGTACTAAAGAAATTATTGAACGTCAGTTTTGGTGGCCTACCATGAATAAAGACTGTAAGGAATTTGTAGCTGCCTGTATTTCTTGCACTACTACTAAAAGTACCCATTCAAAACCTATGGGGTTACTTCATCCTTTGCCAATCCCTTCATGCCCATGGACACACCTGGCTATGGATTTTATTGTGGAGCTACCACCATCTGAGGGTTACACTGTTATTTTGGTCGACGTAGATCAATTTTCTAAAATGTGTCATTTTGTTCCTCCTAAAAAGTTACCTTCCGCTCCAGTTTTTGTTCGGGAGATTATTCGTCTTCATGGCATTCCTCAGCAAATTGTATCGGATAGGGGAGTCCAATTTACTGCTTTATTTTGGAGAACCTTTTGTAACACCTTAGGTATATCCCTAGCATTTTCTTCTGATGGTACATCCTCAGACTGATGGCATTACGGAGAGGGTCAACCAATCCTTGGAACAATTCCTAAGATTATTTGTGGGGGATCATCAAGATGATTGGTCTCAGTTACTACCCTGGGCTGAATTTGCCAAGAATAATTCGATGCATGAAGCCTCCCGCGTTTCGCCGTTTTTTTTGTAATTATGGTTTTCACCCTACGGTGTTACCCGGCTCTTTTAAATCGTCCTCTGTCCCTGCAGTTGATTATTATGTTTCTAAGTTGCCCCCTGTGTGGAATTCTGTACGTTTAGCTCTGTCAAAGGCAGCTCAAATGTATAGGCGCCAAGCTAATCGACATCGTCGGTTGACACCTTCATATGCTATTGGTGATAGAGTATGGCTATCCACTAGAAACATTAAACTTAAGGTCCCCTCCATGAAGCTAGCCCCCAGGTACATTGGTCCGTTCCGTATTGACCGTAAAATTAATCCAGTTACTTACCAGTTACGTCTTCCCCCTTCTCTTCGGATTCCTCGTTCTTTTCACGTTTCTTTACTCAAACCTCTGGTATGTAATAGATTCTCTAAATATACTCCCAGTCCTCAGTCCATCGTTGTAGATTCGCAGGAAGAATATGAGATCCAAGCCATTATTGACGCTAAAAAAAATCGTAATTCATAACGTTTCCTAGTTCATTGGAAAGGTTTTGGTCCTGAGGAGAGATCATGGATCTCTCATAAAGATCTTCATGCTCCCACGTTGCTCAAACGTTTTTAACAGAAATTTCCTCATAAACCCGGGAATTGTCGGCCTACGGCCGGCCCTCGAGAGGGGGGTGCTGTCATGATCTCGCCCTCGGTGTCAGGTGCTCGCCTACGCAGGACCGCTCGCGAGCAGCCGCTACCGGGGGTGACGGGTATCCCTCTCGACGCGGGCGGTCGAGTCCTCGATCGCCGGCGTCGAGGAGCATTGGTCTCTCCCCCGGTGGCGAGTGCTCGCGGTTCCGGGGGTTACTGTTGTCTCCCCCGATGCTGACGATCGTCGGCATCGAGGTTTGAAGGTGGGATCTGGGGGCAGTGCTGCCGTCCGGCATCATGATGCCCGACGGAGCACTGATCCCCAGTATACGGTACTTACCCGCTCCCGGTCCAGTGGCGTTCCTCCTGTCTGTATTGATGGGGGCGCGGCTGGACGGGTCCGGAGGCGGAGTTCTGGGAGAACTGTGATGATGCGTCCAAGGGGCGGAGCTTGTAAGGGCGCCAAGTTTAAAAACCCAGGAACTGCTTCATTCTGTACCCTGTTGTGGTCTGAGTATCCAGAGCTGCTGCTGCTGCTGCTGTTATTATTGCTTTCGTTTTTGACCCTTGCCTGCCTGACGATTCTTTTACCTGACGATTCTGTACCTTATCCTGCTTATCCTGGTTACCAGTTTTTTGGCTCGTCTGATTACCCGCTTTGTTACCGACCTGGCTCGTCTGATTACCCGCTTTGTTACCCACCTGGCTCGTCTGATTACCCGCTTTGTTACCAACCTGGCTCGTCTGATTACCCGCTCTGTTATCGACCTGGCTCGTCTGATTACCTGCTCTGTTACCGTTCCTGCCATCCTGTGCACGTTACCGGAATTAACCCCGGCTCAGCTCCTATTGCCTCCCAGCTCCGGCTGTCGGGGCTTTTGCACCTTGCACACCAACTCGAACCTTAATTTATCCACCTGCATCAGGCCTCCTCACTGTTGGAATCATCCCAGCCTCCACTCCCTGTCTCTAAGGGTCTCCCTTGGTGAGGGGTTTTGGAGCAGAAGTACTTCTGCGGTGAGTGCCTTGGTGTTCGTGGTCGTGACACACAGTATAACCCCAAAAGAGTGACATGGTGTGACATCAGGTGTCCATAGCGACACGCTCTTAATTGTCGGCAAGTATCTCTGCTGTTCCTAGCTGCCGTACAGTTCCATGAATTTGCAGCTAGGTCCCGGTCAGGCGCAGGGTACAGGGAATGGTGATCTAGCGGATTGGTATATACTCTTTGTCAGGTGGGCATTGCTGGCCATAAAACTGTGATGGAGACATTTACTCAGACTGAGTAGCTCTGCCATAGAGATCTTCCTTGCCGCTGAAAGCTTAATTGCTCATGGGTTTAACCCTTCATGACCCCCAAGCACTAGCCAAGACTTAGTGTAGGGGTAAAACAGAACTTAGTTTATTGAAGACAGCACAGATATTTATACACACATACATGATAGGATTAGGTGTTTAATCCCATCAACTACCAGACAGCCCGGCGCCTCCATGCAGTTCTATAGCCAGCAATGCCCACCCGACAAAGAGTCATTATTTCAGGGTGATCCCAAGGGAGAAGCGTCAATCCTGGAGTACCAATGGAGAGCTCAGAGTCTGAAGATATTATGATCCAAAAAGCAACACGATCCGATGTCAGGACCCTGAACGATAGCGTCAGAAACTTCCCTGGAAATAGTCTGTGCGGAAGCCTGGCCAGCGTTCCATAGCTACGGCTGGGTAAACCCTGGTCCTGAAGATTGGTAATCAAACCAGAGTTCCCTCTCTGTAACCACCACAAGCTTAATGCAACCTCAAAAGATCAACATGGTGGGACAAAGTGTGTCTGTAGCGATGCTGCAATGGTTGGCGGGCATCGCTGCGGTTCTTAGACGCCACATAGTTCCATGAATTTGCGGCTAGGTCCTGGTCAGGCGCATCGAGTGTTTCCTGGCCTGTAGAGCCAACCATAGCCGGCTAGTTTATGGGAATCTGGTTCCGGCAGACCAGATGGGGTTTCCCGGTCATCCCGTTGGAAGAAGTTTCTGATGCTATCGTTCAGGGTCCCGATGTCGCTTTGAGCACAGGATTACTTAGACATAAAGGGCTGGGCAGGCAGGTAAGGCGTTTCTCCAAAAAACTACCAGTGCCCCATCCCAAACTCAAACATGAGTCCTCAGCCTTAAAGGGTTACCATGACTATGCAGTATATCTGTAACTTTTTCCTCACAAGCAGCAAACCACTGACTACAAAAAAGCACCTAACCATGTGACATAGCTACCATAGTTATATAGGCTGAAAAAATACATGTGCCCATAAAATTCTGTAAATTGCAACAAACTAGGGAAAAAAATCCTTCTTGACCCCACAATGGCAGTCAGATTTCACCTTGGATCAAAAAGCCCTAATTTCCCCTAATTTAAAAATGATATCCTTGAAAATTATTCAGGGATATAATTGCTGTTTAAATGTCTGTACAGACGCTGATAAAACTACCTCGGCATGCAGATAATTCCACATCCTTAGTGTCCTTAGACTAACTTTTCTTTCTTCCAGTCTAAATACGTGACCACGTGTCCCATGCATAGTCCTGTTTACGAATAGGTTTCCAGACAATGGTTTGTATTGGCCCTGAATATATTTATATAATGCTATTCTATCCCCTCTGAGGTGCTGTTTTTTTAAATTAGTTAAACTTTCTTCTTAACTAAAGTGTTCCATTCCTTTCACTAATTTTGTAGCCCCCTCTGCACCTTTTCCAGTGCTATAATATCCTTCTTCTTTAGAATAGGTGCCCCAAATTGCACAGCATATTCAAGGTCCGGTCTTACCATTGATTTATAAATTATATTTTTATCATGCCCCTTTTTTATACATGACAATACCTTACTGGCCTGAGCAACTGCTAACTGACATTGCACATTGTTTCCTAGTGTGTTGTCTATAACAATTCCCAAATCATTCTCATTTGTTGGGTGTAAGTTGCTTGTGCACTTCTTACCCAGAAGTACATAACTTTGCATTTATCTACATTTAATTTCATCTGCCATTTGTTTTCCCACTGGGGGAGTCTATCTAAATCCCTCTGCAGTCATTTCCTGCTCACATTGTATTACTTTACAGAGTTTAGTGTCATCTGCAAACACAGAAACGTGACTTTCAATGTCTATTAAAAGATCATTTATAAATATGATGAATAAAATTGGTCACCGAGGGACACCACTTACCACTTTTGTCCAGCTTGAAAATGTACCATTTATGACAACTCTATCACTAAGCCAATGTTCTACGCAAGAACACGAATTTGCATCTAGACCAATTTCTTTCAGTTTGAAACTGTGTGGAACCGTGTCAAATACCTTGGCAAAATCCAAGTAGATTACATCCACTGCAACACCTTTATCTACACTTCTACTAACTTCTTCATAGAATGCAATTACGTTAGTTTGACATGACCTATGCTTCATAAAACCATGCTGATTTTTGCTAATAACACTGTTCTTCCCAACGAATTTCTGAATATTATCTCTTAATAACCCTTCAAATACTTTCCCAGCCACAGAAGTTAAGCTCACAGATCTATAGTTTCCAGACAAAGAGTTTGAATTTTTTTTTAATATAGGAACCACATCTGCCTTCCTCCAATCCTCTGGTACAATTCCTGAAAGAAAAGAATCCCAGAAGATTAAAAATAAAGGTTCACTTATTTTTTAACTCCTTAAGTACTCATGGGTGGATACCCTCAGGCCCCGGAGCTTTGTTGTCATTAACTTTATTTAGTTGCTGCAGCATCTTGTCCTGATCACAATTTGTTTGCAAGTTTTTTGCAGTAGTTATTTGCATATCCATTGCCATAGGTTCCTCCTTAATGTACTGAGGAAATATAGTTATTGTTTCTGCTTTTCCCTGGTCCTCGTTAACTAACACACCTATCTCTGTTTTTTTTTTTATTTATGTATTTAAAGATTTTTGGGGGGTTGGTTTTTCTCTCTTTGGCTATAACTTTCTCATTTTCTAGTTTAGCCTATCTGATCACCTTTTTGTTTGCATTATTGGCTCCCTTATATCTTATATAGGATGCCTCTGATTTTTCTGATTTAAATGCTTTAAAAGCCATTTTCTTATTTTTAATTTCTTGGTTTACTTCCCCACGAAGCCACATTGGTTTTAATCTGCTTCTTTTGTATTTATTACCCAATGGTACATACTGAGAAGTGTATCTTTCTAATATTTGTTTTAAGATATTCAATATTTCAAGTTTATGCCAGTTAATATGTTGTAAAGCTGCCCTTATCTTACTGAAATTGGTCTTTTTAAAATTATATGTTTTAGTATTCCCCATGTGAAATTTATTTGAGTCTTTTTCAAAAGACACCATATTGTGATCACTATTACCCAAGTGCTCCCCCAATTGAACGTTCGACAAAAGATCAACATTGTTTATTATAACGAGATCCAGACAAGAATTCTTTCTAGTTTGTGCTTGTACCGTTTATGACATAAAGGTGTCATTTAACAGGTTCAAAAACCTGAATCCCCTTGCAGAACATGGTTTCTTGGCTAGAGCATGGTTTCTTGGCTAGAAACTCACTCAGAACCTTGGGCCTCACTTCTGTCCCAATTTATGTCCAGGTAATTAAAATCAGTAGGAAGCTGATAGGGTGCAGGAAGTGGACTCTGCCATCACTGTAGTCTGCGTATGTCTCTGCAACTTCCCCTGCTGCAAGAGAGGGCCTTATGCACCAAGTGGGTCCTTACATCATCCACAAGGAATAATGTATTCATAATCTACACCCCTTATATCGGCTACTACTGTCTTTACACACTTGATGAAGTTTTTGAGAAACAATAGTAGATCTTGTAATCTGTATAAATTTTACTTAATGCTCTAAATAGCTTTCTATCGACAGAGGTGGCCCAAGCAATGGCTTCAAAGGGCCATTTCAACATTGTATTTACTTTGTTGCCTAGAGTACTTACAAGTACAAATGAGATTTATAAGACATCTGTATATGCTGCACAACTTTGTTGTAGTGAAGGTGGAAAGTTGGAAGTTGACTAGAATGATGGCAACAAAATGTGAACTGGATGCTTCAGTGAGGTGCTAACTGCCATTGGATAAAGACACAGCCGCATCTTCAGATCTCCATTATATTTTGCTCATAACGGTGCTATTTCTGAATATGTTTGAATGTCACCTATAAAACTAGAGGTCTTGCTGACCCAGAGTGCTGTAAATGGCGGCTTCTCTACAAAATCTATGATTTTTACACCAGTGAGGCCCAAGGTTCTGAGTGAGTTTCTAGCCAAGAAACCATGCTCAGACTTGGCAGTACATTGGAGACTAGACTTGTACATTTGTGTTCATACAAACTTTATTTTTAGCGAAAATTGTATGTTTCGTGCATTTGTTCAAATCAAGGGCGATCTCCAGACTAAGCTAACGGACACGAATTACATATGAAATGAAAATTTGTTTGGATTTGTTAGATTCGTTGCCACATGTACCTGCCATTACAAGCCATTTTGGCTTGTATAATGCTTGTATGTTATACCTCTATTGACTTAAAGTTATAACGCATTCTTTTAATGAATAATAATAAAATGAATCTCATATTTAGGACTTCCTATAACACATTGTAAGAGCTTATGTAAACCTCATAGCGGTGTTGTGGAAAATGAAACCTGGCTCTCATGATACATATTTGTCAGGTCGGTGAGCTGACATTTTGTAACCACTAAATATGGATACCTGTGCAGGTCGACATTAGGTAAGACAGCTGAGCTAAGACAGCTCAAGTTCGCTTCATCAGCTTTAATTGGTTGTAGTGTATAACAACCCTTACGAAAAAATTACTGCAGTTTTTCTGAAGTAATACTGCAGTTTTTTGGACATGAAAAAACTGCAATACTGCACTTTTACTGCAGTATTACTGCACATTTACTGCAGTATTAGGCTAGGTTTCCATTTGGTTTTTTTTTTGCTAAAAACGCCTATAAAAACGCCAAAAGCGCCACCTGGCGTTTTTTTAGTGGAAAAACGCAGCAGCCAGATGTTAGCTGTTCTTCAATAGGAAATCGCAAAATGCCATTTCCACTTGGCGTTTTCCTGTCTGGCGTTTTTTCAGTCCTCTTTGGCGTTTTTCTGCTTTTTTGGGCTCTGTGGCAGTTTTTCAAAATCGCAGCATGTTGACACTCTGGCGTTTTTTGCAAGAAATCTTGGCTTTTTTTCTCCAATAGAAGTCTATGGGAGAGAAAAAACGCCATGAAAAAGCCATGTGGGTTTATTGCCTTGGCGTTTTTTATGGCGTTTTTTCCACAGTTACAATGCAGAGGATGGACCCAGTATCTGTGTGTCCTACGAGAAATAGGCTGAAAACAAACAGTTTCACACAAAACAAAGTCCTGGACTGGTTCATATTGAATTTTACACCATTTGGAACAAACATGCCGTTACAAACAAACATACGCGACGCATCAACTGGATTCTGCCTGCCAAAAGCAACAGCAAACAATTTGCACCATCATTTGGGGCCAATCTTCCCAGAGGAGCAGACATTCGAAATAAAGCATGCCTTACAAACCACAGAAAAGAGACAAAAGGGTCTACCAAGTAAATGACATCAGGAGAGGGCAGATACTCGCCATTTATCCTAATCCCTTTTAGCTGGGTGAAACTTCTAACTTGTAAAGGCTGGAAAAACTGCCTAAGGTCAAAAAAAGCAATTTCCACAGAAAGGCTAAAACGCCAGAAAAAACTGCAGAAAAACGCCAAAACGCAGGTAAATGCAGTGGCAGTTTTCTTGGCAGTTTTCCTGGCGTTTTTCATCAAGAAAAAAACGCCGGACAAAAACCCAAGTGGAAACCTAGCCTTACTGCATTTGTACTTCACTGTACTGCAGTTATTTTTGTACGGAAGTACAAATGCAATAAAGCTGCAGTACATTGAAGTACAACTGTACGTTTGCAGTATAAAAAAAAAAGTGCACTAAATGTGCAGTAATACTGCAGTACAACTGCAGTTCAGTGAAGTACAAATGCAGTAAAACTGCAGTAAATGTGCAGTACTACTGCAGTAAAAGCGCAGTATTGCAGTTTTTTCATGTCCAAAAAACTGCAGTATTACTTCAGAAAAACTGCAGTAATTTTTTGTAAGGGAAGTGCTAAATAATGGAACAATGTTCAATTGTTTGAAATGGAGACTGCACCACTCTTACCGCTTTGCTTCAAACCTGTTCTTTATAAACCCTATTGTTATCTGCAAGGGATGTTAATTGATGTCAGTACTACAGTATTAGCGTTAATTGGATGCAAGTATAAAGACTCTTTAGATTATGTTGCAATATTCCGAGACTTGATAAATAAATAATATATATGATTTTAATTCTCATATTCCTCCCCTTGCTTTCAGACCCTCACCATTTTTGTGCCATGGATTTCAACCTGCTGACTAATTCTGAGGCTCGTAGTCCAACCCTGTCTCTCTCTGACTCTGCAACACCCCAACATGACCACAGCTGCAAAGGGCAAGAACACAGCGGTGGGTGAACATTAGGGCAGTGTTACTGATCCTTGCACAGATTGCTGGATGTAATTACAGTAGTCATGTAATACATGTTCCCTTTTCTTTGTGTGGGAGTTCAAGTGAAGCTTTCCTGTCCCCCCTACTTTGTTACCAAGATTCATTTCAACAGGTTATCTCCCTTATTATTTTCATGCAGTTTAGAATATCTAATAATAATATTCCCCGCATCGGTGCGGGGAACTCTGACCTCTGACAGTCGGGGAAGGTCTGCGCGATGGACGCAGACAACCCCCGCTGCTAGCCACACCTCCTTCCGGCTACGCGGATCGCGTAGACGTCAACCTGCTGCCCCGGTATACAGCAGGAAATTGGAAGCACCAGTAAGTAAGTGTGTGTGTGTGTGTGTGTGTGTGTGTGTGTGTGTGTGTGTGTGTGTGTGTGTGTGTGTGTGTGTGTGTGTGTGTGTGTGTGTGTGTGTGTGTGTGTGTGTGTGTGTGTGTGTGTGTGTGTGTGTGTGTGTGTGGGGTGGAGTGTTAAATGGGGGGGGAGACAGAAGGATCCAGGTCCCCTGCAGCGTTGCGGGGGATCTGGATCTTAGTCTCATAGTCAGACCTCTATTTGAGGTGTGATTATAAGACGACCCCGATTAGAAGACGAGGGGTATTTTTCAGAGCATTTGCTCTGAAAAAAACCTCGTCTTATAATCAAGCAAATACGGTAATACTGCAGTTTTTTGGACATGAAAAAACGTCAATACTGCACTTTTACTGCAGTATTACTGCACATTTACTGCAGTTTTACTGTATTTGTACTTCACTGTACTGCAGTTTTACTGCAGTTACTTTTGTACGGAAGTATAAATGCAAAAAAAGTTGCAGAAGTACAACTGTAGGTTTGCAATATAAAAAAAAGTGCAGTAAATGTGCAGTAATACTGCAGTAAAAGTGCAGTATTGCAGTTTTTTCATGTCCAAAAAACTGCAGTATTACTTCAGAAAAACTGCAGTACAGTGAAGTACAAATGCAGTAAATGTGCAGTAAACGTGCAGTAAAAAATAGTTTTTTCATGTCCAAAAAATTGCAGTATTACTTTAGAAAAACTGCAGTAATTTTTTCGTAAGGGAAAGATTTGAATGATTCATATGATTCATATGATTCAATGATTCAAATGATTCGAATCTGACAGGGATCTGGATCTTACAGGGATTCGAATCTTACAGGGATTCGAATCATTCAGAGAATATAACTGATACCATACTTTTATAAATGTAAACTTAAAAGGGGTAGGATAAAAGCGCTAAAAGCAACAACAACCAAAAAAGGTCCTTTTTAAAACAAAGTTATTGTAGATGATGTAGCAGCAGAACCACTTGCCAAGGTTTCCTCTTCTTGGCTTAGACAGGTAGAGTAGTTCACAAGGGGGTTAGTGGCTGTGCTCTCACGGATATATATGAAATATATAAAAGAAAGAAAAATACAATAGTGCAATATGTCTCAAAGCTTATTTTTGTTTGAAATGAAGGCCACAAAGGGCTACTCACATTTGGTGGGGGCTTCTTCAGTTAGCCCCAAAGTATACGCTTGGGCGATATAATCCTCGCCTTAAAGATTTAAATTATTAATTGTGTATTATTTTATATTAACCCTTTGTTGGTTTTTATTGTTTTTTATTACCAAAAGTTTAAAATAAATAAGTTTTTTTTAAAACTTTTTTATCTTGCTCCTGGACCTTTTTTAATTTATAAGACAAAATACCTTGTCAACCACCACTATATCCTTGGTGGGGATTTTACCACCTATGCGCTGAGGAGTAAACAATTCTATCATTGCTCACCAAAAAGGAACTGTGGACACTCCAGACTGCTTCAAAGGCTGAGGCTAAAGATATTCCAAGGCAAGGACTATACCACCTAAATGCACATCTTGAGGCTAACTGAAGAAGCCCATATTACATAGTGCTGCCAAAGAAATCTTTAAAGCGTATACTTTGGGGCTAACTGAAGAAGCCCCCACCAAATGTGAGTAGCCCTTTGTGGCCTTCATTTCAAACAAAAATAAGCTTTGAGACATATTGCGCTACTGTATTTTTCTCTTTTATATATTTCATATACTTTTATAAATATATACATTAATAATCTTCACTGCCCCCAGGATTTAGATTCCCCTTAGTTTGCCCCCCTTTACCTCTAACTCCACCTTCAGTTAACTTTATTAAATTAATTAAATTAACCCTCAGTCATCAGCATTAAATTAACCCTTAACACCCCATGAACCACAACTGCCCCTAAATTAACCCTAAACACCCCATCAACCATAACTGCCCCTAAATTAACCCTAAACACCCCATTAACCATAACGGCCCCTGAAATTAACCCTAAACACCCCATCAACCATAACTGCCCATAAAATTAACCCTAAAGACCCCATCAACCATAACTGCCCCTAAATTAACCCTAAATACCCCATTAACCATAACAGCCCCTGAAATTAACCCTAAAGACCCCATTAACCACAACTGCCCCTAAATTAACCCTAAAGACCCCATCAACCATAACTGCCTCTAAATGAATTGCATGTACTCCAGATAAATTACCTAATAAATTGGTATGGTTAATGGGGTGTTTAGGGTTAATTTAGGGGCAGTTAAGCTTAATGGGGTCTTTAGGGTTAATTTTAGGGGCAGTTATGGTTGATGGGGTGTTAAGGGTTAATTTAATGCTGAGGGTTAATTTAATTAATTTAATAAAGTTAACTTAAGGTGCAGTTAGAGGTAAAGGAGGAGTCTAAATCCTGGGGGCAGTGATTATTAATGTATTTATTTATAAAAGTATGGTGATATTCTCTGAATGATCTGGATCCCTGTAAGATCCGAATCTTTTGAACGATTCTTTGCCTTCAGTGACATCACTAGAGTAGGCAGGCGGGAGGGTTCATTGACTAATCAAAGGGGCGGGGCCAATCGTTAGTGTGCCTGCACGGAGGGACTGGGAAACAGTAACTCCTGTGAGTCACACTGAGTAATCCGAAGATTCGGATCTCCCATCACTAGTGAAAAACCCCTCCTGTAGACGTCGGCACATATGACGCGTTTCGCTTCCAGGCTTCATCCGATACGTGTAGCTGACGTTCTCTCGAGTTCCTTATAATGGGGTCTGGGTGACGGGGTTCATTATACATTGTCCATATGTGCATTAATTACGATGTATTTAAATGTCTTTAAGTTTATATCGTTATTATTAAGTCCCAATAAATAAATATATAAAAGTACATTTCCGATGTCCGTTAATAGAGACATGATTAAATAAATATATAAATCCTTTAATACAAAATCATGATCATAGTTAAAACCTAAATGGAAAAAATATACATAAGAAATTTCCTGAATAGTTAATAATCTTCAGGTAATGTCAGGTTCCTCAGTAAAGACCCCCAACGAAGCGACTCACCTGAGTACCCACCAATGGGAGGCACCAGCTCCCACGCCGCTGCCGTTCTCACTGCTGCGCCGTCTGTGTATCTTTGTGGATTACTGAATGGAGAAGGTGGGGAACGTGCATCAATGACATTACGCACGGAGGCGGGGCGACCCCTGGTGGTAGCTTTAAAAACCAGCACTGAGTATCACTCAGTGCTCAGTTATTGTGGTTAACAGAGCTCTATTGTGTTGCTGCATATCCCTATTGATTCCTGTTGCTGAACCTTGGCTTTTGTATACCGTTTATGCTTATTTCTCTGATCCTGACCCCTTGGCTTTTGTATACCGTTCATGCTGATTTCTCCGTTCTTGAACCCTTGGCTATTAAATACCGTTTACGCTGTTTTCTCCAATCCTGAGTTTTGGCTATTTATTTCTGGACTTGCTGTGTTACCATCTGCCCTCACCGCTGTGAGGTATCCTGCATACCGGGTTCCACACCCCGAATCCAGACAGGTAAGTAGACAGTTATTATTTAATTTTTTATAAATAAATATCTGTATATACAATTATAAAAAACCAAAGAAAAAAATGTTTCCTCCCCTGTATATGTTGCGATTTGTTATAGACATAATGAATTTTATATTTATTTTCATAATTGTATATACAGATATTTATTTATGGAAATTTAATTATAAGTGTATACTTACCTGAAGATTATTAACTATTCAGGAAATTTCTTATGTATATTTATTCCATTTTGATTTTAAATATGATCATGATTTTGTATTAAAGGATTTATATATTTATTTAATCATGTCTCTAACAAACTCGGAAATTTACTTTTATATATTTATTCATTGGGACTTAAAAACAAAATAAACTTAAAGACAATTAAATATCTTGTAACGTCACCCAGACCCCTTTATAAGGAACTCGAGAGAACGTCAGCTACACATATCAGATGAAGCCTTGAAGCGAAACGCGTCATACGTGTTGACGTCTACAGGAGGAAGGAGGGGTTTTTCACTACCCCGAACACACAGCCGTAAATCCAACGGCAGCAGAACGTGGGATGCCGCAAATTTCAATTTAGAAGACTGCGGCACGACTGATTCTTATCCTCACTTTTAGCTATTGGATTTAATTTGGGATTGTTGGAAGAAGTCAAATTAAACATATTTTCTACACCCTCCAACCTTCATTATTATCCGTTGACCTCGAAGGGTTAATTTCGGAAAGGCTAAAGTGTCCTGGTTCTGAGATATGCACATACATATGGGCTTGGGTAAGCCCCACCGAATGTAAAAGTCCATCTTTTTCTTATTTTATATAATTTTGTTATTACATATTACACTATTTTTTCCTTTTTCTTGTGCTTCTCATGTGAGATCCAGATATATCTTTCTGAAGTTTTGCAAAACGTTGCTCCACATACTACAATTATAGATGGTATCTATTTACTTTGTATGTTGACACTGATTGGGTGTGAAAAAGAGCAGTCACATGGTGTTTATTGTATGTTTTGTTTATAGTGAAACAGTGGGGTTTTGTTTCATTGGTTGACTTGCAGCACAGAATTGGTTTTATTATCATTTATTTATCACTTTTTTATTTTTTTATATATAGTATATATAGTTTAGAATATCTACTTTGTTAAACTTTCCACTTTAAAACTATCTTCATGTGGTCATGAGGCCCAGTGTGACACAACTTTTCAATTTAACTGCATATTTATTGCTTCCTCCTTGTCCTAGTTGGACTGTGCTATCTATAACAGAGGTGCCAAATGTCAGAGGCTCACCTCTGACATTCTCTCACCATACCCTGACACACTCGCTTGGTAACACCACACACTAACAAACACATATGCTGACACCAGATGCTAATATACATTTGTGCTAACACCATGCACTAACTTACACATACTCTAACACCATGTTCTGACATATCTACACGAACAGGGGCGTAAGTTGGAACCACAGGGCCCCTAACTTCAACAGCTGGTCTGTGTCATCATTGCCCCCAAACAACTTGTCTGTGACTTCTTTGCCCCTTGCACTCTTCCAACATACACTCTGGCACATATATGTAAACACACTTACACAAATTACACACACTTACTCATACTCACTAACACTCACATATGCATTCATTTTTTGTAACACACACTCCATCTTACCCCACTTACACATACATGCTTACACACACAATTACAGCGGGCCCCTGTGAGCGGCACAGATAAATCTGCAGTTCAGGTAAGGGGGTGGAGGAGGGTGTATAAATGAGTATGTGTGAATGAGTATATCTGAATGAGTATCTGTGGACAAGGGAATGAATGAGTATCTGTGAATGACTGAATTAATATTAATGAATGAATATGTGTGTGAAAGCATGGATATGTAAGTGGGGGGGCATGTCACAGGGAGGCTGTTTGAGGCAATAATGGCAAAGGGAGGCTGTCCTGTGCTTCCAGTCTATGTGCTGGCTCCGTGGCATTAATTCACAAGAGGGGGGGTGCTGGTATAAATATACAATGTGGATCTGAATGGGGGCAATACACAAGGGTGTGAGGGGCAATGGCATTACATAAATCCGTACTAAAGGGAGGGCTATCAGGTGGCATAAATTCATAACGTGGGGCTGTCTGATGGGTATAAAATGGGGAGCTAACCCCTTAATGAAAATTGATAGTCCAGGCACATCACCCAAAAACGAAGGGTTAATGACAATATCTACGTTCGCTTTCTGCACACAAACGGTGTTACTGTAATGCCTGGACGTCAAGGCATTCAGCAACATGGCGATAGGCATCAGGGCCGTGTCTGGCCCCTCCCCGGGGCATCAGCGTTGGACACCCGTTTTAAAAGTGTTTAGGAGGCGATCAACTTCGATGTTGTTGCTGAAATGCTTCGATCACGAAACACTCACCCCAGGACGCGATGTGACCGCTCCGGTGACTGCAAGTGATTTCGCTTACGCAAGATGGCGGCCGCCTGTAAAAAAAAAAAGTTGGAAAAGTTCGCCAGAGGGTCTCCAGATCACGTGATCACGTCACTCTTTGGGCCAGATGTTCCTGGACCCCGAGCGCCCCCTCGGCACCCCCAAGATTGCCGCTGCTCCTTCTGGATCACCCCGAGAATGATGACCAAAGTATAAGGACATTACGGGGCTCGGTGGCCTAAGGGTGGCGCTGGACTGTCTGGGCAGGGCGGGAAGATGTGTCCTGATTTATGACCTTTTTATCATCTAACCTGTATATAAGCCTGTGTGTTTCCCAATAAAGTGTGTTACTTCCCTGGACATTAGTCTTGTCTAATGCTTCAGGGGTTTGCTGGATCACTCACTGTCCTTCTCAGGACAGTAACTGCACCTACGGTGCTATTTCATCAAAGCATCCAAGCCAGATTGCTGGTTCCCTCCCTGCTAGTATAGTCTAGCGCTGGAAGTGGTTAACCCTTGTGGTTCCGGGAGGAAGCAACAAAGAATCAACGGGTGTACCCAGCCGGGATACCCGAGGCCCGTCACATAGCCCAAACAGCTAGGCAAACCCATTCATGTGAGCTATCGCTGTACTCAGGAGATGTTGCTGAACACATATTGGGTTTTTGTTTTTTTTGACAGTGACATATACCAGGACCTGTTAATTCATACTTGAAGTAACGTGTGTGAAAAAAAATGACTACCACAAAGTTTGACAAAGACTGGTGGTAGAATTAGTGCATGGAAAGAGCCACCATTTGAAATACCCTCGGGTGTCTAGTTTTCAAAAATATATGGTTTTATTGGGCACACTGAAATGTACCAAATACACCAAATGCCAAAGTTCAACATTGAAAAATGCGCATGCCCCAAGTGTGGCCCTTTTGCCCCAAAACAGCCAGGCAAACCCATTCATATGGGGTATTGCTGTACTCAGGAGATGTTGCTGAACACATATTGGGGTTTTTTTGACAGTGACATATACCAGGACCTGATAATTCATACCTGAAGTAAAACGTGTGTGGAAAAAAAAATGCACAAAAATTACTACCACAAAGACTGGTAGCTCTTTAGTACTAGCATTTAAAATACCCTTGGGTGTATAGTTTTCAAAAATATATGATTTGATGGCGTAAATTGCATTGGCCGGCTTCAAAGATACCCGAAATGGCACATGGGAGTTTTGAAATAGCAAAACGCTACCTGTACTTATTGCCCCATAACATGCAGAAAAAAGCAAAAACAACATAAAAACATTGGGTATTTCTAAACTCACGACGAATAGTAGAATCTATTTAGCAGGTTTTTTCATTACCTTTTATAGATGAGTAAAAGATTTTTCAATTAAAAGTTAGAAAAAGTAATTTTTTCTAAACGTTTCACCATATTTTATACTTTTTTAACCCCTTCGTGACAATTGCCGGTCCGGGCACGTCACTGAAAATCGTGACGATTATGACAATTGACGTGCCAGGACCGGCACGTCTTTAAACGGGTGAAAAAATCGATCCGTGATCGATTTTTTCACTCAAACGGTGTTGCTCTAATGCCTCGACATCGAGGCATTGAGCAACACCAAAAAAAACATTCCCGCCCCCGCCCCGATCGCTCCTAGGAGCACAAAAAAAACATGTTTGAAAGACTGCACGTCTTTCAAACATGGCGGCGCCCGCCGACGAAAAACGGGTTTAGGAAGCGATCGCGAGTCGCTTCCTTTGCTTAGCTGGTGTTGCTAAGATGCCTCAGTATCGAGGCATCTTTGCAACACCTGTTTAGCAAAGGAAGCGACTCGCGATCGCTTCCTAAATGCTCAACTTACCTTCCCGGTGCCGGTGTCTTCGAAACACACGCAGTGTTTCAAGATGGCGGCGCCCATCAAGCCGGGGGCGGAGCCTGCTGACATCATCGAGGGGGTGTTGCTGGATGTCATGGACATCCAGTGAATAACACCCCTAGTGGTCAGATCACTCATAAGAGTGATCATGATTTGATAAATCAAAGGCAATGTTTTCTAAACATTGCCTTTGATCAGTATTGGATCTGCCCCCCTCCTTCACTTGCTTCTAGTGAGGGAGAGAGACAGATCGGTGTGTTGTCTGGTATTTCAGGTATTCCCTAATAAAAATATATATATATTGATCCAAAGGCTCTTATAAGAGCCACCCATATAATATTAACCCCTTCATTGCCATTGATCACTGCATAAACAGTGATCTTGCATAGTGGCAATTGTTTTTGGGGTTTTTTTTTTTTACATGTTTTTTTACTTTTTTTTACTTTTTTTTTTATTTTTTATTATAGCCATTAACCCTTTCCTTCCCCACTATTTTTGCTGCAATTCTTACCATGCAGCGGTATACGGCTGAGGAGGCGTATGCCTTTTTGGCCACAGATTCTGAGGCCACTGATACAGCGTCAGATTTTGACGTTGGTCAGTTCACAGATACATCTAGTGATGTATCTGTGGCTGTTAGAACGCCTGCCACACATAGTCGTGGCAGTGCACCAGAGGCATGGGTAGCGCCTAATAGGTACAAGCCAGCTATCCCTCCTTTTTCTGGAATTCCTGGCATCAATATTGATGTTACAGGATTCACTCCACTGCAATTTGTGCAGGTTTTTTTGGGAGACGATGTCTTGGGAGACATTGTCACACAAACAAACATTTATGCCCAGCAGCACCGTGCTGCTAGCCCTAATTCTTTTTGGGCAAAACAGCCATGGACTCCCATTGACGTGCCAGAATTTCTTAAATTCTGGGCACTCACAATGTTAATGGGCATTATAAAAAAGCCCTCCATCCGCTCCTACTGGAGCACCAGCCCCATCTTTAGTACCCCCATTTTTGCCCAAACTATAACTAGGCAAAGGTATGAAATGATTCTTCGTTTCATGCATTTTAGCGACAACAGCCTGTGCCCCCCTAAGGAGGACCCCCAGTTTGATAGGCTGTACAAAATCCGCCCCCTGATTACCCATCTCGCTGCCAGGTTTCCAGAGGTTTATACACCTGGAAAGAATATCTGCGTGGATGAATCCCTAATGAAATATAAAGGAAGGTTGGGATTCAAGCAGTATATTCCTTCCAAGCGCTCCAGGTATGGAGTGAAGGTGTATAAGCTCTGCGAGAGCGAGACAGGATATACTCATGCCTTCCGGGTATACGAGGGTAAGGATAGCTACCTTGACCCTCCAGGTTGCCCAGATCATCTGGGCACCAGTGCCAAGATTGTTTGGGACCTAATATTCCCCCTTATGAACAAAGGCTACCACTTGTATGTAGATAACTTCTATACAAGCGTCCCTTTGTTCAAGCTGCTGTATTGTTTCGATACGGTAGCTTGCGGTACTATAAAAAAGAACCGCTTGGGTTTCCCACAACGCCTGGTACGAACCCGGCTAGGAAAGGGGGAGACCTCAGCTCTACGCCAAGAGGAGCTTTTGGCATTGAAGTTCAAGGACAGAAAAGAGGTGTGCATGCTGAGCACCATCCACGATGAAAAAAACGTGGAGGTTTCTGTCCGTGGCAGAGCTGGGGTCACTAGAAAGCCAGTGTGCATCAGGGCCTATAACAAGCACATGGGTGGAGTTGATCTGTCAGATCAACTCCTACAGCCCTACCTCATTATGAGGAAGACAAAGGCCTGGTACAAGAAGGTTGCAATTTATCTAATGCAAATTGCAACCTATAACGCTTTTTTGCTGCACAAAAAAGCAGACACTGGGCTGAAGCTGTCTTTTGTGCAGTTTCAGCTCGAAGTAATTTCAGGTATCTTGTACCGTGATGCACCTGGTCCCCAAGTAGTGATGGGAACCAACAGAATTGGGGCTACCCATTTTATTTTTAAAATCCCCCCAGAGCAAAGAAGCAGAATCCCCAAAAGAGATGCAGGGTATGCTACAGCAGGGGGCAAAGAAAGGACACCACATTTTACTGTCCAGATTGCCCTGGAAAACCTGCACTCTGTGTCGGTGACTGCTTCAAGCTGTATCACACAGTTTCCCATTTTTAATTTTTTTTTTGTTCCTGCTCCATTTTTGTATTTTTTTTTAATTTTTTGTTACATTTACTGTTTTTTAGCTTTTATTTGCTCCACCATTTTTAAGCGTTTTTATTTGCACTGTCAAGTGACCTCTGTGTCCATTCCGTGGCATGAGGGACCACTTAAGGTGCTAGATCAAATCCCTTCTTGGAGATAGGCCAGGCTTTCTTGTAACCTGTCCCTACTGATAGTTGGGTACAAGCATTTTTCTTTACCCAGATGTAAAATTCCTACTGAATTTGAATTGCTCATGTTCCAAATGTGCCCCCAAACAATCTGACAAACCCATGCATGTGGGGTATCAATGTACTCAGGAGATGTTGCTGGACACATATCTGGGTGTTGTGTGACAGCAACATATACCAGGAGCTGTAATTTCACACCTGAAGTACAAAGTATGTGAAAAAAACACCAAAAACAATTACTATCCCAAACTTTGACAAGGGTTGGTGGTAGGATTAGTGCATGGAAAGGGTTAAACTATCAGCATCTAAAATACCCTGGGGTGTCTAGTTTTCAAAAATATATGGTTTGGTGGGGTAAATTTAATTTGCTGGCTTCAAAGATGCCCCAAATACCACATAGAGACAGAATTACCAGATTCAGAGAAAAATGGCTTTGAAATAGCAAAACGCTACTTGTACTTATTGCCCCATAACGTGTAGAAGAAAGCAAAAAAACATAAAAACATTGGGTATTTCTAAACTCGGGACAAATAGTAGAATCTATTTAGCAGGTTTTTTCAGTAGTTTTTTATGATGAATAAAAGATTTTTCAAATAAAAGTGAGAAAATGTGTTTTTTTTTCAATTTTCCGTCATATTTTATTATTTTTATTATAGGAAATTACATCATATGAAAAAAATTTTGGTGTCTGAAGAAAGCCCTTCTTGTCCTAAAAAAAACAATATATAACTTTACACTAAAATTACAGCTAAACACAAACACCGCAGAAACGATAAAACAGCCATTGTCACGAAGGGTACAAAAAGTAAAATCAGCCTTTGTCACGAAGGGGTTAATAGTAATGATACAATCAAAACAATGTCATCTAAAGAAAGCCCTTCTTGTCCTGAAAAAAAAACCAATACATAACTTGTGTGGGTTCAGTAAACGGGAAAGAAGAAAATTACAGCTAAACACAAGCAGCGCAGAAATGTTAAAACGGGTACAAAAAATAAAATCAGCCTTTGTCCTGAAGGGGTTAAGTTAATAATTTTGTATAACCCGTGAATATCCAAATTGCCCTTGGCAGAAAAAGGTTCCCTACCCTTGCTCCTGATGGTGGCACCCATTCGAAATAAGAGCGTTCCCAGACCCTATTAAGAACTCTGAGCTCCGCCTGTGAGTTGTCTACAGGTACTGCAGCACACCTTGCAGGTCGATGGTTCAACAATCACCATGTAATCAATAAAATTAACTAAATATAAAAACTGAAAAATAGTTAAAAAAATAAAATTAAAATTAAAAAAATGAAAGACACCAGTGATGTCACAACAGGAATAGGACATGGGAGAGAATGGCCAGATGAAAAACTGAAATGCTCATGTCCCAAATGTGACATTTTAGCCCCCAAATGACTCAACAAACCTATGCATGGATGGCATCACTGTACTCAGTAGTGATGAATAGAGTTTATTAACCCCTTCAGTCCCAGGGGTTTTTGGTACCTCAAAGCCTGGAGCAATTTTGCCATTTTTGCCGTATGTCGGTTCAGCGATTATTCTCCTTTCCTGCGAATAGTGTACCTGTGTAAACTATATATTGTTTTTTCAAAGAGAGATAGAGCTTTCCTTTGATACCATAGTTAGATGATTAGCTGAAAATGTAAGATGAGAAATTTAGTAACAACTAGCAAAAATTAGAAAACAAACCTTTTTTTTATCTATTTTCTGCTCTGAATCCTCACAAAATTAGGTAAAGTGATGGAAAATCCCCTCCAAGTTTATCAATTCAGGTGTCCTGATTTCAGAAATACCAAATTTTTTATAGAATTTCCATACTTTCTCAGCACTTATAGGTACCATACTATAAGGTGTACATTATTCGTAGCATTTATACATTAGGTATGATGGGATTGAAACTCTAATTTTAAACAAATAAACCAAAAATACCCACAAAAGTATATATTTCTGTAAAGCAGACAGCTCCGACTATCGCATCAGGGGTATTTGGGCACTCTTCACGCAGCTATTTGGCCACCAATCACTGTCACAGGTGGCCGCATAAATTATTTCTTGCACTTTTTTCTCCAACACTTCTGTGTAGCTTAGAGCCAAAATTGTTTCGTGCATCTCCATATCCATCCCTTATATATAGTACCCTATAGGGTAGTATTTTTTATACTTATGGCTTAATGGGTTTGGAGGTTGTGAATGGGGACAGGACGGTTATACTTCTTAGATGGTTGCGACTAGTTCCTATCCGGTAGAAGGACCATGTCCTTTACAGGTATAGGAAATAGCTTGCTCAGTGTGTGTGAGCTATTTTCTATCCAGCAAAATTACCTTTTGCCCCCTAGTGGTCAGGTCCTGTACAGGGATAGGAACTATCCATCTCATGTAAAGAGAGCTAGTTTCTATCCCTGTAAAGGACCTTTTGCTCCATCGTGGCCAGGTCCTGTTAACGGATAGGAACTAGATGGTTCATGGTGAGAAATGTAGTTACCATCCAGCTTAAGGACCCTTATCACTCCAGCTCACACAGGTCCCTTACAGGAATAGGAAGTAGACGGTTCATAGTGAGAAATCTAGTTTCCATCCACCTAAAGGACTTTTATACCATCAAGTAACAATGGTCCTTTACAAGGATAACAATCCCTAGTTCTTATACTGCAAAGGCACTCATATCTCCAGCTCACGCAGGTCCCTTACAGGGATAGGAACTAGACGGTTCATAGTGAGAAATCTAGTTTCCATCCAGCTAAAGGACTTTTATACCTTCAGCTAACAATGGTCCTTTACAAGGATACAATATCTAGTTCTTATACTGCAAAGGGACTCATATCTCCAGCTCACACAGGTCCCTTACAGAGATAGGAACTAGACGGTTCATAGTGAGAAATCTAGTTTCCATCCACCTAAAGGACTTTTATACCATCAAGTAACAATGGTCCTTTACAAGGATAACAATCCCTAGTTCTCATACTGCAAAGGGACTCATATCTCTAGCTCACGCAGGTCCCTTACAGGGATAGGAACTAGAAGCTTCATAGTGAAAAATCTAGTTTCTATCCAGCTAAAGGACTTTCATACCTCCAGATCACACAGGTCCCTTACAGGAATAGGAACTAGACAGTTCATAGTGAGAAATCTTGTTTCCATGGTCTTGGCATGGTCAAAAAGGCAAGAAACAAAAAGGCAGAAACATTGTCTATTAGATTTTATTTAATCTAACGCGGTTTCATAACATACCCATAGATATTCCTAATAATAATTGTTGTGTTAGTGGGTACCGACGTGTCCTTTTTATGACTCCAATTGTCTTCCATCTGTCCTGGATTCACACCTTAACCCTGTGTGGTCCCTAATCACCTGAGCAGGAGAAAGACACAACCAATGGAGCCTTTCTTGGATATTCTCCCTTGTGTATGGCAGTCCGACACACACAGCTGAGCTGTTCCCACTACCTTTGCACTTGTCCGCTGCACAATACTCCGTGGGCAACAGCTTATGCCTGGCTCCTATTCCAAAAAGCTGCCACCATGAGGACGTAATCTATTAATCTACCCATGTCACTAAAAAGTTAATGTTTTGTGAGTGGTTGAGATAGACTGTAGAAGAAGAAAACAGTATAAACATCTAGTTAAAGAAAAAAAAACAAAAAAAACCCCAAAAAACTGATTTTTATTGCAATTCCAGATATCTTACATGCGTTATGTTCATTTAATTATTCGTGAACATATATTATTATTATTACTATTATTTTGAAACTTATACAGCTGTTGCTTTATTTTATCACATTCTCATATACATTGTGAAGGTCTCAATTACAGACATGGCATTTAGTCTATAACAAATGAGTCTATTCACTAAAAAATGATGTGCAGGAGAGTTGAGCGGAGGCGCAAGAGACGCACTTACTGGAACAGAGAGCGACAAAGCGAGACACACTCACTGGCACAGAGAGAGACAGCGAGACACACTCACTGGCACAGAGAGAGAGAGAGAGACTCACTGGCACAGAGAGAGAGAGAGACTCACTGGCACAGAGAGAGAGAGACACTCACTGGCACAGAGACACACACACTGACACAGAGAGAGAGACACACACACACGCTGACACAGAGACACACACGCTGACACAGAGAGACACACACGCTGACACGCTGCACTCACTGACACAGAGAGAGAGACACACACTGGCACAGAGAGAGAGACACACACATTCACTGGCACAGAGGCAGACAGAGACATTCACTGGCACAGAGAGAGAGTGACACTCACTGACACAGAGAGAGAGACACACAACCACTGGCACAGAGAGAGACACAATCACTGGCACAGAGAGAGACACACAATCACTGCCACAGAGAGAGACACAAACACTGGCACAGAGACAGAGACACAATCACTGGCACAGAGAGAGACACAATCACTGGCACAGAGAGAGACACACAATCACTGGCACAGAGAGAGACACACAAACACTGGCACAGAGAGAGACACAAACACTGGCACAGAGACAGAGACACAATCACTGGCACAGAGAGAGACACAATCACTGGCACAGAGAGAGACACACAATCACTGGCACAGAGAGAGACACACAATCACTGGCAGAGAGAGACACACAATCACTGGCACAGAGAGACACACTCATTGGCACAGAGACAGAGACACAATCACAGGCACAGAGACAGAGACACAATCACAGGCACAGAGACAGAGACACAACCACTGGCACAGAGAGAGACACAATCACTGGCACAGACAGAGAGACACAACCACTGGCACAGAGACAGAGAGAGAAAGAGAGAGAGGCTCACTGTGAATTATTTCACAGATTCAAGTTTTCTTTTGCCTCCATAATATTCTGTATTTTCAGGAGTTCTGTTAAAGCTTCATCCTCACATCCCATGTTACTGAAAAAGAAACAGCAGCCCAGCACAGCCCATTTGCACGTCCCGCGTTGCTGCTTCTTCTTTTTCCTGTAGTTCTTTGTACCATGTGACCAAACAGTCACATGGCCTGCTGACATCACCAGAGTCCTTCTATTGGGTAGGAACTAGCCGCTACCCTTCTTAGATGTGTTAGGGCAATGGGATGTAAGGGTTTTTTCTTTTTTATTATTATTATTATTTTTATATATTTTTTTATTTTTTGCATTTATTTTTTTTTTAAATGCGCTGTTATCAGTGCAGTATGGTTAGAGGTCCTCTTAGGAACATTTTGAACATGTTATTAATGCCAGTGATGTCAGAATTTTGACTTTGTTTTTTTACTATTATTATTATTTATTGTATTATTTTAGTGATTTTTTTTCTTTTCATTTATTTTTATCACTAAATATTATTTTTTTGCTGATTAGTTTTTCAGCATGGGAGAAGAGTGAGAAACATGGCGATCCCCCTGCACTAGTGATGTCCGGATCATGAACGAATCGTTCATTTGATCCGGTTCTTTTTAGTGATCCGGATGAATCGGTTCACTAGACTGAACGATTCATTTGTAGCGGTTCAGTCTGTGAATCATGCAGCTGTAACCTGATCCTAGAGCTGCGAGTCATCTGCAGAGCACTCAGACACAGACTCTGGGGTCAGGTTACAGCTCATTAATTCACACAGGAACGATGACTCATAGAGTCAGAGAGTCGTTCAAAGAGTCGAATGATCCGAAGAGTCGAATGATCCGAAGAGTCGAATGATTCGAATCTTACAGGGATCCGGATCTTACAAGGATCCGAATCTTACAGAGATTCGAATCATTCAGAGAATATTACTGATACCATACTTTTATAAATAAATACATTAATAATGTTCACACTGTCCCCAGGATTTAGATTCCCCTGAGTTTGCCCCCCTTTACCTATAACTGCACCTACAGTTAACTTTATTAAATTAATTAAATTAACCCTCAGTCAACAGCATAAAATTAACCCTTATACCCCATCAACCATAACTGCCCCTGAAATTAACCGTAAAGATCCCATTAACCATAACGGCCCCTGAAATTAACCCTAAAGACCCCATTAACCATAACGGCCCCTGAAATTAACCCTAAATACTCCATTAACCATAACTGCCCCTAAATTAATTGCATGTACTCCAGATAAATTACCTAATAAATTGGTATGGTTGATGGGGTCTTTAGTGTTAATTTAGGGGAAGTTATGCTTAATGGGGTGTTTAGGGATAATTTAGGGGCAGTTATGCTTAATGGGGTCTTTAGTGTTAATTTAGGGGCAGTTATGCTTAATGAGGTGTTTAGGGTTAATTTGGGGGCAGTTATGCTTAATGGGGTCTTTAGTGTTAATTTAGGGGCATTTATGCTTAATGAGGTGTTTAGGGTTAATTTGGGCCAGTTATGCTTAATGGGGTGTTTAGGGTTAATTTGGGGGCAGTTATGCTTAATGGGGTGTTTGGGGTTAATTTGGGGGCAGTTATGGTTAATGGGGTGTTAGGGGTTAATTTTAGGGGCAGTCATGGTTGATGGGGTGTTAAGGGTTAATTTTGGGGGCAGTCATGGTTGATGGGGTGTTTAGGGTTAATTTAATGGTGAGGGTTAATTTAATTAATTTAATAAAGTTAGCTTAAGGTGCAGTTGCAGGTAAAGGGGAATGTAAATCCTGGGGGCAGTGATTATTAATGTAAGATTCGGATCCCTGTAAGATCCGAATCTTTGAACGACTCTCTGCCTTTATTGACATCACTGGAGGCAGGGGGGAGGATTCATAATGAAAGGGGCGGGGCCAATCGTTAGTGTGCCTGCACGGAGTTACTGGAAAACAGTAACTCCGTGCAGGCACACTGAGTGATCCGAAGATCCGGATTCACTTTAATGATCCGAACTTCCATCACTACCCTGCACCTATCACACTGTGATCTCTATGCAAGTCCCCACAGACTTGTGATCTGTGTCTCATCGGAGCGATCAGATATCCCAACAGGGTCTGGACAGACCCTGCAGGGGATATCCTGTCCTCCTAAGACCTTTCCGGGTGGCGTCAGCAGTGATGCGACCCTGAAGGAAATGCCTAATCGCGCAATCGGGCATTTAAAAATGTAACAGTTTTCCTGCGTTCGCGCCGCAACCTGTTACATGAGATCGGGCAGCAGAAAGCCAACAATGCTGGCTTCTGCTGACAGGGGGGAGTCCAGGCTGTGTCCCTGCTGCTGCAAGAAGGTCAGGACGTACCTGTAGGTCCATGGGGGTTTCTTTAGATGTGTTTTATGGACGTACTGGTATGTCTATATGGGACTAAAGGGGATAGTTCAACATTTACACTACCAGCAAAACCCCTAGTTTTTGGACAACACAAACATAGAAAATGACGCAGATAATGAGAATTGGGCCCATCCTTTCTGCCCAAAATAATCATTACATTGATTGATGAATATTGGTGACAAAAATTAAAAATTTGACTGTGCTTTTGCACAGAGTTTGAGTTGTTGAAAATACTGTTCCTGAGTAGAGTGTTTTAAGACAGTTGCATATTTATGCTACCAGCAAAACAATTATTTTCACTGAAATACTGGTGACAAAATTAGGCATTGAGTTCTAGGATTATACAGATTTTTTCCCTTACAAAGAATTTGGAAATGCAGAACTGGCAGCAGGCATGTATTAAAAATAATCAGGTGACCCCTGGTATACCAGCCCCAAGTATGTTGAAGCCTTCTTGCTCAGAGTCAGAACAAACATGAGCCGCATGCAGCAGCAGTTCCAAACTGAAAACAACTATGAGTGCCTTCACAATTACCACTGGTGTTACCACTACTTCAAGCAATGCCAGCACTCCTCAAAGCAAATATGGCAACCATCACTAATACTATCATGATGAAAGAAGGACACTATTACCCCTGCTGCCTAGCCAGGTGGGAAACGCTGTAGTAAAACATGGGAGATAGTCACACTGCAAGGTGCATGTTGTATCATAAAGTAGTAACCCAGATTAAGATGTTAGGACATTGTGACAGAGCTCCACCGTAGAAATAGTTCTTGCAGTTAATGCTCAGTTGCTGAAGGGTTAACCCTCTGTAAACATTCCCCCAAGCACTAGTCGAGACTTAGTGTACTGGTAAAACAGAACTCACGTTATTGAAAACAATACAAGTATTTATTTACAACCACAATCAGATAAGGAGTATAATCTTGTAAATTTCCAGACTGCCCGGCGCCTCCATACAGTTCTTTTTTTTTTTTGTTTTGTTATTATGTATAAATACATACAAAATTACATAAATACATAAATAAGACATACATAGTGTACAATACATAAAACTTAGTACATTATGTTTATAAAAGTTTCCTTATTTTAGCTATATGCTCCTTATAACCTGATTCCTATTATGATTTTAATCAATATGGAATTTAACTTACCGTATTTTCCGGCGTATAAGACGACTTTTTAACCCATGAAAATCTTCTCAAAAGTCGGGGGTCGTCTTATACGCCGGGTACTGAAATTTACCGAGCCGGAGAATCACGATTCCTCACGAAGCCACGTATCTCTAGGGGAGGAGCGAGCGGGGAAGCCGCCTCCCCTGGGCCGGTCTTCAGGGCCCCGCCGAGTTAGGTGCAAGATCGTGATCTCCCCAACTAGCCCTGATCAGTGGGCGCCCGATGAGCAGGTCTGGTTGGGGAGATCACAACCTCCCTCTAACTAGCCCAACATTAGGGAGCTCGAGGTCTGGCACTTCAGACCCTGGCTTCCGTGCTCCCTAAGCTACGCGCCGGCTATTGATGCCGAGCACGGGGATGACATAATATTGCCGACGCTTAGTGATGAGGGAGCAGTAAAGCAGAGGTCTGAAATGACAGACCTCACGCTCCCAAAACTGGATGGAAGATAGAAGATGAAAAAGGTAAGAGATGGGGAGAAAGGGGTGTAAGTGCAGTGTATGTGTATATATGTGTATAAGGTCAGTGTAGGTATTTGTGTGTTTGTAAGCTGGTGTGTGTGTGTGTAAAGGCAGTGGTGTGTGGTGAGGGCAGTGTATAAATGTGTATGTATGGACAGGCGTATGTTAGTATGTGTAGATATATATATATATATGTGTGTGTGTGTGTGTGTGTGTGTACTTTATTAAACTTAGAAAGCCCCATATGAAAGATAAATATTTGAGGTGATCAAGTTTACATTTCAGTATATCATTAATAACTTTATTAATAAAAGAGTGGCTATTATTTTCCCTACCTCGTCACACTCCCACCACATGTGGTAAATAGTACTTTCTTCCTTTTCACATCTCCAGCAGTGACTAGATACATTTTTGTTGTATTTTGAAATCTGGTGTTCTGTACCATCTATGTGTAATTTTATAGTGTAGTTCATGCAAACCCAGACAATGTGAATACCGTATTTGCTCGATTATAAGACGAGGTTGTTTTCAGAGCAAATGCTCTGAAAAATACCCCTCGTCTTCTAATCGGGGTCGTCTTCTAATCAGACTTCAAATAGAGGTCTGATTATGAGACTAAGATCCAGATCCCCCGCACCGCTGCAGGGGAACTGGATCCTCCTGTCTCCCCCCCCCCCCCCACACACACACACACTTACCGGTGCTTCCTGCTGTATTGCCGGGGCAGCGGGTTGAGGTCTACGCGATCCGCGTAGACAACGTCCGCTGCAGCCGGAAGGAGGTGTGGCTAGCAGCGGGGGTTGTCTGCGTCCGTCGCGAATACCTTCCCCGACTGTCAGAGATCAGAGTTCCCCGCACCGGTGCACCATAATATGCATTTTAACCCCCTAAATGCCAGAATGGGATATAGGGGTATAAGGCATTTCTGGAGGCAGAGTGGCACATAGGGGGTCAAAAGGCATACCATGGGGCACAGTGGCATATAGAGGGTTAAAAGGCATATCATGGGCCACAGTGCCATATTGGTGTGGCAAGCCTGGGGGCAGATGTGCGTAACTTGGGGACAGGTATGAAAATACAAGGAAATAAAAACAAAAAAATATTTTTCTCAATCATAGCTTTTATTTAAAAAAAATAGTTTACATGAATTAACATTTACTGGTAAAACTTTTTTCCTTTAGGGTCGTCTTATATTCAGGCTTTTTCTTTTTTTCCTAAATTAATATTCAGATTTTGGGGGGTCGTCTTATAATTAGGGTTGTCTTATAATCGAGCAAATACGGTAATTCTTCATTTCATTCTATGCCTGTAACCATTCTTCCTTTGGATAGCTTACTCCAGTATCTTTTTCCCATTGTTCTTTATTCGGTAGAGGTTCTTCTATTATCAAACTATCTTTCAATACTTTTATTTTATGGATTAATCTTGATTTATAGTGTTTATTAAGAAATTCCTCCACTCTTTGGGATCTCATAACTCCCACCAATTGTAAGAAGTGTTTTATTCTTATAAAATTATATATTTCAGAACTAGGTAAGTCCCATTTCTCTTTTAGAAGAGACCAAATTAAAAATGTTCCTGTATCATGCAGGTCTGATATATATATTATATTTGAAAATCTCCATTTACATAATCTAAATCTTTTATATAGTTAGTCAATAGTAGAGGGTACACTTTTATCAGGGTCAATAATGCAATTAAAATCCCCTCCCATATAAAGTATACCTTTTTTTAACTGTTGTACTCTATTATAAAGTTTTTTCGTATATCTGGAAGGATTAATATTAGGTGCATAGATGTTAACTAATGTATATATTATATCGTTAATTTTACAGATCAAGATTTGTGATCTGCCCTGAAGATCATCTTCGTGTAAAATAAATTCAAATTTTACTTTATTGGAGATTATAATTGCAACCCCTCTTTTTTTAGTAGTCCCATCTAGATTTGAATAAAATATTCCTGGGAAAGTTCTATATTTCCATATTCTGTGTGGATTTATTATCCAGTGAGTTTCTTGAATTAAAGCAATATCCACTTTTTTTGGAGAAGCATATCTTTCAAATAATTTCTTTTCTGCTGAGTATTTAGCCCTTTCACATTCATTGACACTAATTTTAAGGAAGTACCCATATTTGTATATTCCCTGAGATCCCTAACGATACCATTTTCTTATTTTAAAAAACATTCATTCTACATAAAAAAAACCCACACATATAGCGATTCTAAGATTCTCTTGATTCGTATTGATTAATTATTAATATCATAACGGTTCTGTCTATACATTAGGGTTATGCTCAAATGTGCACAGTTATCAATCTGTCCCAAGGTAGTTAGTATTTACTCTTATATAGTATCAAAGTTCAGCATGTAAATATTCACAGTTATGTATAAATATACAATTTCCACAACGAGATGGAATCAACCGAGATCCTAATTTAACTACTCAGCTCAGATCTCAATATGTTACACCTGATTTTCTTTAACAAAAAAAAAGAAGTAATCAATAGTTATCATAGTTGTCAATTTATCCAAAGGTAAGTAGTATTTACTCTTATATAGTATCATGTTTCAGCCCATAAATTCCCACTCCTAAGGGAGTGGTGGGGATCTCGGAGTATCAATGGAGAGCTCAAGGACCCAGGATGTTATGATTCAAAAAGTGACTTGAAAGGTCCCCAGGAATAGTCTGCAAAATAATCAGGCTCAGGTTCCAGAGCTGTGACTGGGAGTTCCCAGTCCTGAAGATGTGTATTAAAATCAGGTTTCCCTTTTCAGCTCCTGCTCCAGAACCACCTCTGATTGTGCCTTATCAAGCGCAATATAGCTGCAAAATAGCGGCGTGATAGGGTAATGGGTGTCCACATCCAAAGTTCGCCAGCCATTGCCCAGTCAGGCGCCAGGCAGGTAACAAGGGGTTTCTGTAACCTCAAGGGTTAAACATAGTCTGGCAACAATCCCACTTGGGAAAAGTTACTGATTATACTCATAAGACTGAAATGGAAAAAACACAGAAACGGAACATAATGTAAATAACAAACTAACAGAGCAGATGGGACATCTCACCTATTCTGGTATGAACCAACACCTACATACAGAGTGGAACTGGCAGCATTGGTGCCAATAGCAAACACACAACAGCCACCAACAGCAGCAGAAGCTGCGGTTCTGTCATTCAATTGTGACAGAACCGTTCGTCACTGGGGCTTTTGCAGGGGACTGACGGATAGCCTGCTGACAATGGGCCCTGACATTAGAAGGGGTTCTGTTCTTGGGGAAGTGGGTACAGGGACCCCCTTTCTATTGATATTCCCCTGTTACGTGTTTTACCACATTTTCCACTCAGAGACTCAGAACTGTAAATGCCACCTGGACATCTTGGTGTAAGAAGTAGGCTGATTATGTGTGTTGTGAAGAAATGTGTATTAATGTGCTAGGTGTTGGTTATTTCCTGCCATTCACTGTCTTTTGTAATATCAGGATATATGTGTATTTGATTAACTTGTACCCCCTACTGCTGTGTATATAATTACCAAATCCTGTTAGCCCCTGTTAGCTCTGTGTCCTAGCCATTGTCTATTTCAATTCAATTATATGTCTATCATCATTCTATGTCTACATCCCCAATTAATGTAATTATTTATGTCTCATGTTATTCTGTCCTTTACCGGATATTGTGTTGCAGCATGTAGTCTAATTACTTCCTTCCTGACATGGTATTTAGATCCTATGATATCTGTCTTGCCCCTTTTCTTACTTGTATATATAATTCTGTATTTGGTTCAAATAAAGCAGTTCCTGTTTTACCTCAATACGAGTTCTTTCTCCTGTAAACCTCTGTGCTGTCCTTTTCAGGACAGTAAAACACTATATTTCTATGTTACAGTGCCACTGAGGTTCCTGAGAGGCTGCATTTCCTGCAGTCGTCAACGCTATTTCCACCTGATGATCCAAGTGTTGTATTCCTGGTGACTATGGGCAGAAGGAAGCAATATCTGGCAGGTGCACCCTGTCGGGGTACAGGTCATTCCCGTCACAGGCATGTCAAAGCAGCAGTCAAATAGACTGACACAACTGCCTGGTCAGGTTATCATTCTCGGGGTGTTTACTTCACCCTGATTGAGGAGGAGCACTTCAGTCTCCTGCAAGAGGCCCTCGATCCCCACTACTGCCTCCCCTGTCTTGTGTCTCATTAGAGGATGAGCTGTCCAAGGCAGCTAAACAAACCACCCACTTCCCCTCTGACATGTGGAGCGCCACTACTGCACAGCATGTCTTTCTTTAAATGACGGCACACTGATGGCTGCCCAAATACCATAAAAGCCCATTCATAGTCTGCGCTTAGGGGTGCAGCCTATAATCAGGGTTTAGCGCAGGGATGCACAATTCGTACCGCCCAACACCCGGGACATGCCATTTCGGCTGTTTAACCTTGCTACGAGCGAGCAGTAGGTTTAGGATACAGATCCCCGCAGTGCTGCAGGGGACCAGGATCCTTCTCTCTGGCAGCCGGTGAATGCTGGCGGCACTTCTGCCGGGGCTTCTATAACGGAGCACCGGCATGACATGACCTTCCAGTGCTCCAACATAGAAGCCCCAGCACCGTCCCGGCCAGCAACAGCCGAGGTTGATGTTCACCGGCTGCCAGAGATGAGCATCCCGCAGCGCTGCAAGGGACCTGTATCCTTCTCTCTGGCAGCTGGTGAACGTCTGTGCAATACGCACAGACAAACTCTGCTTTTGCCAGAACTGCTGCCGGGGTTTCTATGATGGAGCGCTGGCATAGAAGCCCCGGCGGAAGTGGTGAGCGGCAGCAGAGGTTGTCTATGCGCATTGTGCAGATGTCCACCAGCTGCCCCTGCTAGACACTAGGGAGTCTGGGGATGCATTGGCAAGTTGGGGGGGAGAGCAGAGTGGCATATCTGGGGGAGCCGAGTGACATATCTGGGGGGGCAGAGTGGCATGTATTCCTGTTTATTAAAATATTAGACCATTCCGTTTTTCTTTAAAAATATTTTTTTTCTTTAAAATAGCACCAAACTTTAAGGGTGCGGCCTATAATCAGATGCACCCTATAATCAAGCCAATACGGTATTTGGGACAGTATCACTGTAGGTGCTGTAGGTGGAACTGGGGCAGAATTGTATCAGGGCTATATATCTTTTTTGCTCCATGCTGATGTTATAGATAAGCAGCACAAACACATCATCTCGCATTTTGGCAGTAAAAATGGCAATGGTGGTGACTGACTGGGCAGCAAACATTGTGAAAGTAGTTAAAGATGGGGCCTTTGTGGGTTTGCATTGCACGGCACATATATCACTCCTGGTGGTAAGGGCAGCCATTCCACCTGACAGGTGACAAACTGACAATGCAAGCCAGCAGCTGAGGGAGCTTCTACTCCACCACCATCGCTGGATGGCTTTCTTGAAACCTACCCAGCACTTAATATTCAAATTGAGTGAGATTTCAGTGATTTTTCTCTATCTCCTTTCTTACTCTTGGGGATCAATTCATTTGTTTTTCCAAATATTGAGGAAATTCATTCGTGTACCAAGGGGCTGCATGTGTCTATCATTTGCCAGTGCCTCACAACTTCCTAGCGCTGCAGCCCCTCTATCATGCTGGTCATGGTAACCCCCTGAGACTGAGGACACAGTGCTGTGCTTATTGGGGGGCACAGAGTGAACGGGAAACCCTATCTGGTCTGTCCTAACCAGACTAATCCATGAACTAGTCGGCTATGGGGGCTCTACACCCCATTGCTACACCCTTTGTTCCACCACGTTGTTCTTTTGAGGTTACATTAAGCTCTTGGTGGGCGACATTCAGTGGTGATTTCAGATTTCATTTGGGAACCCTGGTTTTATTAAAAATCTTTAGGACCAGGGTTTACCCAGCAGCAGATCTCTGACCTGGCTACCGTGGGGACTATTCCACGGAAAGTTTCAGATGCTGAGCTCTCCATTGGTACTCCAGGATTGATGCCGCTCCCTCGGGATCACCCCAAAATAGTGACTCTTTTTCAGCTGGGCATTGTCATAGAACTGTATGGCGGCGCTGTGCTGTCTGCTGGTTGATGAGATTATACCCCTAATCCTATCAGGTCTTGTGTATAAATATCTGTGCTATCTTCAATCAACGCAGTCGTGTTTTACCCCTACACTAAGTCACAACTAGTGCTTGAGGGGGAGAATTACGAAGGAGCAACTGAGTATTCATGGCAAGAAAGAAAGACAGTGGAGCTACTCAGTCCGAGTATGGGTCTCTGTCACAATGTCTTACTCTGGGGAATTCATTATTTAACCCCTTTCAAGAGCAATGACGTAGTCACGTGGGCATGTCACGCAAAAACGACCACGTCACGCAGTTAAAGACCAATGACATGCCTGGAAAGGCATGGCATTAAATAAGCTTATAAAGCAATCTAAGATCGCTTTCTTCGCTTAAACGTTGTTGCTGTAATGTCTTGATGTTGAGGCTTTCAGCAACACCAGGGGCCCTGTGTGGAATATGAAGCAGGACGCCCAATTGAAAAAAGCTGATGATCGCCTCCTAGGCTTCAATGGTGTCACTAAAATGCCTCGATAGTTAGGTACTCAGTGACACTGAAAAACACCCTAGGACGCACTGTGACCACTCCGGAGGCCCCACTGTGAGAGATTTTGCCTTGCACGAGATGGCAGCACCCTTTAAAAAAATAAACAAGTTTCCAAGAGGGTCTCTACAGTATTCGTACACGGAAAGGGTTAAAATACCAGCATTTTAAATGGGTGTCTAGTTTTCAAAAATATATGGTTTGATGGAAGTAAATTGAACTGACTAGCTTCAAAGGTAGCACATGGGGCAGGATGACCAGGAAAAATACTTTTAAAATATCAAAACACTATTTGTACTTATAACTGTACTGTACTGTTATTGCTCTATAACTTTTTTTTGAAAAAACGTTTTTTTTCATTAGCTTTTATAGATGAGTAAACAATTTTTCCAATAAAAGTGAGAAAAAGGGCTTTTTAAAAAAATTTTTTTTAGGAAATAAGATATGATAAAAAATTGCATCCTTCTTGTTCTGGAAAAAACAATATATATATACCTCGTGTGCAATTTAATCCTGTGCCTAATATCTGGATGTTTCTGTCTGCCCATACATAGAAAATTAAAAACAGAAAATGTGTCGGCAGAACCATTGAGACCATCAAGTCTGCCTAATTTCTGAATACTTTCCTTAGTCCCTGGCCTTTTTTTATATGTAGGATAGCCTTATACCTATCCAGTGCATGCTAAACCCCTTCAGGACCGGGATTTTGATACTAAGGTGGCGCTAAAAGACCGGAGCCGTTTTTGTGTTTTTGCTATGTCTTTCTTCAACTGTAATTTCTCTCTTATCAATTAGTGCACCCACACAAATCATATATTGTTTTTTTTCAGCACAAGTAGGACCATATTAAGCTGGGTAGTAAACTGTTTTGTTTGAAATAAACGTGAAAAGGTGGGGAAAAAATGAAAAACATATTTTTTAACAGTTTTGTATACATACAAATTGTACACACATTGAACCAATGGGAAAAAAAATCCAAAATATATTCATTAACTTGTCCTGATTTGGAAACCACCCAATAAAGCCAGGATTTTCATCTATTTTGACCAGTATAGGGCAAATATTGCAAGGCATGCATCACGTTTTTAAAATGTAATTTTTTTCAAATTTGGCATGGTAGGCAAATAACTGCAATAGTTGTCACAGATACTGATTATCCTCCAAAAATTATATGTTTATGAACAGTAGATAAGCCAAGGTGTACAACTAGGGTAAATTTGACACTTTTCAAACAGGGATTTGATCACCAATTGCTGCCAAATTTTGAGGTATTTTTATATTTTTGTGGGGGTTTTTTTGCATATATTGCAATGTTGCTTTAGATTTCATATTATATTTTGTATAAAATATGTGCAACTGCAGAAAAAAACACCAAATTGTGTTCACCAACACGGTTCCAACAAGGCCTCACATGCATGGTTCATGCATTTTTGGAGGTAGCTATGAGGGCAAGACTGGAACATGCGCATTTTAGTTTTCAAATTTGGAATTTTCAGAAATTGGTTTACTGAGCCCATATCCCATTTGGGACATTTTTACAAAAGATTATTGCATTTGTTAGATCAGGTTTGATCAACTGTTTTTTTTTATTATCTACTCTAAAATAGGCAATATTAACAATCTTTTTCAGGGGAGGCTAACCCGTAGCCAGCCCCCCCTCAACAAAAATTTCAACAAAATGTTACTGATCATGATAGCTCAGCGTTAGATCAGGTTTGATCAGACCGTATTTTTTGTTAGATCTAGTCTAATTACTGAGATATTGCATATTTAATGAGGGGGGGCTGCCCCCCTCAACTGAAATTTCAGTTGGGGGGGCCAACCCGTATGTATTCTCATCCCCCGCACACAAAATAGGATTGTGAATACCGCCTCCAGCGTGATAGATCTAATGAAAAAAACAGTTGATCTAACCGGATCTAACGAATATCTACCAAAATCCATTAAAAAAAATAAAAAATTTCAGTTGAGGGGGGGCCAGCCCGTATGTATACCCACCCCGCACACAAAATAGGATTGTGAATACCGCCTCCTGCGTGATAGATCTAATGAAAAAAAACAGTTGATCTTACCGGATCTAACGAGTATCTACCAAAATCCTTTAAAAAAATTCAAAATTTCAGTTGAGGGGGGACCAGTAATTAGACTAGATCTAACATTTTTGTTGAGGGGGGCTGGCTACGGGTTACTCTGCCTATTTTAGAGTAGATCTAACGAAAAAAACAGTTGATCAAACCTCACTTATCTCACTTTAACCCTTTGACCACCAGATGGTTTTTGAACATTTCGTTGATGCTATGGTTTAATGTTGGTTATTTATTTTATTGGTTTCAAAAAGTTTGGCTGTGTTCATTTTCAAGATTTAAGTGGAAATATTATATAGGATTTTTATCTTTGCTTACTATAATAGATGGCACTAACATAGTTTACAAGGTTTGAAGTTTAACATATTAAATTATAAGGTGAAAATATAAAAGAATAAAAGAATATAATTCTTCTTGCTCATTCATTATACATTCTAAAAGGCACATACGTAACTTGGTGAGACCAGAAACCAGATTTGAGAATCTAAGACGCAGATTATTATCTTTAATTAGGGCAAACATTGTCTGTTACTTCACTACCTATGTGTGATTTAGTGATGTCACATTCAGCTTCAGGTAGCAACTATAGAACAATCATATATAACAATCAATACATTAAATAGTAGATTGGGTCATACTAAAGTACTCAGTGACTTTAAACATTGCATGCCACCTTTGACACAAGTTAGTTTGCAAAGATTCTGCCCTGCTAGATGTGTTACAGTGCACTGTAAGTTCGATTCTTTTTTCAAGTATAGGCATCTACAGCAGGAGTAAGAACAGCTCAACCATGAAGTTGCACACCATGCAGAGAGTGGGGTCACCAAGTGCTGAAGTATGTAACACATAAAAATCACCTGTCCTCTGTAGCATTACTCACTACAGAGTTGAAGGAAGTAACATCAACTCATACACTAAGAATTGTGAATTACATAACATAGGTTTTCATTGCCAAGCAGCTGCACTCAAGCCAAAGATCATTATGTGCAGGGTCAGCTGGAATGGTGTAAAGCTCACAGCCACTGGACTCTGGAGCAGAGGAAATATGTTTTCTGATGTATCACACACACTTATCTGGAAGTCTCACAGATGAATATGGGCTTGGTGGATACCAGGGGAATACTACTCATTGTAATGCATAGTGCCTGTAAAGTGGAGGAGGGATAATAGTAATTTTTTCATGCTTTGAGCTAGACCTCTTAGTTCCAGCGAAGGGTTATGTCAATGTTAGGTTTGATAATCGGAGATCCACATACTTTTCGTCATATAGTGTATGGATATATATATATATATATATATATATTATATACGCATACTATAAGAGTTTGGGTGTCATTTTGTTGGCATGGAAAACAAGGACATGTAACAGAATTGCAAAATGGTCTTCTAATGATTAATTAGCATTATAAGCATAATTGTGGATTAGCACACAACATGCCTTTGGAACTCGGGGATGTGATGGTTGCTGATGATAAAAGGCCTTTGTATACCTATGAAGATATTATGTTAAAATTCCAGATTTTCTTAGTCTGGACATCAGAAAATATAGACAAACAGCAGCAAAGGTAATATACAAGTTAGAGAAAAAAATGAACAGGTAGGTGTAACCAAACATGCTATATGCATAGATAGTCCATTAGCCAATCAGGTCTGGTAGACCGGTATAGTGGTAGTTGAACCTTACAGCTCCTCCTCTTTCTTGATGCGAGAGGACATGTCTTAGTAGAATAACCAATGAGAAGAAACAATTCCTGAAGAGAAAACTGGAGAACTTGTAACGATGAAGTAGTATTTGTCCGTCTCAATAGTCGCCTACTGTCTTTAATAAAATCTATATTTTCTGACGTCCAGACTAGGAAAATCTGGAATTTTATGGCAGACAGGAGGCTCCTATTATGCTGGTTTAAAGCATAAGTATAACTATAAAACAACACTAGAGACATGAGGTTGAGGACGGTAATAAAACAATTTAAATGTAGAAGCCGATGACCAATCGGCTGCTTTAAGGATGTCATTTAAGGAGCCTCCTGCTTGTAAGATTTTGGTAGACATAGCACCTCTAGTGGAGTGTGCTCCGAATTTAGAGATGTCAATACCAGCCATGGACTTAACCCCTTAAGGACAATAGGGGTTATTACTCGTAGTATATTGCGGGACAATGGCTCTTAACGTTTTTCAGTGTTACTGTTTAGCTGTGATTTTCTTCTTTCTCATTTCGTGCTCCCATACATATCATATATTGGGTTTTTTTCAGGACAAACAGGGCTTTCTTTAGATACCATTTTATCATATCATCTAATTTACTATAAAAAAAATGATAAAATATGTGGATTTTTTGTTAAAAAATTACTTTTTCTCACTTTTTAAACAAAAAACTTTTACTCATCTGCAAAAACGAATGAAAAAACCTGCTAAATAGATTCTACTATTTGTCCTGAGTTTAGAAATATCCAATGTTTTTATGTTTTTTTGCTTTTTTCTGCAAGTTATGGGGCAATAAGTACAGGTAGCGTTTTGCTATTTCAAAACCTTTTTTTCCAAATCTTGTAATTCTTCCCCCCATGTGCCATTTCGGGTATCTTTGAAGCCAGCCAATGCAATTTACCCCATCAAATCATATATTTTTAAAAACTAGACACCCCAAGGTATTTGAAATGCTGGTATTTTAACCTTTTCCATGCACTAATTTTACCACCAGCCTTTGTGAAACTTTATGGTAGTACATTTTTTTTGTATTTTTTTTCACACATGTTGTAGTTCAGGTATAAATGTATCGCTCCTGGTATATGTCTGTGTCAAACAACACCCCAATATGTGTTCAGCAACATCTCCTGAGGGCAGTGATACCCCATGCATGGGTTTGTTGGTTATTTGGGAGGTAAAAGGCCGCCTTTGTGAGGTGTGTATTTTTATGCCATTTAGACATCTGGTCCTACTGCCCCCATGTCCCATATTTGGGACATCTTTGAACCCGGCCAATTCAATTTACCCCTTCCACTCATCCATTTTTTAATACGAGACACCCTATGGGCATTTGTAATGCCAATATTTTAACTCTTTCCATGCTGGAATTTTTGTAAAGATAAAGAATTTTAGGACTTGCTTATTAATTTTTTTTTTTTTTTTGGTGACAGTGGGGCTTTTTACATGTTACCATATTTTTTTAAAAAACATTTTTGAACAATAATTTTTTTTTTTTTTTTTTACTCTCATTAGTGAGCTGGGCTCCATTGACCTTGCATGGTTGGATGCAGTACCTACATTCAACCTGCAGGAGGAGCTTGAGAGTTCTCAAGAGAGTCTGGATAGACCCTCTGTGAACTCATATCTATTGTTAATGCCATCCTGTGAATGACGGCAAAGTCATTTATAGGATGGCACTTGTGGTTGCTCTTCGGAGCAATCACAAGGCGATCGGGGTAGGGGGGTTGTGTTGCTGACATGCCTCGATATTGAGGCATGTCGGCAACACAGTTTATGCTTAGGAAGCGATTCCGATCGCTTCCTAAGCTGTTTTACCCGGGTGCCGCCGCAATCTTTGACGAAAATGCCGCGATCTCGGAGATGCAGCTATTTAACGGCAGCCCGTACATGTACGGGCATTGTCGTTATCTCGTTGCACGGCAACCCCGTACATGTACGTGGATTGTCGTTAAGGGGATAATAAGTCTGACCCACCTTGCTAGGGTGGCAGAAGTAACTGGTACGTAGGGTTTACAATAGGAGATTAGTAGCTGTTGGGAAGACAAACTTCTAAGTGTATGAAAGCGAAGTTCATATGTTTGCAAACATCGAACGACACAATTTAGGATGGTCAGGAAAACAGGGATAAAATACCTTTTTAAGGTTAGTTTTGGTACGTCTGGTTATAATAAAGTAAACACCGTCAGGGGAAAAAGTTCTGTTAGATATATCTAGAGCTTTAACATCCGACACTCTTTTAAAAGAAATTAAACATAGTAAAACAGTTAATTTACAAGATAACAATTTAAGAGAGAGTGAATCATTATCATTCCATGAATTAAATAAATCTAGAATAAGATTAACATGTGTATTTTGGACGTGGAGGCCTCTGAAATCCGATACCTTTTAAAAGTTTACAAACCAAAGGGTGTTCGCCTATAGGAAAAGAGTTAATATGGGAATGGTAGGCAGAAATGTCAGAACGGTAGAGATTCAGGGTCCGGTAAGCTTTACCGGAGTAAAATTCTAAAGAAAGGAAATTTAGGACTTGAGAGATAGATGTTTGAACGGGATCCAGATCCCGTTGCATGCACCAACGAACCCAAAGTTTCCAGGCTGATCTGTAATTAGATCTGGTACCTGGGGCCCATGCTTCTGACAGTAGTCTTTGAGTAGAAGCTGAAAATTCTGGATTCGGTTCGAATGGCCTGAGATCAGCCATGCTATCAGTGTCAACTGTTTGTCTAGAACAAGAGGGTATGGGTTCCCTGATGGGTCTAATAATATCGATTGGAAGGTCGGGAGGATCCGTGGGAAGTCTATGGCCATGTTCAGTATCTGGGGAAACCATGGTTGAGCTGGCCACCATGGGGTGATCAGGATTAGGTGAGATTTTTGCATGGATACATGAACAAGAACTCTGGATATTAGAGTGAATGGGGGAAATGCATAGTTGGTTCCCGATGGCCAATCCTGAAGGAAGGCGCCAACTGAAGAAATGTGGGAGATGTCGATTGAGGCGAGATGCAAACAGGTCTGTTTGACATGGTCCCCAAAGGCAATTGAGTTGATAAAAGATTTGGGGATCGAGTCGCCAATCGCTGTAGTCTACTAGGAAGCGGGAGTTCCAGTCTGCTATTGTGTTGGATAGACCTGGAAGATATTCTGCTTTGAGGGAGATATTCCTCTCTAGGCAGAAGTGCCAGAATTATTTTGCTAGATCGGCTAGAGGTTTTGATCTAGTATCCCCTTGTTTGTTGATGTATTGGACTGCGGTAATGTTGTCCATCTTGAGTATGACACAACAATTTGTTTTGTTTTTGATGAAACTCTTGAGGGCAAAGGATCCCGCTAGAAGTTCTAGATAACTGATATGCATGTGGGATTCTGAATGTGACCATTTCCCTCCTGTGGAATTTGCATCACAGCGAGCTCCCCAGCCTATACGGCTGGCGTCTGACTCTATTGTTATATCCGGGAAGGAACTGAAAATAGTTTTCCCATTCCATGATTGAACATGATTCAGCCACCAGAAGTTCCTCTTTGGCCTCCATATCTAATGAGATCTCGTCTGAGTATCCCAAGCCCTCTCTCAGATGTCTCGCCTTGAGACGTTGAAGGGCGCGATAATGGAGGGGAGCTGGAAATATGGCTTGGATTGATGCAGAGAGTAGACCCACAATCCTTGCCACAGATTTTAGGGAGATTATCTCCTTGTTGAGAATAGATCTGATTTCTTTCCGAATGGTTTTTAATTTCTTTGAGGGTAGACTCAGATTTCTGAGAATTGATGATGAACCCTAAGAATTCTACTTCCCTTGAAGGGGTCAAAATGGATTTCTTCTCGTTTATGAGGAAACCCAGGTTTGTCAGTAATGAGATTGTCCAATTCATATGGAGATGAATGGTATGAAGGTCTTGAGACATGAGAAGGATATCATCTAGATAGATGATAAGTCTCACTCCTCGACTTCTTAGGAGGGCTATGACAGGTTTCAAGATTTTTGTAAAGCACCATGGTGCTGAAGAAATGCCGAAGGGAAGGCAATTGAATTGCCATTTTTGACCTTCCCATATGAATTGAAGAAAATGTTGATGTGAAGGATGAATTGGAACAGTCAAATAGGCATCCTTCAGGTCTATTTTTATCATCCAATCGTTTTGGATTAATAGATCTCATAAGAAATGAATTCCCTCCATTTTGAAATGGTGGTACCGAACAAAATTGTTCAGTTGTTTGAGATTGATGACGGGACGATAGCCGCCATCTTTCTTTTTCACAAGAAAAAGGTTGCTCAGAAAACCTGTGGAAGAAAGGGGAACCTGAGTGATGGCCTGTTTCTGAATTAGGTCGAGAATCATCAAACAAATGAGATTTTCGTCCGCTAGGGAGAATTTTAGAGAAAAGGGTAGAGACATCTGGATCAATGCCTGATCCGCGTTGTCCTCTTGGCTTCCATGATCTTCCCCTTGAGGGGAAGAAAGGGGAGGTATGGTAGGAATCAGAATGTGGGTGGAATTCTTCTTGAGAAGGGCCTTTAGAGAAGTATTTCGAGTTGGATGATCGGCTGGGAAAGCGGCCCCTGCCTTTCCCAGCCCTTCCAAAAACCTTAGGGTTAAACACCTTCTTAAGGTTAGATCAGACTTTGTCTAACTCAGAGAAAACCTTTACGTATTTATTGATTTCTTTAAGAAAGGCTTCTCCGAAGAGGTAACCATCGGCTGATGGCCCTGGTTCTTTATGAGCTATGTTAGTTAGTTGAGGGTCCATTTTCATTAATAAGGACCTGTGTCTTTCACTGGCCAGCGCAGTGTTAACATTTCCAAATAGGCATACAGCCCTTTGTGACCAGCCTCTCAATATCTCTGTATTGACTGGGGTTCCAGAATTTGCGTATTCTTCCGCTAGCTCGCAAATTTTTGACAAAGGACCCAAGAGGTCAAGAACTTTATCCTGGCATGATCTCATGGATCTGTCCAGGCCTTTTTTTAGGGTTATTCCCTGTTTTGCATAGATATTGGACTATAGTGCGATCTATGTCAGGGGTCAAAGCAACTTTTTTAGGTAAGTTAGGTCTTGGGCATTCCGCCCGTAATTTTTTGCGAACAGCCTTATCAAGAGGCTTTCTGAGCCATATCTCTAGGTATTTAGCCAGATGAGATGATGGCACCCATTCTGATGAACAAGGGTGTTTAATATTAATAGGATCAAAATAGGGTTTGCCTTTAGCGTCTAAGGCTATGTCATCGTTAGACTCACCAATTGGTGTAAGGTCAGCCTCATCAGAAAAGGAGTTTGAGGATATTTTCTCTATAGAGGCATCCGACTCTGAGTTGGAATCCGAACTTTCATCAGAAGAGGTTCTGTATGAGTCTGGTTTGGTGCGTGATCCTTTTTTATTTTGTTTTTCCTCCTCACGGATGGAGGGTTTTTTGTGTGATTTAGGCACACTTTTTGTATTGCTGTGGTGTGACAGCGATTCGTGATTTGTATCTTGATCTCTATCCTTGTTTTGGCATTTAGTGCGTCTTGTGTGATGGATAGGATTGTCAGAGCAGTGTTTCCTCTTTTCTGAGGCTTTGCCAGGTTTCTTAAAACCTTTAGCCAGGTCTTTGGATGACTCCTCTGCAGACCAGAAAAATTCTGGGGTAGTAGGAGTGTGAAATGACCTTTCCCTAAGAAGGGACACAGATATGGCATCTGCCATAGATTTTGATAGTGTTTCCTGCATGGAGGACATGGCCGTAATAACAGCAGAGGAAACAGATTTATTAAGTTACTCAGACACTGTCAATAGAATGAACAGTGTCACTAGAGGTCTTTTTGCTGATTTCCTTATTGGCCATAATGCTGATAAGGAGCCAAAAAGAAACAGTATATAATAATAATTGTAAAGTATAGGTAGGTTGTAGAGAAAGCTAGGTAAATAGAAACAAATTGCTAGTATTTGAAGAAAATTGGTACAAGTTAGCCTGTTTGTCTTGCTGAGGTACTGTGAGGAAGATGGGCGGGGACGCAAGGCAGCTGATCACCAGCTGAGTGTAAATTAAGGGCGGGAAAACAAAAAGGGGGGATGGTGCGAGCAATATGGTGTTTGCGAGCAGCAGAAATATCCAAATGGACGCTTCTACTGCACTTGTATATTACCTTTGCTGCTGTTGAAAGTAAAGAAAGATATAAGCACAATAGGAGCCTCCTGTCTGCCATAAAATTGCCTACTTCCAGCTACAATAGTCATCGACAACATTAACAATGTCTACACTGTATTTGATCTGCTCCTCTTTCTGCAGATACAGAAAAATCACAACAGAACCAAACAGATGACTCTAATCCTGAAGATGGTTCCTTAAAAAAGAAACAGCGGAGACAAAGGACACATTTCACAAGCCAGCAGCTGCAAGAACTTGAAGCAACTTTCCAGAGAAACCGGTACCCAGACATGAGCACAAGAGAGGAGATTGCTGTGTGGACCAACCTTACAGAAGCCAGAGTGAGGGTAAGGGCTAATCCTAGTATGGATTTCTTAGTAAATAAATATTCTATTGCACTAACCAGTAGGTTGCGAGTTTTAACCCTTGGAAGGCCAACAAAACGAAGCAAACCTTCTAATCTTAAAACATATCTATTGGTAATATACATGAGATTTTTTTTTAAACATTTTTTTGCATATCAAACATGAAGCTTTCCACAAAGGCATTTAGTAACAAAAATGTTTAAATGACTACTATATCTGATACATTTACTAAGGGGACTTTTCATTAAAAAAAATATTTACTTTTCATTACTCTGTTTACCTGGTTGGAACGCCGCTTCACACTCAGGGGACCACAGGACATGCCAGGGAAGATGCTTCCGGGTCAAGTCAGTCAGTCAGGGGCTTAGCTATGGTACTGTAATTTACCTGCAGTGTCTAAAAATGCTAGCACCTAGGTCTTAGTGTGGGGCATTGGCCAGTTCCCTACTGCTTCTACTTTAGCGGGTTCAGGTCTCTGTCTTCCGCACCCCATCTGGTGCCCCAGATACTGCACATTTGACATCACCATATGGCACTTGTCTGGCTTTACAGTCAGTCCTGCCTCCCTAATCCTTTCAAGGACTACGCCCAAGTGGGGTAGGTGTTCCTCCGAGGTGGTACTATAGATGGCTATATCGTCCAAATAAGTGCAAGCTTAGTCCTGCAGCATACAGTAGGGCAAAAAAGTATTTAGTCAGCCACCAATTGTGCAAGTTCTCCCACTTACAAAGATGAGAGAGGCCTGTAATTTTCACCATAGGTACACTTCCACTATGAGAGACAGAATGAGACAACAAAGTCCATAAATCACTTTGTCTGATTTTTAAGGAATTTATTTGCAAATTATGGTGGAAAATAAGTATTTGGTCAATAACAAAAGTTCATATCAATACTTTGTTATATACCCTTTGTTGGCAATGACAGAGGTCAAACGTTTTCTGTAAGTCTTCACAAGGTTTTCACACACTGTTGCTGGTATTTTGGACCATTCCTCCATGCAGATCTCATCTAGAGCAGTGATGTTTTGGGGCTGTCGCTGGGCAACACGGACTTTCAACTCCCTTGAGATCTGGAGACTGTCTAGGCCACTCCAGGGCCTTGAAATGTTCCTTACGAAGCCACTCCTTCGTTGCCCGGGCGGTGTGTTTGGGATCATTGTCATGCTGAAAGACCCAGCCATCTTCAATGCCCTTGCTGATGGAAGGAGGTTTTCACTCAAAATCTCACGATACATGGCCCCAATCATTCTTTCCTTTACACGGATCAGTCGTCCTGGTCCCTTTGCAGAAAAACAGCCCCAAAGCTCATACCGTAGGTATGGTGTTCTTTGGATGCAACTCAGCATTCTTTCTCCTCCAAACACGAGTTGAGTTTCTACCGAAAAGTTCTACCTTGGTTTCATCTGACCATATGACATTCGCCCAATCCTCTTCTGGATCATCCAAATGCTCTCTAGCAAACTTCAGACAGCCCCGGACATGTACTGGCTTAAGCAGGGGGACACGTCTGGCGCTGCATGATTTGAGTCTCTGGCGGCGTAGTGTGTTACTGATGGTAGCCTTTGTTACTTTGGTCCCAGCTCTCTGCAGGTCATTCACTAGGTCCCCCCGTGTGGTTCTGGGATTTTTGCTCACCGTTCTTGTGATCATTTTGACACCACGGGGTGAGATCTTGCGTGGAGCCCCAGATCGAGGGAGATTATCAGTGGTCCTGTATGTCTTCCATTTTCGAATAATTGCTCCCACAGTTGATTTCTTCACACCAAGCTGCTTGCCTATTGCAGATTCAGTCTTCCCAGCCTGGTGCAGGTCTACAATTTTGTTTCTGGTGTCCTTCGACAGCCCTTTGGTCTTGGCCATAGTGGGGTTTGGAGTGTGACTGTTTGAGGTTGTGGACAGGTGTCTTTTATACTGATAACAAGTAATGAGTGGAGGACAGAGGAGACTCTTATGGTGGTCTGTGAGAGCCAGATATCTTGATTGTTTGTAGGTGACCAAATACTTATTTTACTGAGGAATTTACCAATGAATTCATTAGAAATCCTACAATGTGATTTCCTGTATTCTTTCCCTCCATCCTGTCTCTCATAGTTGAAGTTTACCTATGGTGAAAATTACAGGCCTCTCTGGATACAGAGAGTTGGATACAGAGAAGTTCTCCCACTTTTTAAGTGGGAGAACTTGCACAATTGGTGGCTGACTAAACACTTTTTTGCCACACTGTATCCAGAAGCCGATCTATGCTAAAAAGTGGCCGGGGTATTCTTCATCCCAAATGGCATAACCCGAAACGGATACAGGCCAAACTGATACAGCTGAACCCATCTTGAAAAATATAGCTTTCCATAGGCAAAGTGCAAGGTATTCTGACTAGAATTAAAAACAGTCCATGTCCAAGTGAAATAAATCTGTATATTTTTGTTCATTCTTACTTCTAGGTTTGGTTCAAGAATCGAAGGGCAAAATGGAGGAAAAGAGAGCGGAACCAGCAGGCAGAACTCTGCAAAAATAGTTTTGGGGTCCAGTTTAATGGACTAATGCAGCCATATGATGATATGTATTCTGGATACTCATATAACAACTGGGCTACCAAGGGTCTTGCTACTAGCCCACTGTCTGCCAAGAGCTTTCCATTTTTTAACTCAATGAATGTAAGTCCTCTGTCATCTCAACCTATGTTCTCCCCACCAAACTCCATTGCCACCATGACCATGCCTTCCTCTATGGTTTCTTCCGCAGTGACTGGAGTCCCAGGCTCTAGCCTTAACAACTTGGGAAATATTAACAACCTCAACAGCCCCAGCCTCAACTCTACTGTTTCAGCTAGCGCATGTCCCTATGCCTCCACGGCCAGCCCATATATGTACAGGGATACCTGCAATTCCAGCCTGGCAAGTCTGAGGCTGAAAGCTAAACAACATGCTAACTTCACATACCCAGCGGTACAGACTCCGGCTTCCAACCTAAGCCCATGTCAGTATGCTGTGGACCGGCCAGTATGAAGGACCACATACCAAAGACTTGACTGTAGCCATATAACAGAAGACCTATTTTCCCTGCAGTTTATGTTTTTCTTTAGGCAAAATGGGCATTCAACGACCTCTGATAAAATATTTCCATTTTTAACATGGGAATGCAAAATTTTGGGGGGGTTTTAAAGGACATACTGTATGATGTACAACGTGAATACAGTGTCCCAGTCCAAAGACATGGGGATGCTCTGGTTTGAATCTAGATAAGCTTCCATTCCTATTCAAATGGAATTGGTACAATTTACTAAACTAGAAAATTAAGTATATGTATAGGTTATTTTAAACTGAGAAAAAAATCTCCAATTCTAACTTATCCGATGTACCAAATAAGTACATTGCAAGCTAATAACATGACCAACATAATTTAACCCGTGTGGAATCAGAGTTGTAACGTATGGAAAAAGGATGTGTGTGTATATATTATATATAAAATCTAAAGAAAATCTTTTTTCCTTATTATGTATGTGGAATACACCAGAAAGCAGAATTTAAATTAGTCATAATGTGTCCTTATTTGTGCAGATTTCAATACCACAGACATTTTCTTTGTTTCTTGTTTTTTTTGCTTTAATAATTATCAAGACTGCTTACAATTCCTTTGAAAGTGTAAGTTTTAACAATGAGTATTTCTGTAACAGAAACCCATACACACTGAAAGAGAAGACCATCTTCACATCTATCTATTCTGCATATAACAACAAACATTAATGTTGTATCTTTGGATTTCTTTTCACCATCTTTTTGGAATTAAAATAAAAAGGACCCAGTTGTCTAACTAAAAAATGTGTTTTGAGAAACTTTTTGAACTCAGATAATGGAGAAATTAACTGTAAACCATATTGCAAATTATCATGAGGGACTCTTTTTGTTATTATAAAACTAGTGTCTGGTTTCATATTGTATTTAAATTTCAATGGGGAGTGTCCATTGGAAATGTAGCAAATCAAATTATAAAGGTTCACCAAGTGTGGAAATGAACAAAATATACCAACGTTATCTCATCAAAGAGATACATCTTCAGAACCCCACCTTACTAACTGGTGATACAGAATGCACTCCCAGCTTGCACAATTTGGATTTGCGCTGAGTACCAATTAAGGGTGATGAGAGTCACCTAGGGGGGACTGTTGAAAGATGTTTGCTGTTCACAGTTACCTTAAGACTAAGAGAATATGCACCAAGATTTGGAAGTCCTGTGATTTATGCATGCATTGGGTGCTTATTGAAACATCTGTACTTTAAATTGGATGATGTTTTTATAACAGATAATCTCTATAATCTTTATGTCAAATGAATCTTGAAGAGTTTTGTATTTATTTACCATGGATTGGGGGTTCTCTAGAGAAGGACTGCAAACAGGCTAGAAGTTCTATATTTCTATGAAAACAAGTTTCTTTTTTTTTTAAATTGAGATACTTGTGCTTAAATTGGGATGTATGCAGTTCCTGAGTATTGGAGTTGTACAGACCTGCTCTAGAAAAATATACTTGTGGCAGTTATATTCATGTTTTTACCATTAGATGTTGGTGGTACATATGGTTTAGATTATGATGTCTTAAAGTATTATGTGACAACCGGATCTTTGTGCTTGGGGTAGTCAATAATTCTATAGATGCCCCACCACCCACAGTAAATCATTTTTATACATTTTAACTTTTAATACGGTTTGCTTACTCAACCCAGAAAAAGGCACAGCTATCCCTTCAAGGATGGTAAGCATCATGGAAGTTGTAGATCTTTCTTCTGAATATCTGGAAATCAAGTTATAGTTGGAATAGATCAGATGTTTTCAGTTAATTTGAATTTGCTACACTATGTGAACTTCCCAGATAATTCAAAATAACAATAAAGCATAATGTAAGGACCAATCAGAGTGCACATGCTCTTATTTTTGGTTCCTGTCCCACCCAGACTTTCAATTGCCACAGTGATAAGCGATTTCCATGTATGGGAAGGAGATAAGAAAAATGGATAGAGAAAAGATCGAGAGTTAAGAGACAAGAAATGAATTTGCCACATTAAAAAAATCTCAAGCAATCATCTAAAAAGCACCAGTGCATACTTTTAATTACCATTAATTAACTCTGTCCCCACTTTCCCATAGGCATCTTGGTCACTAAATAGCTTCCCATAGTCCCATGTTTAGTGACAAAGATGCCTATGGGACACTGGGGACAGAATTTGCCTTTGCCCCCAGTTTCCCATAGGCATCTTTGTCACTAAACATGGCAATATGGGAAGCTATTTAGTGACAAAGATGCCTATAGGAAATTGGGGACAGAGTTTGCCTTTGCCCCCAGTCTCCCATAGCCATGTTTATCCCATCCTCCCGCTGCCAAGCATGCCCCAAGTTATTTCAACTTACCTGACCAAAGACCCCGATGTGCACTCTGTTGGATTCCCGCTGCTGCTGCCGGCAGCTCCACCCACCCTCCTCGCTGAACGGGGCTGGCACTGCCCACAAAGGTCATTGAGCAGCGCTGGTGCCGCCCACATAAGTTGGGCTGACTCACTTCTATTTCGAATCGACAGGGGTGGCATTTTAAGAAGCCATCCCCGTTGAACCAGTAAGAACCGGCTGAATCCCACCACTGTATATATATATATATATATATATATATATATATATATATATATATATATACCGAATTTACTCGATTATAAGACAAGGTTTTTTTCTAGAGCAAATGTCTTATAATCGAGGTCGTCTTATAGTCAAACCTTCTAATAGAGGTCTGACTATGAGACTAAGATCCAGTTTCTCCGCAAAGCTGCAGGGGACCTGGATCCTCCTGTCTGGTAACCTCCGCTGCTGCCAACACTTCCACCGGGGCTCCTATCACCGAGCGCCGGCGAAAGTGCTGGCAGCTGCGCAGACCTTCCCTGGCTGCCTCTCTGTGATCTGGGGATTATGGGACCAGTTAGGGAGATCAGAGATTTTGCATCTTAGATGTTAGCCACAGCTCCACATGGTCACCTCGTCACGTATTGAAGCAGAGCACTGCAACATGACTGCCTATCTCTGCAGGCAATGCCCCTGATCCTGCATTTGGCCCACCCCTAACCTCCCTAAAGTAGGTGTCCAATTTTAGGTACAGTATATGAACTGTTGGGCGTTATGCACTCTATTTGTTACAACAAATGATACATTTGATATTGCCTTTTGGTCCAGTGAGTCAGGGGGCCACCATTTATTTTGTACCCTCCATTGTCAAGGGCTCTAGAAATGTACAGATTAGCTGAAGGCAACTGGCAGTCTTGGCATCAGTTTACAATGGTTTAAAGTTGATCTGTTAACTTTCAGTATTGAATTTTAATCTCTTGCACAGTTATTTGTATTTTTTACTTAATCATAAAAGAAAAAATTACTTGGTTCTGTTACTGAAATATAATGAATGCTGACATTATGCCTTGCTGATTATGATCACTGTTCAAAAGATGCATCTATAAATACATCACACTAACAAGAATTGGTACTGCAACATGAAAACCCTCACTGGCTGCTTGTATCATTCAAGAAAAAGTCCAACTACAACAAGACATAGAAACAGACACAAAGAATTTGAAAGCAGATGAGAACCATTTGGCCCATCTAGTCTGCCCATTTTTCCTGATGTAAGAGATTTAAACTCTTAACCAGTCTTTGATCAGGTCCTATAGTGAGGGAAGCTTTATGGTCCCATACAGTGTTACTCTCCACCACTCCTATTGGCAGAATGTTTGATTTATCTACTACCCCCTGAGTAAAGTAGAACTTCCTTACGTTACTCTATAACTCTCTAGTTTTAGACCATGACCTCTTGTTCTAACATTGCTCCTCCTTTCAAATAAGCTTGCCTCCTGTATTTTGTTAAATCCTATGAGGGGCCATTAGGGACATTATTTTAGTTTTTTATTTCACTATATCATACAGTGAAACCCATATATCACATAGTGAAACGCATACAACATATAGTGAAACGCATATATCATATAGTGAAAAAAAAATGAAACGCATATATCATATAGTGAAACGGATGTATCACACACTGAAACGCATATATCATATATTGAAATGCATATACATACCTGGGAACTCTCCGGGTTTGACCCAGAGATTGCCGGGTGAGCGCTGCTCCTCCGGTTCTTCGGGTCAAGACCCGAATCCTCCGTGTCGCGGGGTCCTGACACGCCCGCTCCCCTCCCATTTTTTCTATTAAATGGGGGTGTTTCCCACTGCCGCCAGCGGGAACACCCCCGACGTCAGCAGGAACAGGCCTACGTGACCGCCCACTGACGTCATTGTGCTGTCCTGGCCGCGTCCTGCCGGAGCCGAGAAGTTCCCGGATATGCGCGTATATCATATAGTGAAACGTATATATCATATACTGAAATTGTTCATTTATCATATAGTGAAACACATATGTCATATAGTGAAATTATTCATATATGACATAGTGAAACAGATGGAGTGAAATTTGTATGTATATATATATATATATATATATGTATATGTATATATATATATACATACATACATACACACACACTGAACAAAACTCTTATATCATATAGTAAAACAGATGGAGTGAAATTTGTATGTATATAGACTGAAAAAACACTTATATCAAATAGTGAAACAGATGGAGTGAAATTTGTATATGTATATATATATATAGACTGAAAAACACTTATATCATATAGTGAAACAGATATATATATATATATATATATATATATATATATGTACACACACTGAAACTGGTCATCAGTCACATGATCATGACCCTGACAGGTTGACTCCGCCTCCTAAAGCTCACTTTGAACTTGCTGGTAAGCAATCTGTAAATATCTAGTGAAATAGTTTTACTGTCGTGCAATTAGTTTCATTGCTAATGCTTGTTCAAGATGGCATGATGCTATCATGTGAGTTTTTGGATGGGGTTTCTGGGGTGAGATGGGGCTTGCTTGTTTTGATCTTTTTTGGGCATGTGGAGTTAATGTTGGAAGTAGTGTGATGATTTTTGGGGTTTGTGGGGTGTTTGTTTTTATTACTTCAGGGTTTTTTATGAATTTTGCCATTTCATTATGTTTATCTTTTCATTAAAAAGAGATGTGTAATGTGGGTTTGAGGGGGGGTTTAACCCCTTAATGACAATTGACGGTCCGGGCACGTCATCCGAAAACGAAGGGTTAACGACAATTGACGTGCCAGGACCGTCAGGACTTTAAACAGGTGCAGAAAGCGATCTATGTTCGCTTTCTGCACCCAAATGGTGTTGCTGTAATGCCTTGACCTTGAGGCACTCAGCAACACCACGATTGGCACTAGGGGCTGTGTCTGGCCCCTCCCAGGTGCGTCAACGTCCGCCATACATTGTATGGCAGCAGACGCCCGTTTTAAAAGTGTGTAGGAGGCGATCAACGATCACCTCCTAAACTTCAATGGTGTTGCTGAAATGCCTCGATCAGGAGGCATTCAGCGACACCAAACACTTACCCCAGGACGGGCTGTGACTGCTCCGGAGAGTGATTTTCGCCAACCGCAAGAGGTCGGCCGCCCTGTAACAAAAAAAAAAATCAAGTTGATAAAGTATGCTAGATGGTCTCCAGACCCTCTAAAGAACTCTGGCTCCACTTGCAGGTTGAATACAGGTACTGCATTCAACCATGCAAGTCAATGGAGCCCAGCTTTCTAATCACAGTGTGATTAGTAAAAATAAATTAAAAATAATAATAAGAAAAAAATCGTTAAAAAAAAACAGTAAAACGTAAAAATAATTTCCCACTGATGTCACCGTATATATATATATATATAAAAATATATTTTCATGAGCAAGTCCGAAAATTAGCACATTAGTTTAAAACAATTCTCGCATGGAAAGAGTTCAAATACTGGCATATTAAATGCCCATGGGGTGTCTACTTTTAAAAAAATGTATGATTTGATGGGGTAAATTGAATTGGCCCGGTTCAACAATGTCCCAATTAACACGGGGGACATTGTTTTCTAATTTTCCAATTAGAAAAATGCACATGTCCCAAATGTGGCCTTTTAGTTCTACTCAGGAGATGTTGCTGAACACATATTGGGGTGTCGTGTGACAGCGACATATACCAGGAGGTGTAAATTCATACATAAAGTAGGTGTGTGGGGAAAAATACACACAAAAAATACTACTGCAAACTTGGCATGCACACATTTTACCACCAGCATTTTTTCAAAGTTTGCAGTAGTATTTTTTGTGTGTATTTTTGTATGTGGTATATACCACACATGAATGATTTTGCCTAGCTGTTTGGGGGGAAAAGGGCCACATTTGGGGCATGCACATTTTTCAATGTTGAACTTTGGCATTTGGAGATCGACTGCCCATGCCCTATTTGGTACATCTTTGAGCCAGGCCATTAAATTCTGGTATTTTAACTATTTGCATGCACGCATTTTACTATCAGCATTTTTTCAAATAGTTAAAATTTAATGGCCCAGCTCAAAGATGTACCAAATACGGCATGGGCAGTGGATCTCCAAATGCCAAAGTTCAACATTGAAAAATGTGCATGCCCCAAAGGTATCGCTGTACTCAGGAGATGTTGCTGAACACATATTGGGGTGTTTTATGATAGTGACATATACCAGAACCTGTTAATTCACACCTGAAGTAAAATGTGTGTGGAAAAAAAAAATGACTACCACAAAGTTTGGCAAAGACTGGTGGTAGAATTAGTGCATGGAAAGAGTTACAATACCAGCATTTGAAATACCCTGGGGTGTCTAGTTTTCAAAAATATATGGTTTTATTTGGCACATTGAAATGGCCGGGCTCAAAAATGTACCAAATAGGGCATGGGGCCCTTTTGCCCCCAAACAGCCAGGCAAAATCATTCATGTGAGGTATTGCTGTACTTAGTAGATGTTGCTGAACACGTATTGGGGTGTATTATTAACCTGTTAATTCATACCTGAAGTAAAATGTGTGTGGAAAAAAAATGACTACCACAAAGTTTGACAAAGACTGGAGGTAGATATAGTGCATGGAAAGAGTTAAAATAGCATTTGAAATACCCTGGTGTGTCTAGTTTTAAAAAATATATGATTTGATGGGGTAAATTGCATTGGCCGGCTTCAAAGATACCCGAAATGGCACATGGGGGGAAGAATTACCAGATTTGGAAAAAATGGCTTTGAAATCGCAAAACGCTACCTGTTCTTATTGCCCCATAAGGTGCAGAAAAAAAGCATAAAAACATTGGGTATTGCTAAACTCAGGACGAATAGTAGAATCTATTTAACAGATATTTCATTACCTTTTATAGATGAGTAAAAGATTTTTCAACTAAAAGTTAGAAAAAGTATATTTTTTTCAAAATTTTTCACCATATTTTACACTTTTTTTAATAATAATAATAAATAATATGATACAATCAAAACAATATCATCTAAAGAAAGCCCTTCTTGCCCTGAAAAAAAACAATATATAACTTGTGCAGGTTCAGTAAACGGGGGAAGAAGAAAATTACAGCTAAACACAAGCAGCACAGAAATGTTAAAACAGCCATTGTCACGAAGGGTACAAAAAATAAAATCAGCCTTTGTCACGAAGGGGTTAAACTAATTGGATTCGTTGGCAAATGTTGTCATTGTTGGAAATTTGCTGTTGAGACCTTCTTGTTGTGTTGGGTTTTTACATTTTTCTTTTCTTTTTCAGGCTCTGTGTAGGACTTGTTTTTGCAGATTTCTGTAACATTTAATAAATTCTTCCAGACACATTATTATTACTATTATTATCTTTTATTTATATAGCGCCAACAGTTTACACAGCGCTTAATACAATACATAAATTCAAGGGATATGACAAGACAATATTTAAGATTATTTCTAAAAGGTATGTGGTGCATTAACCATTCCTTAAATGTACAGAACACATGTGGCGTCGCTACAGGGGTCAAGGGGGGGTTATTCATTGCCCCCCCTGTTGTCCCCCCACCAAATTTGGAACCACATGTCCCGGATTCAATCCGGGACAGTGCACCTCACTGTAAGGGGCTGGCATCACCCACGAAGGTTATTGAGCCGGGCTGGCCAGCTGACTCAATTCTATTTCGGATCGACTGGGGTGGATTCTAAAAATGCCGCCCCCGTCGATTTGAAATTGAATTGAGTCAGCCGGCGCCGCTCAATAACATTTGTGGGTGGCATCAGCACGGCTCAATTACCTTTGTGGGGCGGTGCCAGCCCTGTTCAGTGAAGTGGGTGGAGAAAGTTGGCAGCGGGAACTCAGCAGAGTGCACTGTTAGGGCCTTATGTCCAGCTGAGCTTTCTGTGTGTAATTGTTTTGTTGTGTTTTATTGTGTGAGCTCTAAATACCAAGTGGGGGTTTATCTATACCTTTAATGCTGTGTTTTTATGTGAATTCCAATTGATCTATACCCACAAAGCTGTGTTTTTGTGTTATTCTATAGATCCATATCTGCTATGCTATGTTTCCATACATTATTTATGTATACCTGCAAATACAGGGTTTGTATGTCATATTTAGTTAATCATTACCTGCAGTGCTGTTTCAATGTATTTATTTGATCTATACCCTCAGTGCTGAGTTTACATGTGATTTGCAGTTGATCTATACCTGCAATGCTATGTTTCCATACATTATAATTGTATACCTGCAGGATTTATATGTCTGATTCTGTTTATTTGATTTATACCCTCAAGTGAATTTCAATTGATCTATACATGCAAAGCTGGGTTTGTATGTTAATGTGTTGATCTATACCTGCTATAGGCAGCAGGGTCTAATATATATATATATATATATTGGCGGCAGGGGCTAATATTAATATATATAATAAATAATATATTAAAGAAACTGCCAGTTCAGCTGTTATTTTGAAATCATATTTCAATTTCAAGTGATAAGTACTTATTATGATAGTTAAAAATGCATGTCTAACGCATATATGTGATGGGGCCATCACATAAATCAATAATAAGGGGAGGGGCTCGCTGGGGGCATTAATACAAATAGTGCTGGCTGGAGGAGATCATACATGGGTGTGGGGGCACCACATTAATCTATACTAAAAAGGGTGCTGGCTGAGGCATCAATACACAAGGGGCAAAAACACTAAGAGGGGTATCAACAACAATGCAGTGTGGAAATTTCATCCTGGTGTAGATGTGTCCTGCTGTTTGCATATTTTGGTTATAAGTGTAGCAAAGCCTGTCCTGGTGTGTGTGTATGGGTGTTCGTGTGGCAGAGCCTGTCCTGGTGTGTGTGTTTGGGTGTTCGTGTGGCAGAGCCAGTCCTGGTGTGTGTGTGTTTGGGTGTCGGTGTGGCAGAGCCTGTCCTGGTATGTGTGTGTGTATGTGTGTGTTTGGGTGTCAGTGTGGCAGAGCCTGTCCTGGTGTGTGTGTCTGGGTGTTGGTGTGGTAGAGTCTGTCCTGGTGTGTGTTTGGGTGTCGGTGTGGCAGAGCCTGTCCTGGGGTGTGTGTTTGGGTGTCAGTGTGGCAGAGCCTGTCCTGGTTTGGGTGGTGTCGGTGTGACAGAGCCTGTCCTGGTGTGTGTGTGTCTGGATGTTGGTGTGGCAGAGCCTTTTCTGGTGCATGTGTCTGGATGTTGGTGTGGCCGAACCTGTCCTGGTGTGTGTGTTTGTTAGTTAGTGTGGCAGAGCCTGTCCTGGTGTTTGTGTCTAGGTGGCGGTATGGCAGAGCCTGTCCTGGTGTGTGTTTGGTCATCTGTTTCCTAGCACTTGATTTACAGTAGGAACTATTTAATTTTTACTTATCCAGAGATAAACGCCCTCCTGAATTTGTAGTGACTTCAGGGGACAAAACTTTCAAGGAAATCATTTAGTGGAAAAGTTAAGGTATTGTGTTATTTATTTCAAGGATTAGTGACACTAAATTGTGGCTTCAGGCTTCCCATGTTAAAGTATTATGTTTGTCCAATAACAAAAGTATCATTCCATAGCACATTACTTTTGGGAATATTATATATATATATATATATATATATATGTGTGTGTGTGTTTCAGGGGTATGATTTAATGGTGGAAATTATTAATGCCCCCCAGTTTTGACTGTGGTATCTTATGTGCCCCCCCTATATATTGTTTCTAGAGTCGCCACCATATAGGGGGCACATGCACATAGTGAAATACAGTGGTACACTATAAATATAGGGACACATAGGGCGGTACATAAACAAAAATAAGGACATGGGGGGGCATAAACATAGGGGCCCACAGATGAACAAAATAAAAACATAGGTACATAGAGTCACACATATATACAGTTAGAGACAAAGATACACTCATAGGGACACAGAGGGACCAATACAAACACGAACACACAGGGTTACACTTGAAAAGTAGTTCATTTGCATATCAAAATACAGGTAATGTCATAGACAATTTCCTAATTCATGCATTTACTTGCATATCTGTTAATACAATGTATAGATTATTCTTCATCATTGTTTACTCTCTGTATTTACAGTATAAGCAATGAAGAGGTTGACTCACTCCCTTTTGATAACTTTATATTTATATCTTGGACGTCCCCGCCTGCCAGTCACTACCAAGCGAGGAACTGAGAAATGTTGGTCTCCAATAGGCGTCCTCCAATAGGATTTGAGCCTGTAAAAAAGTAAATGATTGATAAGTTAAATTATACAATTTATCTAGTATAGAACATAGTTCAGATATCTGAATTATCATAGAGTGCAAACAAACAATAATGCACGTAAAAATCTTAACTCATCTTCTAATTTCCTATTTAGATTTTCAATAATGTTGCAATCATTTGAGAAAGCATGTATTTGTACTGCAGACAAGCCTTGAATTCTAAAATATCATCTTCGGGGGGGGTGGCGCAATGACGTAACACGCTAGCGTGTCACGCTCACGGCGATGGAGTCAAGGGCGCGAAAGGCCCAGCAAAACCGGCGGTGTACTGTGGAGCAGCCACAACCGTAGCCGCAGCCGCAGCCGCAAAGAGTAAGACCTGTGGCAAGGGTCCGGGGGAGACTGTGAGGCGGATCCGAGGAGAGACCGGGGTCCGGATCGGACGAGTGGAGGAGCAGCTGCATGGTGATTGAGCTGGAGCTTGATGTCTGAGCTGGCTGATGCGGTGGAGGTAACGAATTCTTTGGCTGAGAACTGAACTAAATTAAACTGAACTGAACTGAACTGAAATGAATTGAACTAAATTGAATTAATCTGAACTGAACTGAATTGAACTGAACCGAATTGAACCGAACCAAATTCAACCGAACCGAATTGAACTGAATCGAATTGAACTAAACTGAATTGATCTGACCCGTTTTGAACTTCATTTGAAAGAAATTAGAACAAAACAGCATTAAAACAGAACTAAACCTGGACATATACAACCTGAGCTGAAGTCAGAGGGAACTTCTCTCAGCTGCAGGAGTTGTCAGACTGCCGGGGATCGCCGCCAAACCGCCAGGGAAGCCTGCCAGGGACCGTTGGACTGCCGGGGAAACCACCACCGCACCGCCGGAGAAAAGCGCCGCCAAACCACCTGAGGACAAAAACGTAAGTGGACCCACGAAGTGCCAGAAGTAACCGTTACTTCTGTACAGCGTCTTCAATGTTAGGCGCAGTAACATAGCTGTGGGAGGGAAATGTGTTAAATAACCTTAGCCCCTCCCACAACTACAGGCTAATATACATTAGCCTTCACATGTATCATATATTCATCAGCTTGGACCTGAAGATTTCCATTGAAAAAGAGTACAACGTTTCATCGATGCAGCTCCCTGAAGTAAAGCCTGGTACCAGATGCATCTTGAAAGAACGCAAAAACGTGTTCAAGAAATTTTGGAGCAAGCCAGAAAGCTGTTTATTTCAAGTTCCATTACAAAGAGTAATTGAGCTAAAAGACTTATTGTCGCATGAATTGCTGCCTTGGTGCGTACAGCCATAGGTGCAGTTGTTGCAACCAATATGTCTGCCGCAAATTCTGTTTCTGTTCAGACTTTGGAAAACGAAATGTGTGGATTAAAAAGGGAAATCAATTAATTATCGGGAAATGGAAAGACAGAGATAGTATCTAGTAGACTTAATGGTTATGGTGAATGATACCATTCTGATCACAAATATGCACTCTAAATTAATCTCTCACTCCATAAATCTGCACCAAAGTCACAAACAATTCAAACGTGAACTTTTGTTTATGCACGACCCGATAACATTCCACACACTTTTATTTTTGGATGAAGTGCAATCTGGAATGACTGATTTGACCGAAGGACACATTCCTTTATATTTTGAGTCAGATTACATAATTCGTACCATGATTAAAAAAGTAGATGGGGACAAAGTAAAACCTATATAACTGAGTCTTACCTATGAAATGGGAAGTGCTCTTCCTCTTTACATCAAGCCAGAGCATATGGAAATATGTTTCGTATTGTCAATTCCCTATGTGACACCACAGAATATTTTTCAGTTGAAAACTATATATAATGGAAGGACGATATCCATGTAAAAATCCAAACTCCGGATATTTTGGCTTTTCTTTTGAGCACCATACCATATTCCATAACCATTTTGACAGATTGTGTCAAGTTCAAAGACAATAACTTTCAGTGTGATGGGAATCTTTTTATATATGATTCTACCAATGCTTTATGCGAAATTAAGTACACTAAACATGGTTCTGAAAAATGTTAAGTAACTATGGCAAAAACTGGTGACAATGCCCCAGTAGATGCCATTTGGTGTCAATGGTTGGCCAGTACTCTGTATAAAAATATGAGTGTATTCCAGAAAGATCAAGCGACCAATAAGATTACCTTACCGTCTTCAGTGTCACTGATCAAGGTACCTCAAGACTCACGTATCACCATAGGTGATGTTACTTTGTTAAACGTGAGTACCAACGTATGGGAAAGGGAAGTTCAAATGGTTGATGCATTAATCCAGATCACAAATATCTACTTGACCATAGGCCTAACCATACTATACAGATGTCTATAAAAAAATAGTATTCCTGTTGACACAGCATCATAAACGTTATTGATTGATTTTCCTATAGTGGAATAATTTTTGGTTCACAGATTGTAAAAATTGTAATCTAGTTACTCATTCTTAGCGTAAAGTTTTCATTGATGACTTCTCTTACAGGAGCAAGAGTGTTCCAATTGACGTGTGACGCCCCTGCAAGTCCAATTACGGAAATAGCGATTTGAAATCATTAATACGCCATCTGACATTTGTTTAGATCATTCCAAACCAAAGTGGATTTTGCTTTGATTATGTCAGATAATTTAGGCTGAAAAGTAAGTGTAGTATATTTTAGTATATTACACTCACACAAACACAAAATGAAGTCTTGTTTGCTTTACAGTATCTCACATTTTTGTAAATATTTTATTATATCTTTTCATGTGAAAACATTGAAGAAATGACACTCTGCTACAATGTAAAATAGTGAGTGTACAGGCATTACAACAGTGTAAATTTGGTTTTCCCATCAAAATAACTCAACACACAGCCATTAATGTCTAAACCTTGGCAACAAAAGTGAATACACCCCTAATTGGAAATGTCCAAATTGGGCCCAATTCACCATTTCCCCTGCCCGGTGTCATGTGGCTTGTTACTGTTACAAGGTCTCAGGTGTGAACGGGGAGCAGGTGTGTTAAATTTGGTGTTATCGCTCTCACACTCTCTCATACTGGTCACTGGAAGTTCAACATGGCACCTCATGGCAAAGAACTCTCTGAGGATCTGGTCCCTGGTCGAGAAAGTGGCACAGTTCCCCTCACCAAACCCCTAGCTATGCCCGTAGAAGCCAGTACCCCAGACTGTCCCCTGATTTCCTGAGTGTCCTGGGAGAAGCCCTCTGAAGTCCCCGTTGACCTGGTAGAGGCACCGTTCCCGACAAAGCGAGGACGCCAGAGGGGCTGCCGAGTTCCCTGGGTACTCTCATTAACCTGTCGCCAGCCCTGGCTTCTATCCCTGTTTTCTCCTCTGAATTGTCCTCTGAGTCCCTGAGTATCCTGGGAGAAACGCAGGTCCCTGTTCCTATGTTCCTTGTACCTATGTTCCTTGTCTCCCCAAGATTCCCGCAGACACAAAGAAGAGAAGAGAGTGGCAGTAAAATGTAGACGAAGGCAAAGACACACACCATGAAGATCTTCGTGATTGTCTTCGTCTTCTAATCTCCCTGATCCCTTCCCCATCTAGCCTACCTTATCTTCGCGGCATCGCAGGAATTGACGGAAGCGGAAGGTTCGCCGTCAGGGGTTACAGGGCCGTGCGAGTGAGCCTATTGGTCGCCTGTAGGGACCTCCTCTGGCATTAACCAATTGGTTGATGCCAGAGGAAGACCCTACAGGTGACCAATAGGCTCACTCGCACGGCCTTTTTAACTCCTGACAGCAAACCTACGGATTTTCGCTCCCGTTAACCTCTACGATGCTGCGTTAAATAGCAGGAGCAGAAATCGGTAGGTTAAAGGGCCGTGCAAGCGACCAAAAGGCTCACTCGCACAGCCCCTTACCACTGGTTGCAGAAATAAATAAATAAAACAACCTGGGACCCTGCTGCAACAGTTAAATGTCCGACAAACTTTTTTTTTCTATTTATTTTGGGGGGTTTGCATTAAACTGTTAGACGAAAGTATCACGGGAATACATTTTATTTGAATAAATGCAAATGAGCACACTGCCGCATATGGCTAATATATCTTCGGGCAGAATGCTGCCATCTATTGGTAAGATACATTGAGTAGCATAAAAACGTTGGATTTCAAGCATATGGAACAATGCTACTCAATGTATCTTACCAATAGATGGCAGCATTCTGCCCGAAGATATATTAGCCATATGGTAGTGTGCTCATTTGCATTTATTAATTATTCAAATAAAATATATTCCCATGATCCTTTCGTCTAACAGTTTGCAAGTTCGACAGAATTAATGTCAGCGAGTGCGGACATTTAACTGTTGCAGCGGGGAGACCAGCGGATCATGGGAATATATTTTATTTGAATAATTAATAAATGAAAATGAGCACACTACCATATATGGCTTATATATCTTCGGGCAGAATGCTGCCATGTATTGGTAAGATATATTGAGTAGCATAATAACTTTGGATTTCAAGCATATGGAACAATGCTACTCAATGTATCTTACCAATAGATGGCAGCATTCTGCCCGAAGATATATTAGCCATATATGGTAGTGTGCTCATTGGTTGCCAGCAGGGCGCCCCTGTTGAGTTGCTCATACGGACATTTAAACTCCTGGCGCCAGAGCTGCTGCGGTATGCGTTAACCCCATATTAACCCCGTATTAACCCCTTAACTGGAAAAAAACGAAGAAAAAACAAACACGAAGAATGCCCACGAATATTCGCCCGACGAGAAGACAGGAACGGGCGAATATTCGCGGAATACGAAGATTTTTTTTTGCTGAAGACGAGCACGAAGAGGAAGAGCCCCCTGGAGCCCAAGTCTATTAACAAGCAATTGAACAGTTGTACCTAATAAAGTGGCCAGTGAGTGTATAGCTTTTATAGGTGAAACTGAAAATGTTTCCTTTTTTCTAATTTTATTTTCCATATTTTTAGGGTAAATCAAATTTTATTGTATTTTCGAACAGTAGAGGGAGGGATAGAGAAAGGAAAAAAGGGAGGGGGGGGAACATAGGTAGCATCACAGTAGATTACAGGAGTGGTTCCCAGCATGCCGCCGAGTAACAAAAGACGGGCCATGATGAAATGCAAGAACAATATCACACGGAATGACATATGCAATACCAACGGAACAAGGGACCAGGCACATGTCCCTCAAAAAGAGGATACAGCATGGAGGAATCCAAAAGCACACAGGTGAATATTAACACAGGTTCCAGAACAGCAGAGCAGGTGGACACCATGTAGTAGTGTAACGTGTGTGAGGCAGATGGGCGAAATTAGGAAAATGAAGGCAGCATCCGCAGGATAGCAGAAACAGCACAAGTGGACCATGAGACAAGGTCCAGGACCAGCGGGTCAAGCGTGTGAGAAAGAAGGAGCCCAGTAGCACATAGGAAAGGGCTCATAAGAGGATAGCAATTGTCGTGGCACTGCGAGACCAGGAAACCTGACCACGGAGCAACAGTGACACAGAGGGGAGGGGTAGGAAGGATAAGGAGTGGGAAGGAGAGGGAAAGGAGAGAAAAAAATTAAAAAAAAGGGGAGTAAGAAAGGGAAGAGAAAGAAAGAAGAAAGAAAAGGAGGGGGAATCCAGGAGAACTGGCGAGACAACAAAAGTAGCGGATTTAGGTAAGCAGAGAGCGAACCAGGGGACCAGACAAAGTCTAACCAATAGTACCACATTTTCTGATATCTCTCAGCAGACCCTGTGGCCGAAAGGCCACCTGTATCTGTTCCACCCGAAGGATCCACTCCTTGGTAGTAGGGGGGAGCAGGATCACCCCAGTGCAGGGGGACCAACGCTTTAGCTGCCGTGAGGAGGTGACGTACAACCGACTTCCGGAACCAGGACGCCGAGTACGGGATGTGATGAAGAAGAAAAAATTCTGGTGTAAATGGGATATCTCTATCAGTAAAATGAGCTAGCTGGCGATGAATAGATTCCCAGAAAGGAACGATGCAGGGACAGTGCCACCACAAGTGCAGAACAGAGCCCGGGGCAGCATCACACCTCCAGCATTTGTTCGGAATGTCAGGGTGATATACGGACGTAACAGAGGGGGGCCGGTACCAACGTGCAAGCAATTTATATGCCATCTCTTGATCTCTGTTACTCCTGGAGCAGTGGCGGGTGAGGGCACAGATCTTCCCCCATTGCTCTGAAGAGAGAACAATCTGAAGCTCAGACTCCCACTGCCCCATAAACGGGGGGTGTTCAGGGTTGGAGGCCTCAAGGAGCAGGCCATAGAGACACGAGATACCGTGAGCAGGGAGTGAGGGCGCTGCGCAGAGGTCCTCAAACCGTGTGAGGGCACGCAACACATTGTGCTGAGGAGTCAAGGAGCGAAAGAAGCTGTGCAGCTGAGCATAGTGGAATACATCAGTGAAAGAAGGAGGCGAACGGGTAGCAAGCCGACCCAACGGCTTAAGACCCTCTGTAGTCACAAAAAAGCGTATGTCAGACCTCTCCGCAGGAGGAGACGAGGGGAAGAGGGTGGCACCCACCCCAGGTGGAAAGTCAGGATTATCCCGAACAGGAGTCAAAGGGGAGGGGATAGAAGACAACCGGGACTTCAATAGAATGGAGAGCCACTCTTTGAAGGTAGCATGAATAAAAGGGTGGGGCAGCGCCGCACATCGAGCCGTCGGAATGGAAAGCCAGGGCAGTACCCTCGCAGGAAAACCCAGCAGGGTGGACTCAACCTCAACCCATTGCTTATGGCCCGGGAGATGATACCACTCCAACAGTCGGAGCAGGTGGCAGGCCCTATAATAAGAGCGTGGACAAGGCAAGGCCAGCCCACCTGGGGGCTTAGGCAAAATCAGAGTGGTGAAGCGGATCCGGGGGGTCCGCGAGTTCCACACAAATCGCATGAAAGCCGCCCGGAGGGAGGCGAAGAAGGAAGCAATAGGGAGGGTCTGAAAGAGACATAATACACGGGGCATGATATTCATTTTAATCGTATTTATCCTGCCAACCCAGGAGATTGTTAACCGCGTTCACGATCGAAGATCAGCTTGAATGACAGCCAGTAGAGGCGCGAAGTTATACAAAAAGAGCTGGGTGAAGTCGGGAGACAGCCACACACCCAGGTATTTAAGCTTGGAGCAACAGTGAAGGGAAAGTGAAGGGAAACGAGGATTTCAAAGGAGAAGCAACGGCAGGGGGTCAAATTTACGTTGAGGATCTCTGATTTGGAGGCGTTGATTTTGAAGTTGGTAAGCTTACCATAGATTGGGGAGGGTAATGGTGGGCCGGGTGACAACAAACAAAAGGTCGTCAGCGTAGCCCAGAACCTTATGATGAGTCCTCCCAACCTGAAGCCCGTTGATATCCGGGTTCATCCTAACGGCCTGAAGGAACGGCTCTGAAGCGAGCACGAAGAGAAGCGGGCAGCCGTGTCGAGTCCCATTCCGGATATAGAAGGGATCGGAGAGGGAACCATTGACACGGACGCGAGCCGAGGGAGTGGTATACAAAGAGCCTATCCAGGCGAGAAGGCCAGGGCCAAAACCCATATGGGACAGGGTGGACAGCAAGAAGGACCAGTCCACCCTATCGAAGGCCTCTTCCGCGTCGGTGGATAACAGCAGAGTCGGAGCGGAGGTATGCTTTGCATAGTGCATAAGGCTCAAGGCCCTGATAGTGCTGTCCCGAGCTTCCCGGCCAGGCACAAAGCCAGTTTGATCGGGATGGACCAAAGAAGTCATGAAGGGCTTCATCCGATTGGCCAGAATCTTCGTGAAGAGCTTCAGGTCCACGTTCAGCAAAGAAATGGGACGATAGCTGCCACACAGCTCAGGATCCTTACCCTCCTTGGGCACCAGGGCGATCAAGGCCGCCAGAGTGTGATCGTGGATGCGACCACCATGCAAGATGGAGTTGAAAGCCTCTACAAAGTGGGGACCCAAAGGCTCACGGAACACCGAGTAGTATCTCAAGGAGAGCCCATCGGGGCCGGGACATTTCGCAGACTTTAACAGAGGATTTAAGGGCCAGGACAACCTCCGGTAAAGAGATTGAAGAGTCAAGAAGGGCAGCCTCTTCTACTGTCAGTTTCTTACCGATCGTCCTATCCAGGTATGAATGAAGTTCTGTCGAGACCCCTGGTGGGTGCTGGGAGGGCACGGCAGAGCGAAGGTTGTACAATCCCTTATAGTAATCCCGAAAGCATTTGGTGATATCCGAGGGTAGAGAGTGGGACAGGCCATCAGGAGAGCGGAGTTTGGAGACATACGTGGATCTCCGACCCGCACGAAGCGCACGGGTCAAGTATTTACCTGTCTTATTGGCATGTTCATAGAACAAGGCCCTGGATTTCAGAAAGGAGCGCTGCATTTCAGAGTTAAGAAGAGTGGTCAGTTCGCCGCGTAGGGATAAAAGGAGCTGAAGATCATTACTAGACAGAGAGGTTTTGTGAGCCTGTTCAGCCAGAACTATTTGCTGGTAGAGTTCCTCTACCCTCTCCGCCTCGCGGCGCCACCGCAGAGAGCAGGCACTAATAAAGTGTCCCCTGACCACACATTTGTGAGCCTCCCAGACAGTCAACTTGGGGGTCTCGGGAATCAGGTTGTCCTTAAAGAAATTCTCAAGGACCTGAGAAGTGTCAGTGCAAAACGCCGCATCAGAGAGAATGGACTCGTTAAAGCGCCAGGAACGCACGGAAGGACGGGTCAGAGGAGAAGCCAATGAGATGGAGAGGGGAGCGTGATCGGACCAAGTAGAGATCCCGATAGTGGACCGGCGCAAAAGTGGTGCGAAGTGAAAGGGGAGGAAAAAGTAATCAATACGGGAGTAGGAGCGATGGGGCGTGGAGAAAAAGGTATAATCCCGGTCAGCAGGGTGAAGAGCCCTCCAACAGTCAACTAGTTTGCAATCTGTGAGAAGAGAGACAATTCTCTTAGTGACATGACAAGGAGTCCACGTACTGCCCGCGGAGGTGTCAAATGCAGGGTGCAAAGCCACATTAAAGTCTCCTCCAAGGATCAGCAACCCCTCCTGAAAGCTATCAAGCTCGCGAAGAACGGCATGCAGGGCGAGATGCTGCCCCCAATTAGGCAGGTAAACGTTGGCAAAGGTGTAGACCTGTTGCAAAATCGTACCTTTCACTAGCAAAAATCGCCCCTCTGGATCTACCCGAGAATCCAGTTCCTGGAAAGGAACTCGACTGGAAAAAAGCACCTCCACCCCTTTAGTTTTAGCGAGAGGGTTGTTACTCAGAAACACGGTAGGATAGAGCCGGTTGTGAAGCCTGCACAAACGTGATATCAACTCGTTGCTTTTTGAGCTCCCGAAAAAGGGTGGAACGTTTCTCAGGGGTGTTCAGACCACGGGCGTTGATAGAGAGAAGAGTCAGCTCACCAGGCGCCGGAGTCGACTTTGCAAAGAGGAGCAAAGCAAGAAAAAGAAGTACAAAAAAATAAATAAATAAAAAAAAATTTAAAAAAAAAAGGAGAAAGAAGGAAGAGAGAAAGGCGGAAGGGAGAGAAGATAAAAAAAAAAAAAAAAAAAAAAAAAAGGGGGGGGAGAGGAGGAGGGACTAAAAAAAAGGGAGAGGGAGAAGGGGGAGGGAACGGTAACGAGGGGGAAAGGGAGAGGAAGGGGACAAAGTAGACACAAACTACGCCTGCCAGGGACCACTGCCTGGCAACCAATGGCGTCACTGTGTAGGGGAAGGGTCTACCACAACCGATTGGGTAGAGCCGCAATCAAGGACAAACAAGAACTGTAAAAATAAACATAAATGGAGACTCAGACGCCACAAAAAAAAGAAAAAAGAAAAACCCTAAAGACGTATACCAGGGAATCACAGAACGCATACCAGCGAAACATCATAGAACGCCATGCCGTCACGAAACCCAGCAAAACAAATTACATAATTGAGAGCATACATATAACCATCAAGCAAACCATCCGTAACGACCAACATCGATCGGCAGTCCAGGGAAGAGTAGTTACGCAGGGGAGAGAAGTAGCAGAACAACTGGAAGGACGTGCGTCATCGCCAAGGAGAGGACCCCGGCAGGTAAACGTGACGACAGCAGCGGATCCGTCCGGAACACTTGTATATGCGGTGTGATGTATGAGGTCGCAGCGTCACAAATAAACAGAGTTACTCACGACCACCTATTCCTCTATGGTGCCTAGGCGGCAAGAGATGGGAATGGGAGTGGGAGCACCGCAAGGGGAATTCCGTCGCGTGGGGTGAGGGCGAGGAGGCCGTTGAGGTCGCGGTCGGGGGAGCAAGGTTGCACCGAGGGCCGCATCCATGTCGACCCAGTCCGAGATCTGCAGATCCGGCAAGCCAAGGTGTTGTAGAACATTAGGGACGTCGTGATGGTGTCTGATGGTGAGGGACCGGTTGTCAAACCTGATCACCAGGGCAAAGGGATGACCCCAACGGTACGGGATCTGGAGCCTCCGCAATTCGGACGTCAACGGTGCTAGGGCTCGCCGTGCCTGCAGGGTGAGGTCCGACAGGTCCTGAAAGAAGGATATCTGGTGACCTTGCAGCGCCCAGGTTCCAAGTTCCCGGGCTTTAGCCATTATGGCTTCCTTCAGGCGAAAGTCAGACAGATGGCAGATGATATCCCTCGGTAGTGCTCCCAGTCCGCCCCTAGGACAAAGAGCATGGTGCGCTCTGTCTATCGGGGTATCAGGTGACCGTCTCAGGAGGCCGTTGAAAGGCTCGGTAAGTATCGCCAGGACGTCTTCAGGGGTGTCCAACTCAGGCACCCCGCGGACACGTATATTCTGCTGGCGGCCCCGGTTGTCTATGTCTTCTATACGACGACGAAGCTCTCTCAGGTAAGCTGTGTGGCGGTCACTCGCCTGTTAAGCATGTGTCGTGGCGCGGAGATGGCGGGAAGAGGAGTCCTCTAGGACCAGGACCCTCTGTTCCAGCGAAGACAAGTCTGCGCGAAGAGCCGAAACTTCATCACGCACCACTTGTTTTAGTTCCGTGATGAGCAAGGAGAAGTCAGACTTCCAGGGTGCGGAGGAGAAGAGCTGCAGAACCTCCGGAGGATGAGATGAGGAGAGCGGTCGTGCCGCAGAGGCGGAACTGGCAGGCGATGCAGCCTCATGGTCATCAGGGGCCTGCGAGGCCAAGTCCGCAGAAGTCCGGAAATATTCCCTCAAGGATGCCGAGGACGACCGAGAACGCTCACCCGGGGTGGAGGAGTCCGTGGCTACCTTCCGTGAGCGGCCCATGGCAGATTTGGAGCAAGAAGGCAAGAAAAATGTGCGAGCGGCGGCGGAGCAGTCAAATCATGTGGCCATCTTCCTCGGCGGTCAGACACGCCCCCTTTTAGATATTTTTAATACTAAAGGATGGTTTATATATATAATTATTACTTCAAAGGAAATAAGCCCTACTTGTGCTGAAAAATATATGGGGGGTGCACTAAGTGAGTTAGTGGGTAATCAGAGTTGAATAAAGACATAGCAAAAGCACAAAAACTGCTCTGGTCATTTAGTGCAAATAAGGTAAAAAATTTATTTTCTTATCATAAACCGGTCAAATATATTACTAGGCATATGTAACCATAATATTTCACCCATAATCCACATCTAGAACATTGTTTATACCCATATTCTTATCAGAGACATGCTACTTAACATGTATAACCAGGGGCGGGCTGGGCCGGGGGGCCAGCCAGCAGACGAACATTCAAAGCAGCCGCAAAGTTCAAAACTAAGAGCTGAACTGGCGGCCGTGCCGGTAGCGTACCTGGTGGGGGCGGTCCGCCCCGGGTGCCGCTCATCTGAGGGGTGCCGGCACACCACCAGAAACGATGCGCGCAGCATGATGTCAAATCCCGGCACACAACACTGAAGCCACGCCCACCGTCTTCCGCGCTCAGTGAACGGAAGGAACACAGAAGAAGAGGAAGAATGAAGAGGAGGAGGAAAAGTGACAGTGACAGAAGAAAAGGTAGGAAAATATTCAGGGAGAGTGGATTAGTAAGTGTGTGAGAGTGATGGGTGTTATGCTGTAGTTTATGCTGAATGTTTGTGAATGAGGGTTTCAGATAGTATGGATGTGTAAGTGTGGGGGGATAGCATGGCATAGGGAGGCTGTAATCACATTCCTATCATAGTGTAGTTCATCAAAATAATTGTGTATATATATATATATATATCTAAACTACAGCATAACACCCATTACTCTCACACACTTACTAATCCACTCTCGCTGAATGTTTTCCTACCTTTTCTCTGTCACTGTCTTCGTTCTTCCTCTTGGCTCTTCTTGATATGACATCAAATCCCGATGAACAGCATCAGTTGCCGCGTGCGTAGCAGGATCGAAGTTCTGCATTAACAGACCTCCCGTTACCTTGATTGACTTTAAACCGGGTAGAGGGAGATCCTTGATCTCCCCAACCGTGCCTGCTCCTCCTGCTGCGGACATTTCTGTCAGTATCTGGAGGGGTGCCGGCATAGTTGCACCCCCCCTGAATAGCGGCACCCAGTGCGGACCGCCCCCACTACATACACTAATGCATCTTGTCCACAAAAAAGATGCCAGCTCCTGCTAGTGATATAGACGGTCTCATGAAACCTTTTTTAAGGTTGTCTACAATGTAGTCATTTAGGACATTCAGTTTCGAGTCAGAAAAACTGTCTATTCGCCAAAAAGGTATGTAGGCTCCTGGTAAAAGGATTATTGGACAGTATGGATGATGAGGGTATAAGGTATCTGCCCCTTTTTTTTCAAACACATCCAGGTAAGGTGTATACACTTGTGATAACATTGGGGATTTAAAATTGGTGTACTCATTTGCAGGAACAGAAAAGGAAGTACTGATATTCTAACTCTGCAAAATTCAGTTCAATATGAGGAAGTAGGTTTGAGGGTTCATAAATTCCAATTGATAAATGGATTATGGAGCCTGAGCCAAGGGAAAAAGAGGAGAATCAACCACTTTAAAGTGTAGGTCTTCTTGAGGATTGTGTCCCAGTGAAACGGTCAGCGTTATAGTCTCAGAGTTAATTGGACCAGACTTTAGAGAACTCTTTTCAACCAATTGAACGTGAAGGTGTAAGGTTTTTTTTTTGTAGGGATATTGTGTTGGTCTACCAGAGCACAGTCTACAATATAACTTCTCGCCCCGCAATCAATTATGGTGGTTATACAGATTATTTTATCAAATTGTAAATTAAGGGAAACAGTAAGTTGTTGTAGACCTTGGATAGAGTATTGGATAACATAGTGATATCCTTAACCACTGAGAATTTTGGCTTGGCCTTGCAATCCTTCATGAACATGACCCCTTCACCGCAGTAAAAATATCATGTTCTATTTAGCAGGTTTTTTCATGACCCTGGGGCACCTGGGTTGCGCATCACGAGTTTAACCACACATCTAGCTGGTTAACACTTGCACCATGCCAGCCCATTAAACAACCACCACAGCCAGAGGATGTGACCCCCTTTTCATCTCACTGGCCCTTTCAAGACCGGTTTGGACATCCAGCAGCCAGATGTCCAGATTGACATCCAATAAGCGAGTACCATCCTGCCCAAACAGACCCAAACGACCACCTTCCAACTCCCCGTGCTTCACAACAATCCCACCACGAAAAGCCATGAAACAAGAAATGGTCTTATTGACTTGCATCCTCGCCAGAGTGGGAAATGGCATCCTGCCACCGATCCAGAGGAACAATCTCTGACCAGACAGACGGATAGGCTGCGCAAAATTGCTGCAAATCGGCTTTAATATTAGCGACCAACGACCTAAGGGGAACCTGCCTAAATTGTTACCCCCAACATGAAGCACCCCGTGTACCCTGACATGCCTGGCCATCTCCCGGGACACCCTGTCCCACCTCACACGTCGGAAAGTCAGCACACCTCCACCCAGGCCCGGACTGGGACAAAAAATAGACCGGGGCATTTAAGCCTGAGCAGCCCATTTTTATTTATTTATTGTTAAAGCCCACCCTTTATGTACCATCTTTGCATTTACTCACTCATTCACACAAATCATTAACACATTCATTAATGCAGTCTCACAAATCATTCAAGCAATTCATCCACACATGAATTCATTAATTGTCATACGCATTCACACTACCCCCTCTCGCTGTAATGGCCGGGAATGGTCAGGATCAGTAACTGAGGATCCACAGTGCAGAACCCAGACACAAACCAGAACAGGCGTCTGGGACACGGGTATAGCAGTCCACAAACGAAGCTGAGGTCAAGGATTGGAGAAGTCAGGATAGCCGTGAGATGTAGCCGAGGTCAAGGATTGGTGACGTCAGGATAGCCGTGAGACGTAGCCGAGGTCAGAACCAGAACAAACAGGATAACTGAGAAGCACAAGCAGAGCCCAGAGAACAAGCAATGAATCTCTTTGACAGGCAGCCAGTGGACAGCTAAGGAGCCCTAAAATAGGCCCCAGGCAGATAACCCCGCCCCAAGCCAAGTGCACAAATAGATGGAGAAATGGCCTGCACATGTGTATACTGCCACAGGAGTAAATGGTCGGCTATCATTGGAGTGGCCTGCGCATGCGCAGGGTCCGACAGCATCTGCGGGAGGTTGCTGCAGCCGTAGCCATCGGTAAGGTGGTTACACTCCCTGTCTTATCTGCCCCTTCTCACTATGTTCCCCCTTTTCACTATGTACCTGTGACGGATCGTCCTGTGCCCCAGACTGGACACATCCGCCCGTCGGCTCCTTCCCTCTCCCAGTAAGCGGACATGCTGTGGCTGTCCGAAGAAAGCAGTCACAGACCAGCACTTCCCTCAATCATGAGACAGAACTTCATGCTTTGAGGTTAAAACAGAACTCTCTTTATTACAAACACACAGAACTTATATACAATCTCCATTCACTGTGCACCGAACCCAACCCCCAATCCTATCAACCACATCCCATCACAAATCCCATCAGCCACATCCCCTCACAAATCCCATCAGTATACAGGAGATGTATCAAGTGAGGGGATTAAGGGATACAATGGGTTCCCCCACCTGTGTTATCCCCCCTGTAGTGCGGGTGCTGTCTGGGCAGACAGGGCTGTGCTGGCTGATTAAGAACCCCAGCCGGATTATAGGATCGTCTCTTTGACGGCTGGAGCTGCAGCCACATTCAAACCGGGTACACATAAATATAATTATAATAATAATAACAGTGAAGATCAGACATGGTTCTTCACATTACTCCCCTCTTGTGCAAACGTCCGGCAGACACAGCCAGATCCCTAACGGATCGGCTTGGGGATGACCGGGCCTCTACTGTCTCTAGTCCTGCGGGGTAGGGAGAGCGGGCGTGCGGCCTCTGGGGCACCCTGGTAGCCCCATGTCAGTCACCCAGGCTCCTAGGCCTGGCCCGTAGTCAAAGGGTAAGAGGCCAGCCCAGAAGCCTCTCCAGTGGGCAGCCCTCTTTAGTCTCCTCTGCAGGCATGGGAGACCTTTCTCCAGGGCTTCCTTTCCCCTCTGGGCACTCAGCTCAGACTCGGCTCCCTCCCAACCTGATGGAACCCTCCCATGGTTACCCTGACTACGGGCTTGTCCCGAGTCAGCTCCACATTCCCCCACCCAAACAACAAGAGCCCACTCCAAAGCAGCAGCAGTTTCACTTACCCCTACCTGGCTCTCCGAGCTGGGGCTCGTTTTGCCCACTGGACCATGCCGCTGGGGAGGGTCGCCGCCTGCGTCCCCTCCTGGATGCTCGTGCTGGGGACAGCCAGATAATGGGGTTGTAAGCAGTGCAGGGCAGAAGTCAGCGACTCTCTGCCCGGTTGCCAGTGCTTCTGCTGGTGCAGGGAACGGTGCTGGGCAGAGAACAACGTCACTCTGCCCTGTGGCCAGCTCTTCCGCTGGTGGTTCCCTGCTAGCAGGTGGGGACCCTTCGCTGTGGGGCGGGCAGAGGCCAGCAGCACTCTGCCCTGTTGCTGGCGTTTCAGCCAGAGCGAGGATTGCTGGTGCAGGACAGAGGTCGGCGACGCTCTGCCCGGTTGTCAGTGCTTCTGCTGGTGCAGGGAATGGTGCTGGGCAGAGAACAGCGTCACTCTGCCCTGTGGCCAGCTCTTCCGCTGGTGGTTCCCTGCTAGCAGGTGGGGACCCTTCGCTGTGGGGCGGGCAGAGGCCAGCAGCACTCTGCCCTGTTGCCGGCGTTTCAGCCAGAGCGAGGATTGCTGGTGCAGGACAGAGGTCAGTGACTCTCTCTCCGGGTGCCAGCACTTCTGGTTGGTCCTCGTTAGCCGGCGGGAACACTGTGCTGGGGGATGAGCAGAGGCCAGCAGCACTCTGCCCCGTGGCCGGCTCTTCTGCCGGTCTGGCATTTTGCGGTGCTGAGCAGAGGATCGCGTTGCACTGCCCTGGTGGGTCCCTGCTAGCAGGCAGGGACCTTTCACTGTGGGGCGGGCAGAGGCCAGCGGCACTCTGCCCCGCTGCCGGCGCTTCAGCCAGAGCAGGAGGGGCGCCTGTTGTCTGCGCTTCTGCCGCCTCTAGTGGAAACCCATAGACCGCTGCCTCAAATTCCGGTGACTGCATGCGGTCCATAATCGCCCGGAAGACTTCCTCCCAAAAGTGATTGCCCACTTTCACCTCTTCGGGCTCTGGCTGCAATACCAGGGGCAGAGTGGCTGAACCTTCAAGTCCGGAGGCTTGGCAATTACAGTGAGCGGCCTCCGGAGCTCGCTCTGTGACATCTGTCGGCTCACACTGCAAGGCGTAGCTCCCCTCGAATAGCGCCACGTATTCTGCCTCGAGGCACCATTCTCTGTCTACTAGTCTCTCAAGGTCTTGGCTGAGGTCACTTGTTGCAGTGGGCGGCAGGGCTCTCCGGCGCTTGTCACTAATGTCCCACCATCGGTCCATGTTTCCACTGCCAAAGAAACCCCTTTCCTCGAATGCCTCCCACAACAGGCCAGGCCCGCCAACATCCATCCCTTCCGGAGAATGGGGCTTTCTGGATTTTCGCTGCGGGCCTCGGGCTTCCCAGTATATGGCTCGGTACTCCTCTTCGAGCCCAATCTCCTGTCGGACCAGCCTCTCTAGCTCTGCAACCTCACCTGGAGACGCAGGTCCCCCGAACAAGTAGAGTTCACCTGGTCCCTGATTCGTTGTTCTAGGGTGGGCAGATGTGTACCTTGGTGGGCGCTCCACTTTTCTAGGGCCGCTCTTCATCTCACGAGCCGGGCTCGGATCTGTCTCTCAAACTCCCATACTGGGGTCTCCGATTCGAGGGTCTCGACTCCCCTCCAAGTCACCCCGCATCCCGGTGACTGTTCAATCCACTCCATCTGTGGATCCGTTTGGCTCTTCCTCACCAGGGTATAACTTTGCTCTGCGGCTAGTTGCTTTGGTCCGCTCTGGTCTGGAAGGAGTAGATCCCACCGCTGCCACCAATGTGACGGATCGTCCTGTGCCCCAGACTGGACACATCCGCCCATCAGCTCCTTCCCTCTCCCAGTAAAAGCGGACACGCTGTGGCTGTCCGAAGAAAGCAGTCACAGACCAGCACTTCCCTCAATCATGAGACAGAACTTTATGCTTTGAGGTTAAAACAGAACTCTCTTTATTACAAACACACAGAATTTATATACAATCTCCATTCACTGTGCACCGAACCCAACCCCCAATCCCATCAGCCACATCCCATCACAAATCCCATCAGCCACATCCCCTCACAAATCCCATCAGTATACAGGAGATGTATCAGGTGAGGGGATTAAGGGATACAATGGGTTCCCCCACCTGTGTTATCCCCCCTGTAGTGCGGGTGCCGTCTGGGCAGACAGGGCTGTGCTGGCTGATTAAGAGCCCCAGCCGGATTATAGGATCGTCTCTTTGACGGCTGGAGCTGCAGCCACATTCAAACCGGGTACACATAAATATAATAATAATAATAACAGTGAAGATCAGACATGGTTCTTCACAGTACCTCCTTCCCCACTTCTCAATATGTACCCCCTCTCACTATCTATCCCCTCTCCCCATTTCTCACTATCTAACCCCTATCTGCCCCTTCTCACTGCACCCCCCTCCCTCACCCTACTTACCTTGTTGCCGGAGCAAGCAGCAAATGCGACCGGGCCCGCGGCAGAGCCGGATTGACTTAGGGACTGATGGAGCTGCAGCTCCAGGCCCCTACCTTAAAATAGGCCCGCTCAGGACCGGACTGACTGGGCCTATGCGGCCTCTACGGCCGCATTAACGTAGGGCCCCTTAAGCCCGCCGCAACTGCGACCGGGTCCGCCACTCTAACGGGCCGGGAAGCCCCCACCAGGGCCAGCCTTAGGGGTCTGCAGCCGCACAGGGCTTAAATTGCAGTTAAACTGCAGCTTTACTGCACATTTACTGCACTTTTTTTTTTATATTGCAAACCTACAGTTGCGCTTCAATGTATCGCAGCTTTATTGCATTTGTACTTCCGTACAAAAATAACTGCAGTAAAACTGCAGTACAGTGAAGTACAAATGCAGTAAAACTGCAGTAAATGTGCAGTAATACTGCAGTAAAAGTGCAGTATTGCAGTTTTTTCATGTCCAAAAAAACTGCAGTATTACTTCAGAAAAACTGCAGTAATTTTTTCGTAAGGGTCGAAAAGGATAAATAAGGAGAAGTGACTAGATCATTATTAATTGTTCTGTGGGCAGCCTCAATAGAGTGTTGATGATGGAAACTAAATGTGAAAGGTTTGTTCAGAGACTTAGAGGAAAGCAAGTTGGTCAGGTGATTGTAGGTTAAACATTCTAGGCCCCTGGGAATCAGCGTAGCTAAATGGACAGGGAGCATGTATGTGTGTGGGTTAGTGCATGCTCAGGGCATGTCCGTGTTTTGATTGGGGTATGTTAATTGAGGGGTGGGAGACCCTAGGTGATATAAGGTGCCCTCTGGGTGACCCCGGTCACTGTCCTTTTTTACAGACACGGCCAACAGTCTTACCTGCTTGAGCTTCGGTGTGACGGCCTGGAGTATGGACGTGGAGGCGATCCTCGCTGCTCTCAGGGCTGGTGCGGACCAGGACGGTGGTAGGGCGCTGCGTGAGCAGTTTGCTCACCTACTTCCCAGGCTGCGGTGCCTGTGGTGCCTGCCGGGTCTGGCGGGGCCGCGGAGGCACCGTCTCGTGGGCACGTTTCGGGTCGCCGGCGCGCCCGCCCTCCTGCTCGGCTGAGCCCCGTGTCGGGTGGGGGGGCTCGGTACCGGAGCAGGAGTCCGGATCCCGGGTCGCGCGCGCCCCGGGAGGCGTCTCCTCGGGGCGGGCGGCCGTCTTCGTGAGCCTTCCCAGCGCCTGCACGGGTGCCGATCGGTGGAGCCGGCTGGAGGCCGCGCGGGAAGCGGCGGGCGGCGTTTCCGCTGCCCGCCCGAAGAGGACGTCGCGGGCGGTCGTGGCAGCCCCGTCAGGGGTCAGGCAAGCCGCGGGGGGGGTGAGTAGGCCCGGCAGGGCTGCACGGGGGGCGGCTGGGGGACCTGCTGGGGGGGATGTCTCGGAGGAGGCAGGGGGGTCCTCCGGGGACGACCTGGCCCTCTCTCCAGGGCCCTCGGCCCGCTTACCTCCTCAGGGTGGGGGGATGGTGGGGTCTTCCCGGCTGCAGTACGGCTCCTCTGATGAGGAGGCTTTCGCTACCCCCCTCCCCCCTTTCATTACGGCACCTGCTGGTGGCTTGCCAAGTTTCGGCCCCCTGGTGGCGGTTTCTGGTACTGCAGGTACTGTTCCAGGACCTGTGCTCTCACCCCCTTCCTCTTCACAGGCTGTGTCTGGTGTGCTGCTGCAGGATGCTTCGCCGCTGCTGGGACCGGGACTTCAGGGACCTTCTAGCAATACGGCTTCAGCTACGGCGCCGCAGGAGGTCTGCCGGTCGCTTGGTGGTGAGTTGCCTTCTCATTCTGTGGGCTTCTTGGGAGCCGGGGCGGAGGGTCGCTCGGGCTCTTCTATGGGTGCTTTTCTTTCAGGTCTGCGGGGTTTTTTGGATGCGTGGGAGCGCGACAGGGGTGCTGGTCCATCGGGGTCGGGGCTGGATAGTCAGGTTAGGTCCGTGTGGGAGCAACCTGGGGGTGGCGCTGGGTCTTTAGGTTCGGTTTCCTTTTCTGTGCCTGCTGTGGCGGGGTCTGCTGGTGCCGGGACGTCTGGCCCGGTGGCCCCCGGGGTTCCGGTGGCGGTGGCCCCGCCGGCTGGCGGGGCTGCTGCGGTGATTGGCTCGGCACCAGTTGTGGATGCAGCTTTAGGGGTGGCGGACGTGGCTCGTGGGGCGGCCTACATGTGTTGGTCGGGCCCGCTTGGCCTGCATTTGAAACAGGAGGTTAAAGAAAAGATCTGGAAAGGGGAGTTTTTGGAGATTTTCTCCCTTCTGCCGCTGGAGGAGGCACCTCCCCCTGCGGCGGAGGAGAAGGATAAGGAAAAGGAGAAGGAAAAAGAGAAGTATCGGTATCGGCGGATTCCAAAGACCTTTGGGAATTGGATTTGCGCCTTTTCTATTTTGGCTAGTGTGATAGGCGAAAAGTGCCCTGAGAAATGTTCGGCACATTTTGCGTATCAAGATCTCATCTGGAGTGCGTGTCAGACTCATGGGGTTCTGGGCTGGTGGCGGTACGATGAGCAGTTCCGCCAACGCTTGGCCGTCCGGCCGTCTATCGGTTGGGATCAGATGGACATTGGTCTGTGGCTGGCCATTATGACTCGGCCGGCCACGCACCAGGGTGGTTTCTCGTCGTTTCTTGGGGGGGCCGGGGGGGTATCTGGTGCCACGCCCTCTCCGGCCGGTCAGCGGCGGCCGGGGTGCTGTTACCAGTTCAACGACGGGCAGTGTAAGTTTGGTGCGTCCTGTCGGTTCAAGCATGAGTGCTCCGGCTGTGGCGGAGCCCATCCCCATTCCCGCTGCTTCAAGCGGGCAAAGGGGGGCGAGCGCACAGATGTGGGATCGAAGGGCGACGACACCAGTGGACGTCGCCGCGATGCGCCCGTGGCTAAGCCGATATAGGGACCGGCGGGCTGCTGACATTTTGTTGCGGGGGTTTTCGGAGGGGTTTTGGATTCCCTTTGTGGATGCCCCTGGTTCGGTTAATTTTCGGAATTTGCGCTCTGTTGCGTAATTTCCTGATGTTGTTAGGGACAAGTTGCGTAAGGAGGTTGAGTTAGGGCGCATGGCGGGCCCTTTCACCGTGCAGCCTTTGGCAAATTTGCGGGTGTCCCCGCTCGGGGTGGTTCCTAAGAAGGATCCTGGTAAGTTTCGTTTGATTCATCACTTATCGTACCCCCGTGGTAGTTCGGTTAATGACAGCATTTCGGCTGACATGGTTCGGGTTGTTTACGCGTCGTTTGATAAGGCGGTTGACATGGTGCGGTTGGCGGGTCGTGGCGCCCTGTTGGCGAAGACGGATATTGAGGCGGCGTTTCGCCTTCTCCCAGTTCACCCGGCCTGCCATCATTTGTTGGGTTGTCAGTTTGAGGGTTGCTTTTACGTTGATATGTGCCTCCCGATGGGTTGTTCTATATCTTGCTCCTATTTCGAATGTTTTAGCACGTTTTTGGAGTGGGTTGTTCGGGAGGAGGCGGGTTTGGCTTCTATCCTGCATTATCTGGACGATTTCTTGTGTATCGGGGCGGGGGATTCGAGGGATTGTCTTCGTCTCCTTCACACTGTGCAGGCCGTGATGTGTCGTTTTGGAGTTCCTCTTGCGGCCGACAAGACGGAGGGTCCCTCGACCTGTCTGAGTTTCCTTGGAATCGAGATCGATTCTGTGGCGATGGAGTGCCGTTTGCCTGTTGATAAGCTGGTTGACTTGAAGGGGTTTGTTGCCAGGGTGCGGGGGATGAGGAAGGTTCAGCTTTGTCAGTTGCAATCGCTGTTGGGGAAGTTGAACTTCGATGGCGCATTTTGCTGATGGGTCGGGTTTTTAGCCGGCGGCTGGCTGCGGCGATGGCGGGTGTTGTCGGGCCCCGCCATTTTATTCGGCTCACTCGTCCGCTGCGGGACGACTTGGCTGTCTGGGGGTCCTTTTTGGATACCTACAATGGTCGGTCGTATTGGCAGACACCCCAGGTTTCTAATTCCCAGTTGCATCTTTACACGGATGCGGCTGGGTCGGTGGGTTTCGGGGCTATCCTGGGGGTGCACTGGTGTGCTGAGAAATGGCCGGTCTCCTGGAGGGGCTCACCCGGAACTTGGCGTTCCTGGAGCTTTTTCCCATTTTGGTGGCGGTAGAGGTATGGGGTGATGTTCTCCGTGATCGGCGGGTTCTGTTTCATTGCGACAACTTGGGGGTTGTTCAGGCTATCAATACTTTGACGGCTTCCTCTCCTCCGGTGGTTCGCCTTTTGCGTCGGCTGGTGTTGCGGTGTTTGGGTCTGAATGTGACCTGTAGGGCAGTGCATATACCCGGTGTCAAAAACGTGACGGCTGATGCTCTTTCTCGCTTTCAGTGGGCGGAGTTTCGAGCTACGGCACCGTTCGCGGACGAAGACGGGGTCCCGTGTCCAGTGGACCTGTGGTCCCTTGGGTTGGACGAGTGACGGAGTGGATTCGCAATTTGGTTTCCAGGTCCACCTGGGGGAGGTATGGTAAAGTGTGGGACAAGTGGGCGGCCTTTGAGGACGGCTGTGGGGGTTTCCCGACTCACGCTGCTCGGGTTCGTGGCTTGCTTTCCCTCCTGTGTCAGTGGGACTCGACCGGGGTGTCCCCGTCTGCGGCTTCTGTTCGCCTGTCGCGTCTTATTTTTTTGTGTAAGTTGATGGGCATCGTCGATTTTACCAAGGATTTCCTTGTTCGCCAGGCCTTGAGGGGATGGCGCAAGGGGGTTGTTGCGAGGGATAATCGGAGGCCGGTTTCGGCTGAGTTGCTGGTTCGGTTGTGTGGGGTGTTGGGTTCTGTTTGTGTTTCGGACTTCGAGGTTCGGTTGTTCAGGGCGGCTTTTAGCTTAGCCTTTTTCGGGGCTATGCGGATAGGGGAGTTGGTTAGCCCTAGTAAGCGTGTGCCTGGCGGTGTTTTGGCGGAGGATGTTGATTTGGGAGTTGGTGGTCTGAGCTTTCGCATTCGGCGCTCAAAAACGGATGTCCTGGGTCGGGGGTCTTGTGTTCGTTTGGGTGCCATTGCGGGCTCACCTATTTGCCCGGTGTCGTCAGTTCACGAGTTTCTCTTGGTTCGCCCGGCGGTGGGGGGTCCACTGTTGGTGCATCAGGACGGGTCGTTTTTATCCCATTTCCAGTTTGTCAGCGTTTTTCGGAAGTCGCTGTCGGTCTTGGGTGTTCCTATCGGGTCTTTTGGGGGTCATTCCTTTCGGATTGGTGCAGCCACGGAGGCTACCCGGGTTGGTTTGCCTGATTCCTCTGTGCAACGTATTGGGCGCTGGCGATCGGGTCATTTTAGGTCGTATGTTCGTTTGGATATGCCTGTTTAATGTTCTCTGTTTTTTGTAGGTGTGGTTCTCCCTCAAGTCTGGCTCGTTGGACATTCCTTCATCTTCTGGAACGGGGAGCGGTTGGGGTTCTCTCCTCTTGCGGTTGAGGTGCGGTGGTTCGGGAAGCGGGGGATGCGGTGGGTTCATCTCCTCCCTGAGCTGGTCCGGTTGTCTCGGTTATTGGGTCCTCCCTCTGTCCTGGTGATTCACCTCGGGGGGAATGATCTTGGGGTAGTCCCGGTCAGGTCTCTGGGGGACACGGTTCTTCTGGACCTTGCTAGGGTTCTTGTTTTGTTTCCTGATGTCCGCTTGGTATGGTCCGAGGTGGTGTCTCGGAATTTTGGCGGGTGGCGACTAACCAGCGGGCCCTGGAGCGGTCGCGGGTTAAGTTTAATCGTTGGATTTCCAAGTTTGTGGCTAGAGTTAATGGCGTGACGGTTCGGCATAGGGTGTTTGAGAGGGACGCGGCTAATTTGTTTCGGAGTGATGGCGTTCATTTGAATGACATCGGTTTGGATCTTTTCAATTTGGCTCTGCAGGAGGCTATCGGTCAGGCCATGGCGTGTGCTGGTGGGGGCCCCCGCTGATTTAAGGGGTTAAACAGCGGGTTAGTGGCGGTTTGTGTGTCCTTGCCGGTCTGGTTTTGGTAAGTGATGGAGTTTGGATGCTGGTGTAATGGAAGGCTCAATCCTCCCCTAACCTCTGGTGTTTTATTGGACGTGCCCACCGAGCTTGTTGGACGGCTGGTGGTTAGCATTGGTGGTGGGACAGCGAAAGGTAGCTGTCAATTTTGTTTGGACGAGGGGGGAGGTGAGTACCTGTGGTCTGGATTGTGCAGTGTGAGAGGCCGGCAAGGACGGGGTTAATTCGGTTCCTGTGTTGGTTATGTTTTGAATATGTTACGGTAATGTGTTATGTATATTTGTATATTTGTATTTATTATTTATCGGTTATTGTATATTATTCTTATTGGTTTATGGTGTTTTGGGCCAACACAGTGTTTTATGGTTTTATAATAAAATTGTGCTGTGGCCTGCTTTATCCAATTTCGGTCTCCGTGTCGTTATTTGGTGGGTTAAACTGGTTTTGGGTTTACAATGCACGATACACACTACCTACATACAAGTATTTTAGAGGCCAGGGGGAGAGGGGATGCAAGACAGTAATTAAAATGGGATAAAGGATTTAGGGAAGGTTTCTTTAAAAATGGATGGAATAAGTAAGAACTTTAGAAAGAAAAGGTTGGCGATATGAGGGCATATACATCAAAAACAGGTGTTGTTAGGTGTTACAGTAGCAAAGCAATTCCAGGGTGGCTGCTGTACCATAGGTGAAATTTCTATGAGTCTGTGAGACATGTAGATAGGTATGTAAAAGTCAGGAAAAACAGAAAAGTCACTTGAAATCTGAATTCTGCTTGGCGCATTAGTATTTTCAGCTAATGTGCTGATTTTAAATCCTAGTCATTACCTAGAAAATTAACAGACTAGAATACAATAAGGGCAGCAAACTATACTGCTATAAAACAATACATATAAACTAGCAATACCCTATATAAAACCTTTGTATATATAGGGGTAAATTAGTCCTATAAAGTGCTTATCTAGTTCTGCCACTGCCCCTTCCTTGTTTAGAACTCATGTAGCTTTAAGTAATTTGCAATATCTAATATTAATTTCTCTTTCTGGCACTGTAGGTGCAAAACTGCTTATGCAACTGAGCTGTGACATAAGCTCGATGGCCAGATTGCTGTTATCACCTTATATTTATGTTGCACACTGACCTAGCTCTTTTCAAGGTGATAGCTTCTGCATCACTTCTGCTGCTGTTGTCCATTCTACTGAATACCTGGACATGATGTCAATACTTGATTTACAAGGAAATGTGGTACTGAATACAGCATACTATAGGTCGGTTGAGGAGATTAGAGATCTTCCATGTAATGAACCCCATTAAGCAGTGCTCTAGGCAGGGGTGTTGCTAGGTCTTTAAAAGATATGAGGCTTGAGTCCACAACAGATTGCATAGCAGTGGAGTCTGCTTTGGGAGTGATCACTGTGCACATATACACACACACACACAACTGTTTCCACAACATTTATAAATGAACGGATTTATTCATTTCCGTCAACCTCTGTAAAATACGTAGCCAAGTCTATCTGGTTTGGATATCTAATTTTAACTCTAAAATATGTACATAAGGATTTACCCCATGACCCAGATTGCACCCACAGGAATTGCCCAGATTGCATCTACAGGACTTACCCTGCACCCACAGTCTCCTCTCAGAGTCTCAGGTCTCCCTTTGATCCTCCCTTTTCTCATTAGCTCCCTTTGCTCTTTAGCTCTGCTCTTCTTTCTCTTCTCTTCTTTCTCTCCAATTTTTCTTTATCTCTCCCTTGCTCTTTAGCTCTGCTCTTCTTTCTCTTCTCTTCTTTCTCTCCAATTTTTCTTTATCTCTCCCTTTCTCTTTGATCCCCCTTGTCATAATCGTTCCTCGTCTTTCTCTTTATCACTCCTTTATATCTCTTTTCCTTTCTGTTATCTCTTCCCTTTCTTTTTTGTTTCTTTGTTCCCTTTATTGTCCAACCTCTCTATCTCTCATCCTCTCTCTCTCCATTTTCTCTGTATCATTCCCCCTTTTTCTCTTTACCTCACACTTTCCCTAACTCTCTCCTTTCTATATTTCTCCTCTTTTTATTTATCTCATCTCTTCCATTTTTTTTAATCTATCCTCTGATTTCACTTTATCTCTCCATTTTCTCACTATCTTCCCCACCTCTCATTATCTCTCCCCTTCTCATTATCCCTCTGTCAGGGCTCTGGTAACCAAGCCGGGTAGGAGCCCAGTTGCAGAGGATACCAGCATGCTGCTGGAACATGGCTGGAAGCCTAAGGAAGGGCACATGGCAGGTAGCACTCAGGCACGGGACACTGCAGGGAGCCCTCAGGCATGGCACACCTGGTCAGGGAAGCCGGGTCAGAACCAGAAGATGACAGGAACAAGCAGAATCAGCAGACAAGGAACTGTGTCAGAGTAAGCTGGTCAGTAATAGGAGATCAAGAACAAGAGGCAAATCGGTAGCCAAGAGCAAGGTCAGGATGAGCCGGGTTAAAATGGGTAGAATCTAGCAGAAAGCTGCTAGCAGCAGGACCAAAACACAGAGCAACAGCAGTTGGCTGTATACACTGCAATGCAAAGGCCCTAAATTGTAGAATCAACAGGTATTTAGGGGGAAGTTTGCACCCAGGTAAGCAGATGCAGCTGTTCAGGTCATTAGTATACAAGGTACTTTGTTTTGACAGGTGGCCTCATAACACCTAAATAAATACTGTCAGGGCTCCTACTTATTACCTATTCCCTTTCCCTCTCCTTTTTTCCTTGTCTCTCATTATCTCTTTCCTCCTCTTTATCTCAATCTCTCTTCTGTTTCTTTATCTCTCCCATTTGTCCATGTATCTTCTCCCTGTAATTATCTCTTTCCTTTCCACCTATGTCTACTCATATTCATTATTATATTAGACATTTTTTCCCCATCTTCCAACACACGCTCACACATATTCACACACATACATACATACAAACATACATGCATGCATTCTCACACTTACCCTCTCCCTTCTTCCCTCACTCACCTTCCACAACTCAACTGTAGTTGTGGCTAGCCCAGGGGGCATGAACAGATTGTTGATGGACGGACCGACTGCCCCCCTACATACGCCACTGGTGCTGAGGATAAGGAGTTATATCCTGGCGCTCGGCATTAGTTTGGGGCCAGTTAGGGGGAAATCCATAGCCCCTAGTAGGGACTCTGCAGCTTAAGAATGCTTTAGCCCCAGAGTCTCCATTGGGGACTATGAAGTTGTGACTCGGGGACTTCCCCTTACGAAAAATTACTGCAGTTTTTCTGAAGTAATACTGCAGTTTTTTGCACATGAAAAAACTGCAATACTGCACTTTTACTGCAGTATTACTGCACATTTACTGCAGTTTTATTGCATTTGTACTTCACTGTACTGCAGTTTTACTGCACATTTACTGCACTTTTTTTTTTATATTGCAAACCTACAGTTGTACTTCAATGTACTGCAGCTTTATTGCATTTGTACTTCCGTACAAAAATAACTCCCGTACAACTGCAGTACAGTGAAGTACAAATGCAGTGAAACTGCAGTAAATGTGCAGTAATACTGCAGTAAAAGTGCAGTTTTGCAATTTTTTCATGTCTAAAAAACTGCAGTATTACTTCAGAAAAACTGCAGTAATTTTTTCGTAAGGGGTGACCTGACCTTGTTTCTGGATTTTCCCTTTGTACCTCGCCTCGGACTTTGTGGTAGCTATCTGCTATTAGGAACCATCTACCTTTTTTGACTCACGGGTCAGCCGTGATAGTATACTTGAGCCACTACCATGGTTCCTGCAGGGGTTCAAAACACGCTTTCTGACATGAATGATAAAATGGAGAGATTAGCCCAGATGATGATGGACGGCAGTTTGCGCAATAAAGTATCGGATTTGAGAGCTCAAGCAGCTTCCCCGCCTACGCCTCCTGCTCCCCCTGCTCCTGTCATGTCTGGACCTGAACTGTATCATTCATTTAAACCACAAGTTCCGTTACCAGCTAAATTCTCTGGGGATCGAAAGACATTCCGCAGGTTTGTCACAAACTGTGAACTTATGTTTTCTGTAAAACCCCGTACTTACAGCACTGACATGGTGAAGATCCATTCTATGATCCTTCTACTTGAAGGTGAACCTTCTGATTGGGCTCACAGATTGTTGGAGAATGACGATCCTGTTCTTGACTCCTACGCCTCCTTTGTTACGGCTCTATCCTCATTATCTGATGATTCTCACCGTCGCTCCACTGCATGTTCTGCTTTAAGAGCTCTAGTCCAGGGCCGTCGTCCAGGGCCGTCGTCCAGTAGAAGAGTACATCACTGAATTTAGATGTCTGGCCATGGATACCAAGTGGAATGAATATGCTCTTGCAGACCAATTCCGTCTAGGACTCTCAGATACTATCCGGGATGAACTTGCACGTTGTCAGATTCCGGAGTCTCTAGAATCCCTCATGTCTCTGGCATTAACTATAGACAGGAGGCTTAAAGAACGTAGAGCTGAAAAGCAACGTCCCTGGACGCCTAGTTGGAGAGTGCCGCCTACTCATCCTTACGAACAACCCTCTAGTCCTCCACCTGTACCGGCAGCTGAACCTATGCAGATCGGATTGACCAGATCCTCGCTGTCCTTAGTGGAGAGGAAATCGCCGCAGGGATAATAATTTGTGCCTGTACTGTGGAGGAGATTCCCATCTTTTGTCGTCCTGCCCGATACAGCCTAAGCAACCCAGGGGTGAGTTTCGACACATACGCTCTTGTGTATCCTCTATCATATCTGAGACGCCTACTCATTTGTCTATTCCTCTACGTCTGCAGTGGGGAACTCGTCATCTCTATATTCAAGCCATCATTGACTCCAGGGCCAGCAGTAACATTATGGACAAGTCATGCATCACTAAGCATCACATCCCTACTTGTTCCAAGAAACATCCCGCATTTATTCAGACCATCGATGGCTCTCCTGTGTCTTCAGGACCCGTCGAGTCAGAGACAATTTCGCTGTCCTGTTCTATAGGAAGAAAACATTCTGAAAAGGTTTATTTTGATGTTATCCACTCTCTGTTATTTCCTGTCATCCTGGGACTCCCGTGGTTGAAAAAACACGATCCAGCCATCCAATGGTCCACAGGACGTATCACGTTTTCATCTCTGTTCTGCACTTCACATTGCCTGGGCACAGCTCACTCCACGTTTAACGCTCCTATCTCAGGGTTACCAACCCAGAATTTAAAGAGGTTTTTGACGAAAAAGGAATTGATTCCATTCCACCGCACCGACCGTACGATTGTCCTATAGATCTCCTACCTGGATCCAAGATACCTTACGGCAGGCTATACCCCCTTTCTGACACTGAACTCAAGGTCTTGCGAGAATACCTCGATGAACACTTGGCTAAGGGGTTTATCGGCCCTTCAACCTCACCAGCCGGGGCAGGAATCTTCTTTGTGGGCAAAAAGGATGGAGGTTTACGACCTTGTGTGGACTACAGAGAACTTAATGCCGTCACCGTAAAGAATCGGTATCCTCTCCCACTTATTTCTGAACTTTTTGAACGTTTAAAACAAGCTACCGTCTTCACAAAACTTGACCTTCGAGGAGCGTATAATCTCGTCCATATTAGGGAGGGTCATGAATGGAAGACAGCCTTCCGTACCCGGTACAGTCATTTCGAATACTTAGTGATGCCATACGGACTCTGTAACGCTCCAACTACTTTCCAGAACTTTGTCAATGACATTTTCCGACATTTATTAGATACATTCATGGTGGTGTATTTGGATGATATTTTGTTCTTCTCATCTACTCTTCAAGAACATCGTGACCATGTTCGTCAAGTCCTTGCCCGTCTTCGCACTCATCATCTGTTCGCTAAATTAGAGAAATGTCAGTTTGAGGCTACCCAGATTGAGTTTTGGGGGTTCTGCGTTTCCTCTAAGGGTATTGAAATGGACAAGAACAAGGTACGAGCGATTGAACAATGGCCACAACCACAGTCCCGTAAGGAGGTGCAACGTTTTATCGGTTTTGCAAATTTCTATAGACGTTTTATTTGTAATTTCTCCAAAATCGTCCTACCTGTCACGTCCCTTACATCTAAGACTGTCAAGTTTCTGTGGAATAAAAGCGCAGAGGAGGCTTTTACCACTCTAAAACAAAGATTTGTGTCTGCACCAATCCTCGTTCATCCTAATCCTGACCTACCTTTCGTGGTGGAGGTGGACGCCTCTACGGTGGCTGTAGGTGCTATCCTTTCCCAAAGGCAAGGAAGTAAAGACTTGCTTCATCCTGTGGCTTTCTATTCACGTAAATCCTGAAAGAAACTATGACGTTGGGGATCGGGAGTTGTTGGCAATTAAGTGTGCATTGGAGGAATGGAGGCACCATTTGGAGGGGTCGCAACACCCATTTCTCATCTTTACCGATCACCGCAATCTAGAATATCTGCAGAGAGCTAGGAGGTTGCGCCCTCGTCAGGCCAGGTGGTCCCTTTTCTTCACAAGGTTCAATTTTCATATCACGTACAGACCAGGAAGCAAGAATGGCAAAGCTGACGCTCTCTCCCGTCAATTCTCTAATGAACCTGATCACCCTAACCCAACTCAACCAGTAATACCTCCTACACACTTCCTGGTTAGGAAAAAAGACTTTCTCAACTCCCTTCGGGACTATTTTCAAATCAGAGATAATCGTCCGGCTCAACCTCATACTGTAAAACGAGAAGGCCTTTTTTACTATCAAGACAGATTGCTGATTCCACCTTCATTTGTGCACGATGTACTACAAATGTGTCATGACGCATCTTTGGCGGGACATCCTGGGATAACAGGAACCCTTTAATCTACTCCGTTGCCGCTTTTGGTGGCCCCACATGGTATCTACTGTGAGAGACTGTAAAGACATGCCAGACCTGTGCTCGCAATAAATCTTCGCACCAACGTCCTCAAGGTTTGCTACAACTCATTCCCGTTCCTCGCTCTCCATGGTCTTCAATCTCAATGGATTTTATTGTGGATCTACCCGTGTCCAATGGACATACTGTGATCATGGTAGTTGTGGATAGACTAACAAAGATGGCACATTTCATACCTCTGCAACGTCTTCCCTCAGCAGCAGAGACAGCTGAAACCTTTATTAAAGAGATTGTTCGGCTGCACGGAGTTCCTCTCCAAGTTCTGTCTGATAGAGGTTCCCAATTTACATCTAAATTTTGGAGAGCTTTCTGTAAAGGACTAAGAATTGACCAAGCCATGTCCTCCGGTTATCACCTCCAGACCAATGGACAAACTGAAAGAGTCAACCAAAGTCTTGAACAATACTTACGATGCTTCACCACTTACCTACAGTCTGATTGGTTCTTCCTATTACCCATGGCTGAATTTGCACATAATAATAAGAATGCGTCTACCCAAGAGAGTCCATTTTTTCTTTTATATGGATACCATCCTCCTGATCTACCTACCCTGATCCCATCTGTACCGGTGCCTGAGACACAACAAAGGTTGAGAACCTTGCAAAAGGTCCTACGAGCAGCCAGACTCAATCTATTACAGGCTCAGCAACGATATAAAGAACAAGCAGACAAACATAGACGGGATGCACCTGTCTACTGTCCAGGTGACAAAGTTTGGTTGGCCACCAGACATATAAGGCTAGCCATTCCCTCCTTAAAGCTAGGACCCCGATTTATAGGTCCCTATACCGTCACACATTATATTAATCCTGTCACCTACCCTCTCGCCTTACCGTCGTCTCTTAAGATCCACCCCGTGTTCCAGATGTCACTAATCAAGCCTGTAACGATTAATAGAATGACCAGACGTTCTTCGTTAGCTCCTCTGCCTGTTTCGGTTCAGGGACACCCTGAATACATTGTTCAGAACATTTTGGACTCACGTTTTTGGGGAGGACGTCTTTTTTATTTAATCGATTGGAAAGGTTATGGACCCGAGAATGGGTCTTGGGAACCTGCGTCCTCGGTCCATGCATCTGCCTTGATTCGATGTTTCAATAGGAACCATCGATCCTATCGGTTCCCGGAGGTTACCGTTAGGGAGGGGGTACTGTCATAAATCTACTCACCCTCTCCCCGGCTCCAGCGACGGCAGAACGCGGCGTCGGGTTTCCTCTCTGCCTCTGCTCGCCGACACAGACACGAGCAGAGGCTGCGTGCAGGTACGCCCCCCCTCCGTTGCCAACGGAGACCAGCAGGGAGGAGGATGCGTTCTCAGGTTACTACGGAGACGCGTCTACTCCCTGCTGCTGCAGATAGACGCCGGCTCCGTAGGGGTTGCGTACTCCATATGACGTCATTTTGGGGCCAAATTCAAACTATAAAAGCCCCTTCCACTGAGAAATCACTGCTCAAGTATAAGCTAATTATTGCCTCTGTACCTAAGCGTTCCTGATTGATTCTACCTGTGTACTAGACCCTTCTTTGTGATTTTTGACCTACGTTCCTTGCTGCCCCAACCATTGCATGTGACCTGACCTTGTTTTTGGATTTTCCCTTTGTACCTCGCCTCGGACTTTGTGGTAGCTATCTGCTATTAGGAACCATCTACCTTTTTTGGCTCAGGGGTCAGCCGTGATACCCAGTAAACAAAGGATCCATACGAGAACCTTGTTCGAGCCTAAAAAGGAAAACACAACAAAATAACAACAACAGAACTATCACCAGTAACAATACAAATCACAGCAAGTGAGGACGTACATAAAGGCGGAACCTAGAAGACTCCCACCTCCCTATTTTCCTAAAAACATCCTGATGCAGACCCCATCTGGCCGCCTCAGTAGCCACTCCTATACGAAATGAGTGAGTGCCATACTCCCCCGTGGTTGACCCCAAACCCTCCAAACAATGATGGAAGAGGGCCATAAGCTGATACCTGGATAAAGGGGAACCATCGACATGCACCAAAAGAGATCCTTCCACATGAGGCCTGATCCCCATAAAGGCCTGCGAGTGTGAGGACTACCCGTACAATGGCACTTCCCGCAGGAGTTATTCTGCCCAGTCCCCTGATACAAAGGGAGAAGCCCCAAGTAACAGAGAACCAGGACTTAGAGGATCCCAACAGTAAGGAGGCCTAGTATAGGTACTGAGTAAACAGGTGAAGGAATCTCCGGACAAGCCAAACTGGTACAGATCTGGAAGTCACACAAGCCAGGAGTCAAGACACGGAGCGGGTAGTCAGACGAGCCAAACTGGTACACGGAGCGGGTAGTCAAACAAGCCAGGAGTCGAGACACGGAGCGGGTAGTCAGACGAGCCAAACTGGTACACAAGCCACCGAGCAGAGGTACAAAAACGCAATCCAAAAGAGTAAACAGGCAGGCCGAGGGTCAAAATAACGAAGATCTGGAGTACAGCAATATACAGCAATGGTTTAGGACCACAACAGGGTGCAGGAGAAATGGATTTCCGGCTTTTTAAAGCCGGCGCCAACCTAAAACCCCGCCTCCAAGCTGATCTCACGGCTGAGCCCTCAGCCGTCCGTCACCACCCCGATGCCAGCCACGCGGCATTGCCGCGCCCCCAGAGTTCCTGCGGTAGCCGCCAGAGGAGGAGGTAACTATAGAGGACTCCAATCCCTTGAGTTCCGTGCCGGCGGCGGATATTACGGCCGCCGGCAACGGAGCTCCGGGGAGGGATCTCGAACTCCCGGTTACCGCGGACGGTAGCCCGTCCTCCGGTACTGGGAACCGAGTGATCGAGAACCCGACGTCCGCGAGAGGCGATCCGCCCCCCGGAGCCGGGTGCTGGTTGATCGGGCGCCCGACATCTGCGAGCAGGGGTCCGCCCGCCAACGCTGGGAGTCGGATCAGTGACACAGAGGCCAAAATGCGCTACCCTGGAGGGCCACAAAACATCCCCTTTTTTTCTCATCCTCCTTCTTGCTGTGGCCTGGTTTTCCTCATCCTCCTCCTTTTGTGGCCTCCAGCGTGAGCAGAGAAAAAAATTTCAACATACCCCCCACGCCACATCTCCTCCCTAACCTGCTGCTTCAAATGCGTACCTAATAGAGCCTCAAAACACACATACAACTCACCCCTTGAGGAATCCTCCAAACACACAGAGTCCTCTGTCACCTGGCCTGGTACCTCTGCTGCAGCCAAAACCCCTGAGACACCCCAGCCCCATGAAGGTCACGAGCCAAAGTAACTGTCCTGGCTGACCCGGGGACTCAGCTGATCCGATTCCACGCCCCACAACAGGCATATGCTGTGCCAAATCAGTCGGACAATATAGCCCCCATGCATCTGACGGAGAATACCTCCACACTTGGCGCCTGCACTGGTCTAGCAACTCCCCAAAACCCACTAATAACTGAGCCCCCAACTGCACCACTAGCAACCTCTGAAGATGTCCCAGAAATAGGAAAGGAAGAAAAAAGAAAAACAGAACCATGCTCACCTGCGGCTGGACCGCCTGCCAAGATGGATGTAACAGGCCTAGCCTCAGAAGTGGGTGCAAGAGAAGAACCATGCTGGAAAACAGCCTGTGTACCCAGGACATCCAAAGCATCAGCTGCAGAGACTGCAGTTGAGCTTTCCCCACTAACAGGACCTATACAGGCTGTGATGTCCGGGACTTGCTCACAAGTCCCGGGCTGACCCCTTGGTGACTACCCCTTGGTAGTCATGCTCCATCTATCCCGCAGCGCGGGACTTGTCATCTGGCCTGGAGCAAGTCCCGGACATCCCAGCCTGTATAGGTCCTGTTAGAAATCATTTTTATACTTTTATTTTGTTCTGCACATTTTAGGCCTGAATGCAACTTGAGTGCTAGGAACATATGTTATCAATTATGTGACGTAGCTTAGAGGGTCTTCCAAGGAATGCCGGTGTATCATATGACTGCTCCAATAGGATTCCTTAACGTATACCCTAACCAAATGTAAAGGGGTATAAATAGGCATGATTACAAGGACAAGGTCTCGTTCTACACCAGGGGCGTCCAACATGCGGCCCGCGGAACCTCGAGGTGCAGCCCGCGTGAGATCGGTAGTCAGGATCACAAGAGCCCTGCTGCTTACTTGTGGGAGGGTCTATTCTCTGCTTCAGTCCTGCTTCCTCTGTGGGGAGAACGAGGGAGGCCACGCCCCCTGCTGAAGTCTGTGAGCGGTATCGAGAGCTGTAGAGCAGGTAAGGGGGTGGGGTAGGTTGTGTGAATGAGTATGTCTGATTGAGGGAATGAATCTGTGAATGAATGAATGTGTGTGTGTGTGATAGCATGGATGTGTAAGTGCTGGAACCTAGGCATGATGGGACTGTGATTGCTGTTAGCAATCACATTCCTATCATGCCAAGTCAGCCAGTACATGCTGAAACCTGGCTAGCTGCCCCCCTTGTGTATTGATGCTGCCAGCAGTATGGGGTCTGCACTTACAGCCACCCTGTACCAGCACGTATTGGCTGACTTGGGATGATAGGAGTGTGATTGCTAACAGCTAACAGCAATCTGCTAACAGCAATCACAGTCCCATCATGCCTAGGTTCCAGCATTTACTGGTTGCCTGGGTATAAAAAGAGTGTGTTTGCTGTTAGCAATCACACTCCTGTCATGCCAAGCCAACCAGTACATGCTGAAACCTGGCTAGCTGCCCCCCTTGTGTATTGATGCTGCCAGCAGTATGGGGTCTGCACTTACAGCCACCCTGTACCAGCATGTATTGGCTGACTTGGGATGATAGGAGTGTGATTGCTAACAGCAATCTGCTAACAGCAATCACAGTCCCATCATGCCTAGGTTCCAGCATTCACTGGTTGCCTGGGTATAAAAAGAGTGTGTTTGTTGATTTTTTTTGTCCAATTGTGGTGAGTTACTTTTAATAAAAGTGTGGACAATGATTTTCATAATCGGTTATTATCGATTTTATCGATTCATTGTTGCAGCCCTAAAAACAACATAGTAGTGATCAAAAGAAAGTGTAATTCGACACTACCACACCATTACCAGACCACGTGGTGAGAAGGAAAGAGCATTCCAGAACCGTGTATCGTACTGAGAGCAGATTGAGCAAGCAACTGATCTGCGGTAAGTATGGATTTTATTAATACTTTGTCTTCTGCAAGTAAACTTGAATATACGTTTGTTCCTTATACGGCTAGTGATTCAACTTTGTGGCATGATTTATGGCGTCAGTGTGAAGATGCAAATAATAAGATAGACAAAAAGATATTTTCTGTGAATAAGGAGAAACAAAAGTTGAGAATGAAAATGATTAAGATTGTAATACATTACCTGATGGTGGTGATAATCTGACTAATAATGATGTTAGTTAAAGTAATTCACAGAGTAGTGTGAATGAGATGCACAATGTGTGTGCAATAGAAAAGGAATGTCCTAAATGTGACTTATTAACAGAAGAGATTTCTGGTTTGTCAGATTGTTTAGAAATTAAGAATTTGTTAATTACAAAGTTGCAGAAGTACTTGAAACAAGTTTGTGTTTTCTGGTATTAAGCTGTGTCTTAGAAATAAAGTAAATTAATGAAATTACTTAAAGAAATACCACCGTATAACTCTAATTTGGATGCATTTGGTAATGCAGATGTATTTAAATCCAATACAGACAAACATAACTTGTCCAATGAACAGAAAAAACGATTATTTAAGATCTGGTTACCAACATACATGAGTAGAAGTAGTAGCTCCAATAAGTCCTCCTATAGTAGAGGATGATGAAATCATTTATGGAACAGAAATGGATAGACTCCAGCAGTTGATTAAGTTTACAACTGGAAATGCAAATCCAACACATACTAGAAAATCTGAAACCTACAATTTCAGAGGACCCATTTTCTTTTTTGTTAAGATTTGAGCAAGCATATAGAATAGTTTTTAAAATTTCTGATGATGAATGTCCTGCTTCCATGATACAGGTGTTTGTTAAAAAGTTTAAATATTTGGATCCTACTAGTATAGCAATTGCTTCGGATATGCAAACACTTGAGGATGCTGCTGCGTTTATTGATAAAATCAGAAGGGAACGCAAAAATGAAAAGGTTAAAATGAATGTGGCTGCTATTAACAAAAGTTTTTACACACACAGAAAGGAAATGGTTAATTCTTTTCATCCCCCTTCCCATCTTCAGGAGTATAACAGGAACCACATATTGTCTACCAGGGGACAAAGTGTTTGGAACAAAGAACCTATACAGTGTTTCTATTGTAACAAACCAGGTCACATTAAAAAACAATGTCGTAAACTTTTTTATGATATGCAATGTAAAGGACAAGGGAAATCAAATGGATTTATTCACACGTCTGACCCAATAGCTAGAAGTAATCCAGTACACACTACATCACAGAGAGAATCTACATATGCACCACTCATCAGGGAAGTCAGGGAAATTGTAGCTACTGCAAATAATGCTGCTACTTTAGAAAACAGACAAGGTTATGTTGATAACACATGCAGTGCAAAGGATAAATGACTTGTTCCACAATGACGGTCTGAGACCCTGCCCCCGCATCCACTTGAATTTTTGGCTCCAGTTTATTTGGATGGTTGTGGCGGACCTCATGTACGTGGTCTTCCAAAGGCTCATGATACTTAATTTTTAATTGACACAGGAGCACAGCTAAGTGTAACCAGCTTGCAGTTACCGTTGTCAAACGAGGCACCTAAATGTACTGTTATAGGATTTGACAAAACAGGTGGGGCTACTGCAACATTAATATCAGATATTCCTTTAGAAATGCCAGGATATTTAAAAACTAAAATTGATATTTGGTATTGCAAGGATGTTGATAATATTATTGGTACTCATGTAATGCAGAAAAGAGGCTGGATTGTTGATCTTGGAAATAAGACAATTTGGAAAGATGCTAAGGGTAGAAAACCAGTGTTGGTAGATCCTTCAGAACACAGTGATTTGGAATGTGTATGTCCAGTAGAGGCAATTTCTACAGAAATACAATGACCATATACTGGTAATAACCAATGTCTTAAAGAGATAGTACACAAATTTCCTTTCCTTTGGGCGCAAAGTAAAAATGAATGTGGGAGATTCAAAGATGTGATGATTGATATACAGGGACCTGATCCTCCAGCTCAGCGACAATACAGGTTTCCACCAGAAGCAATAAATTCAATTGCAAGTGTGGTAAATGATCTGGAACAAAGAGGGGTGGTAAGGAAATCAAACAGTCCATGCAACAACCCTTTGTGGCCTGTAAAAAAAAACTGATGTCTCATGGAGATTAACTATTGATTTGAGAGTACTAAACAAATACACACCACCTTCAGCACATGTGGTAGCAGATACTCCAGATATGATGTCACGACTACTGGCAAATTCTAAAGTTTTTTTTTTTTTTTTTTTTTAAATATGTTTATTTCTGAATTTTTTCATACACATAATAAATATAATAGACACAAATACATAAAAACCATACAAAGAAAAGGAAAAAAGAAAAACTCTGTTCCATTTTATACTAATACATTGTTGAAGAAAAAAAAAAAACCATAAATACATAATTCGATGGAACTCATATTTTATATTTTTCTTCACTTGGTGGTTTCATACCCTATAAGGGGAAGAGGGACCCAAAGTCTAATAGTTTATATAACGTCCAGGGCCGTAAGGAAAAAAATGCTAAAGTTTTTATTGTGTTAGATGTGAGTAATGGTTTCTTTTCCGTACCTCTCACACAGAGCTGTCAGTATAAATGTGCTTTTACCTTTCAGAATCAGCAATACAAGTTGTTTCAGTCATTTTATGTACCCAGGAAAAAAAATACTGAAATACTGTGTTCGGATTAAATGGGTTTGTTAAAAATGAAAAAAATGAAATTTGACTGCAATGTTTAGGACAGACTGGCACTAAAATTGTTAAATAAAAAGTGTTAAAATGCCCCAAGTAAAATACTTTGGGATGTCATCTTTCAAAAAATATATACTTTTGTTGGGCAGTTTTTCTTTTTCTGGCTCCTATTGGGGCGCAACTTCCAGGATACCACATTAAAAAAAAAAATCTTGTTTAGAAACAGCAATGCGTGTCATTCATATTTAACCCTATAAGTGCCATTGGGATATGCCTGTCCCAACAATTGTTCATAAAACAGAGAAATACCTCCCTTGAATTGATTAGTTTATGTTCTATAGGTGTGATGTTTTCCTTTTTCAGCCTATAAGCAAAAACTCAGAAGTACTTTTACAATTGCAACAAGAAACATGGAGAATTGTAGGGTACTTCTCCAAAGTTCTTTCCCCAGTGGAAAGAGGATTGGATGTTTGTGCAAGGCATTTAGTTGGAGTGCATTTCGCTGTAATGGGATCTGAGCACATAGTGGGGTTTAAAGATATCATTCTCCAAACACCACATACACCTTTGAAACTTCTACTTGAAAAGGGAATACCAGGTGTTTCAAATCAGAGATTTTCACAGTGGTTGTTGGCATTGTCTTCTAAAAGAATCACGGTTGATCATAAGGCTAAGTATGTGCTTCCACAATTTATGCAATATGAAGGTAAACCACATGAGTGTGTTATAAACTTAGAAAATGACCTTCCTTCCGTTTTCAAAAAGGAGGTAGGAAAATTTGATGAATCTGTATTTGTTGATGGGTCCAGATTTTGTTCAGATGGAAAGTATTACACAGGATATTCCATTTGGTATCCAGAAAGAGGGTATTCAATTGAACATAAATTACCAGAACACTTCTCAGCATAACGCGCAGAATTGGAAGCTGTAAAAACTGCATTGGAGATTGAGGACAAGGAAAGTAAAGCCCCCTAGTGATCTATAGTGATAGTTCATATGTTGTAAGATCATTGACAGAATATTTACCCATATGGAAAAGAAAAGGCTTTGTAGATGGGACATACTAAAACGAATGACAAAATGGAATGCCCATAGACTTTAATGGGGAGGAATGCCCATAGACTATAATGGAAGGGAAAAGAATAATTGATTTTGAAATAAAAGCTTAAGAAATAGCATTTAGACCTTTGGCACACATACTCCCCTAGGACACACATGTGATCTAAAACTCAGATTACGTTGGATTATAGCTGTTTTCTATGGAATGACAGGTGAATGACAGTTTTGAGGGAATGCCCATAGGATATAATGGGAGAAAAAAATATCTTGTTTTTTTAGAGAAAACCATATGACATATCATATAGATCTTTGGCACACATACTCCCCTAGTACAGGTATAGGTTCTAAACCTCATATTAAGTGGAATTATAGCTGTTTTCTATGGAATGACAGGTGAATGACAGTATTGATGGAATGCCCATAGGATATAATGGGAGAAAAATCAAACCTTTTTTTCAGACAAAACCCTCTGAAAAATCATATAGATCTTTGGCACATATACTCTCCTAGTACAGAGACAGGATCTAAAACTCATATTATGTGGGATTATAGCTGTTTTCTATGGAATGACAGGTGACTGACAGTTTTGAGGGAATGCCCATAGGATATAAAGGGAGAAAAATGAAACTTGTTTTTTAGAGAAAACCCTCTGATATATCATATAGATCTTTGTCATGTATACTCCCCTAGTACAGTTATAGGTTCCAAACCTCATATTAAGTGGAATTATAGCTGTGTTCTATGGAATGACAGGTGAGTGACAGTATTGATGGAATGCCCATAGGATATAATGGGAGACAAATTAAACTTGTTTTTTAGAGAAAACCACCTTAAATATCATTTAGATCTTTGGCACATATACCCCCCTAGTACAGAGACAGGATCTAAAACTCATATCATGTGGGATCTTAGGGGAGTATGTGTGCCAAAGGTCTAAATGCTATTTCTTAAGCTTTTATTTCAAAATCAATTATTCTTTTCCCTTCCATTATAGTCTATGGGCATTCCTCCCCATTAAAGTCTATGGGCATTCCATTTTGTCATGTAGTTGTAAGGGATATTGTAACCAATTAATGTATTCACCATGTATCTATTTAAAATAAAGACATCACACTCAACTGGAATAAACAGGCCGTGTACTTTTATTTAGCTTAACACCTTACATATTAAAGAAACTCTTGGCCCAAACCCAGAGTTTACCTCCACATAACTCAACACCATAAATATATATATATACCGAGCCATCCGCCCTAGAAGCCAGAAGGCCGACACCATACCACCAGTTCATCCACCAGCCACAAATGCATCCAACTTCATTTGTGGCCCAACCACATAAAAGACACGGCCTGTTCCATCATATTTTGTAAATTGATATTAAAAATATCACATCCTATATCAGATAAATGTACACCATCCATCCGAAATAAACCAGGACAACGTCCCTCCAAATCAACATGCCGGAAACTAATTAACCCTTCCATGAGCATAAACTTTTCCATTGCTCTGTTCAACTTTCTTCTTACTCTTTCAAGAGCTTTAAACTCCAGTCTGAATGTCCAGATGAGTCTGGGAATAATTTCAGACCATACCAACACAGAATTCTGAAAAAACTTTTTAAGATTTAAAATTAATTCTTTAAATAGCAACAATAAATCAACAGATTTTGTCTTACCCAAATCATTGCCCCCACAGTGAATGACAATTACATCTGGCATTGGTAAAATATTGATATAATCTAATAAAATAGCTTCTAATTGGCATATATTCAAACCCCTAATGAATGTCCAACAATCCAAACTATAAATGGGTGTTGACCTGTAAAAGAATATCATTAGTATCTTATAACAGATTAGGCCTAATATAACCCAAAAAACGATTAGATTCCCATCTACCTAATCTCTTGATAACCGATTTATCCAAACCCAACATAGCAGCTTCCGTTGCCGCCCCAATTCTAAACGAATGCAAAGAATAATCATAATTGCCTAAACCAAGCGCTATAAATGATTTCTTAAGTACCTTCTAAATTGAAAAATCGTTAAAGGTGAACCAGAGCCATGAAGCAACCAATTCCCTTCACCTGCTGGCCTAACTGCATTAAACAATTCTGCATTTAAAACGGGACACATCTGAGAATCCATCCGAGCCAATTCTACCCAACAACCTTTACCCGATTTGTCAGATTTAGAGGATCTCAAAAATATTCGCAACTTTTCTCCACATACTATATCCTCATTCTGTAATCCCGACCCACCCTTTTTATTAGCTGCTACCAGCTCACTAATACGGAAAGCCCCAAAAAACGCTATTATAAAAGCCGTTTGAAACAAACGCCTTTCAAAATCATCCCAGCAAACCCTAGGTAAAACACCCACCAATTTACATAAAATCTCAAAAGATATAGGCTTCGTTGTATCATTACATCTCCTAACCCCACCATAACCTTTCAAAACCTGCTTAATCAAAAATTCTTTAAACGCAGGACGCTTTCCAGCTAATCTAAAGAAAAAAGAAATGCCCAACAACTGCCTTTCCAACTCCCTAGAGTCACCGCTGTTTATCAACGTGAGCACAAAATCAAGAGCTAATTCCTGCCTCTCATCAAATTCATCTAACTCCCTAACTTGGACAAAGTCACTCCAACATTTCCACGCTTTAGTGTAAGCACTCCAAGTCCCTCTTGACAAAGACTGAGAATCAATGAACTTATCTGGGAGAAGTTATTTCCCAAACACAGCCCGGAACCACCAGTCCCTTCTTTCTCCGCTTGCGGCACCAACATTCGAAAGGTCTTAAAATCAAAACGTGAAAGGGCATCAGCTAACACATTCTTCTTACCCGCAATATGCTTCGCTTTCAACCAAATATTGTAAATTAAACAAATACACTAAACGTCTTAAAACATGAATAACAGGCAGAGATTTTGCCCTTAAGGTATTAATAACCCATACCACACCCATGTTATCACAATGTAAAAGCAGCCGCTTATTCCTCCATAAATTTCCCCAACATTCAAGTGCCACAACTACTGGGAATAACTCTAGCAATACCATATTCCTGGTCCAACCAGCCTTTATCCATTGAACCGGCCATTTATCAACAGCCCATTTTCCGTGCCAGTAAATACCAAAACCTGTTGCTCCTGCTGCGTCTGTAAAAAACTGCAATTCCTCATTACTCACAAAATCCTCCTGCCAGACCGCCGCACCATTAAACTTATCCAAAAACAAGCTCCAAACTAACAAATCCTCCTTGATTTGTTTAGATACTCTCACTCTATGGTATAGCTCCTTTTTTCCCGAAATCCCTTTACCTATAAGCTTCGAAAATACTCTTCCCATCGGTATAACCCTAGATGCAAAATTTAACAGCCCAAGTAATGATTGAAAACAAGCAACTGTAACTTTCTGTAAACTCAAAACCAAACAAATCTTACCCTTTAACTTCTTAATCTTCTCGTTTGGTAAACGGAAAATGATTTTATCAGTATCAATTTCTATACCTAAAAATTGCAACCTAGTTGTTGGAAAAACCGTCTTATCTGCTGCTAAAGGAACACTGAAATAACCTGCAATAACCATAAATGAACTAAGTAACCATAAACAATCTGCACTACCTGCTGCACCTAAAAATAAAAAATCATCCAGATAATGAATAACCTGAGATAAACCAGAAACTTGAACTAAAGACCACTCCAAAAATGACGAAAAAGCCTCAAAATAGTAACATGAAACCGCACAACCCATGGGCAAACACTTATCAAAATAGAATTTTCCCTCAAACTGAAAACCCAAAGAACAAAAACAATCTGGGTGAATAGGTAAGAGCCTAAAAGCTGCCTCTATATCCACCTTAGCCAGAAGAGCACCTTTCCCTAACAGTCTAACCCATCTTAAAGCATCATCAAATGAAGCGTAATGAACCAGGTATTCAAATTTCTTAACCTCATCATTTAAAGACTTACCCTTGGGATAAGACAAATGATGTATCAATCTAAATGCACCCGATTCTTTTTTGGGCACCAAACCTAACGGAGATAGCCTGAAATTAGCAAAAGGTGGAACCAGAAACGGGCCCTCAAACCTCCCCAAACTTAACTCCTTCTCAATTTTCACTTTAGCTACCTCCAAATTGTCCTCCAAAGTCTTAAAATTTTTTACTAAAACCAAATCATCACCCTCAAAAACTGGAACCCGGAAGCCTTCTGAAAAACCCGAACGCAACAATATTCAGCCTTCTGTCGGCTTGGATATTTGTCTAAAAAGGGGAGCATGTTTTGCCATTTCACCGGCGTCTCCGCTTTTCAGAACCTGGTCCTTTGGTTGGTTACGACGAAAACACCTCACTGCCGGGTGACTACCCGCACAAATTGTACATTCATGCTTGTATTTGCAAGAATTGGGCCATTTACATTGAGAGTCATTAAACGCCCAACATACCCCTTTATTACGCTGCTGGCCTGACATCGTCTGAGATCTTACTGTTGCTGTTGATCTCTGTGGCAGCATAGTACTGATCCAAGTACCCACATCCTTCATTCCCCAATCTAAATTTTTGTGTACAGACAGCTTCTGCCTAAATACCTCGTCATAGTTAAACCAGGCCAAGCCACCAAAATTTTTGTATCTAAAAAAGATGCTAAATGCTGGAATAAACCTGAACTTTTCTCCTTATGCTTTTCACAATACACACTGGCATAAATACAGAAAGCCTGTAACCAATTATTGAAAGATCTAGCCACTGGTCTGCGTCTATCATCTTCTTTCTCATGCTTTGTCAAAAATTCTTTTGATGCAGGTAGTAAAGAGAACCTATTAAATCATTCAACTTGCTCAGGTTACTTGTGTACTCACCCCCAGGGCCGGCCCAAGACAAAATGCCCCCCCCCTTATCTACCCTTCCTCTCCCTCCCTCCCTGCCGCCCCCCCCATTATCTACCCTTCCTCTCCCTCCGCCCCCCCCCCTTGTACTTACCTTTCAGCAGTCCTGCGGCGAGTCTCCCTGTTCGGTCTCGGTGCCGGCTTGTAATGCTGAGCGCCGGAAATCTTCCGGTGCAGCGTGGCTGAAGAGCTGTCTAGGCATCCATGCTGACGGAGATGTGAACCGGGGATGGCATTGGAAGATTCATCGCGGAAGTTGAGCCTAGCATCACGGGACCTTGCCGGGACATCGCGAGATTTGGAGGAAACATCGCGGTTTTCATCTGAGACGGCAAGAAGAGCAAGTAGCCGAAGAAGTTTGAAGTCTCCGGACGCTGAAGGACGTGGGAGTCGCGGTAAGAAGCCGGCTTCGAGCAAAAAACGGCCCCTGCCCGTGATGCTAGGCTCAACTCCCGCGATGAATCTTCCAATGCAGCCGGCGTCACAAACGAAGTTGCAACATCCTCGAACCCCGTCTCCGTGACGACCTCCTGTTCGCTTCCAAGCCATCCCCGGTTCACATCTTCGTCAGCATGGATGCCTAGACAGCTCTTCAGCCACGCTTCACCGCCTTCCGACAGCGCCTTCTCCCGGAGTTTTTCCAGCAGCAGCTCCATTCTTCTGCCCGCGGCTCTCCTGCACAGCTGAAAATACAAGCCTTTACAGGTAAGTATTACAGCCAGCAGTTCGCCTTGTGGCAATGGTGTTCAGCCCTACCACACACCTCTATTTATAGCGCGGATTCGTGCCTTTTGCGCTGCGCGAGATGTCCTCGAGGCAAAGACGGCAAACAGCTAAGCGGCGCGGGCAGCTTTTAGTTATATAACTCAGCTATTTTTTTATTTTTTTTTAATACCAGCAGCTTGAACTTTTGAACCCTACCTTACAGTCAATAGCTGACCTTTACATGAACCCTACCTCCTATCCCCACAACTACATGCCGCCCCGCGCTATTTAGGCGGCAGGGCTCTTCATTCGTTTTAGTATGTCCCTTTGTAGATGCTTCAAAGATTCACTTGAAGCTATATTTGCACTTGCTTCTCAAGTTCCAGGATTTCATTACATAGTTAAAGTGCCAGCACATAGAAAGGACAAAGATTTTCACAGTGTAGGGAATTAAACAGCTGACATGTTAGCCAAACGGGCAGCTTTAACAGGTGAATCCGTATACCAAACTGAACCTGTAGTCATAGCATTGGTAAAAAAAAAAAAAAGCAAGTACGGAGTCTCCCTCATTTGCAGAGAGGTTTTAGGCTTACCACTCCACCACCTGCAATCAGGACAGTTCAGCCTTTAACCTCTTCATTGCCAACTCTGCTGCAAACAGCTCTGTATCTTGGACTGTCTGCTGGAAGATTCTTCCAGGATGCTGTAAAACTCCTCTGAGCATGGATTTCAAGCAGGCCTCTGTTCCTAGGCCTCTCTCACTCTCCTCCTCTCTCAGCAAAGGGTCCTTCACCTCTGGCATCCAACCCTGAACTCCTCCCTCCAAACTCCAATGGCCCCTTTTTCACCTCATCCATGTGCTTTTCAGTTCACCATCTGCTGGTCACTCCATAAGAACTGCAGGTGAGTCAGTGGCAAAGCAGCTATAACTAAAATCCCTTGAGGGGTACATGCTCCCCCTTGAAAAATACTTGCCTTCCACTGGCAAGTCTTTGCTAAAAGGAAATTGAGATTTTGCAGCATAACATATACCATCCTACAATAACAGTGCTAGCTAATACAAATTACATTCTATCTAGAAAACTGCTCTAAAACATGGAGCGTAACTGGGATCTCCTACACTATCGTAAACCAAGGCTCTAGGAGGCTGCCGTACCCTGGTGCTGTGTCTGGGTTCTGGTTGATGAAAGGGATCTTCTGACCATGCCTGGGAAGTTTCGGCTCCTGCCCTGCAGTTGGGGAGGTCACCAGTGGCTTGAGGCACTGGCTCTCCCATAGAACTAGAGTCTCTAAAGGTGGTCCCAGGCAGGAAGCACAGGCTTTCTGGATTCAAATTTGGAAAGCTGTGTGACACAGGAGGGGTTCTAACACTTTGAGGAACCACAGGGGTAGAAGGAGGCAATTGCTGCATTTCCTCCGCAGGAGAAGACCACCACTGATCCTCGGCACTTGGAGCTTCTGGCGTCTCTTCTGTCCCACTTTCAGGGCTTTCCTCTAGTTCTTCACTACTCCGTTCCTCTTCATCAGTATACGCTACTGGTAGTAGATGGTTCCTATGCCATGCCTTTATTCGGCCTTCTGGCCCTTTGATGTTATACACTGGCAGCTCCTTTAGCTTAGACATGACTTCGAATAGGGTATCTTTCTATCTGTCAGCCAGTTTGTGCTTTCCAGGTACTCCTAGATTCCGGAGAAGAACTTTATCTCCTGCTTGGATTTCCCGATATTTCACTTTGGTATCATACCTTCTTTTGTTCTTTTGCTGTAGCTTGGGTGACCAACTCATAGGCCCTGTGAAGATTCTGTTTGAGGGTCCTCACATACTGGAAGTGAGAGCCTGTATTTGTCCCATCTGGGGACACTCCCAACCGAACATCTATTGGTAGTCTGGCTTCTCTTCCAAACATCAGGGTAGGGTGAGAATCCTGTAGATTCATGCCTTGTGCAGTTATATGCGTGGACCATGGCTTCCACATGCTTACTCCAGGACCGCTTCTCCATTTGCTTCAAAGTTCCAAGCATATCTAAGAGGGTCCTATTGAAACGCTCAGGCTGAGCATCACCCTCTGGGTGGTAGGGTGTTGTTCGGGTCTTTTGAATTTGCAGCATATCCATCAGTTCTTTGATTAACTTACTCTCAAAGTCTCTACCTTGATCAGAGTGTATTCGATTGGGTAGACCGTATTTGCATGAAATACTTCTGCCAGAGAACCTTGGCGACAGTTACAGCCTTCTGGTCTTTAGTAGGAAATGCCTGAGCATATCTGGTAAAATGATCTGTTACAACCAGAACATTTCCGATCCCAGCGGTATCATTTTCAATACATAGATAGTCCATGCACACAAGATCCAGGGGTCCTGTACTTCTCAGGTGACCCATGGGGGCAGCTCTCACAGGTAAAGTCTTTCTCTGAATACACCTCCTGCAAGTCTTTACATGTTGTTCAACATGCTCCCTAATGCGAGGCCAATAGAACTGGTCTTGTACTAGACCGTAGGTCTTGTCAATCCCAAGATGTCCATGTTGGTCATGGAGGGCTCTCATAACCATTCTTCTGTATCTATGGGGTAATACCAGCTGCTTTCGACCAGGGTGGTCATAGTATTTTATAATTCTCTACAGGATTCCATCCTCCAGACATAGCTTATTCCACTCTCACCGGTATAAGTCTCTATGGCCAATGAGGAGGGAAGTCAATAATTTAGGGTTCTTTGCTCTCATTGCCTTGAGGACTGCCCCTATATACCAGTCCTGTGACTGGGCTTTCCTCTTGTCTTCAGTGGTTATGCTAAACCACTGTTGGAGCATGACTGTAGCACAGAAGATCTCTGGCACTGCTTCTGGAGAGTGACTGATGGAGTCTATCCCTCTAAGGTCAGAGAACTAATCTTGCCTCTGGGCCACTACATATGTCTGACAGAGAGCTCCTACCCCAGGTCCAGGGATTTCTTCCCATTCCTCCTTTTCTTGGTGAGGCGGGAGTGCGGGTCTGCGGGACAGGGTATCCGCACTGACATTCTTAGGGCCTGGCTTATATTTCAGGCTGAAACTGTAGTTTGACAATGCAGCCAGCCACCTATGCCCTGTGGCATCCAGCTTAGTCGTGGTTTGAATGTAGGTAAGTGGATTGTTATCCGTTCTTACTTCAAATTTTGCTCCGTATAAATAGTCATGTAACTTGTCCACGATGGCCCACTTAAGTGACAGGAATTCTAGTTTGTGGACAGGATAATTCTTCCCTCAGACTTCTACTTATGTAGGCCACTGGTCTTAATCCTTCTGGATAACTTTGATGCAGTATTCCCCCTAGGCCTTCCATACTGGCATCAACATGGAGAACATAAGGCTTTTTAGGGTCTGCATATGCCAATACTGGGTCCTCTGTAAGTCTTTTCTTCAAGGCTAAGAAGGCTTCTTCACATCGTGAAGTCCATTTCTCTCCAAAGAAATCTTTAGGACGTGGTGCATCAGCACCCTCTATGTCAGAACTTGTTTTTAACAGGTTATGCAGCTCTCGAGCAATCTTCGAGTAGTCTTTCACAAACCTTCGGTAGTAGCCACAGAATCCAAGGAATGAGTGCAATTCACTGATATTATTCATTCTAGGCCAGTTCAACACCGCTTCAATTTTGTCTGGGTCAGTGGCTATTCCCTCTGCAGAGACAATATGCCCTATATATGTGATAGAGTTCCGGGCAAACCGACATTTGTCTATCGACAATTTCAGCCCCTCTGCTTGGGGTCGGTCCAATACCTTCAGCAGTCGCTGTTCATGTTCTTCGGGTGTCCTCCCAAACACAATGAGGTCATCTAGGTACACCAGGCACTCTTTGGGATTCATATCCCCCACAGTCTTCTCCATCAACCTCTGAAAAGTGGCAGGAGCTCCTGTGACCCCTTGGGGCATCCTGGTGAACTGGTAGAATCCTAAGGGACAGATGAAGGCTGTCTTCTCCTGATCTTCCTTCTTCATGGGTACCTGATAATACCCAGACCTCAGGTCAAGTATGCTAAACCACCGGCTTCCAAGCTATAGGTGCTTCAAGATCACCCCCCTGTTCTTTCTTCACAGACATGATGGAAAAGACAAATAAATCACACCAATTCTGTATCATTACAGGAAAATTTTTACACCAGTGGGTCCGCCAGTCTTTCACCTCAAGTATTAGAGTCCACCCCTTCTTTTTATCCTCTTCAGGGAAGGATTCAACAAGGTATTGTCCGGTTCCTCCCAACATTTCACGGTGCATGGAGGCTACGGCTCGTAGAGTCCTGGTCTCACCAGGCTTAATGAATACAGTGTCTCTTCCTGCAAAGTGGCAAGACCCTGGTTTACATTCTAGGGCTAGTCGATGGCACTCCTTCCCTAGAACAGGGTTGACCTCCATCAGTCGGGCTAGAGATACATCACCCACTTCTATAAGGTAGGCTCTAAATACATCTTGTACCATCCTTGCATTGGTGCCCAAGATTATTGGGGCACATACTTTCTTAGCCGCAGGGCATATGAGAGCTTCTAATTCCATAGGGCAGATCATTCCTGTGTTCAGCTGGGGGATGGTTATAGTCACTCTTATGCATCCCTCCACAGGCTGGGCCTGAGCTCCCACTCCCCATAACTGCAACTCCCCTGCAGGTTCCATAGGGATATGTTTTAGGTGACGATCATAAAAGTCTCTATAAATGATGGTAACTTGGGAACAAGTATCTAGCAAGGCTGAAGCATCAATTCCCTCCACTTGTAAGTGTATCAAGGATTTAGGCCCAATCTTAGCTCCCACAGGTAAACTTCGTGTGTGTCTTTTCTTTCTTTTCTTGGAAGAACTGGTAATTTGGGCCTCCTCCAGCTCGATAGCTAGCACTTCAACATCAGTCGCTGGTGAATTGGTGGGACATTCCCGCTTGAAATGCCCTGATCTTCCACACTTAAAGCAAATCCTTTTGTCAAATGGATCCTCATGGGACAGCCTCCCTGGGGTTTCCCTGTGGTATTCCCTTCTAGTGGGAGGATCTGTTCTCCTTAGTGAGGATTTGGACAATAACTCTAATTCACCTACCTTCCTTTTAAGCACTGACAGTTCCTTATCTTCTTTCTCTTCCCGTGAGGGAAGTGGGGACATTTGGTCCAGTCTTTTTGCTTTGTTTATCAGTGTTGAATAAGACAAGACTTGATCATCCAACTTGACTCTTAACATTATCAGGACTGGATCATTGCGAAGGCCTCCCTTCTGAATTTGCTTGGATAGCCAGGTATCCAACTCAGATGCCGTGACCGCTCCTTTATGAAATAGTTTCCCTAGTGACAACTGTAATCGATTGATATAGTCAGAAGCTTTCTCATGCTCCTTCTGCTTGGTGGCTAGGAACTTAACTAATAGATCATCCGTGTCCTCTGATCTTCCATAAGCGTCCTCCAAGACCTGCAGATAATCATGGGCTGTAGCTTGTCCATTGAGAATGAAGACTCTCTACTAACTGTTGTTTCTTTATGGTATCCGTACAGGACCTTCTAACAACTGTGCAGCATTATCTTTCCAGGCCTCAAAAGTTTCCTCTCCCGCAGGAACAGGCTGATTACCAGAAAACACCTTTAGCTTACGGTAACTGTGGGTGTGGGTTACCGTTACTATGGCCTCTGAGAGTTTTTTCCAGTATTTCAGGTAGACCACTTGAACTTGTGGTACTCAATGCGGGGTCACCTGGCTGCAGTAAGGTTGAGGGAACCACGGAGCCTGGGGTCTTGGGCATAGTTGTCCCTTGCTCTCTGAAAGAACGAATAGTTTGTTTGGGAATGGCCCCAGTCTCTAATGATGTAATAACTTCCTCCTTGTCGGGAAGAGTATACACTAAAGGGCATCCTTTAAGTAATGCTCCCAGAAGGTGTAGGGCTGTAGGCCTCTGATGGGCTCTCAGATCTGTATGGGAATATGCTAACATGTAGGTTTGACTGTCTGAATCCTGCAGGACATCTCTGATAGTCACCATCTCTATTCCCAATACAATCTCTAGGCACTTAGTGGCATGCTTAATCTCACTACCAGAAGGTACTTGGCATATCATCACAGCATGATAGTAACATAGTAACATAGTAACATAGTTCATAAGGTTGAAAAAAGACCAAAGTCCATCAAGTTCAACCTATATACATATTGTGTCCCTACTGTGTTGATCCAGAGGAAGGCAAAAAACCCTTATGAAGCAGATGCCAATTGCCCCATACCAGGGGGAAAATTCCTTCCCGACTCCAAATATGGCAATCAGAATAAATAAATGGATCAACGTTCTGTCCCTATTAATCTAATATCCATAACTTGTAATATTATTGCTTTCAAGAAACACGTCCAGGCTCCGTTTGAACTCTTTTATTGAGTTTACCATCACCACTTCCTCTGGCAGAGAGTTCCATAATCTCACCGCTCTTACTGTAAAGAACCCCCGTCTGTGCTGGTGTAGAAACCTTCTTTCCTCCAGCCGTAGAGGATGTCCCCTTGTTATAGATACAGTCCTGGGTATAAATAGGTCCTGGGAGTGATCTCTGTACTGCCCCCTTATATATTTATACATAGTTATTAAGTCCCCCCTAAGCCGTCTTTTTTCCAAACTAAATAACCCCAATTCTGATAATCTTTCTGGGTACTGTAGTCCTCCCATTCCCCTTATTACTCTGGTTGCCCGTCTTTGAACCCTCTCCAGCTCCACTATATCTTTCTTGTACACTGGTGCCCAGTACTGTACACAGTATTCCATGTGTGGTCTGACTAGTGACTTGTACAGTGGTAGAATTATTTCCTTGTCGTGGGCATCTATGCCCCTTTTGATGCACCCCATGATTTTATTTGCCTTAGCAGCAGCTGCCTGACACTGGTCGCTACAGGTAAATTTACTGTTAACTAAAACTCCTAAGTCCTTTTCCATGTCAGTCGTCCCCAGTGTTTTCCCATTTAATACATATTCCCAGCCTGGATTTTTCTTCCCCATGTGCATAACCTTACATTTATCTGTGTTGAACCTCATCTGCCACATCCCAGCCCAAGCCTCCAACCTATGTAGATCCATTTGTAATCGTGCGCTGTCCTCTATTGTGTTAACCACGTTACAGAGCTTAGTATCGTCTGCAAAGATTGATACTTTACTATGCAATCCCTCTACAAGGTCATTAATAAATATATTAAAAAGAATAGGACCCAAAACTGACCCCTGTGGTACCCCACTAGCAACAGTCACCCACTCAGAGTATGTACCATTAATAACCACCCTCTGTTTCCTATCACTGAGCCAGTTACTTACCCACATACACACATTCTCCCCCAGCCCAAGCATTCTCATTTTATGTACCAGCCTTTTATGTGGCACCGTATCAAATGCTTTGGAAAAATCAAGATATACGACATCCAGCGATTCACCCCGATCCAGTCTTGAGCTCACCTCCTCATAAAAGCTGATCAGGTTAGTTTGACAGGACCGATCCCTTGTAAACCCATGCTGATATGGAGTCATACATTTATTTTCATTGAGATACTCCAAAATAGCATCTCTTAGGAAACCCTCAAACAGTTTACACACAACAGAAGTTAAACTAACAGGCCTATAATTCCCCGGGTCACTTTTTGTCCCCTTTTTGAATATTGGCACAACATTTGCTATGCGCCAGTCCTGGGGAACAGACCCTGTCACTATAGAGTCCTTGAATATTAGAAATAGGGGTCTGTCTATTACATTACTTAACTCCCTTAGAACGCGGGGGTGAATGCCATCTGGACCTGGTGATTTGTCTATTTTGATTTTTTTTAGGCGGCACTGCACTTCTTCCTGCGTTAGACAGGCGACATGTACTGAGGCATTTATCTCATCCTGCTGTATATTACCTGGCATTTCATTTTCCTCTGTGAATACAGCAGAGAAGAATATATTTAATAGATTAGCTTTTTCCTGATCCCCATCTATAACTTCTCCCTCATTACTTTTTAAGGGGCCAACGCTTTCATTTTTAACCTTTTTACTATTTATATAGTTAAAGAACATTTTGGGGTTTGTTTTACTCTCTTTGGCAATGAGTCTTTCTGTCTCCAATTTTGCTGCTTTTATCTGATTTTTACATATTTTATTTTTTTCCCGATAGCTTTTTAGTGCTTCCTCACTGCCTTCCTGTTTTAGTAGCTTAAATGCCTTTTTTTTGCCATTTATTGCCCCCTTTACATTTTTATTTATCCACATTGGTTTTCTCTTGTTCCTGACTCTTTTATTCCCATACGGTATGTACCTTTCACAGTGAGAATTTAAGATATTCTTAAAAATCTCCCATTGAGTGTCTGTACTCTTGTTTTTGAGGACATTTTCCCAATTTACAGTGTTAAGGGCTTCTCTTAGTTGATCAAACTTTGCCCTCCTAAAGCTCATAGTTCTTGTGGCTCCTCTAAGAGTTCCCTTATTGAAGGACAAGTTATAATGCATCATATTGTGATCACTATTTCCTAGATGTCCCCTGACCTGCACATTAGTTACTCTGTCAGGTCTGTTGGTTAATATTAAGTCCAGTAGGGCGCCCCCTCTGGTCGGGTCCTGTACCATTTGGGACAGATAATTATCCTTACTTATAGTCAGAAACTGGTTTCCTTTATGAGATTCACAGGTCTCGCTTTCCCAGTTTATGTCGGGATAGTTAAAGTCCCCCATAATAACCACCTCATTGTGATTAGCTGCCTTGTTTATTTGCTTTAATAATTGATCTTCTGCTGCTTCCATTATATTTGGTGGCTTATAGCAAACCCCGATCAGTATTTTATTATTTTTCTTTCCATATATTTCTACCCATAATGACTCCACATTATCATTTCCCTCACATATATTCTCCCGCAGTGTGGCCTTTAGGCTGGACTTTACATAAAGGCAAACTCCTCCCCCTTTTCGTTTTTTCCGATCCTTCCTGAATAGACTATACCCCTGTATGTTAACCGCCCAGTCATAGCTATCATCCAACCATGTCTCTGTTATACCCACTATGTCATAATTTTCTTCAGACATTATTAACTCCAGTTCGTCAGTTTTATTGGTCAGACTTCTGGCATTAGTAAGCATACAATTTAGAGGTGTATGGTTTTTTTCCCTATGAAGCCTATCCCTATTAACTATTCTAACCCCTCCCTCCGCTCCACCCCCAGGTACATTTGTAAGCCCCAGATCTCTATCTACACTATCTTCCCCTTCTATATTGTAGTTTCCCTCCCCCCCTTTCCCTAGTTTAAACACTCCTCCACCCTTCTGACCATCTTCTCCCCAAGCACAGCTGCACCCTCCCCATTGAGGTGCAGCCCGTCCCTACCGTAGAGCCTGTATCCGACAGAGAAGTCGGCCCAGTTCTCCACGAACCCAAACCCCTCCTTCCTACACCAGCTTCTGAGCCACTTGTTTAGCTCCCTAATCTCCCGCTGCCTCTCTGGTGTGGCACGTGGTACAGGTAATATTTCAGAAAATACTACCTTGGAGGTCCTTGCCTTAAGCTTGCTACCTAAGTCCCTGAAATCATTTTTAAGGACACTCCGCCTCCCTCTCACTTTGTCATTGGTGCCAATGTGCACCATGACTGCTGGGTCTTCTCCAGCCCCTCCCAGTAATCTGCCAACCCGATCCGCGATGTGCCGAACTCGAGCGCCAGGCAGACAACACACTGTTCGGCGATCCCGGTCTTTGTGACAGATCGCCCTGTCTGTCCCCCTAATAATTGAGTCCCCCACTACCAGCACCTGTCTGGCCTGCCCTGCGCTCCTCCTTCCCTCCTTACTGGAGCAGACACCCCTCTGGTGGTCAGAGGCAGTGACTTGCTGCAGTACTGCTAACTCTGAACTAACATCCCCCTCATCTGCCAACCGGGCAAACTTGTTGGGGTGTGCTAGATCAGGACTAGCCTCCCTGGCGCTTTTCCCCCTACCCCGCCTTCTAACTGTAACCCAGCTAGCTGCCTGACTGTCCTGTACCTCCATCCCACTATCCTCCCCCACCTCTACCTGCGAGAGAGCTTGCTCAGTGAGCAGCAGACTCCTCTCCAAGTTGTCAATAGATCTCAGTGTTGCCAGTTGCTCCTCTAGACTCAGGATTTGTGCTTCCAAATGAGCAACCCGCACACATCTCGCACAGCAATATGCACCCTCGAAGCGCTGCTCAAGGATTGCATACATTGAGCAAGATGTACACCTGACCGCATTGCCAAACATGGAGGACATCTTGGCAATGGGGATAGCTCAAATAACTGGCAAAAACAGACAGTAAGGCGCAAAATATATATAAATATATTATATGCAATCACAAGGATTTATACTTTACCCTCCTTCTTGCTTTTTAACTCCTTTTTGCTTTTTAACTCCTTCTTTGCTTGTAACTCCTCACTTAGAGATGTCACTTAGGAGATTCGCCCCAACTCAGGATTCGCTTGTGTGTCCAAGCTAAATGCAACTGCAAAAGCCAAGCAGAACTCACAGAGAAGGATGTAACGGTAATTTCTCTTGTTGTGCCCACTGCATTGCAAATGGACGCGTGGGCCGGGGACATAGCATATCTTTAATGATTGTACCCCAATCGATCTCAGCAGTGCCTCCATCTGTAACGGGATTTTGGGTAGGCCCACCAATATCTCTGTGGTCCTTTACCCCAGTTACCTCTTTGTGCTCTGCAGGCCAATCCCGAGCCTCCGCTACCTGGGTGTTGGGATACATAACTGTGGCAGCGCCTCCACCCAACGGAGCATCCAGGGTATGGATGTGAGCTCCCGTTGGGAACATAGCCGAGTGATTAATAATAAGACACAGGGCTAACTTAAAATTAACTTTGTATTGCACAGCAAAACACAATGCATAAACGTAACAGAAAGCATGAAATATAGCAGAATGAAATATACAGAATATGCAGTATACAATATGAGGTTCACCCACCCACAACAATCACTGCTGCCCACCCTAATCTTCGCCCTAGTGGCCGCTGGGTGCCTTTAGTTGGTGCACATAACACAATTGGGGCCCATGAGTAACTTACTCCACAGTATGGGTTGAATTATATTGGAAACTTCCATATGTCAGTGGGACTGGAGATCAAAATCTTTTATTGGTGTGTGGCTCAGGGTGCCCTGTTGTGGAGCCAGGGGGGGGGAGGTTTTAGGCTTACCACTCCACCACCTGCAATCAGGGCAGGTCAGCCTTTAACCTCTTCATTGCCAACTCTGCTGCAAACAGCTCTGTATCTTGGACTGTCTGCTAGAAGATTCTGTCAGGATGCTGCAAAACTCCTTTGAGCATGGATTTCAAGCAGGCCTCTGTTCCTAAGCCTCTCTCACTCTCCTCCTCTCTCAGCAAAGCGTCCTTCACCTCTGGCATCCAACCCTGAACTACTCCCTCCAAACTCCAATGGCCGCTTTTTCACCTAATCCATGTGCTTTTCAGTTCGCCATCTGCTGGTCACTCCATAAGAACTGCAGGTGAGTAAGTGGCACAGCAGCAATAACTAAAATCCCTTGAGGGGTTACAACTTTTATTTTGTTCTGCACATTTTAGGCCTGAATGCAACTTGAGTGCTAGGAACATATTTTATCTATTATGTGACGTAGCTTAGAGGGTCTTCTGTGGAATACCGGTGTATCATATGACTGCTCCAATAGGATTCCTTAACGTATACCCTAACCAAATGTAAAGGGGTATAAATAGGCATGATTACAAGGACAAATTCTCTTTCTACACTCTTTCTATGCTCTTTCACCTTCATCTCACCAAGAATATTGAGCCTACAGTACCTTTTATTACCATTTGTTCCAGCATCCAGTACTGTATGTATTGATAATTTGTTATCAAATAAACCTGCTTAATAAGACATAGAAGCTGTGGTCTTGGTTACTGTTTGGTCACTGGAGAAGTTTAGATATTCAAGACAAAGAATATTCTAACAAGCCCCATCGCAGGCACCCGGGCGCCAGCATTGGAGCGTACAGCATTCACCATGCCACCAGAGGAACTGCTCCCACAACCATGCTGCTGCACAGAAGAAGATGATCCAGGCTCAGGATCAGCAGCCACCACTTCCACCGAAACGCTGGGACCCTCCTCGTCAGACACAGAGCTCCTGGACTGTTCCAATCGATCCCCGCCAACCGACGTCCGTCTCAGGCAGGCCCCCTCCTGGAACGCGCGGCCAGAGGATTCCGCTTCTTTGCAGACTCCGGTATGAAACCAGGCCCGTCCACAGGCCCCGACACGGAACTGGGCCTGCTTGCAGCCGAACGCCCACTCCGGACATCAAAAAGGTCCTGACTAAGCCTAGCCTGACTCGTCCTAGTCCCGCTGTCATTCACCGCAGCAGGTCTCACCGCATTGGATACAGAAGCCTCCACCAGGAGCCAGTGAGGAGCAGCACATAAACACTGAGAACAGACATGGTGAGTACCCATTGTTGTCCACACCAAAATATATATATATATATTTTTGGTTAGTCAATGCTGTCCACACCAAATTTTTCTTCTGTTTGTCCCTCACAAAGGGAGGCATGGTCACCTTTATATGACCCTACTCCACTCCCAAAGGTTGACCAGGGCATTCCCCACCAATCCAGAAAGGGGGTCCTGATTGACTGTAATCAGGGAGGGCTGCCTGAGGTCCCCAGTCATGGTGTTGTTCTTTAGCTTTTGTAGATGAGTAAAATATTAAATAGTAAAAATTAGAAAAAAGCTGTTTTCATTTTCAGTTTTGACCAATGTTGTTTTTATTGTTATTATTATTTTCTTTATAGTAAATTAGATATGATCAGAATAATGGTACCTAAAGAAAGCCCATCTTGTCCTGACAAAAACTAAATATAATTTATCTGAGAATACTAAATGAGAAGGAAGATTATTATAGCTAAACACAAACACTGCAGAAATGTTAAAAATGAAGAACAGCCTGGCCCGTAAGGGGTTAAATCAAAAGTGATGCTATGTAGAATGATTGAGTGCAGCCAAATATAGTTGAACATGTCCTTGAAGCTGGGATGATGGAAGTTTGAAAATCCTAACTGATAGGACAAAGAGTACAGCAGGAGAGAATCCTGTTTTTAACTAACAACAACATTTCTAAACAATAGTTGATGAGCATGGTCACATAGACAGTTAATTACATATACTTTAACCTATTAAGAAAACAATTGAAAGCCTTCTGTGACAGGAACGACCTGTACCCGGACTGGGTACACCTGCCAGACATTGCTTCCTTCTGCCCATAGTCAAAAGCAATACAAGACTTGGATCATCAAGTGGAAATAGCGTTGACGACAGCAGGAAATACAGCGTCTTAGGAATCTCAGTGGCACTGTAACATTTACTGTCAAGGACAGCACCGAAGCTTACCCCAATAACAAGACAGAACTCAATTGAGGTAAAACTGCTTTATTTGAACCAAATATATATACATATACATATATATATATGTGTGTGTGTGTGTGTGTGTGTGTGTGTGTAAGAAAAGGGGCAAGACAAGTATCACAGAATCTAATTACTAGGTCTATGAGCAAGTATGTGTGATTAAGGGAATGAATGAGTATATGAATGTTTGTAAATGAGTGTGTGATAGCATGGATGTGTAGGTGTGTGTAGGCATGGCATAGGGAGCCTGTAATCACACTGCTATCATGCCTAGGTTCTAGCATGTACTGGCTGCATGGGCATGATAGGAGTGTGATTGCTGTTAGCAATCATATATATGATTTTTTTTGGTCCAATTTTGGTGTGTTAACCACACTTGTATTAAAAGTAAGTAACACACCAAAACTGGACAGTAACAATATTAAAATATATATGATTAACAGCAATCACACTCCTATCATGCCAAGTCAGCCAGTACATGCTGGAATCTGGGTATGCCTGGCCACAGGGGCGTAACTAGACGCCTCAGGGCCCGGGTGCGAGAATCTGTTAAGGGCCCCCCCACCCCCTCACCCCCCCAAAAAAAACATGATTTTTACCCAACAATTTTTTTTCAACTAATTCAACAAATTCAATTTACATATTGAATCATAATCAAAGAAAAAGGGGCGCATGTACAAAGGGCATAATCCAGGGGTGTCCAAGTTTTTCTGCAGTGGGCCACTTCATCAGAATTGTATACGTGCGCGGGCCGCACTCATTTTTCACTGTGACAAAAAATATGGCCTTTAATAAAATATGCAGATTAAAATAAAGTAAATTAACAAAACCTTTACTCTTCCTCTCACTGATTTCTGGGCCTTGAAAGTTTTGCGACTACAAATTCAGGATTCCCTAGATTTATTCTAGGGATGAACTAAAATGAAAATTCTGGACCAAAACATTAAGGGTTCACTTAGCCAAAACCGAAAATGCCCCCCACCTTTAAAAATAATAAAAAAACCTCACATGTTTAATAAAAGTAGGTAACACACAATAGGACAAAATTAGCAATATGACTTGGCATGATAGGAGTGTGATTGCTGTTAGCCTAGGCAACCAGTAAATGCTGGTACCTAGGCATGATGGGACTGTGCTCGCTGTGATTGCTGTTAGCAATCACACTCCTATCATGCCAAGTCAGCCAGTACATGCTGGTACAGGGTGGCTGTAAGTGATGTGCAGACCCCATACTGCTGGCAGCATCACTACACAAGGGGGGCAGCTAGCTAGGTTTCAGCATGTACTGGCTGACTTGGCATGATAGGAGTGTGATTGCTAACAGTAGTCACAGTCCCATCATGCCTAGGTTCCAGCACTTACACATCCATCCAGTAAATGCTGGAACCTAGGCATGATGGGACTCTGATTGCTGTTAGCAATCACACTCCTATCATGCCAAGTCAGCCAATACACGCTGGTACAGGATGGCTGTAAGTGATGTGCAGACCCCATACTGCTGGCATTATCACTACACAAGGGGGGCAGCTGGCCAGGTTTCAGCATGTACTGGCTGACTTGGCATGATAGGAGTGTGATTGCTAACAGCAATCACAGTCCCATCATGCCTAGGTTCCAGCACTTACACATCCATGCTATCACACACACACACACACACACACACATTTATTCATATAATCATTAATTCACAGATTCATTCCCTCAATCACACATACTCATTCAAACACCCTCCCCACCCCCTTACCTGCACTGCAGCTCCCTCGATGCCGCTCACAGACTTCAGCAGGGGGCGCGGCCTCCCTCTGCCTTCTCTGCTAAAGCACAGAGGAAGTAGGAAGTTACGTGAACTCCGCTTCCTCCGTGCTGTCCAGAAGACCCTCCCACAAGTAAGTAGCAGGGCTTGAGGTGCGGCTCGTGTAAGATCGGTTGCCCTGGCTGCCGATCTTACGCGGGCCGCACCTCAAGGTCTCGCGGGCCGCATGTTGGACGCCCCTGCCTTATTTAAAAAAAAAAAAAAACGTAAAAAAAAAAGATTTCGGGCGGCCCCTTGGCTTGGGCCCCCCTGCCGCCGGGACCCGGTCGCAGTCGCGACCCCTGCGACCCCGGTAGATCCGCCACTGCCTGGCCATGATAAGAGTGTGATTGCTGTTAATTATATATGTACTTACTTTTAATAAAAGTGTGGCTATTTTTTTTTTTTTAAAGGTTGGGGGGTCGTTTCCAGTTTCAGCCAAGTGAATCCTGAAATTTTAGTTTCGTTCCCGAATTAATTACATTAATTGGTAGACATAGAATGATGACAGACATATAATTGAATTGAAATAGACAATGGCTAGTGACACAGAGGTAACAGGGGCTAACAAGATTAACAGCTACTGGCTGTGTATTTGGTAATTATATACACAGCAGTAGGGGGTACAAGTTAATCTTCTTACACCAGGATGCCCAGCTGGCATTAACAGAGTCTCTGAGTGGGAAATGTGGGAAAACATGTAACAGGGGAAAATTGGTAGAAAGGGGGCCCCTGTACCCACTTCCCCAAGAACAGAATCCCTTCTAATCTCAAGGCTCATTGTCAGCAGGCGAGAGGCTAGCCATCAGTCCCCTCTAAAAGCCCCAGTGATGGAAGGTTCTGTCACACCTTCTCTGGACATCATTAATGAGGCATCTGCATGGTGTTAGTGGCTGCTCAGCCCTTTGGCAGGCTAAGCAAAATCTGGCCATATACTGCGAGGGAAACTCGAGTATTTAAACCTTAGATATGTGTTTTGTGAATGGCATGTGCTGGAAAAGCATTGAATTCTTCCTTGCTTTGTGCACTTATTGGTCATTCTTATTCTAGCAGCAACTTGGGACTCTCAATTTTTATGCCTTGTATGCTTTTTAGGTTGCGCGCCTCTCTATTTTGCATATTTTTCTGCCGCTAATCAGTTTATGGTTCGTGGCACTGAGCCTTGCAGCCTGTCTTGTACTGCAAAGCAGCACATAGCTTTGAGGGTCTCCTAATGTAAGAAGGGAAGTAAGCATAATCTGTTTTATTTTATTTTTTTTGCTGATTATTGTGCATGTTATTTGGTTTGGTTAATAAACTATATGCATAATTTAATCCATTGAGTAAAAGTCTCTTCTTAGTTTCCTCAGTCTGTTAACCCATGCCTGTCCATGCAGGTGTGTGCAGTCCTGGTTGGTATAATTGGCACAGTTGTCTGGGTACTCTTTGAGAGTGTAATGGGGCAGATAATGGGGCTGATATCTGCCTCTCCAGTTGGCCATTGCTTCGGGACTTCCACAGTTCATTGACTGCTCGTGTTGCTTGGCTGGAGTTAGAAGTAGTAATTACTACTGTCAACAGCCCATTGACAATTAAACTCCCTGCAGGTGTTTTAACTCTTTACAAATTTGCAAGTCAGAAGTCAGGGGTTAATCATTTGAAATGGGACAGTACGGAAACTATTAGTGAGGAGTGTTTGTTTTCGTGCGTGCCTAGTAAAAACCACTTAAGGCAACATGTAAAACCTGTAAATGTTTCTTCCTCAATCTTGCTGGATTGCCATGTGCAGAACTGACAGCCTGAAGGACAGAAAAGAGGTAGATATTTGACCAGCTGACAGCTCTATTAACACGTTTGTCTTGCCTGTTTCAAGAGTCAGATGACTCTGGGTTGACTGCTGACGATCTGGATGTGGATGCAGAAGCACCATCAGCGAGTGCTGTGGTTCAGAGTAAGTCAATGGAGATGAATGTTGTCACAGGAGCATCTGTGGCAAGGTTGTAGGGGTCTGCTAGGTAGGCACCTTCCCTTTTGGTCGCTACAGCCACACCCCCGGATATCCAAATATGGTAGGGAGGGTAGCTCCCCTTTTGATTGGTCCCTAAGTTAAAGGGACGTGGGCCGCCCCTGTCCACATCCCCTGCACTGTGATTGGTTGATTCTAGCCCTCTCCTGATTGGTGCCAGTTAAAGTGTAAGCTTATGTATTTATGTATTGTTCACCCTGTTCTTATCAAGATGGTCTCATGGTTAAAATTAGTGTTTGGTGTACAATAAATCAGATTCTTACTTGTTCAAGCCTAAGACCGTGTCTGTGATTTGGGGACAAGGGACACTTCATCGAGGAGTGTAATTACTTGGTTACTGGAAGTCTGGAATATATTGAGGGTACCATAGGAGATCGCTGGAACTATTGACGGCAGACACCATCCATCTCTACAGGGTCCATCACAAATGTATATGTAAACAGACAGACGCGTGGCAAGCTGGGATTGAATAAGCGAATGGTCTCATTGCACCAGTGGTGAACAAACAAGTTGGCTCTGTCTGGAAGAAGAAATTGTTGGTGCTATATAAATAAAAGATAGTAGTAGTAGTAATTACTCCAGAGACTTGAGTAAAACTTTACACAAGCTCTGGTTTAAGAGTAGAAAGGGAGAACAGAAGGCAGTGGTAGAGTTTGTATGGCTTTTCCTCACTGTGCCCGGAAAAATGGATAATGCTTTGTTTGATTGGGCTAGTAAAAAGGCTATACTAGCCCAATGGATACAGCCTGACCCACCACTTCTTGACATGGCTGTGGGCCGATTACGTTGCATTTTTCGTCTGGATTGGCTGGAAGCTGCCCTGCATAGGGAGGTAAAGGCTATGCTGAGCGCCGGAAGCCTCGTTCCCCGGCCACAGGACTTAAAGGTGAGTGAACTATAAAGGGGAAAGGGTAGATACTGAGTAGGGGAAGATGGAGGGGTTAGAAAGTGATAAGGGAGGCAGAAGGGGTAGAAATTTATACTTTATCCAGAGATAAAATGCCCTCCTGCAGTTGTAGTGACTTCAGGGGACAAAATGTTCAAGGCCCTGAAATCATTAAGGTATTGTGTTATTTACTCTATAATATTATTTTGAAGGATTAGTCGTACTAAATTGTGGCTTCAGGCTTCCCATGTTGAATGATCAAGTATTATGTTTGTCCAGTAACAAAAGTATCATTCCATAGCACATTACTTTTGGCAATATATATATTCGTGTGTGCCCCCGCTATATATCGTTTCTAGAGTCACCACTGCCCTTACGAAAAATTACTGCAGTTTTTCTGAAGTAATACTGCTGTTTTTTGGACATGAAAAAACTGCAATACTGCACTTTTAGTGCAGTATTACTGCACATTTACTGCAGTTGTACTGCATTTGTACTTCACTGTACTGCAGTTTTACTGCACATTTACTGCACTTTTTTTTATATTGCAAACCTACAGTTGTACTTCAATGTACTGCAGCTTTATTGCATTTGTACTTCCGTACAAAAATAACTGCAGTACAACTGCAGTACAGTGAAGTACAAATGCAGTACAACTGCAGTAAATGTGCAGTAATACTGCAGTAAAAGTGCAGTATTGCAGTTTTTTCATGTCCAAAAAAAAAGTAATTTTTTCGTAAGGGTGGACTAGGTTGAGAAGGTTGAAGTGAGAGCGTTAGATATTGAGAATGATGCTGAGTCAGCAATGTGTATCCGTCCCCTTGTCACAAATAAAGCAAAAGGCCCTAAAGGGGCAGAAGTATCTAATGTGTTAAAGGACAACACATGATACTCACAGTGAGTTGATAACGGATTGCACAAATGTTCAGACAGAAGCATGGTGAACCTTTGTATGTTTGGATGCTGAAATCATGGGATACAGGCAAGGATGACACCTTACAACTGCTGAATTGTTAAAAATGTAATCTACTAGACATGCTATGTTAGAGCAGGAGTTAAGGGGGCTCTGTGCAGGCACTGTGATCTATTGAATGCAGTGACTCCAAAGATAACAGATAGCCTACCCATTAGCTGAAAGTTACAAAATAAAAACAAGGGTACAGAAACCTACTGCTCCACTGCAGGTGAAGCCCTCCCAAGCCCTTGTTCTGAGAGGATGTACTTCCTCCGGGGTATTGCTATGAAAAGGAACCAAACCAATGTACTGTTGTAGGATAAGCTCTATATCACCGCAAAGGCACACATTCTCCGCTGGATACTGGGTCTGAAGTGACTCTAATAAATGGTAATCCAGCTAGAATCCTACATTAATCAGAAATGAGTATATCAGTTGCCTTTAATCAGGGCCGGTCCAAGACATTGTGCTGCCTGGGGCGAAGTGTGAAGTGCTGCCCCCCCCCATATGTGTGGTGTATAGTCCCCTTTATAGTCCCCCCCCCGTTTGTGTGGTGTACAGCCCCCTCTATAATGAAATCAGCAATTGTGTTTCACAAACTGCGAAGAACCAATTTAAGTTTCCTTTTTCATAATATATTCAGATTGAAATAGAGTAAATAACACGATACCTTCACTTTTCCTCACACTGATTTCTGGAGTTTTGTCCTTTGAAGTGACTAGAAATTCAGGAAGGCGTTTTATCTCTGGATAAATAAAAATTACAAAGTTCTATTTATCCCTACAGTAAGTAAAGTGCCAGGAAACAGATAACCAAACACACACCAGGACAGGCTCTGCCACACCGACACCCAAACACACAAACCAGGACATGCTCTGCCACCGACAACCAAACACACACACCAGGACAGGCTCTGCCACACTGACACCCAGACAAACACACCAGGACAGACTCTGCCATACTGACACACACACACACACACCAGGACAGGCTCTGCCACACTGACCCCCAAACACACACACCAGGACAGGCTCAGCTACATCAGGATGGGATAAGCTACTAAGAGCATAAAAAAAATGCTTTCAACATTGCTGCTGGTTGTGTGTTTGCCACCTTTGTGTATCTGTGCCCCCAGCCAGGCCCCTTTGCGCATTTTGCCCCAACACACCCCTGTCTATTGATTTATTTGATGCCCCCAGCCAGCCCCCCACCCTTGTGTTTTGACCCCCCCCCTTTTGTACTGGTTAATTGTAATGCCCCCATACCCATGTGTATTACCCTCCCCTCCCCTTTGTGTATAGATTGTCCTAATCACCCTGTTTTTTCTGCAGTGGGCCACTTCATCAGAATTGTATACGTGCGCGGGCCGCACTCATTTTTCATTGTGAGAAAATATGGCCTTTAATAAAATATGCAGATTAAAATAAAGTAAATAACACAAAACCTTTACTTTTCCTCTCACTGATTTCTGGGCCTAGAAAGTTTTGTGACTACAAATTCAGGATTCAGGATAATTAAAAACGAAATGGTTCTATTTATTCTAGGGATCCACCAAAATGAAAATTCTGGACCAAAACATTCATGGTTCACTTAGCCAAAACTGAAAATGACCCCCATTTTTAATAAAAGTAGGTAACACACCATAATTGGACAAAATAAATTAGCAATATGACTTGGCATGATAGGACTGTGCTTGCTGTTAGCAACCACACTCCTATCATGCCAAGTCAGCCAGTACATGCTGGTACAGGGTGGCTGTAAGTGTTGTGCAGACCCCATACTGCTGGCAGCATCAATACACAAGGGGGACAGCTAGCTAGGTTTCAGAATGTACTGGCTGACTTGGCATGATAGGAGTGTGATTGCTAACAGCAATCACAGTCCCATCATGCCAAGGTTCCAGCACTTACACATCCATGCTATCACACACACGCACACTCATTCATTCAGATTAATTCCCTCAATCACGCATACTCATTCAAACACCCTCCCCACCCCCTTACCTGCACTGCAGCTCCCTCGATGCCGCTCACAGACTTCAGCAGGGGGCGCGGCCTACCTCTGCGTTCTCTGGTACTGTACAGAGGAAGCAGGACTGGAGCAGAGTCATGTGATGTCACGTGAACTCTGCTGGGTTCCGCTTCCTCTGTGCACTACAAAAGACCCTCCCACAGGTAAGTAGCAGGGCTCTTGTTGTAGCAGGGCTCGAGGTGTGGCCCGCGTAAGATCGGTTGCCCTGGCTGCCGATCTTACACGGGCAGCACCTCCCGCGGACCGCATGTTGGACGCCCCTGCTCTAGGGGCATGAATATCTCTCTCCATGACTCCATCCCTCCGTCTATCACCTCAATTATTTATTTTTTTTAAAATACTTACTTTTTCTGCTGGCTTTCTTCCATTGACGTGCTCTTCTCCCTCGAGATCTTCTCCTTGTCACGCGGTGACAAGCAACTGTTCTGCGTGAGCCCGCCCCCTTGAGCGTCACGGTGCATCTTCAAGGGGGCGGGACGAAGAGCCGAACTGATCGGCATGCAGGCAAGCCGACCGCTTTCAAATAATTAAACGGAGGCGGTTTTACAGGTGTTTTAAAACCGATAGCCGCATCGGTTGCGAAAAAAAAACGGCGCTTGGGGCGGCAAAGTGCCGCCTCTTCAAAAGTGCCGCCTGGGGCAATTGCCCCAGTCTGCTCCATGGTAGGGCCGGCCCTGCCTTTAATCATGATTTACATAGTTATATAGGCAAAAAAAAAAAAGGGCTATAAATAGAATAACATTAATATTTTAGAGCTTCTTGATCCAAGGAGAAATCCGATTGCCTCTTTGAGTCAAGAAGGAATTTTTTCCCTGATGGTAGAATTCGAAGTAGCTTAATTAGGGGTTTTTTGCCTTCTTTTGGATCAAGAATAGGAAGGTTAGGTAGAAGGGTTGAACTTGATGGACTTTGGTCTTTTTTCAACCTTATGAACTATGTAACTCTCTAACTATCAATCAAGTTCAGCCTTTCCCATATCTGTTATTTGCTGTTGATCCAAAAGAAGGCAAAAAACCCCAGTTTGTGGCTTTTTCCACTTTTGCAACAAACTATGGGGAAAAAAATCCTTCTTGACCCCAGAATGGCAGTCAGATCTCTTCTTGGATCAAGAAGCTTTTTCCCCATAATTTAAAATTATATCCCTGAATATTATATTATGTTTTTGCAAGTATTCGTCCAGTTGCTGTTTAAATATCTGTACAGACTCTGATAAAACTGCAGGCAGAGAATTTCACATCCTTATTGTCCTTACTGTAAAAAAAAACCCTTTCCTTTGTCTTAGACTAAATCTCCTTTCTTCCAGTCTAAATGTGTGACCATGTGTCCTATGCATAGTCCTGTTTATGAATAGGTTTCCACACAATGGTTTGTATTGGCCCCGAATATATTTATATAATGTTATATAATGCTATAATATGATAATATGCCCTCTGAGGTGCTGTTTTCTAAACTAAACAGATTTTAATTAATTAACCTTTCTTCATAACTAAAGTGTTCCATTCCTTATATTAATTTTGTAGCCCTCCTCTGCATCTTTTCCAGCGCTATAATATCCTTCTTTAGAATAGGGGCCCAAAATTTCACAGCATATTCAAAGTGTGGTCTTAAATTTATAAAGGGTCAAAATTATATTTGTATCCTGTAAACTGATGCCCCTTTTTATACATGACAATACCTTACAGGCCTTACCAACTGCTGACTGACATTGCACATTGTTTCCTGGTTTGTTGTCTATAACAATTCTCAAATCCTTCTCATTTGTTGTTAGCCCCTAATTCACAACAATTTAGTGTGTAAGTTGCTTGTGCATTCCTTACCTTACAAAAAAGTTTCTATTAACTCATGCATTTACAATATACTAAAGCTGTTGACTATGTAGTAGGGCTGCAACAACTAATCGATAAAATCGATAATAATCGATAATGAAAATCGTTGCCAACGAATTTCATTATCGATTTGTTGAATCAATTTTTATCGATTATAAAATGAGGGTTTTTTCAGAGCAAATGCTTAATGGGGTGTTTAGGGGCAGTTATGGTTAATAGGGTGTTTAGGGTTAATTTGAGGCAGTTGTGGTTAATGGGGTGTTTATGGTTAATTTAGGGGCTGTTGTGGTTGATGGGGTCTTTAGGGTTAATTTAGGGGTAGTTATGGTTAATGGGGTGTTTAGGGTTAATTTAATGATGAGGACTCAGAGTTAATTTAATAAAGTTAACTTAAGGTGCCGTTAGAGGTAAAGGGGGAGCAGACTAAGGGGAATCTAAATCCTGGGGGCAGTGAAGATTAACCCAGTACTTATTTATAAAAGTATGGTGTCAGTGTGCTGTGAACAGGTCTGTGACTCTGAGGGGACTATGAGATATCTGGGGGGTATAAGGCATATCTGGGGAGGATGGAGCGACATATCTGGGGGTATAAGGCATATACGGTATATAAGGCATATGTGGGGAGGGCAGCGTGGCATGTCTGGGAGGCAGTGTGGCATGTCTGGGGAGGAGGGAGTGGTGTATCAGGGGGTATAAGGCGTATCAGGCACAGTGGCATATGTGGGGGTAGAGTGGAGTGACATATGTAGGAGGCAGCGTGGCATATGTGGGAGGCAGCGTGGCATATGTGGGAGGCAGCGTGGTAAGCCTGGGCTCAAATGTGCATAAATTGGGGGGGCTGCTTGGGAAATAAAGACAAGAAATGCATTTTATCAAAGTTTTTTTTATTCTGCTGTTTGTATTTAATATCATTTGTTTATTAAATTATTTTAAATAAATGAAAAATTTACATTCATTTTTAATAATCGGCCAACTAATTGATTATGAAAATAATCGTTAGTTGCAGCCCTACTATGTAGTTTATCAAATAAATACCACAACACAAAAACTTCACATAACAGAAACTGGAATGATCCATATTTTAAAATTTTGCAGTTTTCAGATTAATCATGCGCCATTTAATTGACAAGAAAATAAAAACATTGGTATAAAATATTTACATAAATTACCTTACAAAATACCATTATGACAACTTAATAGTGATATTTTTGTCATGTTTCCTTCATCAGAAAAAAAAAGACCAGGCACTGTATTTATGGCAGAGAACACAATCTGAGGTAGAAAAGCAACCTGGTTTTACCTCTCATTAGACTCAGAACTCCAAGACTCCATTCATCTGAACGTATGCCGCCTTACAAGAAAGTGTAAGCAACCACAGGAACCTCACTTACAAATACTCCCAGTGCATAACTCCCTTCATCTAGACCCACATGCTGTCAGCAAGGATGCCTGTCAATGTGCCAATGTCAGGAAAGAGGAGTGTTTTTGAAGCATGCATAAGGTAATGGGAATGTCTACTATTTAACACATTGATTTTAAATTAAAAATGGCATAACCATGCTTTTAAGTCTAGCATATGTCATGTAATTTTCATTAATATATATTAGTGGATCATCTATAACCAATTCTGGATCAGAAATTTTAGTTGGCTCAGACTGTTGCTATAGGTACAGCACCGGTAAGAAGCCTTCAATGCATAGATTTTATTTAGTAATTAAATTATGATTTAATTATGCATCTAAAATTACAGAGAATCATATTGTCTAAGTTATTAATGTTACAAGTCTGTAATTATGGATATCCTTTAACATTATAAAGTTAGTCTTATTACGAAATGGTGTTCGTATGTAAACAATGCTTATGTTGAGGTCTGAAGACAAGCCTGCAGCATGCAATATGAGGTGAGATTATGGAACTCTCTGCCAGAGGAAGTGGTAATGGTAAACTCAATAAAAGAGTTCAAAAGGAGCCTGGATGTGTTTCTTGAAAGCAATAATATTACAAGTTATGGATATTAGATTAATAGGGACAGAACGTTGATTCAGGGATTTATTCTGATTGCCATATTTGGAGTCGGGAAGGAATTTTCCCCCTGGTATGGGGCAATTGGCATCTGCTTCATAAGGGTTTTTTTGCCTTCCTCTGGATCAACACAGTAGGGACACAATATGTATATAGGTTGAACTTGATGGACTTTGGTCTTTTTTCAACCTTATGAACTATGTTACTAATATGGTTTATGACTGCAAAATATATATTCTTGGCTTTTAAAACTTAACATTGATTATAAGGTTAAACATGTTAACTTCAATGTATAAAATATGTATACATATTTTAAGAAAGTAAGTATTAGTTATGATATGTTTGGGATTGGGTCAAAAAACTGATTATGGTACAATGTTTGAAAATGTATCTCATGACCATAGCAACCAAGGGAATGTCCATCTCATTCTGCTAGCTGCTATGCTGGTAAGACCTTTTTTCAAACTTCAGAAAAGAAATTACTTTTCATACTTTAACCCAATTATGTCCCACTAAAGTTAATTGTTTTTACAGTTGGGTGAGGCCAGTAGACAGGTAAAGCCAGCAAAGTAGGTGAATTATGGTTACTTGTAACCAGTAGACTCAATGCCTAACACAATATGCCAGGTGAATCTTCCCAAGTCATGTATCTGGATAACTGGTTTATGGACAGGAACAGCAAGTTAATACATACACAATATGAGGTAAGTGGAAATCGGCTTTTATAGTATCTTGCTATAAAGTTAACCGGTAAGTCAATTAAGTCTTTTTCTTTGTTCATACAACAAATATCTGTATGCACATGAACCATCTGATGAACACATATTTTATCCTCTACATTACATTACATTAATTCTAGTGAAAGGCCATAGATGAATTGATGAGGTATTTTGTTGGATGTCTCTATGTCATGTTTGATGTACTCGCAGTTGTATGCAATGTTTAGGGATCAGGTGTCTTAAGGATTTTCTACAACAAATTATTTTCTTAAAAGATTAAACATTGTTATAATGGGGTCTTCATTTCTTGCCAAATGACTTTCAATTAAGCTTCATGTGATATTGGCATAGCTTTCCATCAATACAAACATGTAAAACATTGACTTTACGGGATGTTTTACATCAAAAACAGCCGATTAAGGCCATTTAAGGTTAATCACTCTTCTTTTGTGTTTGTTCTTTTAAATATGACTTACAGAAGAAACTACAAAAGAGTACCAAGTAACTTGTGTACATCAAGGTTGACCAGAATATATTCTGCAGTGTACTTGCACATGCCCTGTCCTGCATCCATTGATAAACCAGAGCATTGACCAAAGTACCCATAAGCATCTGTAAGATTTGGGTGATTGTGATAAACATAGCACAGGGCCGTGGCACCTGAATCCCAGCTGCCCGCAATGTATAGTATGTATACATAAAGGCGTGGACAGTGTAATTCATGGTCATGAACCAGCCCCCACCTGCCACCATGTCTTTGTACGTGTACCAAGTGTAAAGCAGCACTGTAATATGGTGATACCAATGAAGAAAGATCAGCCTTTGCTTTCGCAGCACAATAAACAGAGTGTCACCTTTGAAAGAAAGAAAGGTTGAGTTAGACTTGAAAATTTGATGCTCTTATCAAATTGGTACATTTTTAATCATTCAGCAAACATTTTCATCAAGTAAAAATAAAAGCAAGTCACTTTCAATTTGAAGTCTGGGACAAAATGGGGAGATAACAGGATAATAAGATAATGAGAGAGACATCCAGGGAATATTTGGGACATCAGAATGGTAATAAAGAAATATGACGGTGCCTTCTGGTGGGGTGCAAAAATTAGCAGAAGTGGGAAACGTCCTCCCCTGTAGATGCATATGGCCATAACATCAGCAGGGTCTTTGTCACATTATGGAAAATGCCCCAAGAAAGGATTCCTGTGGCACATAACACTCTGTAGAGAACAAATATTGCAGAGAAACACCAGATACTTGGGGGGAAATTAAAGGATTTTCTTTAAGCTTGGAAAGTAACTATAGAATAAAATTGTCATTATTAAAAAAAAAAAAATAAAAAAAGTAAAAATAAATATTCTTAGTGAAACAAGGGTAAAGAAGTACAACAATGAAGAAGAAAAAAAAACAAACCAGACTTACCAAGCTCAGGCACTTTACTCAAGACAAAAGCATAGGCCCAGAATTTGCTAACAGGCCCATTATAAAATCCACGGTCACAGACCGATTGCTTGAAGCCACTGGTGATAAGTAAACTTCCCAAATACCAGCCAGTCCGGATGGCCCCAATAATACTGGAAATAAAAAGTGTTTGCAACGAAATAAATAAATATTTCTTGTTTAATGGCACAGGGCATTTCCCTTACGTCCTAACTGGCAGCACAAGAGGGGTATTACTGCCCCTGTGAACAATTAGGACAGGTGGAAAATTAATGATTTACACAATTAAATAAGCAATTAACCCCCTTTACCCCCCCCCCTATAAAGGGAACTCCACCCCTAACCACAGTGTGCTTTTTTCTGTCCTTTGGACATATTGGAACAGGTGGTGGTCTCTGTGTGAGACCTTGTGTTAGCTTGCTAACCTTTATTTTACTTTTTTTCAGGTGCCCTCCTGTTTGGATTGTGTATCCTATTTTTATCTGCCGCCCTGCTGTGCTGCAGGACGGCCTCATTTCACCCAGCATTATCTGTGTGTTTGTGCTGGATCTATACCTGACTGGTTTGGATGTCTCCTCCCAGCTGCTTATCTTCATGTCTGCTGATCTAGTCTGTGATGTTCTGGAGTTTCTCTATGCCTTCCCTGTACTCGTTTTTGCTGCTGAGGGGGAGGAATCCATTTCTTTTCCCTCAGCAGCAGTAGCAATCCCTTAGAAAGTTTGTTCTTACTTGGATTCCTGATTCTTTTGTGCCATCTGACGTCACTTCCGGCGTGGCTTCATGTTTTGGCTTTCTGCCAGTGTATATTAACCTGTCAATGTCCTTTAGGCTGTCTCTTGGTACAGCTATTAAGTTAGCCTTCCTAGAGTCTCCTGCCTATCTTTTGCTTTGTGTGTTATCCTTCCCTTGCATTTTCAGTCTCAGGGTAGGTATAACTAAGAAGATTTCTATGTTTAATAAAACTCTTTATATGATTTTGGTCATCTCTTTTGCAGATGTCATCCCGTACTCCAGAGGATCCTGCTCCTGAGGGGGCGCAAGTCCACTGCCAAGCACAGGCATTTTACCTGCCGCGGGTGTGATACACCTCTAGAGGATGCTTACCCTTATAGTCGCTGCTCAAGTTGCAGAGATCCCCTGAGGCAGAACCCAATATACGTGATATGATGATTTGGGTTAAATATTTTTGTTGGATCAAATCAAGAGATTTGAGGATACACTCCAGATAATGAGATCTAGGGCACAGTCCCCTCCTAGGGTGGTCCCTATGTCTGAAGACGCTTATCTCACTGTAGATGAGCTTGACTCTTCTGGGCTGGGATGTGGCAGATGAGGTTCAACACAGATAAATGTAAGGTTATGCACATGGGGAAGAAAAATCCAGGCTGGGAATATGTATTAAATGGGAAAACACCGGGGACGACTGACATGGAAAAGGACTTAGGAGTTTTAGTTAACAGTAAATTTACCTGTAGCGACCAGTGTCAGGCAGCTGCTGCTAAGGCAAATAAAATCATGGGGTGCATCAAAAGGGGCATAGATGCCCACGACAAGGAAATAATTCTACCACTGTACAAGTCACTAGTCAGACCACACATGGAATACTGTGTACAGTACTGGGCACCAGTGTACAAGAAAGATATAGTGGAGCTGGAGAGGGTTCAAAGACGGGCAACCAGAGTAATAAGGGGAATGGGAGGACTACAGTACCCAGAAAGATTATCACAATTAGGGTTATTTAGTTTGGAAAAAAAGACGGTTTAGGGGGGATTTAATAACTATGTATAAATATATAAGGGGACAGTACAGAGATCACTCCCAGGACCTATTTATACCCAGGACTGTATCTATGACAAGGGGACATCCTCTACGGTTGGAGGAAAGAAGGTTTCTACACCAGCACAGACAGGGGTTCTTTACAGTAAGAGCGGTGAGATTATGGAACTCTCTGCCAGAGGAAGTGGTAATGGTAAACTCAATAAAAGAGTTCAAAAGGAGCCTGGACGTGTTTCTTGAAAGCAATAATATTACAAGTTATGGATATTAGATTAATAGGGACAGAACGTTGATCCAGGGATTTATTCTGATTGCCATATTTGGAGTCGGGAAGGAATTTTCCCCCTGGTATGGGGCAGTTGGCATCTGCTTCATAAGGGTTTTTTTTTTTTGCCTTCCTCTGGATCAACACAGTAGGGACACAATATGTATATAGGTTGAACTTGATGGACTTTGGTCTTTTTTCAACCTTATGAACTATGTTACTATGTTATGAACTAAGAAGAAGAACCTGCTTCATCGTTCTGGTTTCCCATTGAGAAAACCCAACGGTTACTAAAGTCCATCCGGTCGGGGGACCAGGATGTTGACCCTAAGGAAGCTCCAGAAACCCCCTCTAGAGGGCAAAGGGCCTTCAAAGTGGATGAGTCTCTCATTAAGTTAATGGAGACTGAATGGAAATTCCCGGAAAAAGGTCCGGTTATCACCAAGCGGTTCAAATCTATGTTTCCGCTTAATGTAGACCAGCAGCGCCCATGGGGTCCTCCCCCTAAAGTCGATATGGCCATCGCCAAGATGTCCAAGAGGACCGTGGTACCGGCGGATGATGGATCTTCTTTACAGGATGCCATGGATAGGCGCGCAGAGTGTTCCTTGCGCCGCAATTATGTGGCTGCTTCTGCCTCAGCTTCTGTGGCTATTGCCTCTAGTGAGGTTACTAATTTTCTGCACACCAGAATGTCTCAAATTCAGTCGGATATTGATGCAGGTGTTCCAAGAGACGATATCTTGAAGCAGTTTAAAACAGCTCAACTGCCTGTGGAATTCCTTTCGGATGCTGCGCCTCAACATCTGAAGCTAGCCTCCAAATCTATGGCGCTATCTGCTGCTGCAAAGAGACCCCTATGGTTAAAACCCTGGAAAGCGGACAACGCCTCCATATTTTCGCTTTGTGGGTTGCCTTACGAACCTGGCAAGCTGTTTGGCAGTGAGCTGGACAGGATCATGGAGGGCCTTTCTGACAAGAAAGGCAAATCCCTCCCCCAGCAGGATTCTAGAGGAAGGGGCAGACAGTCCAGAGGATCCAGGTCCCAGGGACCTTCTAGATCCCATTGGCGTCAGGGGACTCAGAAGAGAGGAGCAGGTCGCTCCAGCAGGTCTTATGAGAAGAGAAAGGACATTTCTGATTCTGGCGCCAGAGAGTCCGGAGGTAACCCCTCCTCCAGTGCTTGACCCCCCGGTGGGAGGTCGTCTATCTTTTTTTCTGGAGGCTTGGGAGAGGTCCATACCAGAACCTTTTGTTTCCCTACCTCCTCTGAATTTTGTTTCTCGCGCGAGAGGCTAAGAGTCCTAGAGGCTTCTATCCACGCCTATATACAGGAGACTGGCGGATGATCATAGATCTTCGCTATTTGAACAGTATATCTTACTGCTGGGAGACGTGATGGTCTCTATAGACTTGAAGGACGCTTACCTTCATGTTCCTGTTTGCCAAGCCAACAGGAAGTATCTGCGTGTGACTGTATCCCTCTGTGGCGAAGTGAAACACCTTCAGTTTGCTGCCCTTCCCTTCGGAATCTCTTCTGCTCCTCATACCTTTACCAAGGTTGTAGTTGCTGTGGTAGCAATCTTGAGACTAGAAGGCCTAGAAATCGTCCCATATTTAGACGATTGGCTTCTGAAAGCCGCTTCCACAGAAATTCTGTATTCTCATCTTCAGCAGGCTCTGGCTTTTCTCCACCAGTTAGGGTGGATAGTAAACTACCAAAAGTCCGGGTTGGTTCCATCCACTACCAGGAGGTTTCTGGGATTCAAAATCGACTCGACCCGGATGACTCTCTCTCCATCTCTCGACAGACACAATCGGGTTGTCAGAGCCGCCAGTTCTCTAAGGACCCCTCAGTTGGTGTCCATCAGAACGCTTATGAAGATGTTAGGGCACATGTCAGCGACTGCAGATGCAGTCCCTTGGCCCCTTTGGCACCTACGCCCTCTCCAATCAGAAGTTTTGGGCATTTGGAATCGCAACCCATTAGGGTTGAACAAAATGTGCACCCTGTCTCCTCAAGTCCGTCGCTCCCTCAGTTGGTGGGAGCATCCTTGATTCAGCCAGCCTGGATTCTGTTGACCACGGACGCATCCCTTCTAGGTTGGGGAGCCCATATAGAGGACATTCCAGTACGAGGTACTTGGTCCCGTCCAGAGAGCCTTATGTCTTCGAACTTCAGAGAGCTCAGAGCAATCAAATTGGCGCTCCTTCACTTTGCTCCTCAAATCCGCGGCAAAGCGGTGAGCGTTCGTTCAGACAACATGACGGCGGTTTATTACATCAACAAACAGGGTGGCACGAGATCTCAACCTCTTCTCAAGGATCTATCATGGGCAGAGCAGAACCTCTCCCACCTTTCTGCAGTCCACATTTGGGGATCTCTCAATGTGGTAGCGGAACGTCTGAGTCGGGGTCTCAGTGTTCCAGGCGAATGGTCCCTAAACCAGGAAGCATTTCATCAAATTACTCTTCGGTGGGGAATGCCAGAAATCAACTTAATGGCTACGAGGTTTAACGCCAAGGTGAAGATCTTCTGCTCCCTTTACAGGGAGGACAATCCTTGGGCGATAGATGCTCTGTCCATCCCTTGGAGGTTCGGGCTGGCTTTCATCTTCCCTCTAATTTCCATGATACCAAGGGTATTGATGAAAATCAGACCAGACCTCGATTATTGCGATAATTCCATTCTGGCCAAAAAGGTCATGGTTCACCCAGCTCATGGGGATGAGTCAGGGTCTGTACTGGAAGCTTCCAATATCAGAGAACCCTGTGTTTCTGGGCACAGGTTCTCGCCTAGATCTGAGAATTCTCAATCTGACAGCCTGGAGATTGACAGCTCCCTATTGAAGGATAGTGGACTCTCTTCTGGGGTCTTCAGGACTTTGTCTCATTCGAGAGCGGTGTCTACTAATAGAGCTTACAACCGGATTAGACGCTCTTTTTCATTATGGTGTGCGAAGAACTAAGTGGGTTTCTCAGATCCCCCCATGTCCCAAGAACCCCTTATCAGGAGGTTCCTTAAAGGAGCCAAAAGGTTAAAACCTAAGATCCTGAGACCAGTCCCTCAATGGGACCTTACTGTCTTGCTCAGGGGGTTATGCTCCCCCCCCTTCGAGCCATTGGAAAGCGTGGACATGAAGTACCTTTCCTGGAAGGCTGCCTCCCTAGTGGCGATCACCTCTGCCAAGAGAATTGAGTTGCAAGCTCTGTGTGCCTTTGAGCCTTACACCCTATTCCTGCCTGATAGGGTTCTCCTAAGGTTCCTGCCAGCTTTTTTACCGAAGATTCCTTCGTTTCAGAACATTAATCGGGTAATTTCTCTACCTGTTTTTCAACTGGATCCTTCAACAGAAGAAGAATCTCTTCTACATACTCTTAAGTCTCCAGATCTATCTACAAGATCCGGTGTCTTCAGGAAAGATGAAAATCTCTTTCTACAGTTTTTTGGCGGGAACAAAGGATCTAAAGCTTCTAAACCATCCCTGAGCAGGTGGATTAAGGAAGCCATCAGAGAATCCTTCTCAGCTCAAGGCTTGCCTCCTCCCGCCTTTGTCCGCGCTCACTCTACCAGAGCGGTAGCTACCTCGGCTGCTGAGAGGGGCCTCATCCCTCTTCAACATATCTGTGCTGCAGCCTCCTGGAGTTCTAACTCCACTTTTATAAGCCATTATAGGCTAAATTTTAGACGTTCGGAAGACACTGACTTCGGTCTGTTCTGAACGTCGTTCAGCCGGAAGACCCTCCTGTCACGGTCAGGACTACTTGCCAAGCCGTGACTGTGTGGAGGGTGTGGGCATGAAGGGGTTAATAGCACCAGGCCTCTGGATTTACTAACTTCACCCCTTAACAAGGCATAAGTTACACCAAATTAACCCCCAAATCCTGCCTGTATCCCCCCAGGTAGTCTGCCACCACTCACGATTTTGATACCGGATTCGTGAGAAATCCGAATTAGAACCTTTATCTCTATATATATATCAACCCACCCCGGGCAACTAACATATATATATATATATCCTGTAAAACTTAATAACAATACGGTAACGTGTTATCCTCTCTTAGGGTTTGTGGATATCGATACTAGAGCCCAAAGACAGACTTGGATTATGAATATTTTAATAACAAAAAGACAAAGATTACACAGTGCCAGAATTACAAAAAAAACAAGACATACAAAATAAAAGTAAAACAGCAAACAGTTCTTAAAAACAATGGGACTTAAACACAGGACCCTCACTCACGAGTTTCTCCAATAAGTAGGCCTGTGGGAACTCCTTAAGTCCAGATGGTTTCTTACGATGTTGTTCCGATCAGAGTATATCATGGAGTTCTGCTTTGAGGTCGCTGCATTGTCCCTAAATCAGACTTTTGCAAGCAAACGCCCCTCTGACCACATGACTGATTATATGACACCATCCCCAAGAATCGGGTCCCATCTTTGATGTGCCAATAAGTTATGGTGGGGTAAAGGTGATGGAAACCCCCCCACTTAAGATAGGAATGGAATTCCTATAACTCAGGGTCCTTATCTGTTAGGCCATGAATCACCACAGGGGTCCTTTGGGAAGATGACACCTCTAGCCAGAACAGATACAGAGGGCATTCACAAAGAAACACATTAAATCAACCTCAGATTAACTCATTGAATGCTTAAACAAAGAAACTAACCACCTCTGCTGGGTTACCCTTCCATGCATCCACTACGTTATATGAGTTAATCATGACACCTCCCCCTTTAAGATGGTGGACAGAGGAGGTCAGCACACGCTGATCTACTATGTCTGCCTAAATCCTAGTCTCCCCCTGACAAGACAAACTGTCAGCACGGGACTCCATCTGAGCAACTTGCTAAACTTCCCATCTACTCTATCTGCCTGAAGAGAAGGGTTGTGATAGATTATAACAGTGAAGTCACAACCATACAAGCATGGCCGTAACTCCTGCAAAGCAAACACCATAGCTAAGCACTCTCTGCCAACCCTTGAATAAACCTCTTCCTTTGGCGATAAGTTACTCCGATGTTTTAAGGCCTCATCCATTTGTTTCTCTGCCCTGCTTAGGATAGCTAAACGCTGCCCATTCCCAAGCAAGACAGCAAACGGGTGTCCATTGTCCTGGGCATCCGGTGTGGATCCCAGGCTCTGCGCTTCACCTACACTCACAGGGCGAGGGGTTTCTTGCTGACTGGTCAATGCAGCTGTCTTTTCATCAACCCATACTATATTATCCTCTATAGCTGTTGCCCCAGCATCTTGCTGGTATGCCACTACAGGTACAGGGGAAATATTCTGCCCCTCACACTGCCCACTCGGTAAACACACAAAAGGGATAACAGGGTGTGAATTTTCCTCCCCCTCCTCCTTATCTCCAGACTTTACAGCTTTAGGGGTCTTAGGCACAGTGGATAAACTACCCCTTTCCTGCTTCTTAACCTCCAGCACTTTAAGAGTTAAATGAAGCATTTCCTCTGGAGCATGAAAGCAGGGTTTTGGCTGTTGACACACAGATACATCACATTCCATATATCTCTTGTTTTCCCTTTGAGGAAAGTCAGTAACATGAATATCCGCAGACACCCCTATATCATGTATACTTTCTCCTGCACCCAAACCTAAATACTCAGGTGCTGTAGGCACGGTTGGCCACACATCCCCAGTCCCCTTTAGTTTTTCAGGGATAATACCTTCTGGGCATACAACTTCTGAAGACACTTTGGCCGAAGTATCTCCAGCATGCCCGAATCCCTTGGCTACCTGATCACCCATAGTAACACTATGCTTTTCCGTATCAGGGGGCATTGAACCAGAAGAGCCACTACAGACTCCCTGTTCCTGAAACTCTGCCCCTCCAAAGGTCAAACCACACTTTTCCCCTAGAGCTTGCTCGCTAGGTGTGGTCCCTTGGTGCACATCCCCCTTCATCCCTTCAGGAGACAGGATCCTGGGTGCTGGTTCAGACAGGCATACCTCTACCTTCTGGGCTCCATCCCAGCTACCCACTACTCCCAAAGTTTCAGACAGTACCTTAGGTTGGACAGGGCTCTCTACCAGCCCTCCAGGTTTGCAGGTTTCCTCAACTGGTGCATACTGGCAAACAAGCCGACCCAGATCCTTGCCCAGCAAAACATTAACAGGAATATCCTCGGATATACCCACCTCCCGCAAACCCTTGCCCACACCCCAATCAAGGTACACACGTGCCACTGGCACTGCAGGGCGCACCCCACCAATTCCATGGATGGACATGGTCTTCCCAGGGATAAGATCCTCCAACTTTACCATCTCAGGCCGCACCAGAGTGCAAGCAGCCCCCGTATCCCGGAGTCCCATAGTCACACGGCCACCTACAGTTACTCTTTGTAGGTTCTCCTCTTCATTCCCCTGAAACCTGGAAACAAACAAGACAGCTGGGTGTTCCCCAACTGTTACACACTGCAAATTGTCTCCTTGTGCCTCCTTTGGTCTAGCCACAAATAAAACAGGTGCAGCTCCCCCAGCTGTACCTCCATTTACATTTGTCCATGGAGATGGTCTCTTAGAAGGGCAGGTGGCACTCAAGTGCCCAATCTGGTTACACCGATAACACCGGCGGGTATCCCCCTGGCCCGATGTGGCCCCTGCTCTGTTGGCTACGAAAGGTGTTGGTGAAAATCTCCCGGCTTGCTTAGGAGTTGGTGGCTGGTAGGCTGCTCCTTTCCAAGTAGATGGTCCTTGTGATGCTTGTACCCGCTTGGTTGTCGGAGTACGGTTGTTGGCATAATCGTTAGCCAGATCTGCCGCCTCTGCCGTGGTCTTAGGTTTTCTGTCCAGAATCCACTCTCGGGCCTCCGGACTTCGTGTCCTCAGGAACTGCTCCAAAATCATCAGATCCTCCAGGGCCTCATATGTAGTAACTTGTAGGCCTCCAGTCCATTGCCGGAAAATAGTCCGAAGCTGTCCCGCATATTCGGTGCAACTGTCCGATGTAGCTTGCTGCATCTCTCGAAACTTTTTTCTGTAGAATTCAGGGGTGAGGTTAAAACTTTTTAACAAGGCAGATTTTATGGCCTCATAGTCCTGATCAACTTCCATTGGTAAGGAAGCAAACACATCCAGGGCTTTCCCCTTCAGGGTTAAATACTTTCCCCACTCTTCCTTGGGCAGCTGGTACTGCCGGCACACTTTCTCAAATCCTCTCAAGAACACATCCAAGTCAGTGTCCTTTTCCAGCATTGGAAAGTGTTCCAGGCGAGGTCGGTTAGCATATCCATCCCCGTTAACTATGCTTTGGGGAGACGGACTATATTGCTTTAACCGTAGAAGTTCCAGCTGGTAACTCCGCTCAGCTTCTCGTTCAGCAGCTGCCCGCTCCGCAGCTCTCTCAGCAGCCTCCCTCTCTCTCTCTCTTTCCACAGCCTCGCTCTCTCTTTCCTTGTACTGCATAATCAGGTTGAACTTTAGCTGAGGATCCACACTCCCCAGATGTTTTAGTACCACTTGTAACTCAGAGTCCATTGCACTCAAGGCGTTAACTTTATCAGGAAAACATCCTTGATCCACAGGCTCTTCCAAAATCACATCTGCTCCAATGGCCTGCTCTGCACAGAGTTTATCATGTTCCAGGAGATCCAAAATCAGCTGCTCTTTGCTTTTGCCAAAGATTTGTATATTCCTTTCTTGACAAACCAGCTCCAGAGATTCTTTGGGCTGTCGTCGATATGCCTCCATAATACAGTATGGTAGAGAAAAACAAAAAGGGAGAGGAACGAACTGTTTTGCAATGTATGTCTGTAATTAGGCACTGAGTAATGTCTTTGGGAAATTACACAAAACCCATGTAATTTCTTCTAGTACTAAAATCACCAAACCGGGCAATACAAATAGCACTAAAAAACTCTAGATATCCCACCTAGCTGCCACCAAGTTTGTCACGGTCAGGACTACTTGCCAAGCCGTGACTGTGTGGAGGGTGTGGGCATGAAGGGGTTAATAGCACCAGGCCTCTGGATTTACTAACTTCACCCCTTAACAAGGCATAAGTTACACCAAATTAACCCCCAAATCCTGCCTGTATCCCCCCAGGTAGTCTGCCACCACTCACGATTTTGATACCGGATTCGTGAGAAATCCGAATTAGAACCTTTATCTCTATATATATATCAACCCACCCCGGGCAACTAACATATATATATATATATCCTGTAAAACTTAATAACAATACGGTAACGTGTTATCCTCTCTTAGGGTTTGTGGATATCGATACTAGAGCCCAAAGACAGACTTGGATTATGAATATTTTAATAACAAAAAGACAAAGATTACACAGTGCCAGAATTACAAAAAAAACAAGACATACAAAATAAAAGTAAAACAGCAAACAGTTCTTAAAAACAATGGGACTTAAACACAGGACCCTCACTCACGAGTTTCTCCAATAAGTAGGCCTGTGGGAACTCCTTAAGTCCAGATGGTTTCTTACGATGTTGTTCCGATCAGAGTATATCATGGAGTTCTGCTTTGAGGTCGCTGCATTGTCCCTAAATCAGACTTTTGCAAGCAAACGCCCCTCTGACCACATGACTGATTATATGACACCATCCCCAAGAATCGGGTCCCATCTTTGATGTGCCAATAAGTTATGGTGGGGTAAAGGTGATGGAAACCCCCCCACTTAAGATAGGAATGGAATTCCTATAACTCAGGGTCCTTATCTGTTAGGCCATGAATCACCACAGGGGTCCTTTGGGAAGATGACACCTCTAGCCAGAACAGATACAGAGGGCATTCACAAAGAAACACATTAAATCAACCTCAGATTAACTCATTGAATGCTTAAACAAAGAAACTAACCACCTCTGCTGGGTTACCCTTCCATGCATCCACTACGTTATATGAGTTAATCATGACACCTCCCTCATAGGTAATCTTCTAGATACTTCCCCTCTTGTGCTGCCAGTTAGGACATAAGGGAATCGTTAATTTCTAATGATAATTTGTTTTCCCTTAGTCCTAACGGCAGCACACTAATATCCCTCCCTCTTATATTTTTTATTATTCTTGTTATAGCACACTGTGGTTTGGGATGGAGTTCCCTTTATAGGGGGGGGGGTAAAGGGGGTTAATTGCTAATTTAATTGTGTAAATCATTAATTTTCCACCTGTCCTAATTGTTCACAGGGGCAGTAATACCCCTCTTGTGCTGCCGTTAGGACTAAGGGAAAACAAATTATCGTTAGAAATTAACGATTATTCCAATGCTTTTCTCATTTTACCTGCCTTTATACAGTATGTCAGGGAAGAACAGATTATTAAGTTAATGTTTGAATTTATAAACCATTGGGGTTCCACAAAATGTTAAGACTTTTTCCCCCTTAGGGAAAAAATGATCAATGAGCTATGATAGATAGTTTATGAATGAGTTGTTTCACACAGTGAAAACAATAGTTTATAGGCCTAACAAAAGTCAATAAATGCTGTGGAAATAGAATCATGTATGCTATATGTTTGGTGGATGTGGGCTTTATTACAGTAACAAATATTTTAGAAAATAGGCAGATCATTTAGGTTGTGTATTGTAACAGAAGCAGAAAATAAATGAGTGAAAACCACAAAAAAAAGACCTCCCCCGGGTTATCCCCCCCCCCATATTAAGAAGTTTTACAAAAGATCATCGCATTTGTTAGATCAGGTTTGATCAACTGTTTTTCCGTTACATCTACTCTTTTTCAGGGGGGCTAACCCGTAGCCAGCCCCCCCCTTAACAAAAATGTCAACAAAATGTTACCGATTATGATAGCTCCGCGTTAGATCAGGTTTGATCAGACCAAATTTTTGTTAGATTTAGCCTAATTACTGAGATTTGGATTTTTTTAATGGATTTTGGTAGTTATTCATTAGATCCGGTAAGATCAACTGTTTTTTCTTTAGATCTATCACGCAGGAGGCGGTATTCACAATACTATTTTGTGTGCGGGGGATGGGAATACATACGGCTTGGCCCCCCTCAACTGATATTTGGAAATGTTTTTATGGATTTTGGTAGATATGACTGAATAAACAGTTCTTGTACTTCTCCCTGCAGCTAGTGATTTGGGTGACTGGAGAGATGGCACTTTGGAGTGTGCCTGTATACAGCTCACGTAAAGAGAAAAGGGTGTTTGTATAGTGTATTATAACTTAACCGTTTATTTTCTGTGTGCCTACCTATTATGTTTCCTGTTGCACAATTAAATAAATACAAAAAAACATATGTGGTGTAATGAGAATTAATGCTGTAGCACCTTTTGCCAGAGATTGGTAACCATATAGTTGCATGATAAGTGCCCATATGCTCCTTGTGAATTACCCTGGGTTGGCTTCTCTTGAAAAATAAATCCTTTTGTGGGGTTTTTTGAGCTGGTGGGCTGCTATACAGTCCCAAATCAGACACAGGCTTCAGAAAATAAAAATTGAAAGTTTCAAGTTTGAAAATAGAGAACGATGATGTTCCAATTTTGTCTCCCGTAGTTTCCAAACAAACAGAAACATCACTGCATGTTGGGTTTTACATTAATATATTTTGGTCAACTTAACTAGTTTGGGGACAATTACAATATAAAAAACAGTGTCTTTTCAAATGTGTAGTTCATACTAAAATGCTGTACTATACATCTAAAAATGGTATCAAAAGAAAGTGATGTGCTTGCAAAAAACAATATATAAATTGTGTGGGTGCACAAAAAATTTAACAAGGAAAATCATGGTTGAGGAAACATAGCATAAAATGGTTGATGTTCAACCTTTTTATGCTATGTTTCCTCAACCATGATTTTCCTTGTTAAATTTTTGTAACCTGTAAGGTTTTTGGGCACGATACACCATCAGTGTATATACCGGTATAGAACAATATAAGCTTAGTACATTCTAATTCGGAAGTGAGAAATAAGCAAAAGTTATTACATTTGTCTGGACATATCTTTTTCACAGCATGCACTTACCTAAACAGAGCTAGAGTAAAGGACCAAAGGAAGAGTGGCCTACGAAGTTCAAACCTCCTCCTCTCTTTCATGACTCGCTGACCTCCAAATATCAGGGCAGCATACAGCAGGGAAAAGAAGAAAGATTTGCTCCTGTGGGTGTAGAATAAGTTTCAGCTTCAACTAATTTAGCTCATTTTGTAGAAAAAATGCATGTTTTATGTTATAGATACTATCTATAATTTAACGATAACATTTTCAATGCGAGAAATATATATGTGCGCACATGTGAGTAAAATAATGAAAGCATTCCGGAAGGCTACGGACAAGGAGACCTTGGTGGGATCAATGACAAAGATTTTGTGTAATGGTGAATCACTAGTCTATGCTGAATCACAGAACAAAATAGCAAGCCGTGCTACAGGGGCATAACTAGGTAACTACTGGGAACTAGGGTGAAAAATTGCCCCGGGCCCCCAACTTCAACAGATGGTCTGTGCCATCATTGCCCCCACTGGTCTCTGCCTTCTTTACCCCTTGCTCCACTTCCAACATGCAACATGTGATGGGAACTACCTGTACCCCGACTTCTCCTCATGGCCACTGGGCTCACGAATATTCAACCTTCAGGCAGGACTTGCGTCAAAGACAGCAGGAAACATAGCTCTTTGGGAACTCGGCGGCACTGTAGTATACAGAAGCATAGCAACACAGTGCTTTACCACCCCGACAAGGGCAGCAACGAGGCTTTCCCCAAAAACAAGACAGAACTCGTATTGAGGTAAGACAGGAACAACCTTTATTGGGGAAACAATCACCTCCAAGCATTTCAGTAGACTGGTGGTGATCGACTTACACATAAATCCAAGCAAGGGAACCAGATATTGCACTGCAATCAGTGTCCACTGTCGCCTGCTGGAAGTATGAAATGCAATCCAGGGGTCCACCGTCTATAATGGGAAATACAGTCTCCCGGCAACCCCAAGTCACGGAGGCTTCCGTGACACAACATATTGAAACACACTTAGACAAATTACACAAACTTACTCATACTCACTAACACACACACCATCTCACCCTACTTACACAATTACAGACCCGTACAAAAAAAGTCCACATGCATGCTCATACACACACACACACAAGCATTCTCAAAAACACACACATGCCCATGATCACACAGACACACACACACACATGCATGCTCAAAACACACAAACGTACATGTGCATGCTCAAACACACGCAAATGTACACATCCATGATCACACAAACACACACATCCACGATCACACAGACACACATTCATGCTCAAACACACGTCCACATCCATGACCCCCGATACGCTCCTGTCTCCCCATACCGGTTCAAAATAGTTTAGAAAGGGCCCTTCCAACCTGGTAAGAAGGGCCCTTTCTTAACTATTTTGAACCAGCACAGGGAGACAGGAGTGTAGCAGGGGTCGCAACAGGCCCCCTAGAGTCACGGGCCCGGTCGCGGCTGCAACCCCTGTAGTTACACCAGTGCAGTGCCACAACCACCTTTGGTTCCATCACTACTGCAAGCACTGCCACTGCAAGAATGTTTAACTCCCCAATGTAAAGATGGCCAGGTACTGTCAGATAGCTGGAAATCTTTGGGCCAGAAGAAAACAGGAAAAGGATATGGTCACCGACAAAGTAAATGATGAAAATTCAGTGTCTAAAAACAAACACAGCATGCCATTTGTCTTTAATTCTTTATTGACTGTGTGTAACAACTTTGTAGCATTCAAAACAATAGACCGAGCTAGACCAAAGAATAACTTAATCAGGGGACAATCCTCCAAAACTGGGCACCTTGGGCATAATTAACTAGCCTTCATAAATAATAAATACATTTAAAAAAATAAAAATAAAAAAAAACAATGAACAGAAGCATAGGCAAGGAGGATGCCCAAAAGGCCAATGTTTATCAAGCAAAGCAAGATTTTGTTCCCTAAAACCTGCACGAAAGAGAGCCAGTTAACTGAACTGTGCGTAGTATCCATACTTTGTAATGGAATCTACTTTCCTCCTAGTCCTGCTGCAATGATATATAAAGGACACTATAGGAATAATGTGCATAGATGGATACACACAGATATGCTTAACAAGCACAACCACCTACATTCATTCAGAGATATTCAACATAAATACTGAAACTGTTTATTAGTGCAGGGCAGCATGTGATTAGAGGTTTGTGGTAGTTTCACGCATTCCAGGGGTGTAACTAGAAACCACAGGGCCCCAGTGCGAAACGTTGGGGGGCCCAGGGCAATTTCAACAGCTGGTCTATGTCATCATTCCACCAAACAACTGCCCTGTGCCTTCTTTGCCCCTTGCAGCTTAAACAAATTACACACTCTTCATCTCACCCCACTTACACAATTACACATCCATGCTTGCTCGTGCACACACACACACATATACACTCACTGGCCACTTTATTAGGTACACCTGTTCAAATGCTTGTTAACACAAATAGCTAGTCAGCCAACCACATGTCAGCTACTCAATGCATTTAGGTATGTGCACGTGGTCAAGACAACTTGCTGAAGAATCCTCCGTGCCTTGTGTAACAAAACCCTCCATCACTGGGGCCACTGGAGAGGCCTGACAGCAAGCCTCCTCCCTATTGACTATGGGCCCTGGCTTTGTAAAGATTTGTGTGTCTACCCCAGAAGTATATCATCCCATCACTTGCTGAGAGGATTATCTCTGGCAGACAGTCAGAATACGCAACCAGGGAGTGATCGCCATTGTTTTCGTTTAATGTCAGACCCCCCCACCCCACGGTGCACTACTATGTGGTATAAGTCAGTCCCCCCATTGTGTACTAATATGTTGTATAAGTCAGTACACCCACCCCTTCCTCCACTACAAACATTTACCCTGGCCAAACCTTGGAACTGATTTTCAGCCAATAATAGATAGTGGAGGTTGGGACCCTATTGTATTGTTAATCCCTTTACTGGCCCTGTTGTCTCTGGGAGACAGATTAAAGGGGTGGTTTGTATCTCAATATCTTGATTTATGTTAATGTGTCCTTTGCTGGCTATATCCAGCCATGTGTGTGAAAAATAAAGTAGTCTTTATTTTGGTAATACCCTACACTGTGTCTTGGCTAGTGACAGGGAAACTGTGTGGTGTCCCAGGATAAGGGAGCACAAGTCAGCGGAGGTAGTCGGTCAGACTATCCAGCTCCGTGACACCCTGGGCTCATGGAGGGGCCAGCCTCCTTCCTACAGACTATGGGTCCAGGCCTTTGAAGGAGTTCTGTTTTTGGGGAGGTGGGTACAAGGGATCCCTTGGGACTACTACTTCCCCATGGTATGGAATGCCATGTTTCCCCAATTACCAGAGACTCTAAAAAGACTGTGGAGCTTGGACGTGGACTTGGAGTACCTGCATTCTGGGAGGGGGTTTTATGTGTGGTGTGTTACTCTCCATTGGGTGAGGACTTACAGGACAGAGAGCTCCATGCTCCGTATTTGCACCAAGATCTGATATCCAGCCGGTTATAGCCAGAAGCCAGAGAACCACCCATGTTTACCATCTTCCCCACAGACTACAATAGCGACCCCCTACTGGGCTGAGGTGGGCCGAATGAAAATACGGAGCCGTGTGCAAAGGAAGGCCTGATGGTGAACTATGTGTGGTTACCCCCTTGTATTTTTTAAATACTGGTGTTTTCAATAAAACTCTATAAAACAAAATAAAATAAAATAAAACTAAATAAACCAAAAAAATGGTTTCAACCTCAATATTGGTTATGCCCAATGCTTGGGGTGGGCTGCTATAATAACTCACTGAACTTTTCAGTAAATGCGCTGAATAAACTAAGCTACGGCAAGCCACAGTGCCAACATAGCTCTGGTGCAGCTGCATCTCCCTTCTTTCTACAACACTGATTCTGTCTGGTGCTGAAGGGGTTAATAGCTGCTGTCACGGGAGAAGGAATTGAAGTTTGGCAGGAGTACCCAGTCAGGGTACTCCTGCCAAACATCACATAAGGTTTTAAGGAAGGGTTCAGAATCCCAGTTTACAGGGGAAAAAAATGAGTTAAAAATTTAGGTATTCTAAAAATGCCTTTTTTCTGCCCTCTTTTTCAAGCTTTTGCTGATCTCTTGTTCCAAGAAAGATGTTGGTTCATTAATGTTAATTTATCATGTGTCTTTTCTGAAAGATAGCTCTTTGAATGAATAAAATAGTTATGCATCTATTGAAGATGCTTTGAAATGGGTTAGGTTTTGTGCAAAAACAAATATATGTTCCAACTTGTGTCCTACAATGACCACAAAACGCCCAGAAAACTATGCATATGGGGTATTTACATAATCAGAAGATGCAGCTAAATACATCTGGCTGGATTGTCCATTGCATGTACATATTAACCTCTAACAAATCAATAAAATAACCACAGACACAGAATTGTAAATTGGATAAAATTGGCCGTAGCTTTATTTAAAAGGGTATAAGAGGCATTAACAACACAAACCATTTAACGTAATAACCAAATAACTTCTTATAAATAATACACCAAATACAATCCGCCCCTTTTCTCAGCCAGATTGTGTAACACCAAGCCTCTATCCACCTCAACACAGAGGCGACCTTTACCCCTTATAAAACTACGACAATATACATATAACATACCTTATATTTAAAACAAAAGGGAGGGGGGGTGGGACGCTTGCTCAGCAACAGCTCCTTGGAAGATTTTTCTTGAGGTGAATTTAATCACCCTGCGAGCAGCTATTTATTTATTTTACAGTTGCCTCACACTGTAAGCACAGCTGACTGTACCAATCAGCTGTGCTTATTTTTCCCGCCGCACAGAAAGCCCAATCAAACCTAGTGCTGCAGCACAGCTGATAAACCAATCAGCTGCGCTAAATAAACTGCCTGCCCAGTAACCTAGAATTAGATTTAGCTAGCCTAGCCCACCAAAACTTTATGCCTTAACTAACCTGACCTTTTAGTGACCCTTATTATATAACTAATGTCCAGCAATGGACAATTAGCGCGCCGCTTAGGCAGCTTGCGCTTTCAATTCTCTGCCTTAACATGTCACGGTACCTGGCCTGCTTCAGCTTAGTGTTCAAAACTCTTTTTAGTTATAGATATGGCTTGTTGTTAGGGTCAGGGCCGGCCTTAGGGGTGTACAACCTGTGCTGCTGCACAGGGCCGCATGGCAACAGGGGCGCCGTTCGGGACTTAAATTATAACATCGTTTGTTTTTTTTGTAACTTTATTTAACATCCTCCATGTTAAATAAAGTAAAAAAAAAACAAAACTTTATTTAACATGGAGGATGGTAAATAAAGTTACAAAAAAAACGGTGTTTTCATTTAAGTCCCGGGCAGGGCCGCCGAGCAGTTGCTCGTGAAGTTTTCAGCAACTGCTCGGCGCCCCTCACTCTCCGTGACTCTGTCGAGGTGCCGGCGCTTCGTGAAGCGTGCACCGCGGCAGAGCAGGAAGACGGACGCCTCCCGCTCCCACCGCAGGACTCCGGCAACAAGGTAAGTAGGATAGGGGGTAGATATAGTGATAAGGGGCAGGGGGGAGATTTTTTCCCTTTCTTTTTTTTGGGATGGGGGGGCGCCAGAGGAGTAGTCTGCACAGGGCGCCAGAACACTTAAGGCCGGCTCTGGTTAGGGTCTTGCTTTATACAGAAACAAATGAAACCGTGTGCCAAAAGATATAGAATAAGTAGACACTAAAACGGAAAGATAAATACTTCCCTTAACTTTGATCGGATTTTACAGCAGCAACCCTATAAACATCCTCCATGGAATGTTGAAAATATGGAACAAGCAAGACTTCTGTCTAGGGGCGCTTGTAACTCGCGATCTTAATTGCTCAAACAAAAAGCAGATACGGAAAAAATATAGTGTAATAAAGTAAAAACACTTGGCAACTTCAGGAACAAAACTTCAATGGTTACACTCACAATGTGTATGAACCTTTTGAGCCTCTCAACTCCTTGATGTGTGTGTCAATCCATCAATCTCATGGACATAAGAAAAAAGAAATATACCATAGGATGATATCTTTCTAAATCAGTGTACACGCAATAATAGGATGCACTCACATTTAGGTAGATGTACCGCGCTTATCAGATGTAAATCTTGGAGTTGTGATCCTGTGATCCACAGAAACCACAGAATGCAACTGTGGTTTACAATATGTCAGAAGAACCATCAGACCTTTAAAAGAGCGTATCTTGGAACACTTAGGTAATATAAGGAACAAAAATATTAAACACAGTGTACCTAAACACTGCAATTCATGCCCCAGGTTCTCTGTAGAAACATTGAAAATCATGGGTATTGATTGGGTTTCCCCCTATTGGAGAGGGGTTTACAATATCGAACATCTTTCTAAAAGGGAAACAGAATGGATTTTTAAATTAAAAACCTACAAAAAGGGGGGTTTAAACTTGGAAATAGATATATTATCTTTCATTTAGTTTTTTTCTCTCCCCATGATACAACACTGAATTTGAATACATACTTTACACGAGTCCATCTTTTTCCTACTTGCTTACCTTTGCCTGACTCACTTTGGTTCTATGGTGTTTACATTTTTCATTCATAAGGCTATATCTCTATACCATTTTCCTTGTTTTTTGCCTTAGTTTTTTGTATTGCCCCTTCATATATCGATATCATCTATACACCTCTTCATCAATAGATTATTCCCCTCTGAGAATATAGATCATCTTCCCTCTAGCATGACATTGCCCTATCCTGTGAGTTAAGCCATACAGATTTGCATCAGTTGATAAAACGCCCGTTTTTATATGAATTTCCAAAAGAAAATAATACACATTACACACACCACAGGATTAACTATGGCGTTTTTTATTTATTATCTATATCTTTATCTCTTCCGGATACACGATCTCCCGTTCATGTAAAGGTTGATTGATGAAGACAAATCGAACAGTCACATAATTCCTCCATGTGCTGGAAAGGAAGAACGCAACGTATGCAGAAGACACAATGACTCACGCGATGACGCGACACCATCGAGTTCTGAATAGACGCACAGAACCAAAGTAACGCGAATGTGATGCCCGAGGGAGCATATAAGGAAGCACCCCACAGACAAACATACATACCTCCTGAGGAAGCCACGAAGCACTGGCGAAACGCGTAGAGGACTTTTTGCTTACAGCATATTTGATTTTTACCAGCTTTTAATGATTTTTTTATTTGATTACTTATATCTATTTATCTGTTTTAGTACATTCCCAGTTTCTTGTACTGATTAGATACAAATCCATATTTATTTTTAAGGGCTGAGTCCCGGAATAAATTATTTATTTATTGATTTACTCCTTTGATTTGATCATGGCACACATAATTATCTTCTGATGAATTTTGGACAAAAAATCATGAATTGCATTTTTTAAAAAACACATAACTTACAATTGATTACCATTTGATTCTCCTGAGCACCTGCACCTGCACTTTAAAAACACTTTATAAACACTGCCATTGGAACACAGAGGAATCACCGGACCAGGACTCAAAGAAATTGAGGATCTACAAGACCCAGAACTTCATCAAATACCATCACAACTCCAAGATTTACTTCTGATAAGCGCGGTACATCTACCTAAATGTGAGTGCATCCTATTATTGCGTGTACACTGATTTAGAAAGATATCATCCTATGGTATATTTCTTTTTTCTTATGTGCATGAGATTGATGGATTGACACACACATCAAGGAGTTGCTTTTGGAGGCTCAAAAGGTTCATACACATTGTGAGTGTAACAATTGAAGTTTTGTTCCTGAAGTTCCCAAGTGTTTTTACTTTATTACACTATATTTTTTCCGTATCTGCTTTTTGTTTGAGCAATTAAGATCGCGAGTTACAAGCGCTCCCTAGACAGAAGTCTTGCTTGTTCCATAGGGTCTTGCTTTAGCCAGGGATGTATTTAAAACTAGCCCCCTGGAGAGTTCAGATGGCCAAGCCATTGTCATATGACATGTTTAGTGATGTTTAGGGCTGCAACAACTAATCGATAAAATCGATAATAATCGATAATGAAAATCGTTGCCAACGAATTTCATTATTGATTAGTTGAATCGATTTTTATCGATTATTAAATGAGGGTTTTTTCAGAGCAAACGCTCTGAAAAATACCCCTCATTATATAATCCGTTTAGTCTGACTCACAGCAGCAGCTCCTACTCACCAGCCCCTCCCTGTAATCACTGTGACAACTGGCCCCGCCCCCTTCCTTCTCCCAGAAGGCCAGAACCACATGGCTGTGACACTCATCTAACTAAGTATAAAATTAATATTTGGGCTGCTGAAAGTTAGGGGAGGTGGGGGTTAATTTAGGGGCAGTTATGGTTAATGGGGTGTTTAGGGTTAATTTAGGGACAGTTATGGTTAATAGGGTGTTTAGGGTTAATTTAGGAGCAGCTGTGGTTAATGGGGTGTTTGGGGTTAATTTGAGGCAGTTTTGGTTAATGGTATGTTTAGGGTTAATTTAGGGGATGCTGTGGTTGATGGGGTCTTTAGGGTTAATTTAGGGGCAGTTATGGTTAATGGGGTGTTTAGGGTTAATTTAATGAGGACTGAGGGTTAATTTTATTAATTTATTAAAGTTAACTTAAGGTGCAGTTATGGTTATCAGTGCAATATGGATAGAGGTCAATTTCTGGATCGCTGATACATGTTATGTATGCCAGTGTTGTCACAATGTAATATTTAATTTTGGTAAAATAAATACTTTTTTTTCTCTTTACTTTTTCTTTGTGGGAAGAGTGCGAAACACTTACCTGGGAATTTCTTTTTCTTGTCACTTTTGGGTAGCATGTAGTAGGAGAAAAAGTGCCACCTATCCAGGTAGGGCAGAAAATTACCGCCTTTGCTTGATTATAAGACGACCCCCCATAATTTGAATATTAATTTAGAAAAAAGAGCCTGAATATAAGACTACCCTATAGGAAAAAATGTTTTACTAGTAAATATTACCGTATAAAATATCCCTTGTCTTATTATCTCAAATAGAGGTCTGATGACAAGACTAAGATCCAGATCCCCCACAGCGCTGCAGGGGACCTGGATCCTTCTCTCTGGCAGCCTTTGATGCTGCCGGCACTTCCTCTGGGGGCTTCTATGACGGAGCGCCGGCATCACATGACCTTTTGGAGCTCAACCATTAGAAGCCCGGGCGGAATTGTCGGCAGCAGCGGGGGTTGTCTGTGCGCATCCCGCACCCAGTGAACGTTTGCGGGATGCACACACACAAGCTCCACTGCTGCTCAGTTTTTAATCAATATGAAAAAATAGTTTACATGTGAATTAATATTTACTAATAACTTTTTTCCTATAGGGTAGTCTTATATTCAGGTTGTTTCTCCCCCCCCTAAATTAATATTTATATTTTGGGGGGGGGCATCTTATAATAAACTATTTTTTGCCATCCTGCCCACACGTTATGCACAGTGGCGACTCTAGAAACAATATATAGGGGGGGGCACACAAGATACCACAGTCAAACTGGGGGGGCATTCATAATTTCCAAAAGTAATGTGCTATGGAATTATACTTTTGTTATTGGGCTAAAATAATACTTGATCATTCAACATGGGAAGCCTGAAGCCACAATTGAGTGCGACCTTGAAATAAATATTATAACACAATAAATAACTTTTCCACTAAATGATTTCAGGGCCTTGAACGTTTTGTCCCCTGAAGTCACTACAACTTCAGGAGGGCATTTTATCTCTGGATAAATATAAATTAAATAATTCCTACTGTAAGTTAAGTGCCGGGAAACAGATGACCAAACACACACACCAACACAGGCTCTGTCACACCAACACTCAGACACACACACCAGGACAGGCTCTGCGACACAGACACCCACACACATCAAGACAGGCTCTGCCACACCCACATCCAAACACACACACACAAGGACAGGCTCTGACACACTGACACCCAAACACACACCCTAGGACAGGCTCTGCCACACTGACAACTGAACACACACACCAGGACAGGCTCTGCCACACCAACACCCAAACACACACCAGGACAGGCTCTGCCACACCAACACCTACACACACACACCCGAGGACAGGCTCTGCTACACTGATAACCAAAAACACACAAACAGCAGGACACAATCTACGTCACAGACGTCTACATCAGGATGGATTTTTCACACTGCATTGTCGTTTATACCCCCTTTAGTGTTTTTGCCCCTTGTGTATTGATGCCTCTGCTGCCCATATATATATTAATATTAGCCCCAGTTGCCGATAGCAGGTATAGATCAACACATTAACACACAAACCAAGCTTTACATGTATAGATCAACTGATATTCACTTGTGATCTCAGCACTGAAGGTATATATCAAATAAACAGAATCAGACATACAAATCCTGTATTTGCAGGTATAGATCAAATAAATACATGGAAACAGCATTGCAGGTATTAATCAACTGAATAAGACATACAAACACTGTATTTGCAGGTATACATAAATAATGTATGGAAATATATAGATATGGCTCTACAGAATAACGCAAAAACCCAGCTTTGCAGGCATAGATCAACTGGAATTCACATAAAAACACGTCATTAAAAGGTATATTTAAAACCCCCTAAATTACAGGCATAGATCACAAGTTGCGTCCACACTGCCCACACAGCAATCACACTCCTATCATACCAAGGCAACCAGTAAATGCTGGTACCTAGGCAAGATGGGACTGTGCTTGCTGTGATTGCTGTTAGCAATCACACTCCTATCATGCCAGGTCAGCCAGTACATGATGGTACAGGGTGGCTGTAAGTGATGTGTGGACCCCATACTGCTGGCAGCATCAATACACAAGGGGGCAGCTAGCTAGGTTTCAGCATGTACTGGCTGACTTGGCATGATAGGAGTGTGATTGCTAACAGCAATCAAAGTCCCATTATGCCTACAATTGCCCCCCCTTGCCCCCCTGTAGCGACGCCACTGGTTATGCACATCTGCCCACAATTATGCACATCTTGCCACTCTGTCTCCCAAATACGCATCATACCCCCTTATATGCCACTCTGCCGCCCAGATATGCCTTATACCCCCTATATGCCGGTGGACATCTGTGTGATGCGTGTAGACAACCTCCTCTTCCGCCGATGCTTCTATGACTGTGCACTGGAAGGACTCATAGGAGCCCAAGTGGAAGTGCCGGCAGCAGCGGAGATTGTATGCACGCATCGCGCAGACATTAACCGGCTGCCAGAGGGGAGGATCCAGGACCCCTTCAGCACTGTGAGGGATCCTCCCCTCTGGCAGCCGGTTAATGTCTGTGTGATGCGCGCAGACAACCTCCGCTTCTGCCGGCACTTCCGCTGTGGCTTCAATGATGGAGCACCAGAAGGTCATGTCACGTCGGGGCATGGTCATAGAAGCCCCAGCAGAAGTGCCGGCAGCAGCGGAGGTTGTCTGCACGCATTGCGCAGATGTCCACTGGCTGCCATAGAGGAGGAACCAGGTCCCCTGCAGCCCTAGGGGGATCTGGATCTTAATCTTATAGTCAGACCTTTATTTGAGCTCAGATTATAAAAGGAACTCGAATATAAGACGAGCGGCATTTTTCAGAGTACCTCATCCTTATCCCCAGTGAATAACAAAGCAAAACTTAAATACAAAATGTTACTAGGGTGGGTATTGTGTTACAGGGAGATCGTAATGTGAGAATTTTTTGTTTCCATGTCATTCCTGGTAGCATGTAGTAGGAGATACAACAAAGCAACAGGGAGGAAACAAAATAACTGACAGCAGAAATGTCAGCTAAAGAAGACAGAAATAGTTTAGCACATTCTTCCAAAACTGCTGCCTTACCAAACCAGATTATAGACATGCCAGCTGCTTCTGCCCAAGATTTAACAAAGTCCCATTAGCATGAGTACATTGGTCAGGAGAAGGTTCCTTTCCAGCCCATGTAAACTTTAGACAAAACAGTTGGGGCGCAGAACATAAAAGGGGAAATAAAAATAAAAATAATAGTGCAATATTGCAATCAGACACTAGATGAAGTGTATAGCAAATAAATCCACTCACAAACGTTCAACATGTATCCACAAATTTCAGTGTAAAATTGTGTTTAATTGCTTCATAAAATCTGGAAGACAAACAGACTAAAATGGTGTGGTATCTCAGGTATGTTGGAATAAGGAATCAGGATACACTTACAGTTATGTCTGGCACAGTATCGATTTCTCTGCGCACATAAGCATGTAAAGTCCCAAAGTCCATCAAAGTCCGAAGTAGTCCAACAAAAACGCTTGTCCTAAAGTGGCTATCTTCTACTTTCTGCCAAAAATACACAATAATTTAACTGCTCCTCCAGGGAGACCAAACATTAGCGGCATCAATTCATTAACAATTCATTCACAATACGTAGGGTCCTTCCTCCAAAAATTATGTACCTCAGGTCCCTTCATATGTAAGGGATACTAAACATTTTACAACATACGGAATGGTCCCCAGAGTATCTCTGGGCCACAATAGACGTGTCTTCCTTGTACACGGTTATTCCTCACAGTTCGGTGGGTTTACAGGCTATACATAAAGTGTTAGAACGAGACAAGAATATGGATCCTCTACAGAACCAGGTTATTTTAGAATGTATAGAATTTATTTTACAACACAATTATTTCTGGTTCGAAGATCAGTTTTATTTACAGCTTTGTGGCACCGCGATGGGGACCAGATTCGCACTCAGTTACGCCAACTTATATGTGGCGGATTGGGAAGCAGAGTCCATATGGTCCAACAACCCTTTTTTGGCAAATCTGGTCTGGCGCCGCTACATAGATGACATCCTTATTATCTCAACCTATTTATGTCCCACATGAATGCTAACCACCACAATCTCCAGTTTACCTCCTGTAGTAATAAAAATTAAATCAACTTTTTAGATCTTAGATATATACATGGAAATAAAATACACTCCAGAACCTATTTCAAACCTACAGATGGAAATGGTTTCATTGACTATTCCAGTTGTCACCACCCAAGCTGGCTGCGAAATATACCAAAAGGCCAAGTGGCCCGCATTCGCAGAAACTGCACAGATGAAAGATTTCATAGCTCAGAGTGAACAATTATTAGCTAGATTTGTAGAGAGGAGCTATCCACAAGAACTGCTAGACAGAAGTTTTAAATCCATAAAAGAGAGAGATGATCTCCTAGGTAGCAAAAAACCTCAAACCAATGAAACCTTTGATTTCGCCTTCTTAACAAAATATAACGATAAGGCATTCGTAATTAAAAAAGCTATGCAAAAATGTTGGCCTATTTTAAAGCAAGACTGTGTCCTAAAAGACCACTTACCTGAAAAACAACATTATTTACAGAAAAACTGAGAACCTTAAATCTATTCTAGCCCCCAGTACTCTACCTACGGTGCCACAAAGCTGTAAATAAAACCAGGGTCCAGGACACACCAGAGAATGCATCAGAGATCGATACTGTGCCAGACATATCCTGATTCCTTAATCCATCATACCTGAGATACCACACCATTTTAGTCTGTTTGTCTTTCAGATTTTATGAAGCGATTAAGCACAATTTTACACTGAAATTTATGGATGGGCTTGACATTATCACTTCGTTTGTGAGTGGATTTATTTGCTATACACTCCATCTAGTGTCTGATTGCAATATTGCACTTTTTATTTCCCCTTATGTTCTGCGCCCCAACTGTTTTGTATATTGATGTTCCCACACTTGGAGAAATAGTGTTATTTGGGAAGCTGCGAACAAAAGGGAAGGATTATTATTATATCACTATATTCACCCATGACCTTTGGGGTTTCTTTTCTTTATTCCATATAAACTTTAGAATCAGCAACATAATACAACTTGCAATAATGGTCATTAACTAGGGTCTTCAAAGGTAATCTGGACAATTTCTACAGGAAGTTGACCTATATAAATAAATGTCAAACATCTGCATACATCTAACCCGTAGAGTCATTCTTTGGATTTGGGACAACACTGACAAATAATCTGGTTCAGAGAGTGGAATACTTGAGACACCACAAACTGGAGGTATGGTTCTTAATGTAGAGGGCTAGGAATCTCTCTCTCTCTCCTAGCAGCAGAAAGAACTATGAGTGAAGCAGTCTTATGAGGAATCTAACAGATACTTCTTGCAGAGATTCAAAACTGTGTCAAGAGTTGCTTAAAGAACCCATTCTTAAAGATTAAATACTAGTATGGTCAATGGAAAAGGGACTAGTGTAGTATCTACTAGTGAAATCCCTTCTGAAAGACATCTGATATTTAGCTGACAGAAACATCACATATAGTACCTCCCCCGGGTTAGCCCCCCCATATTAATTTTTTTTACAAAAGATCATGGCAATATGTAAATAGGCAATATTAACAATCTTTTTCAGGGGGGGCTAACCCGTAGCCAGCCCCCCCTCAACAAAAATTTCAACAAAATGTTACTGATTATGATAGCTCTACGTTAGATCAGGTTTGATCAGACAAAATTTTTGTTAGATCTAGTCTAATTACTGAGATATTGCATATTTAATGAGGGGGGCTGGCCCCCCCTCAACTGAAATTTTGATTTTTTTAATGGATCTTGGTAGATATTCATTAGATCAGGTTAGATCAACTGTTTTTTTCGTTAGATCTACCACGCAGGAGGCGGTATTCACAATCCTATTTTGTGTGCGGGGGATGGGTATACATACGGTCTGGCCCCCCTCAACTGAAATTTGGATTTTTTTTTTAATGGATCTTGGTAGATATTCGTTAGATCAGGTTAGATCAACAGTTTTTTTCGTTAGATCTACCACGCAGGAGGCGGTATTCACAATCCTATTTTGTGTGCGGGTAAGGGTATACATAGGGTCTGGCCCCCCTCAACTGAAATTCGGATTTTTTTTTATGGATCTTGGTAGATATTGCATTAAATATGCAATATCTCAGTAATTAGACTAGATCTAACAAAAATTTTGTCTGATCAAACCTGATCTAACGTAGAGCTATCATAATCAGTAACATTTTGTTGAAATTTTTGTTGAGGGGGGGCTGGCTACGGGTTAGCCCCCCCTGAAAAAGATTGTTAATATTGCCTATTTTAGAGTAGATCTAACGAAAAAAACTGTTGATCAAACCTGATCTAACAAGGATCTAACAAATGCCATGATCTTTTGTAAAAAAATTTAATATGGGGGGGCTAACCCGGGGGAGGTCATATAGTCAATGTTGATCAGTACAGCAGGACAGTGCTTAGATGAGCATTGGTATCATCCGATTTAGATCCAGCACATGTCAAAACTTAACCACTTGCAGGGAAATGGCCATATACAGAACAGAGTTTCTGCTGAGAAAACCTGTCTTGAAATTGTCTGAGCTCTATTTAAACTTAGTTTCATGCACGACACGTGATTCTGACCTCTCCTTTGCCGTTCCCTGGCAGTACGCACAGTGATTTATGCTGAGGGCCAGGAAAGGACATGTCCCGGCGCTCGGCATCAACTGCCACTGAACAGCGATAAGGAGCACAGAAGCCAAGCTCTGGCATTAACGACATTGCGCTCAAGTAATGTTGGGATAGTTAGAGAGAGATCTGTGATCTCCCCAACCCATACTACCTAACTGTGCGAGGGACAGCCCTGAACCCCCCCTCTAACCCACTAAGCTCTAAGAGGGAAAAGAGGAACTAAGCACTGTCTTTTCTGGACAAAGGTAGAGCCCGGCAGGACAGCAGGATTCAAGACCACAGCCCTGACAGCATTCTCCGGGGTCCAGGACACACCAGAGAATGCATAGTGCACATAGCCCTACATGACCGTGCGCAGTAAGCCTTCCCAGTGACTTAAGAGATGGTGGTGCGGGAAGCTTGAGAGAGAAGGCTACCGCACATGCACAGCAGCAAATACTTCTCAAGTTCCGCTCCTGATGTCTTGATTTGCCAGGGGAAGGTGTGCCAACTGGCTCATTGGGCAGCCACCGCCTCTACATTTGACAGAACCAGACTGATTGCGCCCTTAGTGTCCAAATTCGGTGTGGGGGCAAAAAATAACCTAGTGGGAGCAATTGCCCCATGTAGTGAGGTCTATCGCAGGCAGGAGGCCTGCAGAGGTAAGCAAGCCTAGGTAGATCCAGGCAGGAGGCCAGTCGGAAAAAGGTAGGCAATAGGCCGGCAGAGGTAGGCAGGCCCAGGGCAGGAGGAGTGTGATGGAACTCTCAATCATTGGGGCCCCTGGAGAGGCCTGAGAGCCAGCCTCCTCCCTACCGACTATGGGCCCTGGCCTTGTAAAGACTTCTGTGTGTAGGCACAGGGGTCCGTTTGTACTGATTTTTCCCCTGGTACAGGTTTTTCCATATTTCCTAAATATTAGAGACTCTGAGGACTGTGGAGTGCTGATATTGATTTGGGATTGTTCCTGTACCTTGCCAACACAGATGATGTTTTGGAATTATTTATTGTATGTCAACTTTTCCCTGTGTCTCCCCATGTTTTCAGCTACCCCCAGAAGTATATTATCTTATCACTTGCTGAGGGGATTATGTCTGGCAGACAGCCAGGTTGCAACCAGGAAGTGTCAAGTTATTTCCCCATACCTCCCCCCATTGTATTCCACTATGTTGAAAATTAATTTATGTCTGTATTAAAAACCCCATGCATTAAGCTAGTGATTTGGGTGACTGGAGAGTTGGTGCTTTGGAGTGTGCCCATATACAGTTCTAGGAAACAAGAAAGCAGCTATTGACGGAGGTACCCAGTCAGGGTACCCAGTCGGGAGTTTTATAATTTTCTGTCCTACTTGGATAGGTGGAACTATCTCTCCTACTATATGCTACGTGAAAAACGTTTCTCTTGTTTTCCCTCTGATCTTCCCTGCAGTGATCACGCTGAGCAGCAAACAAGTCTCTGTGGCCTTGCATTGCTGATTGCAATGTGGGCGATTGGCCAGCAGGGGAGCAATCAGAGATCCCAGCAGGGTCTACATAGGACATGCTGGGTGTATCCTGTCCTCCTGTGGCGTTCCACTGGATGTCAGCAGTGAGGTTTACCGGAAGGAAATGCCCTATCATACAATTGGAGTACCGGCGATACATGTGAACGGTTCATAGGGTACTAAACTTTTGTTTGTTTTGGAATGACTTGTCTAGCATTAATTGACCATCTAGGTACATATTTGGTATTAAAATATATGTTATCTAGGAATTAGAAAAAAAAAATCCATACGGCCAAATATATGTTTTTCGCAAGATAATTATCTATTACTACAGGTCTCGACAAATCCCAGGCGCCAGGTCCCCATGGCGCCTAGGTGTTTGTGAGCCAAACCTATAATTGTGTCCAGATCCCCCATGGCACTGCAGGGGACTTGGATCCTCCTTTCCGGCAGCAGCGGACATCTGTGCGATGCAGACAACCCTGCTGCCGGCCGCTCCACCCACCCTCCTCACTGAACGGGGCTGTCACCGCCCACGAAGGTCCCTGAGTCGCGCTGGCCAGCTGACTCAATTCTATTTCGGATAAACGATTCAAAATAGAAGTGAGTCAGCCGGCGCCGCTCAATAACTTTTGTGGGCGGCACCAGCGCTGCTCAATGACCTTTGTGGGTGGTGCCAGCCCAGTTCCATGAGGAGGATGGGTGGAGCCACTGGCAGGGTTGTCTGCAACGCACAGATGTTTGACAGCGGGAATCCAACAGAGTGCACATCGGGGTCTTCGGTCAGGTAAGCTGAAGTAACTGGGGGCATGCTTGACAGTGGGAGGCTGGGAAAAAGATGGCTATGGGAGACTGGGGGCAGAGGCAAGCTCTGTCCCCAATTTCCTATAGGCATCTTTGTCACTAAATAGCTTCCCATAGTCTCATGTTTAGTGACAAAGATGCCTATGGGAGACCGGGGGCGAATTCTGTCCCCAGTTTCCCATAGGCATCTTTGTCACTAAACCTGGGACTATGGGTGAGCTATTTAGTGACAAAGATGCCTATGGGAAACTGGGGACAGAGTTAATTAATGGGATTCATTAATGGTAATTAAAAGTATGCACTGGTGCTTTTTAGTGTGAGTGCAGGGCAAAGTGCTGGGGCAAAGTGAGGGCTAGGGTAAAGTGTGAGTGCTAGTATGATTATTGGGGGGTGTAATTTTAGATTAACTTGAAGGGAATTGCACATTTCTAGGTGTATTAAAGTTAACTTACTTTCAAGGCTACTTCCCTAATCCCTGCACCTCTATTGTGTATTCACCGTCGTTGTATGTGCTATGAGATTAGTCTGATGCAAATGAATGAGAATTGTAAGCTTTCTCATGAATGTTCGGTTGATGAAACACAACAGGTTCTAAGGCTACGGTTCAGACAGAAAACTTTAATAAAAGTAATTGGTTACAGTATTGGTCCCAACAGGGTGCTCATTTTAAAGAACATTCAAGTTACATACAAAGAGAAATTCAGGAGGGGTGTAGGACAATCAGCAAGCGTGTTCTATTGGTTTATTGGTTGTTATGGAAACTACACAACATTTCACAAACAAAGTGTGTGTGTGTATATATATATATATATATATATATATATATATATGGTATATAGCACCCCGGCTTATTCTTTCAGTAAGATAAAAACTCGATAAACTTGATACCTAGTAAGAGCACTGTGTAAACAAAGAAGTTAATCTTACAACACTGTATCATAGTCCTATATTACTTGCTGTGGACAATTTCCAAAGATACACTATATACTCCTGTTGCTTCGCGCTATATATATATATATATTTTAACATAACAGATTAGCAACCTCAATGCCACTTCATCACATCACTTACCAGTTCTCCTGCATCCACCGGATGGCCCTCTCGTCATCAAAGCGTCTTTCGAAGTCATATTCTTGCAGAAGGACCGCAGACACATTGTGCTCCTCCATGTGTGCCAGTGGATCTTATTACTCTAATTTTATCAGTAGTAGTTAACTCACATGTGCACACCTGCTGCGCTATCGAAAGGATGACTTCAGACTAGCACAGAGAAGCCGGTTCAACCAGTCAGGTATATGCCACGCCCATTTGACACTCCTAGCCCTGCAACAGCCAAACCTGTGTGTCGAGAATTGGAGAACTTTTAGAATCACTGGCAACGTGTGTATTTGTGTGTATATATATATATATATATATATGTGCAGGGCCGGCCCGACAATGGAGCCGAGTGGGGCAACCGCTCCAGGCGGCACTTTGCCGCCCCAAGCCCTTTTTTTTTTTTTTAAAGCGAAAGAGAGAGAAAGGGGCGCCGAGTGGTTTTCGTTTACCAAGCTGTCAGTACCCGCTCGGCGCCCCTCTCTCTCTCCTCTGCGGCGAGTCTCCCTGTTCGGTCGATTTCCGGCGCTCAGCATTACAAGCCGGCACCGAGACCGAACAGGGAGACTCGCTGCAGGACTGCTGAAAGGTAAGTATAAGAAGGGGGGGGGCGGCAAGGAGGGAGGGAGAGGAAGGGTAGATAGGTGGGGGCGGCAGGGACGGAGGGAGAGGAAGGGTAGATAAGGGGGGGCGGCATTTTAAAATTCGCCCCAGGCGGCATTTTGCCTTGGGCCGGCCCTGTATATGTGTGTTTATATATATATATATATATAACACATTATATGGATTTATGTTTTAGCCTGCTGTTCTGTTACCTGGCTTAGTACCTAATTGCAAACCTATGCGATGTCTCCACCAGTAGGTTAGAAGAAGTTTATTGCCATATTTTATATTATTCAGTGGTTGTACCTGTTTAGTAATTTATATGAATACATCTCATGTACCTCGTAAATTGTGTGTTGCACCCATTGTAAATCATTAAGTAAATCTTATAGTAAAACACAGTGACCTATGTCCTGCTAATTCCTGTTTCTTAGTAACAGACATTGCATGTGTTTGTGTGGTACTAGTGGGCGGAAATTTCAAACATTTGACACTCAAAACTATTGCCTCAGGACAAATGGCTAAACTACTAATCACTTGAAGAGACACTGTGTCTAGTGTCAGTTACAACCTGTTGTTGGGATGGACATTTTAATAGAAAGACAGTCAAGCCAACCTTTGCATTCTATTATGTTTAATTAGGGATTACTCTAGCCTTGGTGCATACCTCCCAACATTTTAAAATGTGAAAGAGGACACTTTAAAAAAAAAAAAAAATCTCTTGCACTTTAAAATGTTGCGCTTGCATCGCCACTTAAAACACGCTTTATTTTTGTCAGCACAGTCAGCATATTAAAAATAACCAACACATTGAATTGAATTCCTATAAGGCTCAGCCAAACCTACGACTTCCATGATGCTGGCTGAGCGTCATGGGAAGTGCAGCAACAGAAAAGCTGCAGATGCTAGCTGTGAACTAAAATTCCTGTGACTCTCAGCCAGCCAGGTGTCTACCATAATGCTGGATGAGCATCATTGGAAGAGTAGTCCACAGCAGCAGAGATTTTTTTTAAATTAAAAAAGGCTAATGTTCGCCTCCCTCCTAGGACCCCTACACACTGCCTTTACACACACCTACCCATAAACACACATATACACGTACACATATACACATACACTGCCCTCACACAAATATACACGTACACTGCCTTCACACACATATACACCTACACTGCCTGCACACACACATACTCGCACACCTTACACGCACACATATACACGTACACTGCCCTTACATGCACACAAATACTTGTACACTGCCCTTACACACGCACATATACACTGCACTTACACACACACACATACATTGCCCTTACACACATATACATGTACACTGCCCTTTGATTTTGGAATCAAAACATTTGCTACTGCAAACATTTTTAGATGAAAAAGTTCCATTTTATTCAGTGGAACAAAACCGTGATCACATAATTCTTCACGATACTCTTGTAAGAAACTTTTATTTCTTTATTAATTGATGTAAACTATTTTTTCATATTTAATAAAAGCTATGATTGAGAAATTTTTGTTTTTTGTTTTTATTTATCATGCGACAGAGTGGCATATAGGTGGGGTATAAGGCATTTCTGGAGGCAGAGTGACATCAGTGGCGACTCTAGAAACAATATATAGGGGGGGCACACAAGATACCACAGTCAAACTGGGGGGGGGGGCATTAATAATTTCCAACATTAAATCATACCACTGAAAACACACACATATATATATATATATATATATATATTGCCAAAAGTAATGTGCTATGGAATGATACTTTTGTTATTGGACAATACAATACTTGATCATTCAACATGGGAAGCCTGAAGCCACAATTTAGTAAGACTAATCCTTGAAATCCTTTAAACAACACAATACCTTAACGTTTGCACTAAATGATTTCAGGGCCTAATATTAGATCCTGCTGCTGATATATATATATTAGCCCCTGCTGCCCAAATATATTAATATTAGCCCCAGTTGCCAATATATATATTAATATTAGTCCCTGCTGCCGATATATATATATAAATATATATATATAAATATTAGACCCTGCTGCCAATAGCAGGTATAGATCAACACATAAACACACAAACCCAGCTTTGCATGTATAGATCAATTGAAATTCACTTGTGATCTCAGCACGGAAGGTATATATCAAATAAACAGAATCAGACATACAAATCCTGTATTTGCAGGTATACAATAATAATATATGAAATTTAGCATTGCAGGTAGAGATCATATCAACACATGGAAACAGCATTGCAGGTATTAATCAACTGAACAAGACATATAAACCCTGTATTTGCAGGTATACATAAATAATGTATGGAAACATAGCATAGCAGATATGGATCTACAGAAGAACACACAAACCAAGCTTTGCAGGTACAGATCAATTGGAATTCACATAAAAACACGGCATTAAAGGTATATTTAAAACCCCCTAAATTACAGGGCTAGATCACAGGTTGCACACCCCAACCACACTGCCCACATAGAACCTGGCCAGTTGCCATCTTTGTCCCATATACACCCTGCCTGTGCCATCTTGGTCCCCAAGGCTCAAACATCCTGCTAGTGCCATCTCTGCCCTTCCACAATTATACATCTATGATACACACAATCACATTAACTCATGCTCTCCCTCATTCAGACAAATCATCCACATATTAACTCATGCTCTCCCTCATTCAGACAATTCATCCATTTTAAGAAACTACACCCCTTGGAGCTTCAAATGAGGGGCTACATGTATTTCTAGGACAAAAGTTGAGTGCACAAATAATTATGGAATATGTCGCTTTGGCTTGAAAATATGTTTTTTCTAACCATAACGACATGTTCATTTGTGTCTTGCGCACTCCAGGTTTGTACTAGAAACACATGCAGCCCCTCATTTGATGCACCAAGGGATGTCGTTTTTGTAAATGTGTACTTTTTGTGCCATAATTTAACTTCCTACATGAGCAGTAATGCCACGTCAAGGCTTCAACCCTTATTACTGATCATTCACACGCCTTTCATATCTCCATTCACTCGCAGAAGCACACACCATTCTTTCCCGTTACAATCCCAAAGAAATGATGGTAAAGGGAGAAAAAAAAAAATCACTTTTACAGCAAAAATAAGTTTTGCAGTAAAAATGCAATGCCCTCCAGGGATGATATGGTTACTCACGTACCGCACAGGCTAAATGGCTGATTTTAATAATATTTGCAGTTCATCAGGATTTCAAAAATTGCCTCCCTCTACCGTTGGCTAAATTTAAAACAAAGGGATCATGGGATTAAAAATTCCCATTTTTAAAAAGGGAATGTGACTTTTTATAGCTATATGATCACTGTGGTAACATTGGCTACCACAGTGATCATTTAGCTAGAATACTTAAACTTTTTTTTTTTTTAAAGTTAAACTACTTTATGTTTAAATAATTTAATTTGGGGGTCTCTAGGCAATTTTTATCTTTTTTTTATCTGCCTTTAGAGACCCCCAAATCATTGTTTTTACATTTTTATTTTTTTAACTTAATATTTTTTATTCTTTTTTACAATCTATATACCTTTGGAAAGGTAAGGCGATTACCTTTCCAACGGTATATGTTGGGGGTATGTAGCTGCTTAGATGCCTGAGATACAGGTATCTAAGCAGCATGCCCCCATACTTCTTTAACTGACAATTGTTAGTTGTTAATAAAGTTGCGCGGTGACGTCACCGGGCAGATCGGGTGGCCCCGGTTATGCCCTTCAGTGTGAGGGGCAGATCGCTGGGGTAGGTGGTGATGGGGTAGGAGGTCCACAGACCTCCATCAAGGTAAGATAGTGCTAGTGACGGCATGGTGCCGTTGTTAGCACCTGACTGGGACTGCTAGCGATGGCACCATGCCGTCGTTAGCAGTCAAGGGGTTAAAGTCCCATTGCGGGACTGCCCTGGGTGGTTACAAATTTGGCGGGGGGGCAAGGAATAACCTGGGGGGGGAATTGCCCCCCCTTGCCCCCCTGTAGCGATGCCACTGAGTGACATATAGGGGGTTAAAAGGCATTACTAGAGGCAGAGTGGCATATTGGGGTTAAAAGGCATTTCTACAGGCAGAATGGCATAAAGGGGGTTGAAAGGCATATCATGGGGCATTCTGCCTCCAGAAAAGCCTTATGCCCCCCATATAACACTATAACCATCTTCCTGATGTCTGAAGTGGAGTGTTCTGTGTTGCAGACCAACATTCAAAACAGCCGCTGAGCGGCTGCGAACAGGATTGAAAGCCTCTTCCGGCCGCCGGCTATAATGAAATTAATGAAGAATATCCATAAGAGAACCGCCCAAACCAAATGCCGCCGAGGTTGCAACACCTCAAACTGAATCGGCAAAAAGACCCACCTACACCGGCCAAACAAAGGATCCATTTGATCCATCTAGCCACCGTAGAGCCCGAAATCGGCCAAAAAGGAGAAACATAAGAAACGAACAAAGGACCCGGCAACGGCGAACACAAGCCCGCCGTGGCCGAGAGGTAACAATAACAGCGCGCAACACACAATCTAGGACGCTCAGGAAAGTAGAGGTAAGACACAGAAGAGGACAAAGAAAGATAAACCATCATGCCGTCAGGCAAAAAGGTAAATGATTCAGCCATGACACCACGAAAATGAGAAAGAGGGAGAAATCCCAGAAAAACGAATGCCTCAAATCTCTCGCATAACGCGGCAGATGGCTGGATCTTTTCCGATACTTACACTAGAAACAGGGACGTGAGCAGCAGAAATGGCCGAGCGGGCCACATTAACTTACATAATGAAAAAAGATGAAGCACCGGTGTTGTAAAGGGATCAATGAGTCAGTCCATGCACCAGCTATACCAGGATCCCCACACCTGAAGATAGGATCTTCTAGTGCCCGGAGTCCAGGGCAGGTCTTGAGCCTCATGTAACAGACTGCTATATTTTGCTGTTTGCTTTAAGTTTGTAATTTTGAACTTTGCCCTTTTTCCATGTCATGTAAGGAGGAGGGGCTAGAGTGGCAAGAAGAAGAGGACAGGGGTGAAGCCATGTTCTCTGGCTCTGCAGAAAGAAAGTGTATTCCTACTGTTTTTTTTCCTGATTATCCACTTCTGCTGGGACATTGAAATAAAAGCAAGGGAGGTCTAATGCACTGCAACTACAAGAGTTAGAAGACTGTCATTTTATGTTCAGCTCCCTGCAGACATCTGGAACTTTCTGCAGTTTTCACAGCCTGTCAGCAAAAGGAAGAGAAAGGATTGCTATCCTGCTCCTGCCCTCCATTTTGCTGGACTTCTGGATATTTCTGGTAAGGTGCACTCACAGCCTTGTCAAGGACCAGGGGAATCTGCACCTAGCCAGTTTTCCTTGTTTGTTAGAAGTGGAGGTATCTACAGTTACAGGTGCCATTCAAAGGTACTATCTTCAGAGATTACTTCAGACTTTTTCCTCATTGTATCTGGGTAGCGCTACCAACATCTAAGGGCCCCAACGTTGTGCACATAAATTACCTGCAGGTACCCATGAGTTTATAACTGTTTAAACATAGTTTTTTTCATGTTATTAAGGGAAGTTTATTGGCTGCATTCCTGCTGCTAAAGACTCTTGTGACTGTATTATTCCTATACCAGGGACTTCTTATCATTGCACATTAGCCAGGAACTGCATGTTTATTTCTGCTGTTATATGTGTATCTCTTTAACCACAATACAGCCTGTATTTCCATGTCTGTACTTATTTCATGTCTTTGAGGTTTTATTAAGTGGAGGGTACTCATCTACTCAGTGGGGTGGGTTTCCTATAAATAGAAGTTGTACTGAGTGGAGGCACTGTGTTAGAAGAAGATGTCCCGTTCTCCCAACTATGGCGGAGGCTCAGGATCCCTGTCAGCGTCAGAAGAAGGTGTAACTTCTGCCAACTATCGTTTGTCGCCAGGAGTAGGGCAGAAAGGGGTTACAGATGGAGGCACTGCTGAGATGAGTCGGGACTGCAAAATTGTAAAAAAAAAAAATCCAATGTCTCAGCCCCAAATAAGTCAGGGACTGGGCCAGGAAGAAATCAATCCCCCCTAACCAAGTTGTAGCTGTGTGTAACATGCCTCTCAACCTGGAGAGAAAATGTTTTGATGATGCCATTCGACAGATACAAGGGTTGGAGAAAGGAAGGATGGGAAGTCGGGACTTGCTGTTGCTCTTGTAAAGGGTCATAGGCCGCTTAATAAAGAAGATTGTCCTAAGTATTGACTGTTGCCAAAGACTCAGCTCCCCGGAAGTCCTTTGATTTTTGCTCAAGATGAGTCAGAAGATGAAAGTGACCCCAATGATGGGGACAGTGATCACATCTTTTGTATTCCGCCTAGGAGAGTAATTATGACTGACACTGAAACAGAAGACAGTGATGAACATGCACAACAGTGTTTGGAACTGCCCAGAAGGAGCAGGACCCATAGGAGGCTTCCTAATGTTCCCACAAGTCAGAAGACAGAGAGCCTCTCCCTAACTGAAGTCTTAACCCAGTTATCTAAAAGTGTGGTCCAAGCATCTAATGAGCATAACTACAAAAGACTCAAAACTTTCTCTGGAATTATGCCGGTGCCAGCTGGGGAAGAAGGATTTGTCCTGTGGAAGAGTAATGTAACCCAAGCACTAAAGGAGTGGACTTGTACTGAAGAGTCCAAGCGACTGAGGTTGATCGAAGGCCTGAGATCTTCTGCATTAAAATTAATAAAGTATCACCTACTACGCTTCCCGAATTCCCCTGCTGATGATCTTTTAAAGGTGTTAGACCATACTTATGGTGAGGAGAGTGAAGAGGAGAAGCTCCGTTTACAATATGCTGCCACAGTTCAACAGGAGAAGGAAACCCTCACTTCCTATCTCATACGATTAGAATTAATGCTAGGGAAGTTGTTTGAGAAGGCTGTTATCACATCTGATCAGTTTGATGAATACAGGAGGAGGCAAATCCTAAGAGGAACTTTACCAAATGATCCTATAGCTACAGCTTTGGTCAGCCTTCTACGCGCTAAGGGATTGTTGGATTATGCTGAAACAATGAAAGAAGCCAAAATAATACATAAACAATTTGACCCTATCCTAAAACATCAGGAAGGCATAGCGAAATCATCATCACATGAAACCCAGAAAACACCTAAGACAAAATTACCAACAGGTGTATTAAACAAGGAAGAAACCATAGTTCAAAGCTCTAAAAAGAGTTCTCAAATCTCTCCTCAGCCAGAATTTAAATGTTTTAGCTGTGGGCAAGTGGGACATATCTCGACCAAATGTCCCTTGAAGGATTCTCTTTTTGCAGAGGGTTGGAAGGAAGAAGTTCTCTGGTAACCATTTGGCTGAGAATCCTAGAGTAGGGCCAAAACCCCTTGTATCTCTTGTGATTGAAGGCATCCCTTCTTTTGCCCTCCTCGACACTGGATCTCAAGTAACAATAGTCTTCCAGTCCTTTTATGAGGAGCATCTAAATTTACCAATATTTACCAATAGGACCAATATTACCAGCTAATGATGTGAAATTGTGGGGGCTGGGTTCTCAAGCTTACCCCGTCAAGGGCGTAATTAAAGTACAGATTGTGATCCCTCAATTGGACACTGGGAAAGAATGCCCTATGATAGTGGAAGCTTTGGTGTGCCCAAATCGAAGTCGTCCTGGGGTTCCCATCATATTGGGGACTAATACTCAGATGGTGAGAGATGTGTTTCGAGTTTACTTGAAGGAAATGGGAAATTCCTGCTTAAACAAATTGAATGAACTAGAACCAACTCTGAGGCAAGAGTGTCACCGACTAGCCCTTGAAGCCGGAACAGGTCAGTTTCATTATTGGGGACCAACGCCTGTTGACCTTCAACCAGGGGAAATGAAATCCATTACTGCTGTTGCAGTTTTACGGGAAGGAATGCTATCTGGGGAGTGTTAGTTTTGTCTAGAGTCTCTTCCTGAAGATGATTCAACTAAAGGCTGGACTATCATGCCCGAGGTAAAAGACTGGAGAAGAAAAAAAATTGATGTGTTTGCAGTAACCATTCACAATCGGTCACCAACTGGTGTACGCATAGAACATTGCCAGAAGCTGGGAGTTATCCATCTTTTGGAAGAAGTAAGGCCCATTTCATCTCTGACAGTTGGATTGAGCCAAGATTCTCTTCCAGAGTTGAAATTTGATTTAGAAGGTACCAGTCTACCTGCAGAATGGAAAGATAGACTACAAAGGGCCCTTCAGGCTAGGGAAGAAGTTTTCTCTAAAGGGCATATGGATGTAGGATGTGCCATGAGTGCCCAGCACGCCATTCGGCTAAATGATTCTACCCCATTTAGAGAGAGATCTCGAAGGATAGCTCCTCGAGACATTGAGGATGTAAGAGATATCCTTCATGAGATGGAGGAAGCAGGAATCATCCAAGAATCAAGAAGCCCATATGCATCACCTATAGTAGTGGTCAGAAAGAAAAATGGGTCAGTACGTCTTTGTATCGATTACCGTACACTGAACAAAAGAACTATTCCTGATCAATATACCTTGCCAAGAATAGAAGATCTTTTGAATGCCTTGAATGGCAGCCGGTGGTTCAGTGTCTTAGACTTACGCTCTGGATACTATCAGGTCCTTTTATTTGGCCTTTAGGATTCTTCCAATTTACTTGCATGCCTCAAGGCGTTACCGGAGCTCCTGCAACTTTTCAGCGATTGATGGAGAGAACTCTAGGAGATATGAGCCCTAGGGAATGTCTAGTTTATCTGGACGATATAATTGTGTTTGGAAGAACCCCTGAAGAGCATGAGAAACGACTATTAAAAGTATTGGATCGTCTACAAAGAGAAGGCCTGAAGTTGTCTCTTGATAAGTGTAAATTTGCCCAGACTTCTGTGACATATGTTGGGCACATTGTATCAGCAGATGGTGTTGCCACAGACCCAGCCAAAGTAGAAGCTGTTGTCAACTGGCCTAGACCCAACAACATTGAAGAGTTGCGTTCCTTCTTGGAATTTTGTGGCTACTACCGCCGTTTTGTAGAAGGCTATTCAAAGATAGCCCGAAGCCTCCATGACCTCCTGAAAGGGGACTCTAGGAAGGGAGCGAAAAGGACTGCTCACTCCAAGGAACCTATCGGGGTGAAATGGACTCTGGATTGTGAAGAGGTTTTCCAACTGCTCAAGAGAAAGATGACTGAAGCACCTGTATTAGCTTATGCTGATCCCAATATGTCATATATTCTCCATGTAGATGCAATAACCCTCTCACCTACATCTTAACCACAGCTAAGTTGGATGCCACAGGACACCGGTGGCTAGCAGCCCTATCTAACTATGATTTCTCTTTAAAATACAAGCCAGGTCCTAAAAATGTGGGAGCAGATGCTCTATCTAGGAGGCCTGGATTACCTGTTACCAAAGAAGATGAGGAGAGGGTTGAGATTCCAGGCCCAGGAGTCAGAGCCCTATGTCAGACCTCTATTGTGGAAGATGGATGGGTCAATTTTTCTGAGTTAAGATGTATTGATTCTCTTAGTTACACACCCAAGGCAATTCCTGAAGCCATGTGCCTTCCAATTACTATCCCTGAATGGTCTGTTATCAGCTTAGATGAGAAAAAAAGAAGCTCAAGCTTAAGACCCAGTAATCGGCCATCTCATAAAAGCTGTGGAAAAGCAGGATTTCAAGTATGTGAAGAAATTGCCTGTCGAACTACAAACCCATTTTAAAAGGGAGTGGAGTCGATTCTGTATTGAGAATGGAATCCTATTCAGAGTCATACAATACCATGATCACCCTGGTCGAAAACAGTTGGTTCTTCCCCAAAAGTTCAGAGGAATGGTGCTCAGATCCCTACATGACCTCCATGGCCATTTAGGAATTGATAAGACTTTCGGCCTAATCCAGGATCGATTCTACTGGCCTTACATGAGAGAGTCTGTGGAGATGTATTGCCGAAAGTGCAGAAGATGCATCCAGCGGAAGACTTTACGTACTCGTGCTGCCCCCATGGGTCACCTAACAAGTTCTGGCCCTATGGACTTAGTATGTATGGACTTCCTATGCATCGAACCTGACTCTACTGGTAAGAGCAACGTGTTAGTGATTACAGATCATTTTACTCGATATGCTCAAGCTTACCCCACCAAGGATCAGAAGGCAGCCACAGTCGCTAAAGTGTTATGGCAGAAATTCTTTATCCATTATGGTTTTCCTAAACGATTGCATTCAGACCAAGGTCGAGATTTTGAAAGCCGAATAATTAAAGAAACGCTGAGATTGTTACAGATTGAGAAAAGTAGAACGATTCCATATCACCCTGAAGGAGATGCTCTTCCAGAGAGATTCAATCGAACTCTATTGGACATGCTAGGCACTCTCAAGGATGTGGAGAAGAGGAATTGGAGTCAACATGTAGAAACTCTCGTCCACGCTTATAATTGTACCAGACATGAATCCACTGGGTTTTCTCCTTACTTTCTGATGTTTGGCCGGGACAAACTTCTCATAATCAATATGTTAGGAATCTGAAAGAGAGTTTACAGAGGGCCTATGAGTTGGCTGAGCGAGGTACCGACAAGATTAATGAAAATAACAAGCGGAGATATGACTTCAAAGTACGTTACAAAGACATCCAACCTGGAGATAAAGTACTCTTGAGAAACCTGGGAGTTCCAGGGAAGCATAAATTAGCAGATCGCTGGAGAGATTATAGAGGTTATTTCCAAAGTTCCCGGGATTCCTGTGTATCGAATCAAAGGGCCTGAGGGTAGGATCAAAGCTTGGCATAGAAATCACCTATTACCTATTGCCTTCTCTGATGAAAAATCTAGTTCTGAGGAAGACACTGGTGAAGCCAATACAAATTCTAGCATACAGCCTCTTTCAGAAACTGACTCAGACAAACCTGGGGAAGGTCCCAGTGGGACATCGCAAACTACTGATAAAAAAGAAGCTACTGCTTCCAGCCCTGAAAGAGATTGGTGGACAGTGCCAGAAACACAGTCGGTGCCTCCTACCTCTACTCCCTCTCCTTCTTCCTCCTCATCCGGATTGAATGCTGAGAGTCCCAGCTTTGTTCCCCATCCACCAGTTAGGGACTCTAACTCTATGGAAGGATCTGGGCAACCACAGAGCAACCTGGGGAGATGCAGAAGAAATAGGAGAACCCCAAGATTCTTGACCTATGATACCATTGGGCAACCCACCTATTCTCAGGACCCCCACACTTGCACTAAATTAATCAATGTATTGCATGTTTTGACTGAAATGTTGAATGATAGAACTTCCTTGTATTAGATTTTGTTGTACCATCTTGTAAAACCGTTATAAGTATGATAGATTGCTCTTGCCAGTGGAAGGCAAGAATTTTACAGAGGGGAGGATGTAACAGACTGCTAAGAAGAGGACAGGGGTGAAGCCATGTTCTCTGGCTCTGCAGAAAGAAAGTGTATTCCTACTGTTTTTTTTCCTGATTATCCACTTCTGCTGGGACATTGAAATAAAAGCAAGGGAGGTCTAATGCACTGCAAGTACAAGAGTTAGAAGACTGTCATTTGATGTTCAGCTCCCTGCAGACATCTGGAACTTTTCTGCAGTTTTCACAGCCTGTCAGCAAAAGGAAGAGAAAGGATTGCTATCCTGCTCCTGCCCTCCATTTTGCTGGACTTCTGGATATTTCTGGTAAGGTGCACTCACAGCCTTGTCAAGGACCAGGGGCATCTGCACCTAGCCAGTTTTCCTTGTTTGTTAGAAGTCGAGATATCTACAGTTACAGGTGCCATTCAAAGGTACTATCTTCAGAGATTACTTCAGACTTTTTCCTCATTGTATCTGGGTAGCGCTACCAACATCTAAGGGCCCCAACGTTGTGCACATAAATTACCTGCAGGTACCCATGAGTTTATAACTGTTTAAACATAGTTTTTTTCATGTTATTAAGGGAAGTTTATTGGCTGCATTCCTGCTGCCAAAGACTCTTGTGACTGTATTATTCCTATACCAGTGACTTCTTATCATTGCACATTAGCCAGGAACTGGATGTTTATTTCTGCTGTTATATGTGTATCTCTTCAACCACAATACAGCCTGTATTTCCATGTCTGTACTTATTTCATGTCTTTGAGGTTTTATTAAGTGGAGGGTACTCATCTACTCAGTGGGGTGGGTTTCCTATAAATAGAAGTTGCACTGAGTGGAGGCACTGTGTTAGAAGAAGATGTCCCGTTCTCCCAACTATGGCGGAGGCTCAGGATCCCTGTCAGCGTCAGAAGAAGATGTAACTTCTGCCAACTATCGTTTGTCAAAAAAGGAATAGAACCAAGTCTAGAAAATAGGAGAAAATATTAAATAAATAAATAAAGGATAACTTCCCTTTCTTTTCACTGTGCTGGATACACAGCTGCAACCCTTAGAAACACTCTCCAGGTGTCGTTGTAGTAAAATCAGAAATCCACTAGCGCTCGTGTATCTCAACAAAACAAAAAACAAATGATAGTGTAGATGTAGAGATATATTTTACAATCAATATATCCCAAATTTTGCACTCACACTCTGTCTGAGTCGATCAAGGCAGTAGCTCAACCGTCCGCCTGGAGGGTTACGGATGCGGCATATATAAAACAAAAAACATAAACAAGCCAATAGTGTAATATTGCTTTGAGGTGGGAACCGCAAGAATGTAGTTGCACTTACGCTTAGGTAGAATGATTTGTGCCCGTAGTATCAAGATGTTCCTCCTTGTAGTTGGATTCCAATGGCAGAAAAAGTTCTTCACAAATGAAGATACTGCACACCGAAAATCAAGTAAAATAATATTTTATTATCTAATTTATTCAGGGTCTTCTCACCATATATAGTTGGAGAAGACCTCTATATAAATAGCAGAAAAAACGGCTGTATGAAAATGTTAAAAAAAAAAGTGCAGTATGAGGCTTTTACAAAAGCCTTTTCGAGAATTGTTTTAAAAGATTCAAAAAGCTTTTAAAAAAGCTATTAAAAGATAGTCCAAAGTCTGAGTGAAAGAAAAGGTAGTCCTAGGTTTCAAACTCTACGCGTTTCGCCTGGTTTGGCTTCATCAGGAGTGTTCGGAAGTGTTTTGCCGGTGTCTTTTTAAAGTTTCGCGCCGCCCTCCCGTTCAGTCTGTCTGTGCGTCTGACGAATCGGTCCATCAGTGCGTCTGACGGATCGGCGTATCGGCGTCTGACGTAACGGCTTCTAGTGAGGAGATGCCCTACTTCCGGGTTTCGATCGGCATAATTCTCTCCGATACAGCATAGTCAGATAAACAGAAGAAAAATGTAAGTATGCAGGATAATCCATATACATAAATTGGTTGAGAAGGTAATGAAATAATATAATAAACTATATGTATTTAAAAAAGATAAGAAATAAAGAATCGAAAAAGTAAATGAATTTGTAATGAACTGTATATATAAAGAATGATCAAATACTAAATGAAAAATCATAAATACAGAGTTGTATAGATACCTGAATTGAAGAAACTTCCGTATTGTGTCTGTGTAATAGTATGAGTATATAATGTACGTAGAATTTTGTATGTGTATATATATGTGAACCGTACTGTGTGTATATGTGTGTGAACAGGGGAAATGAATACATGAATTCTAATATATGCATGTAAAAATATGGAGATACTGAGTAAAAATGAATATAAATAATAAATTAAAAATATAAAATGTAAATATCTGGAGTAAAGAAGATTCTATATTATGACTGTATACTAGTCTAAGTATTTAATATACATAAAATCTTTTATAAGTATATATATGTGAACTAGGGAATTAAATGAATGAACTGTATTATGAACTGTATTATGTGTATATGTGTGTGATCAAGGAAAATAAATGTATGAACTGTATTGTAAAAATGTTGAATGAAAATAAAAAATATATATAAGATAAAATAAACAAAATGGTGTTTTGTAAGTGTATGCAAAAATACAAATCAATAAATAAAAGATAGTATTCAGTAAGTGTGTGGTAGTCATTATTTTACATCTAACATTCTATGTGTGTGTATATAGGGGGGGGGGAATAAATAATTAAATGTGAGCTAAGATGTCCAATTCCATATTTAATCCTCCGTTCTTAAATGTCTTCAGTTTAAAAATCCATTCTGTTTCCTTTTTTGATAGATTTTCTATAGTGTCCCCACCCCTCCAATTCTTGGATACCCATTCTATGCCAATTATTTTTAAGGTTTGGACCGAAAACAGAGGACATGTATTACAGTGTCTAGGGACCGAGTGTTTCTGGTTTTTATTCCTGATATTGCCTAAATGCTCGAGGATCCTCTCTTTCATAGGTCTGATCGTTCTTCCCACATACTGTAAACCACAATTACATTGTGTAACCCCTTTCTGCCCTACTCCTGGCGACAAACGGTAGTTGGCAGAAGTTACATCTTCTTCTGACGCTGACAGGGATCCTGAGCCTCCGCCATAGTTGGGAGAACGGGACATCTTCTTCTAACACAGTGCCTCCACTCAGTGCAACTTCTATTTATAGGAAACCCACCCCACTGAGTAGATGAGTACCCTCCACTTAATAAAACCTCAAAGACATGAAATAAGTACAGACATGGAAATACAGGCTGTATTGTGGTTAAAGAGATACACATATAACAGCAGAAATAAACATGCAGTTCCTGGCTAATGTGCAATGATAATAAGTCCCTGGTATAGGAATAATACAGTCACAAGAGTCTTTAGCAGCAGGAATGCAGCCAATAAACTTCCCTTAATAACATGGAAAAAAAACTATGTTTAAACAGTTATAAACTCATGGGTACCTGCAGGTAATTTATGTGCACAACGTTGGGGCCCTTAGATGTTGGGAAAAAAACAGTAGGAATACACTTTCTTTCTGCAGAGCCAGAGAACATGGCTTCACCCCTGTCCTCTTCTTCTTGCCACTCCAGCCCCTCCCTCCTCCTTACATGACATGTTAAAAGGGCAAAGTTCAAAATCACCAACTTAAAGCAAACACCAAAATATAGCAGTCTGTTACAATTGTAATAGGTATACCACATTCTTTGTGGAGCAGCTGATAAAATGTTTGATAGTATATATACGACCAGTGTTATTACATGTGAAATGGTCAGTTTTTTGGGGCAGAAATGTGCATGTATGTAGGTAGCGTGTATCGTGCATTGTAAACCCAATACCAGTTTAACCCACCAAATAACGACACGGAGACCGAAATTGGATAAAGCAGGCCACAGCACAATTTTATTATAAAACCATAAAACACTGTGTTGGCCCAAAACACCATAAACCAATAAGAATAATATACAATAACACATTACCGTAACATATTCAAAACATAACCAACACAGGAACCGAATTAACCCCGTCCTTGCCGGCCTCTCACACTGCACAATCCAGACCACAGGTACTCACCTCCCCCCTCGTCCAAACAAAATTGACAGCTACCTTTCGCTGTCCCACCACCAATGCTAACCACCAGCCGTCCAACAAGTTCGGTGGGCACGTCCAATAAAACACCAGAGGTTAGGGGAGGATTGAGCCTTCCATTACACCAGCACCCAAACTCCATCACTTACCAAAACCAGACCGGCAAGGACACACAAACCGCCAGCTGTGACAAAAGAAAGAAAGTTAGTACACAAGAAATAGGGAGGGAGGGTGGGAAGCAGGTAAGACTGTTGGCCGTGTCTGTAAAAAAGGACAGTGACCGGGGTGACCCAGAGGGCATCTTATATCACCTAGGGTCTCCCACCCCTCAATTAACATACCCCAATCAAAACACGGACATGCCCTGAGCATGCACTAACCCACACACATACATGCTCCCTGTCCATTTAGCTACGCTGATTCCCAGGGGCCTTGTATGTAGGTAGTGCATTGTAAACCAACCCGGGTAGCCTCCGTGGCTGCACCAATCCAAAAGGAATAACCCCCAGAAGACCCGGCAGGAACACCCAAGACCGACAGCGACTTCCGAAAAACGCTGACAAACTGGAAATGGGATAAAAACGACCCGTCCTGATGCACCAACAGCGGACCCCCCACCTCCGGGCGAACCAAGAGAAACTCGTGAACTGACGACACCGGGCAAATAGGTGAGCCCGCAATGGCACCCAAACGAACACAAGACCCCCTACCCAGGACATCCGTTTTTGAGCGCCGAATGCGAAAGCTCAGACCACCAACCCCCAAATCCACATCCTCCGCCAAAACACCGCCAGGCACACGCTTACTAGGGCTAACCAACTCCCCTATCCGCATAGCCCCGAAAAAGGCTAAGCTAAAAGCCGCCCTGAACAACCGAACCTCGAAGTCCGAAACAGAAACAGAACCCAACACCCCACACAACCGAACCAGCAACTCAGCCGAAACCGGCCTCCGAGTATCCCTTGCAACAACCCCCTTTCGCCATCCCCTCAAGGCCTGGCGAACAAGGAAATCCTTGGTAAAATCGGAGATGCCCATCAACTTACACAAAAAACTAAGACCCGGCAGGCGAGCAGAAGCCACAGACGGGGACACCCCGGTCGAGTCCCACTGACACAGGAGGGAAAGCAAGCCACGAACCCGAGCAGCGTGAGTCGGGAAACCCCCACAGCCGTCCTCAAAGGCCGCCCACTCGTCCCACACTTTACCATACCTACCCCAGGTGGACCTGGAAACCGAATTTCGAGTCCACTCCGTCACTCGTCCAACCCAAGGGACCACAGGTCCACTGGACACGGGACCCCGTCTTCGTCCGCGAACGGTGCCGTAGCTCGAAACTCCGCCCACTGAAAGCGAGAAAGAGCATCAGCCGTCACGTTTTTGACACCGGGTATATGCACTGCCCTACAGGTCACATTCAGACCCAAACACCGCAACACCAGCCGACGCAAAAGGCGAACCACCGGAGGAGAGGAAGCGGTCAAAGTATTGATAGCCTGAACAACCCCCAAGTTGTCGCAATGAAACAGAGCCCGCTGATCACGGAGAACATCACCCCATACCTCCACCGCCACCAAAATAGGAAAAAGCTCCAGGAACGCCAAGTTCCGGGTGAGCCCCGATTTCCTCCAGGAGACCGGCCATTCCTCAGCACACCAGTGCACACCCAGGATAGCCCCGAAACCCACCGACCCAGCCGCATCCGTGTAAAGATGCAACTGGGAATTAGAAACCTGGGGTGCCTGCCAATACGACCGACCATTGTAGATATCCAAAAAGGACCCCCAGACAGCCAAGTCGTCCCGCAGCGGACGAGTGAGCCGAATAAAATGGCGGGGCCGGACAACACCCGCCGTCGCCGCAGCCAGCCGCCGGCTAAAAACCCGACCCATCGGCAAAATGCGACAAGCGAAGTTCAACTTCCCCAACAGCGATTGCAACTGACAAAGCTGAACCTTCCTCATCCCCCGCACCCTGGCAACAAACCCCTTCAAGTCAACCAGCTTATCAACAGGCAAGCGGCACTCCATCGCCACAGAATCGATCTCGATTCCAAGGAAACTCAGACAGGTCGAGGGACCCTCCATCTTGTCGGCCGCAAGAGGAACTCCAAAACGACACATCACGGCCTGCACAGTGTGAAGGAAACAAAGACAATCCCCCGAATCCCCCGCCCCGATACACAAGAAATCGTCCAGATAATGCAGGATAGAAGCCAAACCCGCCTCCTCCCGAACAACCCACTCCAAAAACGTGCTAAAACATTCGAAATAGGAGCAAGATATAGAACAACCCATCGGGAGGCACATATCAACGTAAAAACAACCCTCAAACTGACAACCCAACAAATGATGGCAGGCCGGGTGAACCGGGAGAAGGCGAAACGCCGCCTCAATATCCGTCTTCGCCAACAGGGCGCCACGATCCGCCGACCGCACCATGTCAACCGCCTTATCAAACGACGCGTAAACAACCCGAACCATGTCAGCCGAAATGCCATCATTAACCGAACTACCACGGGGGTACGATAAGTGATGAATCAAACAAAACTTACCAGGATCCTTCTTAGGAACCACCCCGAGCGGGGACACCCGCAAATTTGCCAAAGGCTGCACGGCGAAAGGGCCCGCCATGCGCCCTAACTCAACCTCCTTACGCAACTTGTCCCTAACAACATCAGGAAATTCCGCAACAGAGCGCAAATTCCGAAAATTAACCGAACCAGGGGCATCCACAAAACCCCTCCGAAAACCCCCGATACCGATACTTCTCTTTTTCCTTCTCCTTTTCCTTATCCTTCTCCTCCGCCGCAGGGGGAGGTGCCTCCTCCGGCGGCAGAAGGGAGAAAATCTCCAAAAACTCCCCTTTCCAGATCTTTTCTTTAACCTCCTGTTTCAAATGCAGCCCAAGGGGGCCCGACCAACACATGTAGGCCGCCCCACGAGCCACGACCGGCACCCCTAAAGCTGCATCCACAACTGGCGCCGAGCCAATCACTGCAGCAGCCCCGCCAGCCGGTGGGGCCACCGCCACCGGAACCCCGGGGGCCACCGGGCCAGACGTCCCGGCACCAGCAGGCACAGAAAAGGAAACCGAACCTAAAGACCCCGTGCCACCCCCAGGTTGCTCCCACACGGACCTAACCTGACTATCCAGCCCCGACCCCGACGGACCAGCACCCCTGTCGCGCTCCCACGCATCCAAAAAACCCCGCAGACCTGAAAGAAAAGCACCCATAGAAGAGCCCGAGCGACCCTCCACCCCGGCTCCCAAGAGGCCCACAGAATGAGAAGGCAACTCACCACCAAGCGACCGGCAGACCTCCTGCGGCGCCGTAGCTGAAGCCGTATTGCTAGAAGGTCCCTGAAGTCCCGGTCCCAGCAGCGGCGAAGCATCCTGCAGCAGCACACCAGACACAGCCTGTGTAGAGGAAGGGGGTGAGAGCACAGGTCCTGAAACAGTACCTGCAGTACCAGAAACCACCACCAGGGGGCCGAAACTTGGCAAGCCACCAGCAGGCGCCGTAATGAAAGGGGGGAGGGGGGTAGCGAAAGCCTCCTCATCAGAGGAGTCGTACTGCAGCCGGGAAGACCCCACCATCCCCCCACCCTGAGGAGGTAAGCGGGCCGAGGGCCCTGGAGAGAGGTCCAGGTCATCCCCGGAGGACCCCCCTGCCTCCTCCGAGACATCCCCCCCAGCAGGTCCCCCAGCCGACCCCCGTGCAGCCCCGCCGGGCCTACTCACCCCCCCCACGGCTTGCCTGACCCCTGATGGGGCTGCCGCGGCCGTGGCGAAGTGCCGCATCCCGCGGCACCCGTGCAGGCGCTGGGGCCTCCGTTGCCGGCCCCGGCAAGGGAGCAGCAGGCCTCGCGAGCCGTGAGGCAGCCTCGCGAGGACGCACGCCGCCATCGCGGGGATGACGGCGGCGAAGACGGCCGGCAGCCCGCCCCGAGGAGACGCCTCCCGGGGGCGCGCGGCCCGGGATCCGGACTCCTGCTCCGGTACCGAGCCCCCCCCACCCGACACGGGGCTCAGCCGAGCAGGAGGGTGGGCGCGCCGGCGACCCGAAACGCGCCCGTGACACGGTGCCTCCGCGGCCCCACCAGACCCGGCAGGCACCACAGGCACCGCAGCCTGGGGAAGTAGGTGAGCAAACTGCTCACGCAGCGCCCTACCACCGTCCTGGTCCGCACCAGCCCTGAGAGCAGCGAGGATCGCCTCCACGTCCATACTCCAGGCCGTCACACCGAAGCTCAAGCAGGTAAGACTGTTGGCGGTGTCTGTAAAAAAGGACAGTGACCGGGGTCACCCAGAGGGCACCTTATATCACCTAGGGTTTCCCACCCCTCAATTAACATACCCCAATCAAAACACGGACATGCCCTGAGCATGCACTAACCCACACACATACATGCTCCCTGTCCATTTAGCTACGCTGATTCCCAGGGGCCTCATCTTACAGTTGCCACATTTGTGGAAACCATTGGGTCTGGTACCCAAAAATGTTTGGGAATCCAAATTGGTGTTTTGTCTGGGTAAGACACTTGGGGCCAAGATGGTTTTTAAAGAGCCTGTCTTTTTAAAAATTATCTGAGGTTTTGTTGGCAAGATTTTTCCCAAAACTTCATCATTCTGTAGAATGTGCCAATGTTTATTGAGAATCCCCTTTATTCTATGAGCCTGTGTGTTATATTTAGTGAAGAAGGAAAAACTAAAGTCCTTCTCTTTGTTTGTTTCTGAGGATTTCTTTTTCTGTGTAAGTAATTGTTGTCTGTCCATGTTTTCTACTTGCTGGTAGCTGTTTATTAGTTTCTCCATTGGGTATTGTTTTTCTACAAATTTCTTTGTTATTTCATCTGCTTTTTCTTCCCAATCTTCATTTTTTTAGCAATTACGTTTGACCCTCATGAGTTGCCCTTTGGGTATGTTATCAAGCCATTGAGGATGATGACAGCTGGTGTAGTGTATGTACCCATTTTTATCAGTAGGTTTCGTATAATTCCTGGACATAATATTGTTATTCTCAATAAATAACTCAACGTCCAGAAATTCGATGTGGGTAGTCTGAATATTGGACGTGAACTTAAGGTTCACCTGGTTGTTATTTATATATTGTATGAAGGTGTGTAAGTTATCTTCCGTTCCTTTCCAAATAATGAGGATGTCGTCTATATATCTCCTCCAGAGCACCAGGTCTGCACCATGGGGATTGTTGTTCCATATAGATTGAAATTCCCACTCAGACACAAAGAGATTTGCGTAGCTGGGTGCAAACCTGGTGCCCATAGCTGTACCACATAATTGTAAATAGAACTGTTCCTCAAACCAGAAGTAATTATGTTTAAGGATGTATTCAATACATTCTAAGATGAAAGATTTTTGTTCCGCCTTCATATTTGGATCACGGGATAAAGTTACATTTATTGCCTCTATACCCTGTCCGTGATCAATGACCGTATATAATGAGGACTCGTCGCCCAGAACCATCCTGGAGCCCATTCTATATCCTTCAAAATATTTAATAAATGTGTAGTGTCTTTTAAATATGCCGGGATCTTAGATACATATTTCTGTAAAAAATGGTCTACGTACTCTGACGTATTACAGGTTAATGAATCAAGGCCGCTAATAATTGGTCTACCTGGAGGTTCGCTAAGGTTTTTGTGTATCTTTGGGAGAAAGTAAAATACCGGTATTTTTGGGTGTTCTTTCTTAAGGTAATCATATTCCTTCTTGTTTAGAATGCCCGAATCATGCATTCTATGACCTATGAATCTATGCGGACAGAGCAATCAACTCTAAACAGTTGATGTGGAAACCTTTCTTCTTTTCTGTCCAGAGGCCACCCGTGGCTGAGACTTCGCAGGTCGCTTCCCAACCCAGGAGGCTGGCATCTGATTCCAGGTAGAAATCTGGAGCGTGCCCAAAAATGGCCAGACCATATCACCCCTCTGTCACGGAGCTGGATAGTCCGACCGACTACCTCCGCTGACTTGTGCTCCCTTAGCCTGGGACAACACACTTTCCCCGGTTCCCCAGTCACTAGCCGAGACTCAGTGTAGGGTAAAACCAAACGAAAACTGATTTATTTTGGACACACAGGGCTGGATATATCCAGCAAAACACACAATAACATAAAACAAGATATTGGGATACAAACCGCCCCCTTAATCTGCCTCCCAGAGACAACAGGGGGAGTAATGGGATTAACAATACAATGGGGGGGACTGATTTATACAACATAATAATGCACCATGGGGTGGGGGGGTCTGATATTAAATTAAAACAATGGCAGTCACTCCCTGGTGGCAGATCCTGGCTGTCTGCTGGAGATAATCCTCTCAAACAGCGATGAGATGATACTGCTGGGGGTAGCCACAGAAGTCTTTACAAACCCAGGGCCCATAGTCAATAGGGAGGAGGCTGGCAGTCAGGCCTCTCCAGTGGCCCCAGTGATGGAGGGTTCCGTCACAATTCTCCCCCTTCCGAATTGGACTGACACAGGACCCCAAACCAGTTGACTCCATAGTCAGTCAGTTCATTTGGCCCATCAATGCCCTCCCAAAATTGGTGCTCCTGCTGCTGCTGGGGAAATGGGCCGGCTGCGCCATCTCCTGGGTGCCACTGGGGAGTGATGCCGCCTGCATCCCCTCCCTGGTGCTCCTGCTGCCATTGAGGAGGGAGGTCAGGTTCCTCCGGTCCTGGAATTAGGTTCTGCCGCTGGGGAGATGGACCAGCTGTTCCACCTCCCTGCTTCTGCTGGGGAGGCGGGTCGGCTGCTGCATCTCCCTGAATTCCTGCAGCTATGGTATGTGCTGGGCAGAGGCCAGCGATGCTCTGCCCGGTTGCCAGAGCTTCAGCTGGGGTTAGGGAATCTTCTGGGTCTGCCTGCCGCTAGGCAGGACCAGTTCCTCCGCTCCCGCACATGTGAGCTGCCGCTGGGGAGATGGGCCGGCTGCCGCATCTTCCTGGATCCCTGTAGCCATTGAAGGTGTAGGGCAGAAGCCAGCAGCACTCTGCCCTGTTGCCAGCTCTTCAGCTGGGTGGGTGCTAGTGGAGACCGCAGTCCCAGCCACTACACCCAGAAAACTTTCTTCCTTTCCCTGGGAAGAGAAGCCAATTGCAAGCCCTCCCGGACCAACATCCTCAGATGTAAAATCAATTAGATCCACAATCTCTGGATTAGCTGCCCAGTATCCCTGTGACTCAGGGGTGGAGACCGCAGTCCCATCCACCCCGCCTGGGTCAACATCCTCAGATGACCACTCTATAACATCCACAAAATCCCTGGACACTGGGGCATTCTGTTGAACACGGTCAAACAGTTTTTTACATGCCTTCTCCAGTTCCCACTCCTGTGTAATTAAAAACTCTAAATCACCTTTAAGTCCTAGTGCATCTGGGAGGTCCCACTCCCTGAAATCCCGGATGTCCTCAATCCACCACTCCGCTGTACTGCCGAAATCCGGATCCTCCAGAAGACTATCCCATAATAATCCCGGGCCACCAAAGTCATAGCCCTCTGGAGAACATTCTTTCGCAGTTCCCCAATATACTTGCTCTGCATACCACTGCAGAGCCCTATAGTGATTTTCCAGCTCTACCTCCTGTTGGACCAGCTTGTCCAATTCGGATACCTATTGCTCTTGGGGTTGCTGTCCCAGGAATGACATCATTAGTTCCCGCTGGTTACAAAATTGCAAGTGACGGTTGGGATCCGGAATGTCTCGATTGTGTTTTACCTTCTGCATGACTGTCTTTGATCTCATAGAAGTGAATGCGAAGGATGTCGTCCCGTTGAGAACCTTGAAGTGACTTAAGCCTATGTACGCATGTTACAAGCGTCCACTACTGTGTTGTGTGCTGGGGAGAACGCCTATATATTGTCTTCTAGGTGATGTGTGCGTTCGCCCAGTTCTTGTAACTACTTTTGAACCGCAGAAAGTGTCTGACGTGTCTTGTCTAAACTTCTGCCTCATATCTTCAAGGAGCAGTTTCATCGAGCTAATAGTAATGTTCTGGTTGTCAGAATCCTCCGTGGACGGAGACGGAGAGTGCAGAGGAAAAAAGACATCCAAGCCCTGTGAGGCATCAGAATCCTCCTCCTCACGAATAGGCAGAAGAGTGCTCAATTTGGGCTCAAAAAAGGTGGGAATGTTGTTGGATTGTTTTTGGATTCTTGCTTGTAGACATTCTGAAAAGTATTGTCTGATGCAAAATCACAAGTTGAGCTGTGTAAGCGCTATATTTAAGTTGTATACAGAGCCGGCCTTAGGTGTTCTGGCGCCCTGTGCGGACTACTCCTCTGGCGCCCCCCCATCCCAAAAAAAGAAAGGAATAAAAACTTGTAACAAAACTTGTAACAAAACCCCAATCACCATATACTACGCCAAACATTGATGTGGTCTAGGCCTACCACTTAATTGTCTGGCTTAGTAGTAGGGATGCACCGAAACGAAACAAAAATAGTTACCGGCACTCCAGGGACTTTCCAAATAACCACACAAACAACTTCGGTTTTCAAGTCTATATATATCATATATATATATGATTAACAGCAATCACATTCCTATCATGCCCAGGCATACCCAGATTCCAGGATTTACTCGCAGACTTGGCATGATAGGAGTATGATTTGCCCTATCTACCCCTTCTCACTCCCTTCTCCCTATCTACCCCCTTTCCCCTGTCTCACTCCCTTCTCCCTATATACGCCCTCCTAACTATCTACCCTCTCCCTCTTTGAAGTTCACTTACCTTTCAGGAGTCCTGCGGTGGGGGTGCAAGGCCTCTGCCTCCCAGCTCTGCCACTGTATGGAACAGTATAGAATGATGGGAGTTATGATGTACTTTTAGAGCATAATTAGATCATGAAAAAGACATTGGAAATGGTACAGCATAACACCCATCACTCTCACACGCATACCAATCCACACATATATACCAATCCACACATATATACCAATCCACACGTATACCAATCCACACGTATATACCAATCCACACGTATATACCAATCCACACATATATACCAATCCACTCTCACTGAATGCTTTCCTACCTTTCCTCTTTTCTCCTTACAGCTCCTTTTCCTCCTCTTCGTTCTTCTTCTTCTTCTTCAGTTCTTCTGTCTTCTTCCGGTTCAGAGGGCACGGACAGCGGTGGGCGCGGCTTCAGTGTTGTGCGCCGGGATCTGACAACAAACCCCGGCGCACAGCAGCTGTTGCCGCGCGGATCACAAGGGAGCGGTATCGGAGGTCTTTGACAGACCTCCGGCTCCCTTGAGTGATGTTAAGCCGGGTTCAAGGGAGATCCTTGAACCGGCTTAAAGTCACTCAAGGGAGCCGGAGGTCTGTTAAAGACCTCCGATACCGCTCCCTTGCGAGCCTGCTCCTCCAGCGGCGGACATTACTGTCCGTCTCTGGAGGGGTGCCGGGTGCCCCCCTGATGAGCGGCACCGGGTGCCGCTCGCCCCCCTGATGAGCGGCACCAGGTGCCGCTCGCCCCCCCGCCGCTAGGTACGCTGCTGGCGGCAGCGGCGCCCTGTGCGGTCGCACAGGTCGCACACCCCAAAGGCCGGCCCTGGTTGTATACAGAAAAAAGGCTCCACTACCATGCGTCCTACTCCTTTGCCATCCAAGCCACGCCCCCATTTTGTACCCTTTGTAACATTTCTGTGGTGCTTGTGTTTAGCTGTAATTTTCTTCTCTCATTTAGTGTACCCACACAATTTTTTTCTTCACGACAAAGAGGGCTTTATTTAGATACCATAAAATTCTTTATTTTTCTGACTTTTATTTGCTAAACGTGCTATATAGATTTTTTTATCCTGAGTTTAGAAATACCCAATGTTTTTATGTTGTTATTTTGCAATAAGTATAATATTGCTATTTCAAAACAATTTTTCTTCAGATCTGGTCATACTATCCCTATGTCCTGTTTGGGACATATTTGAAGCCCCAATCAAACCGTATATGTTTGAAAACTAGACATCTCAGGGTATTTCAAATGCTTTTTAACTCCTTCCATGCACTCTAGTACCAGCCTTTGTCAAAGTTTGTGGTAGTCATTTAGTTTGTTGTTTTTTTTTACATTGTACTGGGCAGACTGGATAGGCTATATGGTTCTTATCTGGCATCACTTTCTATGTTTCTAGGTATGCATTTACAGCTAATGGTAGATATCACTTCAAAACAACACTCCAATGTAAGCTCAGCAACATCTTCTGAGTAAAGTGATACCACCTATGCATAAATTTGTTGGGTTGTTTAGGGGTTAAAAGGACACAATTCGTACATGCGCAATCCAGTTTTTCAACTTGGAATTTTGACACCTTGAAATTCTGTCCCGATGTCCTATTTTAACCCTTTCCATGTACTAATTCTACTAACAGTCTTTGTCAAAGCTTGTGGTTGTATTTTTTGATAGCTTCTGGTATATGTCACTGTCAAACAACACCCCAATATGTGTTCAGCAACATCTCCTGAGTATAGTGATACCACTCATGCATGGGTTTGTCATGTTGTTTGGGGGATAAAGGGCCACATTTGGGAGGTTGCATTCTTCACATTGGAATTTTGACATGGTCATTCTGCCCCCATATCCTATTTGGACATCTTTGAAGCTGGCAAAATCAGTTTAACCCATCAAATCATATATTTTTAAAAGCTAGGCACCCCAGGGTATTTCAAATTCTGGTATGTTACCTCTTTACATGCACACATTTTACCACCACCCTTTGTGAAAATTGGCAGTAGTATTTTGTTTTTTTCCCCACACACATTTTACTTTAGTTATGTATTTACAACTCCTGGTATTTGTAACTGCCATAAATCATCCTCTGAGTACAGTGATACCACCCATACATAGATTTGTTGGGTTGTCTGAGTGCTAAAATGCCACATTTTGGTCTGTGCCCATGTTCTATTTGGGACATATTGCTTTCATTTTAGGACTTGCTCATAAAAATATTTTTTTTTTACATACATATACCGTATCGGCTCGAATATAGGCCGCACTTTTTTCCCCCACTTTAAGTCTTTAAAGTGGGGGTGCAGCCTATATTCGGGGTCTAGCGCCCGACGCCCGGGACATGCAGTGGGGTTAGGATACAGATCCCCCGCAGCGGTGCAGGGGACCTGCATCCTACTCTCTGATACGCTCAGACAGCCTCCCCTGCCAGCACTTTCCGCATTGTGCGGATGGTCACCGGCTGCGGCGATGCGGGTAAACAACCTCCGCTGCCGGGACATCTCCCACGGGGGGAGTCCCGGCAAGGGAGATTGTTAAAGCACATTGTAAAGATGTCCCGGCAGTGAAGGTTGTTTACCCGCATCGCCGCAGCAGGTGACCGTCCGCACGATGCGGTTTACCTCTGCCCCCAAGACTTACCAGAGCAGACTCCCAGGTTTCTTACGGGGCCGGCGGGGGACATCTACGCAATACACGTATACAACTTCCAGTGCCGACACATCCGCTGAGTGGCGGCACCGGAAGTTGTATACGCGTATTGCGTAGATGTCCCCCGCTGGCCACGCAAGACACCCGGGAGTCTGCTCTGGTAAGTCAGGGGGGGTCAGAGTGGCAGCATATCTCGGGGGGGGAGGACAGTGGCAGCATATCTCGGGGGGGGGGGAGACAGAGTGGCAGCATGTTTTTTTGGTGCTTTTTTAAAGAAAAAAACCTTTTCTTTAAAAAAGCACCAAACTTTTAGGGTGCGGCCTATATACGGGGGCGGCCTATATACGGGGGCGGCCTATATATGAGCCAATACGGTATATTTTTTTACTTTTTTTTTTTTTTTTTTAAACATTTTGTTGAAACAGGATAGCTCCCCTGATGGTGTGTAAGGACTTATTTTTTACATGTTTCAACATTTAAAGAAAATCTATTTTACTAATCACATTGCAGTTAGTAAGATGGGGTCAATTGACTTGCATGGTACAAGGGGGGCTCAGAGTTCTCAGGAGAGTCTATTTTTTAATGGGTGTCGCTATCTTACTACAACATTGAGGCATTAAACCAACACCGTTTGGGGGAAGAAAGATCTTAGATCACTTTCTACACCTGTTTAAACTCATGACGTGCCAGGCACATCAATTGTCAACAGGTTGTTTCTCTGTTAGGTGAACAGCACGTCAATTGTCGTCAAGTGGTTAAACCTTTTTTTTATTAATCTCTTTCCCTTCTTGTAGCCTTCATGCATCATAACAAACATCCTGCTTACTACCACATAAAGCGAGGGACTAATCCACCTCTCTGCTTTATTTATACATGCTCTTTTGCATCCTGAAACAAGCTACCTCTAATTACTGCTACAAGACATGATGGAAACGACCTGTACCTCGGCTGGGTACACCCACCAAGCTTTGCTTACTTCCCGAGACCAGAGTGATTAACCCACAAAACTAGCATTGAAAAGAAAGTAGGAATGCTGCTGCACACGGACCGCAATTGCGGAGTGGCTTGCGTAGCATAGCGTATACAGCACTTGTACTGTCCTGAAAAAGACAGCGGGATATTACAGACCTTTACTCCAAGCATCAGGTAAGACCCAATGTTGAGGTAAAAGAGGAACACTTTATTGCAGAAACACACAGCCTTATATACACTGGCGTCTCCAGCTTTCATATTAAGGGGGGGCACATGGGGAGGCCAGGGACCAAAGTAGGGGCTGCCAATATATATAAATATTAAACCCTGCTGCCCAGTGGCGTCGCTACAGGGGGGCAAGGGGGGGCAATTGCCCCCCCTAGGTTATTCCTTGCCCCCCCGTTGCCCCCCCGCCAAATTTGGAACCATCCAAGACGGTCCCGGCATGGTGCCTTCGCTAGCAGTCCCAGTCAGGTGCTAACGACGGCACCATGCCGTCGCTAGCACTACCCTACCTTGATGGAGGTCTGTGGACCTCCATCACCACCTACCCCGGTGATCTGCCCCTCAAACTGAAGGGCATCACCGGGGCCTAGTGACGTCTCGCGCAATGACACGATGACGGCACCGCGCAACTTTATTAACAACTGACAATTGTCAGTTAAAGAGGTATGGGGGCATTCTGCTTAGATGCCTGCATCTGCTATGCTATGTTTCCATACATTATTTATGTATACCTGCAAATACAGGGTTTGTATGTCTTGTTCAGTTGATTAATACCTGCAATGCTGTTTCCATGTATTTATTTGATCTATACCTGCAATGCTACGTTTCATATATTATTATTGTATACCTGCAAATACAGGATTTGCATGTCTGATTCTGTTTATTTGATATATACCTTCAGTGCTGAGATCACAAGTGAATTTCAATTGATCTATACATGCAAAGCTGGGTTGTGTGTGTTAATGTGTTGATCTATACCTGCTATCGGCAGCAGGGTCTAAGGTATTGTGTTGTTTACTGTATAATATTTATTTCAAGGATTAGTCGTACTAAATTGTGGCTTCAGGCTTCCCATGTTGAATGATCAAGTATTGTATTGTCCAATAACAAAAGTATCATTCCATAGCACATTATATATGTTTTTTCAGTGGTATGATTTAATGGTGGAAATTATTAATTCCCCCCCCCCAGTTTGACTGTGGTATCTTGTGTACCCCCCCTATATATTGTTTCTAGAGTCGCCACTGCTGCTGCCAATATATATAAATAATAGCCCCTGCTGACAAAACATATATAAATATTTGCCCCTGCTGCCAATATATATATAAATATTTGCCCCTGCTGCCAATAAAAATATAAATATTTGCCCCTGCTGCCAATAAAAATATAAATATTTGCCCATGCTGCCAATATATATATATATAAATATTAGACCCTGTTGCCAATATATTTTATAGTGAAAAAATTGGACCCTACCCAAGCATTTCCTTGGGCCCCGCTCAATGCTCCCTTGCATGCAATCACTCCCTCCACTACCACACCAAAAAAATATATTTGCCACACTGACTGCAGATCAGGGGAAGACAGTGAGAGTCAGTCCTTCTGACTGCACTATGACATTGAGAGGTCCTCTCCCCTGTAATCATCCCTTTGTCCCCTCATTCACTAAACCATACCGCTCTTTTACTTACACCCTGTAGTTCAGGTATAGATCAAATAAACACATGGAAACAGCACATGCATTTATAGATCAACCAAGTAAGAAATACAAACCCTGTATTTGCAGGTATACATAAATAATGTATGGAAGCATAGCATAGCAGATACAGATCAACAGAATAACACAGAATAACCCAGCTATGCAGGTACAGATCAACTGGAAATCACATAACAACTAAGCATTAACGGTATAGATGAAACCCCCTAAATTACAGGCATAGCTCACAGGATGCAGCTCACCAGCACTGGTGTCCACACTGCCCACATAGAACCCGACCAGCACCAAGATAACATTAACAAATTACAGTCGATAGTGAGCCAACTTTGTCCCCAAACAGCCCAGGGTGAGCCAATTTTGTCCCCAAACACCAGTACAAGCTCTGCAACACCGACACCCAAACACACACACACACCAGGAAAGGCTCTGCCACACCAACACCCAGACACACACACCAGGACAGGCTCTGCCACACAGACACCCAAACAGACACACCAGGACAGGCTCTGCCACACAGATACCAGGACAGGCTCTGCCACACTGACACCCAGACACACACACCAGGACAGGCTCTGCTACACCGACACCCAAATACACACACACCAGGACAGGCTCTGCCACACCGACACCCAAACACACACACACCAGTACAGGCTCTGCCACACCGACACCCAGACACACACACACCAGTACAGGCTCTGCCACACCGACACCCAGACACACACACACCAGTACAGGCTCTGCCACACCGACACCCAGACACACACACACACCAGGACAGGCCCTGCCACACAGACAGCCAAACACACACACCAGAACAGGCCCTGCCACATCAACACCCACACGCCAGGACAGGCTCTGCCACACCGACACCCAAACACACACACACACACACACCAGGACAGGCTCTGCCACACCTACCCCCAAACACACACACACACCAGGACAGGCTCTGCCACACTGACACCCACATCCAAAATGCTTTCCGCACTGGTTTGCTGTTTGTTTGTTTCCCCCCCTTGTGTATTGATGCCCCAGCCAGCCCCCCTTTGGTTTTAATGTGTATTCCCCCCCCCACACCCTTGTGTATTGCCCCATGTGGATTTGTGCCCCCAGCCAGCCCCCTTTGTACATTATGCCCCAACTTCCTTGTGTATTGATTTATGTGATGTCCCCAGCCAGCCCCCCTCCCTTGTGTATTGATGCCCCCCTTTGCATTGTAAGTGACCCATGTATATTGAACCCAGCCACCCACCCCCCACCTTTGTGTATTGATTACTGTGGTGCCCCAACCACCCTGTTGTGTACTTATACCCCCTAGCCACCCCCATTTTGTTGCCCCCCTTTCAATATGGCTCCCCTTCCTCCAATACCCCAACTTTAAAAAAAATTTTAATACTTACGTTTCTGCCGCATCCATCACTGCTGCTGTCCTCCAACGTGCTCGTCTACCTGTCACGAGGAACTGTTCCGTGTGACTCCGCCCCCTTGAGCGGCCCATCACATAGACAATGTGACGTGCCGCTCAAGGGGGCAGAGTCACACGGAACATGACACTGGGCGGCACTGTGCAGGCACGCTGGCCGCTTAATGATTTTAAAGCTGCCAGCGTGTCTAACCGCCGCTTTAAGACTCGCAGCCACATCGGCTGCAATGGCATCTCGGTGGGCCGGACCGGGCATTAAAGACGGCCACTTAAATGGGCGGCAATTGCATCCTGCCCAGCCTGCCTCCGCGTCTATTTAAAAAAAAAAAACCATCCTCCAACGTGCTCGTCTACCTGTCATGAGGAACTGTTCCGTGTGACTCCGCCCCCTTGAGCGGCCGATCACATTGACGATGTGACGTGCCGCTCAAGGGGGCAGAATCACACGGAACAGGACACTGGGGGGCACTGTGCAGGCACGCTGGCTGCTTAATGATTTTAAAGCGGCCAGCGTGTCTAACTGCCGCTTTAAGACTCGCAGCCACAGTGCCACTTCGGCCGGGCATTAAAGACGGCCACTTAAATGGGCGGCCTGGGGGGCAATTGTCCCCCTGCCCAGCCCGCCCCTGCCTCCATGTGTATTAAAAAAAAAACAAAAAAAATTGGGGGGGGCACACGGGGTGGCACAGCATGCTGTAGGGGGGGCCATGGCCCCCTCTGCCCCCCCCCGCCGACACCACTTCTTATATACACAGCTAAATCAAATAAGGAGCATAATCACAGTATCACAAACCATACCCTGCCCCGACTTGCTGGCACCACAATCCGGCCACCAAGTACAGTAATGCCTGCATAACCCCAAGTCACTGTCGAGGTTATCCCAAGGTGTCGATGGATAGTGGCACCATGCTGAAGATGGCGATAGAAACCAGGCTTCCCTAGTGAGCTCCCTCTCAGTAACAACCCTCGCCTGTACCCCACCAAATATCCAACAGATTCACAAGATAACCAGGGTCAAAATCAGGGGCTACTTCCGCAGGTCCTAGCCGCTAAACAGCTTGAGGGGGAAAAAAAAGGCAGTTAAGACAGGTCAGGCACAGGGCAAGGAAAACCAGGATCCAAGGGGGCAACCAAGGTAAATAGATAATCCAAAAGGATCTGGAATTATACTGCTTTTGGGGCAAGTGCAACAGGGAGAAAACATATCCAAACGGGGGTTAAAAAACCAAAAACCTCTGCAGTCCTATTAATTTGACACAAGAGAGCTACTACTGCCTCTTTGTCTCAATTACTCATATTTCTTTTGATTGTAAGCTCAAGAGCAAGGCCCACATAAACTTACCATTCCTGCCAGTACCATAAGGTAAACTCACAGGCAGGGTGCTCACCTCCTGATGTGTCTGAATGTACCGTATTTGCTTGATTAAAAGACAACCCTGATTATAAGAGGACCCCCCAAAATCTGAATATTAATTTAGGAAAAAAAGAAAAAGCCTGAATATAAGATATAAAAAAGTTTAACTAGTAAATATTAATTCATGTAAACTATTTTTTCATATTTAATAAAAGCTATGATTGAGAAAAATATTTTTTTTGCTTTTATTTCCTTTTATTTGCCAACCTCCCCCCCAGTTATGCCCCCAGGCTTGCCACACTGCCTCCCTGATATGCATTATACTCCCTATATGCCACTCTGCCTCCTGGTATGCCTTATACCTTCCTATATGCTACTCTGCCTCCCTGGTATGCCTTATACCCTCCTATATGCCACTCTGTGTACCCACACACGTGATATAGTTTTTTTCAGGACAACCATTATTTTGATCATATCATCTTATTTACTATAATAAAAATACTATGAAGAAACACCTTTTATGAATTTTATTTGAAAAATATTTTACTCACCTACAAAAGGAAGTAAAAAAAAACTAGCTAAATATATTCTACTATTTGTCCTGAGTTTAGAAATACCCAATGTTTTTATGTTTTTTGTAAGTTTTTTGTAAGTTTTATAGGGCAATAAGTACAAGTAGCGTTTTATGATTTCCAAACCTTTTTTTCCAAATCTGGTCATTCCTTTTTGGAACATCTTTGAAGCCGGTTAACTCAATTTATCCCCATCAAACCATATAGTTTTGAAAACTAGACACCCAGGGTATTTCAAATGCTGGTATTTTAACCCTTTTCATGCATGATATTCTACCACAGTTTGCCAAAGTTTGTGGTAGTATTTTTTATTTTTTTTTCCACACAAACTGTACTTCAGGAATAAATTCATAGCTCCTGGTATGTGTCACTATCAAACACCCCAATATACCACCTGCCTTTGCCAAAGTTTGTGGTAGCATTTTTTTTTTTTTTTTTTTTACACGAATTGTACTTCAGGAATGAATTCATAGCTCCTGGTACGCGTCACTATCAAACAACACCCCAATGTTTGTTCAGCAAAATCTCCTGAGTTATTTTATTCTTTTTTGGGCTTTTTTTTTTTTTTTTTACATTCCTTTTATTTGCCAACCTGCGCACCAGTTATGCACATCCCCACAGCTTGCTACTCTGCCCCCCCCTTATATGCCTTATACCCCTATATGCAACTCTGCCCCCCAGATATACCTTATTCCTCCCTATTTACCAGTCTGTCCCCCTACTTACCAATGAATCCCTTAACTTGCTCCCCGTGCTCCAGACTTCCTGGTGTCAAGTGGGGGCAGCCGTTGCGTGCAGACAAACTCCGCTGTTGCCGGGACTTCTATGACTGAGCACCGGAAGGTCATGTGAAGCCGTGCTCCATCAGAGGAGCCCTGGCAGAAGTGTTGGGTAGCAGCGGAGGTTATCTGCCCGCATCGCAGATGTTCACCAGCTGCAAGAGAGTAGGAACCAGGTCTATAGGAGCGCTGCGGGGAATCCTCCTCTCTGACAGCTGGTAAACGTCTGCAGGATGTGCACAGATAACCTCCGCTGCTGCTAGCTGGTACTGCCACCGAGACTTCTATGGTGGAGCACTGGAAGGTCATGTGACGCCAGAATAGAATTCCCGGCCGTAGCGGAGGATGTCTCCGCGCATCGTGCAAACGTCCACCAGCTGCCAGAGAAGAGGATCCAGGTCCCCTGCAGTGCTGCGGGGATCTGGATCTTAGTCTTATAGACAGATCTCTATAAGACTACTTTGAATATAAGATGAGGGGTATTTTTCAGAGAAAATACAGTAATTATTGCTCTAGCTATAGTTTTTTTTTTTCTTTATACGTTATGTGGCGCACTCCCTGTGAAACAATTGTTGCCATTGTTAAAGAAATTATATAATTCTGGCATTTCGCCTGTATACTATTAGACTTTTTGTTTTTGCTGAGAACAAGATTTATGCTTTTTTGCTTGCATTAGCACAGAGAACCTCATTTAACCAACTGTTCTACAAGACAAGGAGACTTACTCAACATATTCAAATTTGTATCTGCTGACTTTGTGAATTGGGCATTAACATGTTCAGACTATAAAAAGCCAGTTTAATCTTAAAGGTAGCACGCTCAGTTTACATGAAAGTGTATGCACGTTGTATGTCGCTTTATTGTAATCTTGTTTTGAATCAATAATTCTCTCAATTTGGATCAGCTGTTTCACCAGTAAGCGATATTGTGGGGGTCTAACCCCACTCCGTATAAATGCATGGAAAGCCCTACTATTAATAAGCAGCAAATCAGTGGCAAGAATTGCCAGGCTACAGAGGTCTGCATATTATTAAATACATTGGAGCTGTGCGTTTGAGGTTGTGTGAAGTTGCAGCGATACAAGAGCTCCATTTTTTTTTTAAGTCAAAAAATGAATAAAGGGGAAGGTTACACAAACGAAGTTTATATATTTAAAGATACCATGGTTATTAAGGTAATGGAGGTATCCCAAATGTCAGTATTTTTCACCAACAGTGCAAAGATGATTTTTTTTTCCAGCAATTAGGTTAACCCCTTCATGACAAAGGCTGATTTTACCTTTTGTACCCTTCGCGACAATGGCCGTTTTAACATTTCTGCGCTGCTCGTGTTTAGCTGTAATTTTCTTCTTTCCCGTTTACTGAACCCTCACACATTAGATATTGTTTTTTTCAGGACAAGAAGGGCTTTCTTTAGATTACATTGTTTTGATTGTATCATATTATTTACTATTAAAAAAGTATAAAATTTGGTGAAAAATTTAGAAAAAAATGACGTTTTAGTTGAAAAATCTTTTACTCATCTATAAAAGGTAATGAAAAAACCTGCTAAATAGATTCTACTATTTGTCCTGAGTTTAGAAATACCCAATGTTTTTATGTTTTTTTGCTTTTTTTCTACACATTATGGGGCAATATGTACAGGTAGCGTTTTGCTATTTCAAAGCAATTTTTTCCAAATCTGGCAATTCTTCCCCCCATGTGCCATTTCGGGTATCTTTGAAGCCGGCCAATGCAATTTACCCCATCAAGTCATATATTTTTTAAAACTAGACAGCCCAGGGTATTCCAAATGCTAGTATTTTAACCCTTTCCAAGCACTAATTCTACCATCAGACTTTAGCAAACTTTATGGTAGTAATTTTTTTTGCATTTGTTTTTTCGCACACATTTTATTTCAGGTATGAATAAACAGGTTCTGTTATATGTCACTATCATAAAACACCCCAATATGTGTTCAGCAACATCTCCTGAGTACAGCGATACCTCACATGAATGATTTTGCCTGGCTGTTTGGGGGCAAAAGGGCCACATTTGGGGCATGCGCATTTTCAATGTTGAACTTTGGCATTTGGGGAGCCACTGCCCATGCCCTATTTGGTACATCTTTGAGCCGGGCCATTTCAGTGTGCCCAATAAAGCCATATATTTTTGAAAACTAGACACCCCAGGGTATTTTAAATGCTGGTATTTTAACTCTTTGCATGCACACATTTTACCACCAGAATTTTTTCAAAGTCTGCAGTAGTATTGTGTGTATTTTTCCCCCACACACCTATGTTATGTATGAATTTACAGCTCCTGGTATATGCCGCTGTCACACGACACCCCAATATGTGTTCAGCAACATCTCCTGAGTACAGTAATACCCCCATGCATGGGTTTGTCATTTTTGGGGGTAACTAAAAGGCCACATTTGGTACATGTGCATTTTTCTAATTGGAAATTAGATGTGTGGCCATCATTCCCCCCCCCCCCCCCCCCGTGTTAATTGGGACATTGTTGAACCCGGCCAATTCAATTTACCCCATCAAATCATATATTTTTTTTAAAAGTAGACACCCCATGGGCATTTAATATGCCAGTATTTTAACTCTATCCATGCGAGAATTGTTTTAAGCTAATATGCAAATTTTAGGACTTGCTCACAAAAATATATTTTTTATATATATTTTTTTTGCCTTTTTATAAAAAAATTAAAAAAATTTTCTTGAAGGTTCCCCTGATAGTGACATCAGTGGGAAATTATTTTTACATTTTACTGGTTTTTTCTAATTATTAATTTTTTTTTAATTTATTTTTACTAATCACACTGTGATTAGAAAGCTGGGCTCCATTGACTTGCATGGCTGAATGCAGTACCTGTATTCAACCTGCAAGTGGAGCCAGCATTCTCTAGAGGGTCTGGAGACCATCTAGCGAACTTTTTCATCTTTGTTTTTTTTCCCGGGCCGCCGCCATCTTGCTGATGGTGAAGATCACCGGCAGCGGCGGCTGTGACCGCTCTCCGGAGCGGTCACGGCCCATCCAGAGGTAAGTGTTTGGTGTCGCTGGATGCCTCCTGATCGAGGCATTCCAGCGACACCATTTAAGTTTAGGAGGCGATCGTTGATCGCCTCCTAAACGCTTTTAAAACGGGCGTCCGCCGCCATACAATGTATGGCGGATGTTGATGCCCCGGGGAGGGGCCAAAGATGGCCCCCTTAGTGCCGATCGTGGCGTTGCTGAATGCCTCGAGGTCGAGGCATTACAGCAACGCCGTTTGGGTGCAGAAAGCGAAAGTAGATCGCTTTCTGCACCCGTTTAAAGGCGTGCTGGTCCTGGCACGTCAATTGTCGTAAACGACATGTTTTTCCGTGACGTGCCCGGACCGGCAATTGTCATCAAGGGGTTAAACCACTATAACAAAACAAACATTGCACGCTCTACTTTAACCCCTTGATGACAATTGCCGGTCCGGGCACGTCACGGTAAAAACATGTCGTTAACGACAAATGACGTGCCAGGACCGTCATTTGTTAAAACGGGTAAAAAAAAAAAAAATCGAACCGTGATCGATTTTTTTACCCAAACGGCGTTGCTGTAATGCCTCGACCTCGAGGCATTCAGCAACGCCATGATCGGAATCAGGGGCCATGTCTGGCCCCTCCCCGGGACATCAACATCCGCCATACAATGTATGGCGGCGGACACCCGTTTTAAAAGCGTTTAGGAGGCGATCAACGATCACCTCCTAAACTTAAATGGTGACACCAAACACTTACCTCTTGATGGACTGTGACCGCTCCGGAGAGCAGCAAGATGGCGGCGGCCCGGGAAAAAAAATAATAAAGACGAAAAAGTTCGCTAGACGGTCTCCTGACCCTCTAGAGAACTCTGGCTCCACTTGCAGGTTGAATACAGGTACTGCATTCAACCATGCAAGTCAATGGAGCCCAGCTTTCTAATCACAGTGTGATTAGAAAAAAATAAATTAAAAATAAAATTAATAATCATTAGAAAAAAAAAAAATAGTGACATCAGAGGGAAATTATTTTTACATTTTACTGGTTTTTTACTATCAGGGGAACCTTCAAGTTGAAAAAAAATGTTAATGTTTTAAAAAAGGCAAAAAAAAATTAAAATATATATATAAAAAATATATTTTTGTGAGCAAGTCCTAAAATTAGCACATTAGCTTAAAACAATTCTTGCATGGAAAGAGTTAAAATACTGGCATATTAAATGCCCATGGTGTGTCTTCTTTTAAAAAATGTATGATCTGATGGGGTAAATTGAATTGGCCGGATTCAACAATGTCCCAATTAACACGGGGGGGGGAGGATGGCTACACATCTAATTTCCAATTAGAAAAATGCACACGTACCAAATGTGGCCTTTTAGTTCCCCCCAAAAATGACAAACCCATGCATGTGGGGTATCACTGTACTCAGGAGATGTTGCTGTTGGGGTGTTGTGTGACAGCGGCATATACCAGGAGCTGTAAATTCATACATAAAGTAGGTGTGTGTGGGAAAAATACACACAAAAACACTACTGCAAACTTTGAAAAAATGCTGGTGGTAAAATATGTGCATACAAAGAGTTAAAATACCAGCATTTAAAATACCCTGGGGTGTCTAGTTTTCAAAAATATATGGTTTTGTTGGGCACACTGAAATGGCCCGGCTCAAAGATGTACCAAATAGGGCATGGGCAGTGGATCCCCAAATGCCAAAGTTCAACATTGAAAAATTTGCATGCCCCAAATGTGGCCCTTCTGCCCCCAAACAGCCAGGCAAAATCATTCATGTGGGGTATCACCGCGCTCATGAGATGTTGCTGAACACATATTGGGGTGTTTTGTGATAGTGACATATACGAGAACTTTTTAATTCATACCTGAAGTAAAATGTGTGTGAAAAAACAAATGCAAAAAAATGACTACCACAAAGTTTGACAAAGACTGGTGGTAGATATGGTGCATGGAAAGAGTTAAAATACTAGCATTTGAAATACCCTGGGGTGTCTAGTTTTCAAAAATATATGGCTTTATTGGGCATACTGAAATGGCCCGGCTCAAAGATGTACCAAATAGGGCATGGGCAGTGGATCCCCAAATGCCAAAGTTCAACATTGAAAATGCGCATGCCCCAAATGTGGCCCTTTTGCCCCCAAACAGCCAGGCAAAATCATTCATGTGAGGTATCGCTGTACTCAGGAGATGTTGCTAAACACATATTGGGGCATTTTATGATAGTGACATATACCAGAACCTGTTTATTCATACCTAAAGTAAAATGTGTGTGAAAAAACAAATGCAAAAAAAATGACTACCATAAAGTTTGACAAAGGCTGATGGTAGAATTAGTGCTTGGAAAGGGTTAAAATACTAGCACTTGGAATACCCTGGGCTGTCTATTTTTCAAAAATATATGACTTGATGGGGTAAATTGCATTGGCCGGCTTCAAAGATACCCGAAATGGCACATGGGGTGAAGAATTACCAGATTTGGGAAAAAAGGCTTTGAAATAGCAAAGCGCTACCTGTACTTTTTGCCCCATAATGTGTAGAAAAAAGCAAAAAAAACATAAAAACATTGGGTATTTCTAAACTCAGGACAAATAGTAGAATCTATTTAGCAGGTTTTTTCATTACCTTTTATAGATGAGTAAAAGATTTTTTAACTAAAAGTTATAAACAGTCATTTTTTTTTCTAAATTTTTCACCATATTTTATACTTTTTTTAAATCAAAGATTTTATTATTTTGTGTTTGCTATAACATAACAAGGGAGAAAAGGGGGGGGGGGGGCGGGGAAGAACAGAAAGAAAAAAGGGGGGGGACAAAAGCGGGGGGGTAGCGAGCAGTCACAGAAACACAATGAGTCCCTGACGCAGCAGGGGAAGCACAAGGTCATGTCAGCAAACAGTAAAACAGCCCCATATCACTGCAGAGGCGACCATCCAACACCCAGGGCCATCAGGCCGGTACGAGTGGAGTAGAGGGGTTCAACACATATTGTGACCAGTAAAACCACGTCCGCCTATGCCTTTCACCCAACCGGTCAGAACTGGCCACCAACTCCTCCAAAGCCCGAATGCTCTCAACCCTCAACACCCAATCCCTAAACGATGGAGGGGAAACAGAACCCCAACGTAAGGGAATCAAGGCCTTGGCCGCATCCAGCAAATGTCTGACCACCGACTTCTTATACACAGAAACAGGAAGGGAGGTGTGATGAAGCAGATAACAGGCAGGCTCAAAAGGGGGCGGGGAATCAGTGAAATTTGGGAGAACGCTCTGGATAGCCCTCCAAAAAGGGACAACAAGGGGACAGTCCCACCAAATATGAAGGACCGACCCCACCGACGCACCACACCGCCAACAAACATCTGAAAGATCAGGAAACATCGCGAGCAGGCGCGAGGGGGTCCGGTACCACCTCGTGAGCAACTTATAGGATAATTCCTGAGATCTAGTGCTTAGGGAACAACCATGTGTCAATGTGAAACATTTTTCCCATTGCGCTCTAGTAAGCGAAACATCAAGTTCTGATTCCCACCTCCCCACATAAGTCGGCAAGGTAGGTACCCCCGCATTTAGAAGCAGACTATACAGCAGAGAAATCCCATGAGAGGGCAAAGCATCCTTCAAATATAACGCCTCAAAAGGGGTGGGATCCCTGTCGAGATTGTGCTTTTGCGGGATGGAGGCAATATATCCCCAAAGTTGCAAATATTGCAGAGCATGAAGCGCAGTCGGGACAGCACCCCGCAGAAGGTCGGACAAGGGCCGGATCGTACGACAGTGCATATAAGACCACAGCTTTGGGTCCTCGTCCGGAGCCGATAACAAGAAAGGTCCACCGGACAGGCCAGGGGGAAAATCAGGATTGTGGCGCAACGGAGTCAGAGGCGAAGGATATGTTAAGATCCCGAACTGACGGGAAGCAGAATGGAGAACCCGCAGGGACGCTAAAATAAAAGGATTCCCTCCCGCCTGCCTCCGAGCCACCGATGGCTCAATCCAGGGGAGCGCTCTCAGAGGCACCAACGCAGAGTCAGCCTCCAGGGACACCCACAGCTTGTGAGCCGGACCATAACTCCACTCCAGGGTACGTAATAAATGGCAGGCAGAATAGTAACGGTGCAAACAGCGAAGACCCAGGCCCCCTGCTCCCTTAGGTCTCTGCAGTAGTGTCAATGCGAGCCTCGGAAACCTCCCAGATAAAGGAAAGGAACATAGATCGTAGCGAGGAGAAGAATGCACTAGGTAAAGTTATCGGCAACGCCTGGAGAAAGTACAGCACCCTGGGGAGTATGTTCATTTTAAGAGCGTTAACCCTACCCATCCAGGAGATGAACAGGGAACCCCACGAGCGAAGGTCCTTCCGAATCGAATCGAGGAGGGGAGGGAAGTTAAACCTGTACAGGAGGGAAACATCATCCGTCAACCAAATACCTAAATGTTTCATCTTCTGGAAACACCAGCGGAACGGGAAGGAGGGGGCCAACGAATCCACCTCCACCCTAGGAAGGGACACATTCAAAATCTCAGACTTCGAGAGATTGAGTTTCAAGTTAGAAAGACTACCATACCTATGAAACTCGTCCAGTAACACAGGGAGGGATACACGGGGATTCGTAAGCACGAATAACATATCGTCTGCAAAGGCAATGGTTTTATGATGAAGGCCACCACAAACAACACCTGTAATATCCAGATTAACCCGGATGGCTTCCAGAAAGGGCTCCAAGGAAAGGACAAAGAGCATGGGAGACAGGGGACAACCCTGCCTGGTACCATTGGAAATGGGAAAGGCGGCCGATAGCGCACCATTAATGCGGATCCTGGCCGACGGGAAAGCATTCAAAGCAGACACCCATCCCAGCATATGCGGGCCGAGCCCCAACGCAGCCAGCACTTCCAGCATAAACGTCCAATCAAGCCGATCAAACGCCTTTTCGGCGTCAGTGGAGAGCAAGATAGCCTTAGCACCGGAGCGCTTAATCAGATGGATCAGGTTCACCGCCCGAAGGGTCCCGTCTCTAAACTCCCTACCAGGCACAAACCCCGACTGGTCAGGATGCACCAAGCCCGGGAGACACCTCCCCAAGCACAAAGCCAAAATCTTAGAGAAAAGTTTGAGATCGACGTTCAACAGGGAGATAGGCCTATAGTTGCCACATACCTCAGCATCTCTACCCTCCTTAGGAATAACAGAGATCGTAGCCGCCAATGTGTGAGGGTGAAAGCTTGCGCCCTCCAGGATAGAGTTAAACACCTTAATCAACTGAGGCCCGAGAATCCCGAGGAAAGCCCTATAGTAACCCAGAGAGAAACCGTCTGGTCCCGGGCACTTCCCAGGCTTAGTGAGCTTAAGTGCAATAGTCAAGTCCGCCAGAGAAATCGGAGCCTCCAGTTGTGCAGAGTCGGCTGGGGACAAACGGCGCAACAAGTACCGTGATAGGTACCGGCGAATAACTAACCTACGATTCTCAACCTCTCCAGGATTGTCATGCGTGGGAGATCGATTATAGAGGGAGGAGTAAAAAGCCACAAACTCATCAGCTATAGAAGAAGGGAGATATCTCATAGCACCTGACGGTGAGCGTATTTTGGGTATGTAGGACATCTGACGTTGGCGACGGAGGGCACGGGCCAGGTATTTCCCCGGCTTATCCCCGTGTTCGTAAAACAGGGCTTTAAGTTTACCATAGTGCCGCTGAGCCTGACTGTGAAGGATAGAGGCTAGATCTGCCCTAAATTCAAGAAGGCGCCCAAAGTCCCCATCCTGCAGAGTATCTTTATGAACCTTTTCAAGATCCGCTATCTGCCTATAAAGATCACTAAGCTTCTGCGTATAAGCCTTCTTTCTTTCCGCACCCAACTGAACGAATCTACCACGAACCACACATTTATGCGCCTCCCAAATCGTAGGGAGAGGCACATCAGGAGTCACATTAGTGAGAAAGTAGTCACTAAGAGTCGTAGACACCGAGTCCAAAGCGTCCACATTGGACAGCAGGGACTCGTTCAACCTCCACGAAGTCTGAGTGGGTCGTGTCAATGGGGACGCAAGGGTCAATGTCAAAGGGGCGTGGTCAGACCACGTTATCGAGCCATACCTGGCCGCCTTCAAAAGAGATAGGTGATAATGAGCAAGAAAAAGGCAATCTATACGCGAATACCGTTTATGCGGGACAGAGTAAAAACTATAATCCCTGCCCGTCAGGTAAAGGGCCCTCCAGCAGTCTACCAATTGGTCAGCGGTGAACAATGCATGAATACGCTTCAAAACCGAAGGGGGTGTCTGGGAGGCACCCGTGGACGAGTCCATTCTCGGGTGGAGAGCGACATTAAGGTCACCCCCGAAGAGCAATAAACCATCTTGAAAACTATGCAGCACCCTCAACGTCTTAGAGAGCCACACATGTTGTTTGACATTAGGGACATATACATTAGCAAACGTATAGATTTGACCAGCGACGCTCCCCTTAACAAAAAGAAAGCGCCCCTCCGGATCAGCCAAATGAACCACATCCGTAAGCGGAAAGTGTCGAGAAAACAGGATCGCTACCCCTTTCGATTTAGACTGGGAAGAATTGCTCAAGAACGTAACAGGATAGTCCCGAGAAGTGAGACTAGGGTGGGAGGAGTCCAGAAAGTGAGTTTCCTGGATAAATGCCACGGAGATCCGCTGGCGCTTCAAATCACGTAACAGGGCCGATCGTTTCTCCGGCAAATTAAGCCCTTTAGCATTAATCGACAACACCGTAAGATCGGCAGGCTGATGAGCCATCTTGCGAAAAGTAGTAAGTGACACGAACTGATACCCCAACCACCAGATTGCAGGCTAGCCCCCTGAGGAAAGAAGAGAGAGAGGAGAAGAAAAAAAAAAAAAAGAAAAAAAAAAAAGGGGGGGGGGGAAGACACCAGGAGAGGAAGACAAGGGCAAAGAAACAAACAAACAGTAAAACCAGTGAACAAACAAATGAACAGGGAGGGGGGAGAAAGTCCAGAGGAAAAAAACCCCCACCCTCCCAAAAGAAAAATACCAAGGGCGTCAGCCGGAAAGGAACACACCGCAGAGCCCAAGAACAACAGGACCACGGCGATCCATCAGCCCTTCGCGACGCCTACGGTAAGGAGCGGAGTCCCAGCCGGAAAAACAAGAATGGAACAGAAGAAACAAAACTAAATGGGACCAACCGTCGGACCCGGTACAGAAGTAACCCATCACGGCAATAACCTCCCACCACCCACACGTGAAACCACCCCACCCGGGCGACCCCCCCCCAGAGAACAACTGTCGGGTGAACAACCCCGGATACAGGGCTAAGAGGAGGCATCGCACCCAGAGAAAGGAGCCGAATGCTCCACGACCGCCCACACGACAGCCCTCGCCACCGTACAATGTCAAAGCATGCCTTCAAGTGCGGAGCTAGCAGAGCAACGCAAAGAAAAATAAGGATGAAAGAAAACCCTCCCCCCCAACAAAAGTGCCGAAACCCACCCCCGCCCATACAATCCCCCCCCCCACCCAGACACGGCTAACTGAGCCCAGCGGAACCTAACCCCCACCACCAGCAATACAAAGCTCAGAGCCTCAGCGAGCTCAACTACAAGAGCAAAACCTCAACAATAGTGGAGGGGGCTAAATGGTCAGCAAGTACTATACGGGCTACAGGGACAGGAATCACAAAAGTCCCACATCTCACACCCCAAACAAAAAAAAAAAAAACAAAAAAAAAAACCCCAACGAACAGGAAATAACAGCCATAAAGCAACCAGTCCTGGCACCGTGGTAGTCAATGGGCGAGTCAAGTAGCCCCGGGCACAGAGCCACCAGACAGGGGAAGACAGGAATCCAATGCATGGCCCGGAGGCCAAATGCTCGAGGGCCGGAGCCACCACCGCAGGTTCCAAGGCCTCCAGAGAGCGCAACGTAAAGGCGCTCACTCCTCCGGGGTCGCCGCCTCTGGGATCCTCGCCGTCATCCTCCCTCGACGCAAGGCACGACCAGCCACCAGTTCCTCACCACGAGAAGGTCTTGGGCCCCCATGGACAGCCCCACGATCCACTGGAAGATCAGGCAGGCTCCAATCGGGAAGCTGAATAGCAGGTAAGTGTAAGTCATGGAGGAATGCAGGCAACGCCCGATGATAGCGGAGCGTAAAAATCGAGCCCCTAAACCTCGCATTCAGGCTAAAAGGATAGCCCCAGAAGTATGTAACGTCCCGACGCCGGCGTTCAGCCGTGAGAGGCCGCAGCACCCTCCGGGTGTAAAGTGTGATGTCAGACAGGTCCTGATATAGAGTGATCTCTGCGCCGTTGTAGGACCAGGAACCCACCTCCCGTGCGCGACGCATGATCTGCTCCTTCAGCTGGAAGCCGGTGACACAGCAAATGATATCCCTCGGCTCGGAAGCCGGGGGACCCCGGGGCCGCAGAGCACGGTCCAGGGACAACACAGCTTCGGGGGGTCGCCCCAAGAGGCTATTGAAGAAGCGTGCCACAAGACCCCCAACATCCTCAGGGTCACGAGAGTCAGACTCAGGAAGGCCACGGAGACGGATATTATGCCGGCGACCCCTGTTGTCGAGGTCCTCCAGACGCCTTCGATATTCAGCCAGGTAATAGGCATGATGGACAGAAGAAGCTTCCAGCGCCGCGATCCTCTGGGCTTGCTGAGCGGAGTCTGCTTCTCTGGCTGTGAGCCGACGATCGACCTGATCCAGGTCTGCCCGAAGGCCAGCGACTGCATCGGCAACGGTTTGCTTGAGCTCCGATAGCAGGGTACTGAAATCCTCCCGCCAGGGAGCGGAAGAGAAGAGCCGCCAGACCTCTGCAGAGCAGGTAGGTGCACCCGGGCCTCCCGCCACAGCTCCCTCCCACCCTGTCACCAGAATCGCGGGAACTCGAGGACGAAGCGGCCTCGTGGCCCCCCGGCGCCCGCGAGGCCAACACTGCTGGGGTGCGAAAAAACTCCCGGAGGGATGGCGCTGACGAGCTGGTGCCCTCCCCAGGTCTGGGTCGAGGACTGTCTCTTGTTTCTCACCATGGTTGCTAATTATGGCGTGAAAGCGCTAATACAACCGGGGAACGACGGAGCCCAAGCTTTAAGCAGCCATGTTCTCCAACGGCCGGACACGCCCTCATTTTTATACTTTTTTAAATAGTAAATAATATGATACAATCAAAACAATGTCATCTAGAAAGAAAGCCCTTCTTGTCCTGAAAAAAATATCTAATGTGGGTTCAGTAAAGTGGAAAGAAGAAAATTACAACTAAACACGAGCAGCGCAGAAATGTTAAAACGGCCATTGTCACGAAGGCTACAAAAAGTAAAATCAGCCCGTCACGAAGGGGTTAAAAGGACATCAAATGCTAAAAGGAACAGCCCCTGTTCAGATGGATTTTAGGCTATGAATCAAGGACTGATTAAGATCCTAGTCTTACTTCAGGAAAATAAATGTGCAGATGGGCCGAGTGGTTCTTACCCGCCTTCAAATTCAGCTTCTATAAAATATATGCAAGTCTGCAGCAACAGGCCGCTAGATTAAGTATAACACACATGCTTAGTTTTGTAAATTGCATGCGATTCAACATCCTTGTCTAATAAAAATACCCCCACCAAAAAACGAAAACGTGTTAGAAAGTCCTTTATTTCATTGTCAGTCCTTCAGAAGATAATTATCAAATGCTATGACAGGCATACTTTCTTCCAAAAAGGGAAAAAAGGCATTTAAATTCAATTGCAATACACATTTTTCAACATTTAAACATAAAAATCACAGCTGTATTTTCAACTGACAAGTTTAGAACAAAAAAGGAAATCTTAAAAAAAATGGTGCATGTTTTTAAAATTAATTTTACCAAATATTAAGATGCCTACTTTATAGATGTTTCTCCGTTGGAACTCACTTCCAAATAAAATAACTACACTGACTAGGTGAATGGCGTTCTTGGAAGTTTTGTTAAGATTTGACCTGCAGTGGCTAAAGCCTAGTAAAAAGTAAACATGATCTTGTGTTTATTTGATCAAATGCCATTTGTTTTTATTCACTGTCAAACTTGATAGAGTTCACAGAAGTGGAAATTGAACCACCACAGTAACTTCCACGCTTTTTCTTTGTTTTCTCATGACGAAAAGATTTTCCTTTTGTGTATTTTAAGACATTGTTGGCTCTTTCGCCCCAATCTCCAGTAGCTCCCTTCTGAAAAAAAAAAAAAAAAAAAACCCCAAAACAAAATATTTAAACAAACAAAAATATCCACAAAAGTACCGTATTTGCTCAATTATTGCTAATTATTTGCTAAGAATATTAACTTAGGAAAAAAGAAAGGGTATGAATATAAGACTACCCTATAAGAAAAGTTTTACTAGTAAATATTAGTTCACATGTAAACTATTTTCTCATATTTAATAACTATGATTGTTGTATTTCCTTTTATTTGCCACTCTGCCCCTAGTTATGCACATCCCCCCCTTATATCCCCCTATATGCCACTCTGCCTCCCTGATATGCCTTTTAAACCCCTATATGCCACTGTGCCTCCAGAAACCCATTATACCCCACCCCCACCCCCCGACTTACCAGTGCATCCATAGGTTTGTCCCCCGTGCTTCAGACTCCCTGGCGTCTAATGGGGGCAGCCGGTGAAGGTCTGTGCGATACGGAACTTCCTCCAGGGCTTCTATGACGGAGCTGCAGCATCACATGACCTTCGGTGCGCCACCATAGAAGCCCCGGAGGAAGTGCCAGCAGCAGCGGAGTTTGTCTGTGCGTATCCCACAAAAGGTTTGGGGGCTGTGAACGGGGACAGGAGGGTTATACCTTTTGAATGTTGTGTTAGGGCAATGAGATGTAATGGTTTCTTTATCATCTTTTATTAGTTTATCCTGTTATTAGTGAAGTATGGTTAGAGGTCCTCTTAGGGACCTCTTGAACATGTTATTAATACCGGTGATGTCGCAATTACATCACTTAGCTCGCTTTATTATTTATTGTATTTTAGTGTTTTTTTAATTAAGAAAAATCATTTTTTTTATTTCGTTTTGTTTTTCAGCTTTTCTCACTCTTCTCCCTGCAATCCCTCTGCACCAATCACATTGCTCTTCATGCAAGTCCCCATAGGCTTGCCTAGAGATCAGTGCCTCTAGGGAGCGATCCTGTCCTCTGATGACCTTCCGGGGGACGTCATCAGCGATGCGATTGGACATTTAACAGTTTTCCAGCGTTCGCTGTTACAGGCAATCGCGAAGCAGAAAGCCATAGAGCCTGATCTCCCGTGTAGCCACAGGGATGTATCCCTGACACTGCAAGAAGGTCAGAAGGGTACGTCCATAAGGGTTTCTTGAGATGCGGTTTATTGACTTATCAATACGTCCATAGGGGACTGAAGGGGACTTTTGTCAAATAGATTTATTTGTTCTTTGGAAATTCCCAGTTTATAAACTTATTCAGAATTCTAACACTTACTCTTAGCCTGAAGATGCTCTACATACAGAGCAGACCTGGGCAAAGCACGGCCCGCGGGCCACATCCGGCCCGCTGAATAGCTCGGACCGGCCCGCAAAGAGTGTCCTGGTGACTAGGGCTGAAACAACGAATCGATAGTAATCGATAACGGAAATCGTTGTCGACGATTTCCGTTATCGATTAATCGAGTGATCGATTAGTTGTTGGAGCGCTCGGCTCCTTTTACTTACCTCCGCGAGCGTTCCCCGCTTCCGCTTCCGCTACACGCTCCGCCTTCTCTTAGTTGCGTGTGGCTCCGTTCGCACAGAGCGGTTCGCTCTGTGCGAACGGAGCCACTCGCACAGAGCGAACCGCTCTGTGAGAACAGAGCCACTCGCACAGAGCGAACCGCTCTGTGAGAACAGAGCCACTCGCACAGAGCGAATCGCTCTGTGCGAGTGGCTCCGTTCGCACAGAGCGAACCGCTCTGTGCGAGTGGCTCCGTTCGCACAGAGCGATTCGTGGGGGTGGGGGTGGGGTTTCAGAGGATGCAGGGCAGAGTGGGGGTGGGGGGGGCAGGCCAGGGTAGGAGACTGAGTGCAGGGCAGAGTGGGGGTGGGAGTGCAGGGCAGAGTGGGGGTGGGAGTGCAGTGCAAAGTGCCAGGGCTGGGTGCAAAGTGCCAGGGCTGGGTGCAAAGTTCTGGGTGCAAAGTGCCAGGGCTGGGTGCAGAGTGCTGGGTGCAGAGTGCTGGGTGCAGAGTGCTGGGTGCAGAGTGCTGGGTGCAGAGTGCCAGGGCTGGGTGCAAAGTGCCAGGGCTGGGTGCAAAGTGCTGGGTGCAAAGTGCCAGGGCTGGGGCAAAGTACTGAGTGCTGGGTGCAAAGTGCCAGGGCTGGGGCAAAGTACTGAGTGCTGGGTGCAAAGTGCCAGGGCTGGGTGCAAAGTGCCGGGTGCAAAGTGCTGGGTGCAAAGTGCCAGGGCTGGGGCAAAGTTTCTTGAACAGTAATAGTCCACCTCTTTTCAGAATGTTTGGGGTTATTTTGTTTCATAAATATTGTGTTTGGGTTTTTGTACTTTGAAAATATTGTTTTTTTATTACATCATAACAAAATAAGAATGTTAATGTAAATTTTAAGTTGTTTTTTTTAACATCCAGTTCATTAAATTATTTTAAATAAACAAAAAATTAGCATATTGGTTTTTTTTATCCGATTAATCGAAAAAATAATCGGCCAACTAATCGATTATTAAAATAATCGTTAGTTGCAGCCCTACTGGTGACTCACCAATGAGTCCGGTGTCAGCAACGGGAAGCAGCGAAACTATGCACTCCGAAGCCTTGTTCATTTTGTTCACTTCTGTGCTGTGCTAATAGTTATTCAGGCCTTACTTATTCAAGCACCTCTACCAATGACGTAGGCTTGAATAACTTTATTAAACAGCACATAAGTTAACAAAATGGACAAGGCTTCGGAGTTTGTAGTTTCACTGCTTCCCGATGCTGAGTAAGTGATGCCACTGTAACTTCTGAGTGCCAGGATGCTCGTTGCGGACCTTGGGAAACACCGGTTGCTCACCGCGCCGTATTACAGCGCCATTCATTTTCAATGGCGGCCGTATTCTGGCCGCAAATCGGGCGGCTGGAATACGGCCCCATTACGGCAATGTGCATGGAGCCTTCGTATGTTGGTCTGGCCCTCTAAAACCATTCCAATTTCTCATGTGGCCCCATGGGAAAATTAATTGCCCACCCCTGATACAGAGTAATGCAATACATAAAGCTTGCCGAGCCCTATATATTTGGTTGCTTGTTAATTTATTATAATCATAAATTTGTTAATGATCCCAAGTTGATTTGGGACTCTCATTGGAGCACCAGGAAAGCATGTTAAATCATTGTAAAAAAAAAAAAAAAAAAAAAAAAATTACCTTTGCCTCAAAAGAGTTATTAGCCACACGGGGATCAACTTCTATTTCCTCTTCTCTTACCCTGCGAAACGGAGCGGGCTTATCAACTTCCTGCATCACATCCAAAAACAAAAATGTATTTTCTTATAACATTTTGAATGTAAAATAAAGTTTTTTTAAACAGTTTAATAAACTCAATATTAAGCTTACGTATACTCAAACTATAAGCGATACTGTGAACTTCATGGAGTCTTTAGTTGAAGATAACCAATGTGGGCCGAACACAGAAAAATACCGTATTTGCTCGATTATAAGACGACCCCCCCAAAATCTGATTTAGGAAAAAAAAAGAAAACACCTGAATATAGGACGACAATATAGGAAAAAAGTTTACCAGTAAATGTTAATTCATGTAAACTTTTTTTTTTTTAATAAAAGCTATGATTGAGAAAAATATTTTGTTTTTATTTCCTTTTATTTTCCAACCTGCCGCCCCAGTTATGCACATCTGCCCCAGAAATGCCTTATACCCCTATATGCCACTGTGCCCCATGATATGCCTTTTAACCCTCTAAATGCCACTGTGCCCCATGATATGCCTTTGGCATTTAGGGGGTTAAAAGGTATATTATGGGGCAGAGTGGCATATAGGGAGGTATAAGGCATTTCTGGAGGCAGAGTGGCGTATAGAGGGTTAAAAAGGCATTTCTGGAGGCATTAAGGGGGTTAAAAGGCATTTCATAGAGCACTCACTCTGCCTACAGAAATGCCTTATGCCCCCCATTTAACAACCCCCCCCCCCCCAAACTTACCGGTGCTTCTGACTCCCCGGTGTGTTGTCCAGGCAGCGGGTAGGCGTCTACGTTATTTGCGTAGGCAACTTCAGCTGCAGCCGGAAGGAGGTGCGGTTAGCACCGGGGGTTGTCTGCGTCCATCGCGCAGACCTTCCCCGACTGTCAGAGAGAATTCTGATCTCTGACACCGGTGCAGGGAACTCTGATCTCTGACAGTCGGGGAAGATGGACGCAGACAACCCCCGCTGCTAACCGCACCTCCTTCTGGCTGCGAATCATGTAGACATCTACACGCTGCCTCGGCTACATGAGCGGGGAGTCAGAAGCACCGGTAAGTTGTTTTTTTTTTGGGGGGGGGGGGGCATTAGACAGGAAGATCCAGGTCCCCTGCAGCGCTGCGGGGGATCTAGATCTTAGTCTCATAGTCAGATCTATTTGGGGTCTGATTACAAGACAACCCCGATTATAAGACAAGGGGTATTTTTCAGCCAATTTGCTCTGAAAAAAACCTCGTCTTATAATCGAGGAAATACGGTATGTAATGTACAGTAAATAACTAAACCTCTTAAGTCCTGAAAGTTTATGTAACTTTACATTTTTTTTATGTATTGGCCCGGCAAAAGGTATTACTGTCAACTAAAGATTTAATTTTCTCTTGGTCTAATACAGTTAATTTTTTATTTGCCTCCTTCATGTAACTTCTGCTTATTTGAAACATCTCATTCAAATACATCTGAAGAACCTATTCACCATTTCATTTAGCAATTTGGAGAATTGGAGTACTGAACTATTAAGTAATCCTAATAGATATAGTTTAAGTGGTCATCTTTGCATTACTTCCTCTAGCATTTTAAGCTAGTTGAATATTCACAGTTCATGTTTATGCTGCCATACTTGTGGATGTGCCCTCACCTTCTTGTTAACCTTGGGAAAGGTGTTAGGGGTTTTAGCTTTGAGTTTCTTGTTCTGAGGTGTTAGTCCTTCAAGTTGTGGTTCTTCTGTGGTCTCTGATCTTTTCCTCTTAGCTGGAGTACCTATAATAGGCATATTATATACATGACACAGCTGTCTTAGCTTACTCAGATGGTCTAAATAACACCAGCTCAGAGGAGTTTTTGAATTTAAAAGTAAACAAGAGCTTTGATAAGGAGGCTGATCATCAAGTTCTGAAGGATCATCATTACTTCCAAGTTTAACTATTTGTAAGAGTACAGTCAACCACTCTGTCCATGGAAAAAACTGAAGGGAAACCAGAGCACACGTTAAATAGTCTGAAGCACTTAGTTTTTCTGGCAAATAGTTTTAAAGTTAATGTTATATGAATCTTGATATAAAAGCATTTTAATATTGGACATAACAGAGAGACGCAAGCAAAAGGTAAATGTGCCTAATGACAAATCACACGTTTCCAAAAATATCTAAGGTGTCACTAATTGGCTGCCTGGCTGCTTCAAGAAGCCAAAAGTGGAGAAACTCATTCTGCATTTTTTCCTCTCTCCCCCTCTCTACAGGTAAAGAATGCTTGTTAAAGTACTTACAACATACTATAATAATTATTCACAACACTAAAATGGTCCCTTTAAACATCTTGGGAGGAAAAGGATGACAGGTGTAACCTGCATAGGTATACAGTACAGTCAATATACAGAGGAAAATAAAAACACAAACTGGAAATGAAATACCCTAGGTGTCAAATCTGTGATAATATATTGACATCTTACCAATTACTTTGTCATCTTCCTCATTAGAAGAGCTTTCTTCTGAACTCTCCTTTGCTTTATTGATTTTGGGGGCGGAAACACTTTTCTTTGCAGGTGTTTGATCCTCTGGACTTTTGCAGCCGTCTTCCTTAGCAGCTGAAAATAATTTGGCAGCTAGCTTTTTAGCTGGTTTCTTCTCATCCTCTGAACTATCTTCAGAGCTGCTACTGTCATCCTTCTTAGGAGGCACTGGCTTCGCCTGTTTTGGTGGTTTCTTGGACTTTTCTTCATTGCTAGAACTATCAGAAGAGGAACAACTACTACTGGCCTTTGCTTCATTCACAGTTACAGGTTTCTTGGCAGCTGGTGATTTTACAGCATTTAGCTTGCCTTTCCTTTTGTCCCCATTTGAGCTGCTTTCTGTTTTCTTGGTTGGTCCTAATTTTGCTGCTGTTTTGATACTTGTTTTAGTGTTGTCTTCTGAACTGTCAGAATCTAGAAACAATTACAAGGTCAGTTAGAAGGAAATAAAATACAAAAGCTTAAGTTTGTGCCACTAATTACACACTGGAGCTCTTAGAACAGTGGTACTTTTTCATTGCCTGGCTCTTTGTAGCCATGCTCTTGTTTACAGGCTTACATAGGCTGAGAAAAGACATGCATCCATCAAGTTCAGCCTTTCCCACATCTGTTAATTGCTGTTGATACAAAAGAAGGCTAAGATCGCTTCCTTCGCTTTAAGGGTATTGCTGAAATGCCTCGATGTCGAGGGTTAAGTGATTAAACTAAATCAATACTTATGTGATCAGTGGTTTCCTTAAGGAAAACAGTAATAAAGTGTTATCCGCCCCTAAAATGTGGTGCGCCTATAAAAGTGTGATTCGGAAGGAGCTTAAAAAAAAAAAACCGCAAAAAAAAAACAAAAAAAACGGGAGCTATGGTAAAGAAAATTGGTCCAAACTGAATCTATCGTGGATACACAAAGTTAAGAGGAATTACTGTATAGGCTTTAATAACGAGCGTCTGACATGGTGATTAACAATATGCCGTTAAATTGTTTACTGAGATAACAGAGCTAGAATACCGTTGTTTTTATTTCCTTTTATTTTATTTCCTTTATTTCCTTTTTTTTCAACCAGTTATGCACATCTGCCCCCAGTCTTGCCACTCTGCCCCAGAAATGTCTTATACCCCTATATGCCACTCTGGCATTTAGGGGGTTAAAAAGCATATTATGGGGCAGAGTGGCATATAGGGAGGTATAAGGCATTTCTAGAGGTAGAGTGGCATTAAGGGGGTTAAAAGGCATTTCACAGAGCATCCTGCCTCCAGAAATGCCTTATGCCCCCCATTTAACACTCCCTCCCTCCTCCAGAGTTACCGGTGCTTCTGAGTCCCCGGGGCTTTGTCCGGGCAGCGCGTAGAGCTCTACACACTGCCCGGACTAAGCACCAGGGACTCAGAAGCACAGGTAAGTTGGGCGGGATAACACAGGAGGATCCAGGTCCCCTGCATCGCTGCGGGGGATCTGGATCTTAGTCTCATAGTCAGACCTCTATTTGAGGTGTAATTATAAAACAACCCCGATTATAAGACGAGGGGTATTTTTCAGAGCATTTGCTCTGGAAAAATCCTCATCTTATAATCGAGCAAATACGGTATATACCAGGGCTTGACAAATTTGTTGTGAATCGAGGCGCCAGCTAAAAAAGTTAGGAGCCAGGATTTTTTTATTTTTTTTTTAAACAGTTGGTCAGAAGTGATCTGATCATTATCATCAGCCCACTTACTAAACTCACAGCATTTGACCTGGAAGCACCCTGGACTTTCAGGTCAGTGCTGATTTTTTTTTTAAACTCTTTCAATGCTGATGTTTCATTGGAGCACAGCATTGACTGATATTTAGTCCCCACAAGCTTGTGGGGACAAATGTTAACCCCTGCAATGCCACGAATGTCTCGTACACAATTATGGCATTGAAGGGGTAACGCTGCACTGTCGCTCTCATGGAGCGATCAGGCAGCAGGGGAGGGTTGGGGCTGGTGTCCACACTCATGTGGAGACCAAAGAACCCTCTCCCCCTGTCCCTGAAGCTGCCTCTGGCAGCTGGGACACAATTGCTGGTCTATAGACCAGCCATTGCAGGGGGGAGTCTCTGATGACTGCTGTAGGCTTCCATGCCTACAGGAGTCATCACAGGGCTTGTGGGAGCTCGTTTTTGCTGTTGCTGGACCACCAGCAGCAGAGCCTCGTACAAAACGTGAATTAACGCCTAAAATGCCACGATCGCGGAATTGAAGGGGTTAACACTGCACTTTCGCTCTCATGGAGCGATCAGGCAGCTCAACCCCCTTCCCTGAATGGTTTTCCCTGCAACCACGTTTTCAGCCTACAGGATCACCCTGTGGGTTCTCAGGCTTGGGGGAGGGCTCTGAGTGGCTGTGCTGTCTGCCCAGACTCCTGAGCAGACAGCAGCAGCGCCCCCACGTGGCAATTTACATTGTTTTTTTTTCGGGACAAGAATGGCTCTCTTTAGCTGACACTGTTGATTGTATCATTATTTACTATTCAAAAAAGTATAAAATATGGTGAAAAATTTAGAAAAAAATGACTAATGTTTGGTTGAAAAATCTTTTACTCATCTATAAAAGGTTATGAAAAAACCTGCTAAATAGAGTCTACTATTCGTCCTGAGTTTAGGAATACCCAATGTTTTTATGTTTTTTCTGCACGTTATGGGGCAATAAGTACAGGTAGCGTTTTACTATTGCAAAGCCATTTTTTCCCAAATCTGGCAATTCTTTCTTCCATGTGCCATTTCGGGTATCTTTGAAGCCAGCCAATGCAATTTACCCCATCAAATCATTTAAGAAAACTAGACACCCCTGGGTATTTCAAATGCTAGTATTTTAACTCTTTCCATGCACTATATCTACCACGAGTCTGTGTCAAACTTTGTGGTAGTCATTTTTTTGCATTTTGTTTTCCACACACATTTTCCTTCAGGTATGAATAAACAGGTTCTGGTATATATCACTATCATAAAACACCCAAATATGTGTTCAGCAACATCTCCTGAGTACAGCGATGCCCCACATGAATGGTTTTGCCTGGCTGTTTGGGAGGGAAAGGGCCACATTTGGGGCATGCACATTTTCAATGTTGAACTTTGGTATTTGGTGATCCACAGCCCATGCCCTATTTGGTACATCTTTGAGCTGGGCCATTTCAGCGTGCCCAATAAAACCATAAATTTTTTAAAACTAGACACCCCAGGGTATTTTAAATGCTGGTATTTTAACTTTTTGCATGAACACATTTTACCACCAGCATTTTTTCAAAGTTTGCAGTAGTATTTTTTATGTGTATTTTTCCCCACACACCTACCTTGTATGAATTTACAGCTCCTGGTATATGCCGCTGTCACACGACACCCCAATATGTGTTTAGCAACATCTCCTGAGTACAGTAATACCCCCATGCATGGGTTTTTCTTTTTTTTGGGGGGGGGGGGGGCGACTAATTGTTGGGCCAATTCAATTTACCCCATCAATTTTTTTTTTTTTTTTTTTTTTTTTATTTTTTTTTTTTAAAGTAGACACCCCATGGGCATTTAATACGCCAGTATTTTAACTCTTTCCATGCGAGAATAGTTTTAAGCTAATGCGCTAATTTTAAGACTTGCGCAAACATTTTTATATACCGTATTTTCCGGCGTATTAGACGACTTTTTAACCCATGAAAATCTTCTTAAAAGTCGGGGATCGTCTTATAAGCCGGGTACTGAAACTTACCGCGCCGGAGAATCACTATTCCCCACGAAGCCCCTAAAACTGTAGCCTATCTCTAGGGGAGGGCCGCGACGAGGTAGGTGCAAGATCGTGATCTCCCCAACTAGCCCTGATCAGCGGGCGCCCGATGAGCAGGGCTGGTTGGGGAGATCACGACCTCCCTCTAACTAGCCCAACATTAGGGAGCTCAAGGTCTGGCACTTCAGACCTCGGCTTCCGTGCTCCCTAATCACTATGCACCGGCTATTGATGCCGAGCGCGTGGATGACGTCATATCCCGGCGCTCGGCATCAATTGCCGGCGCGTAGTGATGAGGGAGCAGTAAAGCAGAGGTCTGAAATGACAGTCCTCACGCTCCCACAACTGGATGGAAGATAGAAGATGAGAAAGCTAAGAGATGGGGAGAAAGGGGTGTATGTATGGACAGGCGTATGTTAGTATGTGTGTGTGTGTGTGTGTGTGTGTAAGGGCAGTGTATGTATGTATGTGTCTGTGTGTGTTTGTAAGCTGGTGTGTACGTGTATATGTGTGTAAAGGAAGGGGTGTGTGAGGGTAGTGTATGTCTATACATGTGTGGACAGGCATATGTTAGGGAGAGCTGACCCACCCAATTCAAGCAGGCTTTGTATACAACAACCAGCCAATCATCGGTAAGGTACATCGCTTGCTGTGATTGGCTGGTTGTTGTATACTGGGTAGAGCGGTAGTGTTATACGGCAAGTATAGCCCAAACTAAATTTTAACTGGAAAAGTTGGGGGTCGTCTTATACGCCGAAAAATACGGTATATATTTTTTTGCCTTTTTTCCCCTTCATTTTTTTGGAACTTGAAGGTTCCCCTGACATCAGTGGGAAATGTTTACATTTTACTGGGTTTTTGTTTTTTTTTTACTTTTTTTTTCCTAATTATTTTTATTTTATTTTTTAATTTATTTTTACTAAATTAGAAAGCTGGGCTCCATTGACTTGCATGGTTGAATGCAGTACCTGTATTCAACCTGCAAGTGGAGCAAGAGTTCTCTAGAGGGTCTGGAGACCATCTAGCGAACTCTCAACTTCATTGTGTTTTTTTTTTTTTTTTTTTTTTTTTTTACAGGACAGCCACCATCTTGCAGTTGGCAAAAATCACTCGCAGTGGCGGTTGTAACAGCTCTCTGGAGCGGTCACAGCCCGTCCTGGGGTAAGTGTTTGGTGTCGCTGAATGCCTCCTGATCGAGGCATTTCAGCAACACCATTGAAGTTTAGGAGGTGATTGTTTATCGCCTCCTAAACACTTTTAAAACGGGCATCCGCCGCCATACAATGTATAGCGGATGCTGACACCCTGAGGAGGGGCCAGACACGGTCCCTAGTGCCAATCGCGGTGTTGCTGAATGCCTTTTAAACTTTAAAGTCATGACGGCCCTGGCACGTCAATTGCCGCTAACCCTTCGTTTTCGGGTGATGTGCCCGGACCGTCAATTGTCATTAAGGGGTTAAAGAACCAGAGTAATGTAATGAGAAAACAAGACTCCAATTTCAGACAATATACATACACGTACCAGAACAAATTTTCTTGCTTAATTATTAAAAGTAACTATGAGCTACAAATAGTCTGTCACACTCACCAGAACTGTCAGAAGAGCTGTCATCTTTTTTGACTGGTGTAGTTTTTAGGGCTGGTTTACCAGGTGTCTTTCCTGGCATTTTTGGGGCTGCATTCGTGTTTGGTATCTTTGGGGTTGCTTTTGCTGCAGTCTGCTCATCACTACTAGAGTCTAAATGTAAAATAACCAGTTTATACACAAAAAGATGGTACACCCCTACAAAATGCCCAATTCGAGTGTGTGTGTGTGTGATATATATATATATAGAGTTAACAGCAACCTAACCATTAGGTTCCTCAAAAAGACCCACACTAGTATTCTATTCCTATACCTGAGCTGCTAGAAGAACTGGATTCTCTCTTTCCTTTAGCTGCTGTGGCTTTATTTCCAGGCTTATGAGTAGCAGCTCCAGAGGGTGGCCCGGCAGACGTTTTCTTGTCTTCCTCATCACTGCTAGAGTCTAAATTAAATGAAGAAAATGCTAGTATAAGAGGATAGTGGGGTGACAAGTGTGCTCTCAAAACCCACTGCCCCACACAAGATATCTTGATATATTATATAAGTAAATGGGGCTGATGAGCTTTGCTCATCTCAAAACTCAAAATTCCAAAGTCTCCCTTACCTTCTCTGCCAAACACTTCCTTATCCCCGTCTCCTTTCCTGCAGATCTGCTTCTGATGCTGCACCTTCTTACTCTTCAGTCATCTGTCCATTTTTTTCTGCCTTTGGCTTTTCATAGCACGTTCTTTCTCGGTCCGTGTGTCTCAATCAGGCCTGGTATACTTCTGCAAGATCCAGGAACATCATCTCTTCAGTTACTCCAATAGGGGGGAGAAGATGTTCCTTGAGGCTTCGCTCCCTTGCAGAAGTGCACCCGGAGTCCTGATTCACAGACATACAGACCAAGAAAAGAAGATGCTATGAAAAGTGGACAAAGGAGGAAAAACAGACAGAAAATTGGAGAGTGATAAGACGACCAGATATCTGCAGGAATGGGGGTAGGGTAGGTAGACACCGACATTGAGTATCAACAATATAACAAAATGTTGAAACTAAGTTAAGTGAGGATTTACTGTATAGACTTTAATAATGTGAGTGTCTGACTTGGGGATTAACAATTTGCCATCAAATTGTTTACTGTCAAGTACCATAAAGAGTCAGGGTGGGCTGAGATAACAGCTATAATATATACCAATTGCTAATATGCAGTTCCTGAAAACATTATGTAATAATTAGAATTGTTTTTTAAAAAAAAAAACAAAAAAAAAACACAGCACAATATTTAACAAAAAAAAAAAAAACACTTTACTCCAATATAGGGCTGCAGCTACTGATTATTTTCATAATAGATTAGTTGGCCGATTATTTTTTCGATTAATCGGATAAAATTTAAAAACGGCAGAATAAAAAAAAACTGATAAAAATGCATTTCTTGTTTTTATTTCCCAACCTGCCCCCCCCCGTTATGCACATTTGAGGCCAGGCTTGCCACACTGCCTGCCACATACCCAGATATGCCACTCCGCCCTCCCCACATATGCCTTATATACCCTATATGCTTTGTACCCCCTGATATGTCACTCTGTCCTCCCCAGATATCCCATAGTACCCTCATAGATCCAGACTCGTTCACAGCACACTGACAATACTTTTATAAATACAGGATTAATCGTCACTGCCCCAGGACTTAGATTCCCCTTAGTTTGCCCCCCCCCCTTACTTCTAACTGCACCTTAAATTAACCTTATTAGATTAATTAAATGAACCCTTAGTCCTCAGCATTAAATTAACCCTTAAGACCCCAATAACATAACTACCCCTTAATTAACCCCAACGACCCCATCAACCATAACTGCCCCTAAATTATCCCCCACCTTCCCTAGCTTTCAGCAGCCCAAATATTAATTTTATACTCACATTTTGAGCCGTGTGGATGCTATAAGGAAATGAGCGGGGCCAATCGGCAGTGACTGCAGGGAGACACTGGGAGCTGAAAAGGGGCGGGACCAATCGTCAGAGTGACTGCGGGGGGGGGGGGGGGGGGGGGGGGGGGACTAAGTATTAACTGCTGTGAGTCACACTGAATTATAAAACGAGGGGTATTTTTCAGAGTTGAAAAATAGATTCAACTAATCGATAATGAAATTCATTGGCAACAATTTTCATTATAGATTTTATCAATTAGTTGTTGCAGCCCTACTCCAATACCAACAAATGTATGATGAAATTTGCATTCTTCTCTACTGTCCTTTCATAACCTTTTTCCTTAGACATAGTAGTGCACTTAAACCAAATTATAAATGTAATAAGAAAACAATATACATACATGCTGAACATTATGTGTCATACTCACCAGAACTGTCAGAAGAGCACTCTCTTTTTTGGGCTGGTGTAGTTTTTAGGGCTGGTTTGCCAGATGTTTTTTTTGGGGCTATGATAGTGGCAGGTGTTTTGGGGATTGCTTTTGTTGCAGTCTGCTCATCACTACTAGAGTCTAGATGTAAAAAACCAGTAACAGTTTATACAAAAATTATTCACTGTGTACAATTATCGTATTTGCTCAATCATTAATAGAAGACTACCTTACATGAAAAGTTTTACTAGTAAATATTAATTCAAATGTAAACTATTTTTCATATTTAATTAAAACTATGATTTAATTTTTTTTTTAAATTTCCTTTTATTTGCCAACCTGCCCCCAGTTATCCACATCTGCCCCCCAGATATGCCACTCTTAACCCCCCCCCCCCCCCCGACTTACCAGTGCATCACTTTACTTATGACCCGTGCTCCAGACTCCCCGGTGTCTAGTGGGGGAGCTGGTGGAGGTCTGTGCGATGTAGACCTCCGCTGCTGGTGGACAGTACTTCCGCTGGGGCTTCTATGACTGAGCGCCGGTATCACATGACCTTCTGGTGCTGCACCGTAGAAGCCCCGGCGGAATTACCAGCAACAGCAGAGTTAGTCTGTGCACATCCTGTGAACGTTCACTGGCTGCGGGATCCGCACAGACAACCTCCGCTGCTGCCAGAGCTTCTATGGTGGAGCACCAGAAGGTCATGTGATGCCGACGCTCCGTCATAGAAGCCCCTCAGAGGCGGACCTGGATCTTAGTTTTGTAATCAGACCTCTATTTGAGGTCTCGTTAGAACACGACCTTGAATATAAGACAAGGGATATTTTTCAGAGCATCTTATAATCGAGCAAATACAAGATCACATCATAATGGTAAGGTACAAAAATTGCCTAACCATTAGTTTTTTTTATTGTTTTAAAGATACACTAGTATACTATTCACATACCTGAGCTGCTAGAAGAACTGGATTCTCTCTTTCCTTTAGCTGACGTGGCTTTATTTCCAGGCTTATGGGTAGCTGCGTTGGAGTGTGGCCTGACAAAGGATTTCTCGTCTTCCTTATCACTGCTAGAGTCTAAATAAAATGCTAATGTAAGCGATAGCGTACATAGGTGCACTCAAACCAATCTGCCCCTCTCCCCAATATCCCCACAGGATATCTTACATTTTATATATAAAATATATATTCCAATATGCCACTCATCCCCATTTATGCCTTGTACCTCCCTATATGCCACTCCGCCCCCCATAAATGCCCTGCTCCACCCTGAAATTCATTATACTCTGTGATTCACCACTCTGCCTCCCCCAGATATGCTACTCTGCCTCTCTGAAATTCATTACACACCCATACACCACTGCTACCCTGAAATTCATTATACCCCCCATACATCACTCACTCTGCCTCTCTCCCCCTCCCATACACCACTCTGCCTCTCTCCCCCCTCCCATACACCACTCTGCCTCTCTCCCCCCTCCCATACACTAAACCTTTATATGTGAAACCTACCTATATTTGCTCTACTACTCCTTTCCCCCACATAGTCTTCCCTATTCCTATCATTCTCAACCAGCAAACTCAATCAACATGCGCAACCTAACCAATCTTATTCCTATCATCTCCAACCATAAACTCCCTCCCGTCTTTAACTGTGCCCTATGGAATGCCCGCTCGGCAACAAACTCGCTTGTATACATGACTTTTTTCTATCCCATGCTTTTAACCTCCTCGCTCTTACTGAAACCTGGATCCCCTCCCATGACACTACTGCTTCTGCTGCACTCACCTTCGGAGGACTACACTTCAGCCACACTCCTAGGCCTGATGGCAGAAAGGGTGGTGGTGTAGGCATCCTTCTCTCACCTCACTGCACCTTCCAGAATATACCAAGCCCTCCCTCCCTCTCATTCTGTTCCTTTGAAGCTCACACAATCAGTCTTTTCTCTCCACTCTCTTCAAATTACTGTCATATATCACCCTCCAGGCCCTACCTCGCAGTTCTTTGACCACCTTTCTGACTGGCTCCCTTTCTTCCTCTCTCCTAATATCCCCTGTCTTATTCTGGGTGACTTTAACATTCCTTTAGATATATCTAACAACTCTGCTAGCTCCAAACTCCTCTCCCTGACAGCCTCCTCTGGTCTCTCTCAATGGACTAATTCCCCTACGCACACCGAGAGACACCTCACTTGATCTGGTTTCCTCCAGATCATGCTCCCTTTCAGATTTCTCCATCTACCCATTCCCTCTGTCTGACCACCACCTTCTATCCTTTTCTCCAGTGCTAACCCCTAACAAGACAAACTTACAGCACTCACCTCATATTTGTACGACATTACCAGAAAATATCATTACCCAACTGTCAGCCTCACTTGAACCTCTTACCTTCCATGTTAACCCTTTCCTGCCCAGACACAGCAGCCTCTTTTTATAACACACTTGCTTCATCCTTCGACACCATAGCTCCAATTACTACGTTACCCCTGACAATTTAAACGCCAACCATGGCATACCAAAACCACACGGTTTCTTCAGAAGTGCTGCCGCACAACGGAACACTACTTCAGAAAATCAAAATCCAGCGAAGACTTTACTCACTATAAATTTATGCTTCACACCTACAACTCTGCCCTCTCTCTTGCCAAACAGCTCTACTTCTCCACTCTCATATCCTCTCTTTCTTCCAACTCATGACGCCTTTTTTCTACTTTCAACTCCCTTCTCTGTCCTTCCACATCCACACCACAAACTTCTCTCACTGCCCAATGCTAACCACTTCAAAGAAAAGATCGAGACTATTAGAAAAGCCCTCTCTTCCTTACAACTCCCTCCTACACCACTCACCACCACGCTCTCCACTCCTACTATACTAACTGCCTTTTCCCCTACAACCGAAGAAGAGATAGCCACTCTTCTTTCTTCCTCTCACCCAACAACCTGTCCCCTTGACCTCATCCCTTCACACCTCACAAAGTCTCTATGTCCATCCCTTACCCACCTATTTAATCTCTCTCTATCATCTGGAACTGTACCATTTGCCTTCAAGCATGCGCTAATCACACCAATTCTAAAGAATCCTTCCTCAGATCCCGTCTGTTTGACTAACTACCGCCCTATCTCTCTGCTTCCTTTTACCTCTAAGCTGCTTGAACGGATTGTGTACAATCGCCTCACTAACTTCCTCTCCTCTAATTCCCTCCTTGACCCTCTACAGTCTGGTTTCAAACCCCTTCACTCTACTGAAACAGCTCTAACAAAAGTCTCCAATGACTTGCTCTCTGCCAAAGCAAAAGGTCACTACTCTATTCTAATATTACTGGATCTCTCTGCTGCTTTCGATACTGTTGATCACCACCTTCTTCTAGACTCGCTTGCTTCTATAGGCATTCGAGATACAGCTCTCTCCTGGATCTCCTCATATCTGTCTAACCGTTCCTTCTGTCAACTTCTCTGGCAAGACATCATCGCCCCTTCCACTTTCTGCTGTTCTCTTTATACTTCCACTCTTGGCAAACTAATCAACTCATTTGGCCTCCAGTATCATCTATATGCAGATGATACCCAAATCTACCTCTCATGTCCCGTATTACCAATTGCTTGTCTGCTATTTCTTCATGGATGTCACAACACTACCTGAAACTTAATCTTTCTAAAACTGAACTCATTATCTTCCCTCCCTCCATCTCCACTCCCTGAATTCTCTATCACCATTAACAACACGACTATCTCTCCTACTAACCAGGCCCGATGCCTTGGTGTCATCCTTGACTCAAACCTCTCCTTCATCCCTCACATTCAGTCCCTCACCAGATCCTGCCGCTTGCACCTAAAAAACATCTCTCGTATCCGCCCATTCCTCACCCAAGAATCCACAAAAACTCTGGTTTATTCACTTATCATTTCCCGTCTTGACTACTGCAACACTCTTCTGGTTGGCACTCCCCTGTCTCGACTCTCTCCTCTACAGTCTATCCTAAATGCCGCTGCTAGGCTCATCTTCCTTGCACGTCGCTCCTCTTCTGCTTCCCCCTTCTGTGAAACCCTCCACTGGCTCCCAATTACCTTTAGAATTAAATTTAAGATCCTGGTACTGACATAAGGCCATCCATAATACTGCTCCTCCGTACATTTCTGACCTCATTAGCAAATACTCGCCTACTCGATCCCTACGTTCTTCCCATGGGCTAAGGCTCTCCTCCTCACTCATCACCTCTTCCTTTTCCCGTCTACAAGATTTCACTCGAGCTGCCCCATATCTCTGGAATCTACTCCCAAGGAACCTTCAGCATTCACCCTCCCTCCCGACATTCAAGAAACATCTAAAAACCCACTTCCTCAGAGAAGCTTACCATCTTAGCTGCTAGAACTTCCTTGTCATCGACAACCACCAGACTACCTCTCACCCTTTCTCTATGCCTTATGTTTGTCACCCCATTTCCCTCTAGATTGTAAGCTTGCGAGCAGGGCTCTCTCCACCAAATGTATCGGTTTGTCTTAGTCTGTCAATTCTTGTCTTGTCATATCCCTTGAATTTATGTATTGTATTAAGCGCTGCGTAAACTGTTGGCGCTATATAAATAAAAAATACACATCCTCTTGATCCTCTGCAGGAGACCTCGATTCTCTGTCAGCCGGTGGGGGGGTCTGCACGATGTGCACAGACAGCCTCCGTTACTCCCCTTCACTTCCGCTGGGGCTTCTATGAAGCTCCAGTGAAAGTGCCTGTCAGCAACGGAGGTTCACAAAACACCAGGGTCGTCGGGAGAGAGGCAGAGTGGAAGTGGAGGGGAGAGGCGGAAGTTGTCTGTGCGCATCGCACGGACACCCACCGGCTAACAGTTGCGGGGGATCTGGATTCTAGTGTTATAATCCGATCTCTGAGGTCGGATTATATAATGAGAGGAGTTTTTCAGAGCATTTGCTCTGAAAAAACCTTTTATAAATCGATAAAAATCGATTTGACTAATCTATCGATTAGTTGTTGCAGCCCTACATACTACCCAGTGGCCGTTTGTACTGTGACTCCCACGCGTGCAGTTTAAATTTGTACTACTACAAGCGGAAAAAATTTACTTCTAAAGAAAATTTAGCAGCTTAAATTCCAATACCTTTATCTGCAGACCTGGAATCTGCAAGTGTTAGTAATTACGTGACTTTATGTGACTTTCTCTATACAATAACTGCATTGAGTGGATTCTTGATCGCAATGCTAAACCCTGTTAATCTATACACTTTAATAGTCAAAGTGTGACTTGGTTATTAACGAGGCATTACAATTGTTTATTATAAGACTACCTTATATGAAAAAAGTTTTACTAGTAAATATTAATTCACATGTAAACTTTTTTCATATTTAATAAACTATGATTGAGAATTTTTTTTTATTTTTTTTTATTTCCTTTTATTTTCCAACCTGCCCCCAGTTATGCACATCTGGCCCCCAGATATGCCACTCTTAACCCCCCCCCCCCGCCTTACCAGTGCTTCAGACTCCCTGGTGTCTAGTGGGGGAGCTGGTGGAGGTCTGTGCGATGTAGACCTCCGCTGCTGGTGGACAGTACTTCCGCTGGGGCTTCTATGAATGAGCGCCGGCATCACATGACCTTCTGGTGCTGCACCGTAGAAGCCCCGGTCGAAATGCCAGCAATGTGATTCATCGCGGGGGCCCCCAGAATTCCGAAAGGGTGACCACATTTTACTTCTGCCATTCAGGGATAAAGTATGAAGAGCAGGAGAACACACACGAACACACACACACACACACTAGGGCTGCAACAACTAATCGATAAAAATCGATAATTGATAATGAAAATAGGTGCCAACAAATTTGCATTATCGATTAGTTGAATCGATTTTATCGATTATAAGAAGGTTTTTTTTTTCCAGAGCAAACGTTCTGAGAAATACCCTTCGCTTTATAATCAGACCTCAAATAGAGGTTGGATAATAAACACTAAGATCCAGATCCCCTGCAGCGCTGCAGGGAACCTGGATCCTTCTCTCTGACAGCCAGCAGGGGGTGTCTGTGTGATGCGTGTAGACAACCTCCTCCACTCCGCTTCTATGATTGAGCACCAGCGTGATTGAGCACCTCTCTCTCTCTGTCCCCCATTTCCGATCACCATCTCCTCACCTACAATCTTACACTCACACCTAAACCTACTTCCCCTCCTCAGCACCTGTAGAAATCTGCGTCATGTTTATCCTCTCCAAACTTCTACTATAACCTGCCCTGACCTTGCCACAGCACACTATAACACTGCACTTGACACACTTGCTCCCCCTCAACTTCGCAAAGCTCCACATCGTCCGCTCCAGCCCTGGCACTCAAGGCAGATGCCCTATTTACAAAAATGCTCCCGCACTGCTGAGCGTGTATGGAGGAAATCTTGCTCCGAAGCCAACTACAGTCACTACAAGTTCATCCTCCATGCTTACACATCTGCCCTTCAGCTATCTAAACAAATATACTTTTCTTCCCTCATTTCATCTCTTTCCTCCAACCCCAAACAACTTTTCTCCACCTTCCACTCACCCCACCTCCCTCATCTGCCTTCAGTGCCCAAGATCTTGCAGACTATTTCCAAAAAAAAAAAAAAAAAAAAATCCATCCACAACATTCCAGTGCATGGTCCGCTCTACTCTACGAAGTTCACGCTCTACTGTCTTCCTAACACCTCACTACATGTTCTCTTCACCCCATCCCATCATACCTAATGTATTTGCACGATTATAAGACGACCCCCCAAAATCTGAATATTAAATTTAGGAAAAAAGAAAAAGCCTGAACATAAGACGACCCTATAGGAAAAAAGTTTTACTAGTAAATGCCTTATACCCCCTATATGCCACTGTGCCCCATGATATGCCTTCTAACCCTCTAAATGCCACTGTGACCCATGATATGCCTTTTGACCCCCTATGTGCCATTCTGCCTCCAGAAATGCCTTATACCCCTATATACCACTCTGGCATTTAGGGGGTTAAAAGGCATATTATGGGGCATTTCATAGAGCACACAGAAATGCCTTATGCCCCCACATTTAACACTCCCCCCACCCCCCAAAAAAATTACCGGTGCTTCTGACTCCCCGGTCTGTTTTCTGGGCAGAGTGTATACGTCTAAGCGATTTGCGTAGGCAACTTCCGCTGCAGCCGGAAGGAGGTGCCATTAGCGTTCATCGCACAGACCTTCCCCGACTGTCAGGGAATTCCCCGAAGCAGTGATATGCCTGTGTGGGGAACTCTGATCTCTGACAGCCGGGGTTAGGTCTGCGCGATGGACGCAGACAACCCCCGCTGCAGCAGAAGCTGCCTACGCGAATCGCGTAGACGTCTACACGCTTGCCCGGACAACACACCGGGGACTCAGAAGCACCGGTAAGTTGGGGAGCATTAGACAGGAGGATCCAGGTCCCCTGCGACCCCGATTATAAGACGAGGGCTATTTTAAGAGCATTTGCGGTAATTCAATCACTCTCCTCTAGCCTTACTCCTGCCCTCACTCACATCTTCAACGCCTCACTCTCTACTAGTATATTCCCATCCCCATTCAAACATGCACAGGCCACACCCATCCTCAAGAAGCCCTGCCTTGATCCAAACGCCCCTACCGCCCCATATCACTACTTCCAATAACATCTAAACTCTTAGAAAAACTAATCTAAAAAATATAGAATGCAGAGGGTTGTTGTTAATGGATGTTTCTGAGCCTGTACGCAGGTATTAAGTGGAGTGCCTCAGGGGTCTGTCCTCTGTCCTCTTTTTAATTTATTTATAAATGATCTCTCAAGCTGCATTGAGAGCCATGTCACAGTTTTTGCCGATGACACAAAATTAGGCCGGGAAATTCAGACTAATCTTGATGTTTCTTCTTTACAGGAAGATTTAGACAGAGTTGGGGACTGGGCGTGCAAGTGGCAGATGAGGTTCAATATAGAGAAATGCAAAGTTATTCATTATGGTGAAAATAAAGAATATGTTGCATTTTTAAATGGAATATCCTTGGGGGAAACCACCAATGAGAAGGATTTAGGAACGGTTGACAACAGACTTGACAACAGTGCGCAATGCCAGCAAGCAGCTGCAAGGGTCAATAAGATTTTGGCATGCAGAAGAAGAGGTATTGATTCAAGGGAGGAGGATATTATTTTGCCTCTTTACAGGTCATTGGTAAGACCTCACATTGAATATGTGGTACAATTCTGGGCACCGGTCCTCAAAAGGGACATTACGGAATTAGAAAAAGTGCTATGAAATTAATAAAGGGATTGGGAGATACTAGTTATGAAGAGAGATTAAAAAAGTTAAAATTATATACGCTAGAAAAACGGCGTCTCAGAGGGGATATGATAACATTATATAAATATATGCAGGGCCGATATAAAGAGCTCTTCAGTGACCTGTTCATTAACAGAAATATACAAACAAGAGGTCACCCTCAGACTGGAAGAGCGCAGGTTTCATAGACGACAAAGGAAGGGATTCTTTACAGTGAGGACAATAAAAAGTATGGAATTCACTTCCAAGGGAGGTGGTGTTAGCCAATACATTAGATGCCTTATAAGGGGCCTCGATATTTTCTTAGAAAGGCATGACATACAGGGATATAAATAGAACATTTTAGAGCTTCTAAATCCAAGGAGAAATCAGATTGCCTCTTGGAGTCGAGAAGGAATTTTTTCCTCTGATAGCAGAAGGTTAGGTAGAAGGGTTGAACTTGATGGACTTGGTCTTTTTTCAACCCTATGAACTATAATCTACGACTGCTCTGAAACTGCTCTCACCAAGGTCACAAATGACCTTCTGCTAAAAACAACAGCCACTACTCTATCCTAATCTTACTTGACCTCAGAGTTCTGTCCTGGGTCCTCCATCTATACTTCCTCACTTGGAAAACAGACAGCTTTGGCTTCAAATACCACCTCTATGCAGACGACACACAAATCTACTCTCCACCCACAATCTCTCTGCATCTGTCCTCTCCCAGATCAGCAGCTGCCTATCTGGCATCTCTTCCTGGACGGCCTCTCACCACCTCAAGATAAATATGTCTAAGACTGAGCTCCTTCTAATACCTCCTAACTAGGGCTGCAACTAACGATTATTTTCATAATCGATTAGTTGGCAGATTATTTTTTCGATTAATCGGATAAAAAAAAATGAATGTAAATTTTTCATTTATTTAAAATAATTTAACAAATGATGTTAAATACAAACAGCATAATAAAAAAAACTTTGATAAAATACATTTCTTGTCTTTATTTCCCAACCAGCCCCCCCCCCCAGTTTATGCACATTTGAGCACAGGCTTGCCACGCTGCCTCCCAGACATGCCATGCTGCCTCCCACATATGCCACTCCACGCTGCCTCCCACATATGCCACTCCACCCCCACATATGCCACTGTGCCTGATACGCCTTATACCCCCTGATACACCACTCCATCCTCCCCAGGCATGCCACACTACCTCCCAGACATGCCACACTGCCCTCCCCACATATGCCACTCCAGTCTACCCCCAGATATGCCACTGTGGCCCCAGATATGCCTGATACACCACTCCGTCCTCCCCAGACATGCCACACTGCCCTCCCCACATATGCCTTATACCCCCAGATATGTCACTCTGTCCTCCCCAGATATGCCTTATACCCCCCAGATATCTCATAGTCCCCTCATAGAGTCACAGACCCGTTCACAGCACACTGACACCATACTTTTTTAAATAAGTACTGGGTTAATCTTCACTGCCCCCAGGATTTAGATGCCCCTTAGTTTGGCCCCCCTTTATCTCTAACTGCACCTTAAGTTAACTTTATTAAATTAATCAAATTAACCCTCAGTCCTGATCATTAAATTTTTTTTTTTTTTTTGTTTTTTGTTTAATCTTTTATTGGGTTACAAATAATGTTACAAACAAACAAGTAAACATTAATTATTTAAAATATTCTAGATGCTTGCAGAGTATATTTCAGATTATCCACATCTATAGACAGAAACAGTACTGTAAATTGGAGATAACCGGAAAGACATAAAAAAACAGTGAACAGACAAATGGTTCAGGTAGGTTAAAAGACGGTGCTCCTCCAGTAATGGTCCCTAGATCTGTTAATGAGGTTGGTATGCAGGGAAAAAGGGGTTTTCCACTTTCTTCTACTCCCTGTCCTCTAAAGGAGAAAACTTATTTATCCAATTATGCCAATTTATCGGTTTAGCTAATCTTTTGCAGTATTTGATTCCGGATTCCATTTTAAGTTGGTAGATCAATTGAATCCGGACCAAGAGCCAGGATGGGGCATTTTTAGATTTCCAATACCTTGCTATGCTTAGTTTAGCTGCAACCAATAAATGGACAGTTATTGCTTTTTGTTCTTTTGTCATGAGAGGAAAATTTAGGTGTAGCAGGAACTTTGCAGGTTCGAGATCCAAATTCACTCCCACTATTTCTCTAAGTTGTGTGGCAATTTCTTGCCAGAAACTTAGTAATTTGTGACAGGACCACCAGATATGAGTAAAGTTACCTTGATCAGCCACACATCTCCAGCACCTCTCTGAAGCTTGCGGATACATTTTAGCTATTCTAGTGGGGACTAAGTACCATCGATTTAATATTTTATAATGCAGCTCCACTAAGTTGAGACAGTGAACAGATTCTTGAACTGTTTTCAGTGAACTATTCCAGTCTTCTCTAGTGAATGCTGACATTAGGTCCTCATTCCATTTCTCCAGTGCTGGAAGTGTCGAATTATGTTTGGCTAAGGTCAGCAAAGTCATAGCTGATGACACCGAAATTTTTTGTAATTGTAGGCCTAACATTTGTTCTAATTTTTTGATTGATTCAGACATGTTGTTATTTTTGTATTTTAGTAAGAAGCCCTTTAGTCTTAAATACGTAAACAGCTCTTTTTTAGGAATCATGTATGACTGAGTTAGGGCTTCAAACGTTTTAATATTTCTTGTGTCACACATATCACCAATAGTCTGAATACCATGTCTTTGCCAAATATTTAAATTAAGACTGTCTACTAAGTTTGAACAGATTGATAAAGAAAGAGAAGGTAACAAGTGGTTTTTGATTCCTATATTTTTCTTAAAACTTTCCCATACTTTAAGAATATGTGAGAGTATTAAACTATTTATATGTCGTTTCTTATAGCATTGTATTGGCCAAAAGAGGTGCAGGAGAGTAGTCTCACCCAAAAGGTCGAGCTCCAGTCCGTACCATCCTTCGCTTTCGGACCCCTTCAATTGTGTAAGTATGGCCTGAGATAATAATGAGGCTCTTGAGTAATCTTTTATATTTGGTACACCCAATCCGCCCTGGTGGGGTTTAGTTGATAGCAATTTTAGTGATAGTCTCGGTTTTTTTCCAAGCCAAATAAAATTATTAAATGAAGATTGTATCATGTTTAACCAGCTATCTGGTATTATGATTGGGATTAATCTCATCAAATAAACCCATTTGGGAAGTATATACGATTTTATAATGTTTATTCTGCCCAACCATGAAAATTCTAGATATTTCCATTCCTTAAGGTTTTTATTCGTTTGTTTTAATAGGGGTAAAAAATTAGTCTCAACCGTTTTAGAAACATCAGAGCATATTTTGATTCCCAAATAATCTATAGAGTTTGATGCCCATTGGAAGCCATAGTTTTTAATAATTTTAGTCTTTGTATGTATGTCAACATTTACTCCAAGGATTATAGATTTATCTTGGTTTAATTTATATCCTGATACCTTGGAGTAATCATTGATGACTCTCATTAATTCATCTATAGAATTAGCCGGGTCTGTAAGGGAAAGAATAATGTCATCGGCATATAGATTAATTTTTATATGTTGTCGCGAAGTTCTAAAGCCTTGGATATTATCATTATGTCGAATCATTGCTGCTAGGGGCTCTAGCGATAGAACATATAAAAGAGGTGATAAAGGGCATCCTTGTCTCGTGCCGTTTGACAAAGTAAACCAGTCTGATCCAAAGCCATTTCCCACTACTCTTGCAGAGGGAGTTGAATACAATGCCATAATGTAATTTATTATTGTCTCTCTGAAACCAAACTTTTCTAATGTGGCCCTTAGAAAGTTCCAATTAACCCTGTCAAAGGCCTTTTCGGCATCTAGAGAAAGGGCCAATAGGGGCAATCCTTTCTTTTGGGCAGAGTCAAACAGATCTATTAACCTCCTGATGTTATTGGCTACACTTCTCCCTGGGATGAAACCAATTTGGTCTTGATGTATCAGAGTAGGAAGAAGTAACTTCAGTCTTTCGGCTAGGACAGCTGCATAGATTTTTATATCAACATTTAACAGCGCAATAGGGCGGTAATTTGACACCTGATCTGCATTTTTATAATGTTTCCCACATATGCCACTCCACGCTGCCTCCCACATATGCCACTCCACCCCCACATATGCCACTGTGCCTGATACGCCTTATACCCCCTGATACACCACTCCATCCTCCCCAGGCATGCCACACTACCTCCCAGACATGCCACACTGCCCTCCCCACATATGCCACTCCAGTCTACCCCCAGATATGCCACTGTGGCCCCAGATATGCTTGATACACCACTCCGTCCTCCCCAGACATGCCACACTGCCCTCCCCACATATGCCTTATACCCCCAGATATGTCACTCTGTCCTCCCCAGATATGCCTTATACCCCCCAGATATCTCATAGTCCCCTCATAGAGTCACAGACCCGTTCACAGCACACTGACACCATACTTTTTAAAATAAGTACTGGGTTAATCTTCACTGCCCCCAGGATTTAGATGCCCCTTAGTTTGGCCCCCCTTTATCTCTAACTGCACCTTAAGTTAACTTTATTAAATTAATCAAATTAACCCTCAGTCCTCATCATTAAATTAACCCTAAACACCCCATTAACCATAACTACCCCTAAATTAACTCTAAATACCCCATCAAAACAACTACCCTAAATTAACCCTAAACACCCCATTAACCATAACTGCCCCTAAATTAACCCTAAACACCCCATTAACCATAACTGCCCCTAAATTAACTCCCACCTCCCCTAACTTTCAGCAGCCCAAATATTAATTTTATACTTACAGTTAGATGAGTGTCACAGCCATGTGGTTCTGGCCTTCTGGGAGAAGGAGGGGGCGGGGCCAGTTGTCACAGTGATTACAGGGAGGGGCTGGTAAATAGGAGCTGCTGCTGTGAGTCAGACTAAACGGATTATATAATGAGGGGTATTTTTCAGAGCGTTTGCTCTGAAAAAACCCTCATTTTATAATCGATAATAATCGATTCAACTAATCGATAATGAAATTAATTGGCAACGAATTTCATTATCGATTATTATCGATTTTATCGATTAGTTGTTGCAGCCCTACTTCTAACTCTATTTCCCTTTCTGACCTTTCTATCACTGTTGACGGTACCACTATCTCTCCTTCACCACAAGTCCGCTGCCTCGGAGTGACCCTAGACTCAAACCTATCTTTTATCCCTCACATCAAAACACTAGATCCTGCCACAACCAACTACGCAACATTTCCAAAATTTGTCCATTCCCGACTGCCAGCATCGCAAAACAAGTAATCCACTCCCTTGTAATCACCACTACACCACTGCACGTTGCATCCCGTGACTCCGCTTTGTTCCTGGGCGGAGCAAGAGAAGAGACGTTGTGAGGGAGCAACTCGAGGGCACCCTTGCAGGACTGCACGGGAAATCTGCAGTTCAGGTAAGGAGGTGGGCGTGATTGGCCACATTTGTGGCGGGAGTGGGAGGGATTGGGCACAGATGTTGCGGGAGCGGAACACCCACATTGCGGGAGTGGACAAAAAAAACAGCGTGATTAAAAAAGCAGTCCCGCGCAGGGCTCTACTCCTGGGCAATCTGACATGTGGTCACCCTAAATGGCACTTGGTAAGCTCCCCAGTGCACCCATACGCTTAGATGAGGGTTCCAATCGCCCCCCCTTGCCCCCCAGTAGCGACACTTATGGGGGTTAGCATGTGTGTATTTATTACTGTAAGCAAAAAAGTTTGATCCAAACCAAATTCACTGTGATTGACTACACTATTTATCTTCTCCATGCCAGAAGTCTCGCTTGATCACGTGATCACAAGGGACTTATACGAATGGACATCTTGTGTTGACAATGAATGCTAAGCTCCATTCATCTGAAACGAGCGCTGCTCATCAGACTAATCAGCAGCCTCAGAAAACGTAATATATAAGTGATCATTGCATGGAGCAGACTGCCTGCTACCATGCCTTAAAAAGTAGTAAAACATGAAATAAAAAGTTAGAGAAGTGTGCCAACAGGTTGAAGTTTAGGAGGTGACCGTTGATCGTCTCCTAAACTTTTAAAACGGGCATCCGCTGCCATGCAGTGTATGGCGCATGTTGACGCCCCGGGGAGGGGCCAGACATGGCCCATGATGCCGATCTCTGTGTTGCTGAATGCCTTGACATCGAGGCATTCTAGCAACACAGTTAAACCCCTTCAATCCCAGGGGTTTTTGGTACCTCAAAGCCCAGAGCAATTTTGCCATTTTTGCGCTGTCGGTTCAGCGATTATTCTCTTTTCCTGTGAATAGTGTACCCATGTAAACTATATATTGTTTTTTAAGGAGAGATAGAGCTTTCTTTTGATACCATAGTTGGATGATTAGCTGAAAATTTAAAATTAGAAATTTAGTAAAAACTAGCAAAAATTTGAAAAAAAAACCAAAAAACCTTTTTTCAAATTTTCCCTTTTTTTGTGATTTTCTGGACTTTACAGGGCACAAACGGGATCGTGCGTGTTATAGATTCCAAACGTGAAATTTTCACATTTTGCTTTAGTAGACCTGTGTTTCATTTGGGCCTGTTTAGCACTCCCTAATTATAAATACCCCCATAAAAGTATATATTTCTGTAAAGCAGACAACCCAGATATCTCATCAAGAGCATTTGGGGACATTTCATTTTGTTTTTGAAGATCGTGGGGAGGAAAGGGTTAATTTAGGGTAAGAGGTAAGACGTGCCCAGTCCGTCAATTGTCATTAAGGATTTAAACAACAAGTCTGTATCACACTCACCAGAACTGTCAGAAGAGCTGTCATCTTTTTTGGCTGGTGTAGTTTTTACAGCTGGTTTACCATGTGTCTGTCCTGACGTTTTTGGGGTTGCATTAGTGGCAGATGTTTTTGGGGTTGCTTTTTTTGCAGTTTGCTCGTCGCCACTAGAATCTAGATGTAAAATAACCAGTAACAGTTTATACACAAGAAGATAGTACACCCCACTAAAAATGACAAAATATTGTGTACAATATCAAGAATAACAAAAATTGCCTAACCATTAGTTATATTTCCTTTAAAAGACACACCAGTATACTATTCATATATCTGAGCTGCTAGAAGAACTGGATTCTTTCCTTTAGCTGACATGACTTTAGTTCCAGACTTACGAGACAATATTTTTGTCTTTTTAGCTACGTTATTGGTACTGTTCTGTGTGAAGTACTATAGTTTTTAACGGTTTTGTGCACATTCCTCTATATCCTATATTAATAATTGTTACTGTCAATTCAGGGAATGTGAAATCCCACCTATGGAACTGATTTGTACATGTACTCAGTTTACACTTGTATATTTACTTGTCATTTTTTTCACGGTTTATGGCATGATAAAGACCTCTAGGTGTCAAAACACTGCCACTGTTTGTGCAGGGATATTAAAACACCTCATGACATGAAGTGTTCAAGGCTGTTTTAACACTTTTAAAGTGCACGTGATTAGCAGTAATTTTCTCCTGTTCAATTTAGTGTACTATTTGTGTGTATCACACAAGTTATTTATTTTTCAGGACAAGGGCTTTCTTCAGATATACATATTTTATATCTACTTTCCTATAAAAAAAAATTAAATATGATGAAAAACACTCTTATTTGAAAAGTCTACAAAAGCCAATGACAAACTGCTAAATAGATTATTCTCTTATCTGTCCTGAGTTTAGAAACACCCAATGTTTTTATGGGGTTTTTTGCATGTCATAGTGCAATATGTACAAGTAGCGGTTTGCTATTTCAAGATCATTTTTTCCAGATCTGGTCAGAATGACCCATGTGCTGTTTGGGACATCTATGAAGCTGGCCAAAGCAATTTCTCCCCATCAAACCATATTTTTAGATTTTTTGGTGTTGCTAAATGCCTCGATATTAAAGACATTACACCAACACCAGCTGTGTTAAGAAAGCAATTTCCACGCTTGTATAATTCCCTCATATGCCAGGAACGTCAATTGTCGTCAGGGGTTGTATTTCCTTGCTCTGACAGGCATGTCAATTGTCATCAAGGTGTTAATCTAATACACTTCTGCATCCTCTCTATGTTCCTTTCATAACCTTATACCTTAGACATAGTAGTGCCTTTAAACAACCAGATTCTAAATACAATAAGAAATCAAGGCTCAGATTTCAAACAAAAATATACATAAATGCTGCTGAAACAAAATATTAAAACTACTACGCCAGTAGTTGACAAATTCGGAGCTAGCAAACGTAGCCAGCTTTTTTTTTTCCTTTTCTTACCCAATCATGTTTTTTCCCTGGAACCTGGCGTTTGGCGAGTCTTTCAACACATACATTTACAAACCCTAACACTATACAGTAACAAACATGCTGACCATACCCCGCACGGAACCCACTACACAACGCCCCCGCAGGAAAACATAGGGTGCTGGATTAACAATGGTATCCCTGTAAAACCCCAGGGGCCAGGGAGTGGTTACTAGTTGCCTTGGTTTGTAAGACGATGGTGTAGTTTTTAGGGCTGGTTGTAGCAGAACGCTACACAGAACGACCAATCTTATTACATTTACATATGTTAAATACATATTACAGTTGTGGCCAAAAGTTTTGAGAATGACAAGTATTGTCTTCACAAAGTTTGCTGTTTCAGTGTTCTTAGATATTTGTCAGATGTTAGTATGGTATACTGCAGGGCGGTAGGAAGGGTGAGGCGAGCGAGGCACTGGCCTCGGGCACAGCTTCGAGGGGGCGCACAGCCGTCCGATCAGTAGCTGCAGACTCCAGGACCGGTTGGGGAGATCACGGATCTCCCTAACCAGCCTAAGCATACTCCTCTTCACTGTGTGCCGGGCGCGGGCAATAGACGCTCAAGTCCTACATCAAGAGACTTGCATGTCAAGGCACAAGGAAAGAAGGAGGAGAAAGCAGAAAAGAAGAGAAAGGTAAAAGATGGGGAGAAAGTGTGGTATAGGTATCTGACAGGGAGAAAGAAGGGGTGTCTGATGTGGAAGGGGCTATTTGATGTGGAAAAAAGAAGAGGCAATCTGATGGGGAGAAAGAAGGGGGGGGGATTATGAGGAGGAAGGGCTTCAAGCCTACTTGTAAACCAGTATGTGTGCATATACATATGGTGAGGCGTGTATATGGGAACATTGTGTGTGTGTGTGTGTGTGGTAGATGTGTATAAAAGCATTGTCCACTTGTGTGTATATATGGGCAATGTATGTGTATAAGGCGTGTATATTTGTGTTTATGGGGAGGCATGTGTGTGGGTTTGGGAAGTTTATGTATGTGTGGACAGGCATGTATAAGGGTAGTGCATTTGTGTGTATGTGCAGGCAAGTGCAGTGTGTGGGCAAGCATGAGTAAGAGCAGTGTATGTGTGTGTCCCTTTAAGAACGGCAGGCCTGTCCTTACACACATATACAGGCCTGCCGTACTTAAAGGGAAGAGAATGATTCCCTGTAACACACGTTTAACCCAGGGGCAGTATTATTGTTGTTTTAAAAATAATGCCCTTAGGGGAGTCTAGTTGTCAAACTAATTTAATTGCATTCTACAAAGAAGTAAGTAGAAGTGTGGATCAGGGTGTGGCAGTGGATGTAATCTACTTGGATTTTGCCAAGGCGTTTGACACGGTTCCACACAATAGGTTAGTATTCAAACTGAAAGAAATTGGTCTAGATGCAAATTCTTGTTCTTGGGTAGAACATTGGCTTAGAGATAGAGAACAGAGAGTTGTTATAAATGGTAAATTTTCAAGCTGGTCAAAAGTGGTAAGTGGTGTCCCTCAGGGTTCTGTTCTGGGACCAATTTTATTCAACATATTTATAAATGACCTGGCAGTAGGCGTTGAAAGTTATGTTTCTGTGTTTGCAGAGGACACTAAACTAGGTAAAGTTATACAGGGCGAGCAGGATATTACAGTGCTGCAGAGGGATCTAGATAGACTGGGGGAATGGGCACACAAATGGCAGATGAAATTTAATGTAGATAAATGTAAAGTTATGCACTTTGGGGTAGGGAATGAACAAGCAGCCTACACCCTAAACGGTAGTGAATTAGAGGTAAAGACAAATGAGAAGGATTTGGGAATTGTTATAGACAAACTAGGCAACAATGTGCAATGTCAGTCTGCGGTTGCTAAGGCCAGTAAGGTATTGTCGTGTATAAAAAGGGGCATCAAGTCACGGGATAAAAATATAGTTTTGCCTCTGTATAAATCAATGGTAAGGCCGCACCTTGAATATGCTGTGCAATTTTGGCCACCTATTCTAAAGAAGGATATAGCACTAGAAAGGGTGCAGAGGCGGGCTATAAAATTAATAAAAGGAATGGAGCACTATAGTTATGAAGAAAGGTTAACAAATTTAAATCTCTTTAGTTTAGAAAAACGGCGCCTCAGAGGGGATATGATAGCATTATATAAATAGTCGGGGCCAATACAAACCATTGTGTGGAAATCTGTTCATAAACAGGACTATGCATAGGACACGTGGTCATCCGTTTAGACTGGAAGAAAGGAGATTTAGAGTCTAAAGCAGAGGAAAGGGTTTTTTACAGTAAGGACAATAAGGATGTGGCATTCTCTGCCTGCAGAGGTAGTTTTATCAGAGTCTGTACAGATATTTAAACAGCAACTGGATGGATACTTGGAAAAACATAATATTCAGGGATATAATATTTAATTATGGGGAAACAGCTTACTGATCCAAGGAGAAATCTGACTGCCATTTTGGGGTCAAGAAGGAGTTTTTTTTCCCTGGTTAGTGCAAAATTGGAAAGAGCGAAACTGGGGGTTTTTTTGCCTTCTTTTGGATCAACAGCAACAAATTAACAGATATAGGAAAGGTTGAACTTGATGGACGAATGTCTTTTTTCAGCCTATGTAACTATGTAGCTGTGAAACGGACCTCCATGATCTCCAAGCCTATTCCTGGTTAAAATGAGTGCATGTGTCACTATATATATATGCAGCATTTGGGCACAAGAGAATATTGCCAGAGTACCACTTGGTCTAGGGCTGGCCCTGGGCATCACTTACACAAAGCGCCATGCGTTAAATCTAGGGGTAGGGAGGGTAAGTCAATGATGTGTGTTTGAATGCATTTCTTGGTATGATCACGTATGTTTGTGGGTATGTTATTGTGCACATCTGTCTTTATGGGTATGTTAGTGTGTTTTCAAGTGTGTGATTGTGGGCATCTTTCTAGGTATATTAGTGTGGGAATGTGGGTATACTTTTGTGTGTATGTTATTGTGTGCTTGTCCATGTATGTATGTTAAGTGTTTGTTTGTGGATGTGTGCGTGACAACACGTTTGACATGTCGGGATTCTTAGATGGAGGACAGTTTTACAGCTGCTACACTCAGCTAAGGGCATTGTCATTTTTAAAACAATACTGTATTATTGTTGTATTCATTTAAATATTATATGGACAAAGGTATTGGGACATCTGACTATTACAGCAGCAAGGACTTTGATGACATCACATTCTAAATACATAGAAATTAATATGTAGCTGGTCTCCCCTTTGCAGCTATAAGAGCTTCCGGTCTTCTGGGGAGGCTTTCCACAAGATTTTGGAGAGTTTCTGTGGGAATTTTCACCCATTTAATCAGAGCATTTGTGAGCTGAAGGAGACGTTTTGGACAATGCTATGCTTCTAACTTTGTGGGAACAATTTGGGGAAGACTATTTTCTACTTGCATTTTTCTTGCACCAAGCAAGGGCCATAAAAGACACGGTTGAAGAAAAAAAAAAAAAAGCCAGTGGAAAGCCTTCCTAGAAGAGCGGAAGCTGTTATAGCTGCAAATGGGACGATCAGCTACATAGTAATGTCTATGTATTAAGAATGCAATGTCATAAAAGTACCTGTTGGTGTAATGGTCAGGTGTCCATATAGTGTTCTCATAAGAGATAATCCTCTGTGAACCCTCATTGCTCACTTAAAATGTGAGTGAAAGTTATAAATCCTTATTTACCCAACATCATTTGTTTTTCTCTCCAAGTATTCAAACATGGTTACATCTCTGAGGGATGAATTACCATGAAAAAAAAATCCTAAATGCAGATTAATACGATTAATACTGAGAGCACTTTATTTTTGTGTAAATTTGAATTTTCTTCAATACCTTACGTTATTTTGTATGCAAGTTGTGAGGATTGTAATTTGTCACATAAATTGCTCATGCTAAATTACATATCTTTATAAATCTGTTCTAGTATTAGTGTCATTTTTTTTATCTATAATTTTCTGTTCCTGCCTTAAGTGCAAAAGGAGCTAACTACAGTTCTGGTATACTGAATTATAATTACTTTTTCAAGACCTCTGCAATCTGTCCTGGCATGCTGTCAATTAGGGAGAGGTTGCTCTTAAAGGATGTATTGGTACCATTCTTTATTCATGACTGTGTTCTTAAGCAAAATTGCGAGTGAGCCCACTCCCTTGCCTGAGAAGCAACCCCACAGTCTCAGGATGCTTTAATGTTGGCATGACACAGGACTGATGGTAGCGCTCACTTTGCCTTCTCTGGATTTCACGGGGTAAATCAAAGTGGCCTGCTTCAAAGATGCCCCAGATATGGGACATAGGCACAGACTGACCAGATTTCCAAAACCGCACACCTCAAAGGTGGCCTTTTACCTCCCTAATAACCCATGTATCTCTGTACTCCAGAGATGTTACTGGACACAAATTGGGGTGTTTGACAGTGACATATACCAGGAGCGGTAAATTCACACCTGAAGTACAATATGTGTGGAAAAATATACAAAAACAAGTTTGACAAAGTCTGATGGTAGAATTAGTGCATGGAAAGGGATATATGGGGTAAGTTGCATTGGCTGGGGGTAAAGATACCGGAAATAGCACATGGGGAAGAATTACCAGATTCTGGGGAAAAATGGTTTTGAAATAGCAAAACACTATTTATTGCCCAATAACTTGCAGAAAAAAAGCAAACAAAAAAAAAAACATAACAATGGGTATTTCTAAACTCAGGACAAATAGTAGAATCTATTTAGCAGGTTTTCTTCATTTTTTTTGCAGATGAGCAAAATATTTTTCAAACCAAAGTGAGAAAAAGTACTTTAACATAAAATCACCATATTTTATCTTTTTTGTTTTAATAAGTTACATATGATAAAAATAATGGTATCTAAAAGAAAGCTCTGCTTGTCCTGAAAAAAAGAATATATGTGTGTGGGTGCACAAAATGAGAAAGAAGAAAGTTACAGCTGAACAGCAACACTGAAAAATGTTAAGAGCCTTTGTCCCAAAAAGTACTACGAAAAAGAAACAGTCTTGTCATCAAGGGATTAAGAAGACACACTAGTATAATATTTATATACCTGAGCTACTAGAAGAACTGGATTCTTTCTTTCCTTTAGCTGCCTTTGCCGTCATGGTCTTTTTTCCAGGTTTAGGAGTAGGTACGCTAGAGAGTGGCCCAGCAGAAGTTCTCTCGTCTTCCTCATCACTACTAGAATCTAAATAAAATGAAAATATAAATCCACAAGTGTCCTATCCAAACACATCTGCCCTGCGGCAAAAAACAAAACAAAACACACACGGATAAATAAGCCATGGAGTTTTGTTCACTTGCAAACCCATTCTCAGTCAGAAATAAGGCTACAACTAACATTTATTTTCATAATCGAATAGCTTGCCGATTAAAAAAAATGTAAATTTATTTAAAATAATTTAACCCCTTCAATCCCAGGGGTTTTTGGTACCTCAAGTCCTGGAGCAATTTTGCAATTTTTGCTCTGTCGGTTCAGTGATTATTCTCTTTTCCTGTGAATAGTGTACCCATGTAAACTATATATTGTTTTTTTCAAGGAGAGATAGAGCTTTCTTTTGATACCATAGTTAGATGATTAGCTGGAATGAGAAATTTAGTAAAAACTAGCGAAAATTTGAAAAGAAAAAAAAAAATTCTTATAACAATCCCCTCCCCTCCAAGTTTATCAATTCAGATGCCCTGATTTCAGAAATACCTAATTTATATAGATTTTCCATACTTTCCCAGTACTTATATACTCTAAGGTGTTCATTATTAGTAGAATAGGGTTATACTGGGTGGATGTTGTGTTAGGGCAATGGGATGTGAGGTTATCTTTTTTTTTTTTTTTTTTATAATTTTATTTTTTGTATTTTTGTTTATTTAAACCCAGACACCTCATGGGCATTTAACATGGTAGGATTTTAACTGTTTCAATGCGAGAATTTTTGTGGATATAATGCTAATTTTAGGACTTGCTCATAACAAGTACATATATTACCTTTAAAGTGGGGGTGCGGCCTATAATCTGGGTTTAGTGCAGGGATGCGCAATTCGTATCTTCCGGGACATGGAGCTCCAGGTGCGTATTTTTAGCCCTGCTGCAGGCAAGCAGCAGGGTTAGGATCCAGGTTCCCCGCAAGGCTGCAGGGGACCCAGATCCTACCCTCCGGCAGATGTGGCTTCTATGGTGGACCACCGGCATGACTAACTGCTGGACACGTGGGAGGCTGGGGGTGCATTGGTAAGTCGGGGGGGGATCAGAGTTGCACATCAGGGGAGCAGAGGGGAATGTCTATAGGTAAGGTGCATTATGAATTAAGGGTGGACCTTAACCCCTTCAATTCCCCTATAGACGTACCGGGACGTCCAAAAAACGCCCACTAAAAAACCCCTATGGACATCCCGGTACGTCCAGCCCTTCGTGCAGCGTCAGGGACACATTCCTGCCGCTGCACGGGAGACCAGGCTGTCGTTTGACAGCCTGGACTCCCCCCTGGCAGCAGAAGCCGGCATCGCCGGCTTTCTGCTGCCCGATCTCCCGTAACAGCTTCCGGCATGAAAGCCGGTAAGCTGTTACAGTTGAAAGTGCCCAATCGCGCAGTTGCAAACGTGCGATCGGGCATTCCCTTGCGGGTTGCGTCACTGCTGACGTAACCCGGAAGGTCATCGGAGGACAGGATATCCCGCCCTCCGATGAGGCACAGAGACGCTGCGATCTCTATGCAGGTCTGTGTGATTGGTGCAGGGGGATCGCGGGGAGGGGAGTGAGAAACCATGTCTCTCACTCCCCCTCCCGTCCTGAAAGAGAAAAGCAGAAAAAAAAGTTAATTCATTTAAAAAATATTAAATAAATCAATAATATAAATACAAAAAAAATTGTGAGCTGTGATGTCATTGTGACATCACTGGCATGTTCAGGAGGTCCCTAGGAGGACCTCTAACCATTTCTGTGTAAAAATATATAAAAAATAAAAAACCTTACTTCCCATTGCCCTAGCATAACATCTAGCCAGTATAACCCTCCTGCCCCCGTTCACAACCCCCAAACCCGTTAAGCCATAGGCATAAAAATTATACAAAATTGTACACCTTATAGTATGCTCCCTGGTGCTGGGAAAGTCTGGAAAATCTATATAAATTAGGTATTTCTGAAATCAGGACACCTGAACTGATAAACCTGGAGGTGAATTTCCATCACTTTACCTAATTTTGTGAGGATTCAGAGGGAAAATGTAAAAAAAAAAAAAATTAGTTTATTTTTCTAATCTTCGCTAGTTTTTACTAAATTTCTCATTCTAAATTTTCAGCTAATCATCCAACTATGGTATCAAACGAAAGCTCTATCTCTCCTTGAAAAAACAATATATAGTTTATATGGGTACACTATTCACAGGAAAAGAAAATCATCGCTAAACCGACATACCCCAAAAATTGCAACATTGCTCTGGGCTTTGAGGTACCAAAAACCCCTGGGATTGAAGGGGTTAAAATGGCTATTGGTTTTCCAAATTTCTGTTTGTATATAACCTATGCCAAAAAAAATTTAAAATACATGTATTCCTGTCCATTAGGTAAACCACTGTTACCATTCCACTGTGTATTTTTTCTTTCAAATAGCACCAGACTTTTAAGGCACAGCCTATATTCGAGCAAATACGGTACATATATGGTATTAACATTAGAAAGCTTTTCAGGAGGGTATGCCATTTTTTTTTGTTTTTCGTTTTTTAGACACAGCCATCTTGCTAGAGTCAAAATCTCTCAGTGGTGCTTGTGACTGCTCTCCAGAGCTTGGCCATTTTTAATAGCAAAGCCAGGCAACTCTCCAGCAAATTCTACAAAGAACTCACCTTTTAGCGAACAGATACTACTGCTCCATGTAGTGCTTTCTGTAGTGAGAATGACAGGACATCCTTATAGTACTGTTCAGTTGCAAAGGACCACTGGTATATGAAAAGCTTTGTTGGGGGCAAGACAGAAGCAATTTTTTTTTTTTATAAACAGAGCAAGTGTCATTAACTAGACATACCAGATTCACTGTCTGAGATGGATTCTCCTTTCTTTGTGCCAAGCTTGGCTGCCAAGGCAGATGACTTTCGCCGAGTATTTTTAGCTGCATGGGAACAAAGATGATAGAACATTTCAATTAACTTAATATATACAGAAACAGTCAATAAACACAAGTATTCATGCTTTAGTGACATACAAAAATAGGATTTATCTGTATTTCTACATAAAATACATGGATGCATATTTAAGTCAAAATTTCCATATTATAATAAACATTACACTTTCTTGCAGACTGTTCCTGGTTGTATTGGGCCTCTTCTGTCTTAATCGCAGGTGGAGGTACAGCACTATAAACGCCTGAAAGTAACAGATACATGAAAATTGACTAGAGCACAAAATCAAATGCCAATATCAATATGTTTACAAAAGTTACCTATACAGTAAATTCAAGTTTAGTGATAACATGTGGCAAACCAAGCATATCTACTTAAACCCACTGCCTTATAACACCACTCAATGAAGGAATAACTCAAAAGTGAGAAACAATGCTTGTACTATTTTAGTATGAAAATGTTATACAATTTTGCTAAATTTAAACTGTAAATGAAGGGCTTGAGGATTCTTAAGAAAAGGTTTGACTGGCATGACAAGACTTTAAAATCATGTCTAAGGCGACATACTCCTTTATTCCCTCTCTGGACTAACAGATACAGCCACACAAATTGTGACAGGATGTCCTTCAAGACATACCTGACAGCTTGGACTCAGAGTACTCGTACACAGTTTCAATAGGAATGCATTCCCCTCTGGTAGAGGTCAGTGATGACACTTTACAGAAGGACTTAAGAATAGAAGAGAGATCTAGGAGGGCCTGCTGACTTCTTCCCCTGTTGGCTGATAGCACACAACAAAACAGAGCTATGGCGTACTGCTTGCTGATCAGAGTATGATCAGCACAGGGAGTTTCTCCCCATTAAGGAAAATATAAATAAAAAAGCAAGACACTTCTGTACAGTGGCATCTGTGCAATAAGAAAGCAGTGCAAAACAGAAATGTTAAAAAAGGTCTCACTGTGGATTTTACATTGAGGATGGATGTGGACCTCTAAAACAATGTACATACAAATTTGAAAGAAAATTATTTTTTCCCCAAAAATAGTCTCATGTCTAATGACGTGACTGCCTACGAAGAATCAGCATTCAATGACCACATTAGTTATATCAGTGTAATTTAACATATGATTCAAGAGTGGTGACTCAGACAAAGGAAAGGGGTAGTGATCATGAAGAGGGAGTATGTTATTTACAGGAATCATGCAAACAATTAAACAATACAAGTACATATACTATTCTTAAGGGTGATTCCAATTCAAACAAAGTTTGCAAATACCTCATGAATGGGGAAAATAGTTTCACAAACAAGTTAAATATTTGGCTATAAACTACCCTAAAACATGGTTTTTCTATTTTCGGCCCAAGGTACATGAAGATTAAGGATAGCCACTGGATCACCCCATAATTTCTGGGGCAGAACATCCCGTAGTATAGTGAGGTCTGTCTTCAACAAATAGTGACAAAGTGCTAAGTGTATTCAAAAGATACACAAAACATCCTAGAGATACTGGAAGCAGAAGCTTGGGATGAGGAACCTATTTTAGTAATGCAATTCCTTGTACACTATTTCATACAAAAGGTTGTGAAGCAGTGAATTTTTCCTTAAGGATTCAGCCTGCAATAGAGGGAATCAATTCGGTTCTACACAACATTTAAGTTTAGTACCAAGCCCAGTTTTATTTCAAGAAGCAAGAAACTGATGGGCACCAATACCAATTTATTCATGGTTTATCGGGAATACCATTTTGATTTTGCCGGACATGGCTGGGTGTTAAATGTGGTTGCTTATTGCTGTTAAACTGATATGTTCATTTTTAGGTGTTGTCCATTGGAGGATCTTTATGACATACCTGAACAGTAACTTCCGGGGAGTTAATCAGTCCAACAATTTCAGTATTGCAGAATTACTTATTTAAAAAAAAATTAGACCTGAAGATTAACATAGGATTAAACAAGTAAACCGTTATACTGAGTTTAGTAGCCGTCATACGCTCTTATTAAAAATAGTCACAAATAGGTCAATTCTTCAGGAATAGGAGGAGGAGGAGATAACTGAGAACAAACAGCTGACCCATCTTGAATTCTTGATTTTAGTGGCAGGGGTAATAAGCTTGAAGATATTATAGAGGTGCTCTTCATTTAAAATATGTTAAAGTAAAACAAAAAAAAAAAAATTTATATACTTTAAATTCCAGCCAAGGTTTACATTGGATGTGGAGTTTGTTTTGCTTGCATGAATACAGGTGCAGAAATGAGGCACGTATATATGCACGTGTAGAGGATTTAACATCAAGTAAACAGTCACCTTATTCCAATCTATTAGAGTGAACCTGCGGCAGGCAACACATTGTTCACAGTACAATACCCCTCTATGTTGGGATAGAGGAGCATAAAAATAAACGTGAATATTAAGCGTGTCCCTGTACATGTCTCAGAGCAACATAACAGCAACCTACACAAGCTGAGCTTTAATAAGAATTCAGAAAGTGGGGCCTAATTGGAGGGGTGACATTTTAACAAATTTGTTATGTGTGATTTTTTAATATGGGCAAGGACCTTAAGGATTTTGAATTGTCTCATTTTGTAATTATCGTTTAGCAGCTGTAGCTTTTTTTTAATCTATTTAATCCTTTGAATTTGAAGTTTGTTCTGCATGGATTAAGTATATCAGGAAAAGCAATATCACTACTATAAAATTTACACTGGAATAAATTATTTTAGACTAGAAAATTGTGACAGGAATGAAGAACTCAATGGGAAGGACAGAACTTTACTTCCATACAAGAGGTCCCCATAAGACTCAAAGGAACGAACAAGAAGTGGGATTCATTCAAGATGGAAAAAAATTAAAACTCCTGTCCTTAGGGTGTGCAAAACCCTGGTCCCGAAAGGGCCAACTACTAACATAATGTAATATTTGCATTACTCTAAGGAACAAGTGGAAATAAGTACTTAGGTCTCAGTTAATACTTTAATATCCTTAGGTTATTCAGCTATTGTAAGGATTACAAATGTAACTTTGTAATAAATAGTCACTTAACATTTTTATGTTTCTGACCCATGATCCTCTTTGAAAAGCCTTTTTCGCAACCTAGAAGTTTATGGCAGATTGGAACATGTAATCAATTGTAAATGGCAAATTTTGGGAATAATCTGGTTTTGTTCCCCAACAAATACAGCTATGTATCTGATTATTAAGAGTAGATTTATAAATATAGCTTTTAAATATATACACATATATACACACTTAAAATCAGATATATGATCTGTCAGGAGAGTTGAAAATTACTACAGTATGGTCCTACGATGGATTCACAAACAGACCATAATATATTCCTTGTTTTAATGTACAGTACAAAGCACAGTAGAAAATAGACATGTGCAAGTTTACGCTCACACACTCATTCCCATTCATGCTCTCTAAATGTTTCACCTATCTTCTCTGCAGAACACTTCTGCTATCGTCTTTCTTCTTCTGCATCTCCGCAGACATAAACTGGTAACTTCCAAAATATTGCCATCAGTTGGTGCTTGCTGGGTTGTCCTCTCCCTCGATTGGAGGATTGGGGAGAATGTCACCACAGCATCGCCATTTTGGCAGAAGTTGCCAGGTAATGCCCAGGGAGATGTGAAAGAAGAAAGACAAAGATTGAAGAGAAGATGTGGAAGAAGGGGTCAGCAGAGAAGGTAGGGAAATATGGAGAGCGTGAGTGGACTTACGAATGTCGGACAAAAATTCTGAGCTTTTTGCTTTGCTTTCAGCCAATTTGCAATTTTCTGTGCATCATACGAATCACTGAATTTACCAAAATTTTGTACATTTGAAATTCATACAAATCCAAATGCAGAAGTCTGCTTTTTTATATAGTGTTCTGGTGGTGCATTAGGGTGTAACTTGGAGCTGGTTCTCACCTGGCTTTGGTTTTGTTTTTGCCTTTGGGGTCTTGCCAGAGCTATCAGAGTCTGAGGAGTCATCACTACTAGAGTCTGTGTTCCCAGTATTCGCCTTGCTTGATGAGGACTTGGCTGTGGCAGGTGACTTGGCTGGGGTAGTTTTTTCTACAGTAGCTTTCTGGTAGATATATTTAATTTTGACTGGAATTATTACATTTCATTATTACATTAAAATCATAGAACATGATGATCACTTGGGGAACTGATACTAAGAGCTGTTAAACTATTTCTAGTGATGCCACTGACATTAACAAGGAGCTCATATGCATTTGGATAGACATATAAATCCCTTAATACAGAACCTCTTAATTATATATTAGTGCTATTTTTTGAGGATCTGTGAGGCAGGATTAAAGTGCATGTAATTGACTAGGGGAGAAACTACAATATATAGTTTAATTAAAAAAAACAAAAAAAAAAACAAAAACAAAATCATTTAACTTAACCATTTTCTTGGATTGAGTGCCTGTGGCGATAGCAGTGGTGCCTAAGTGGCATCAGAATAATGGTATGAGAGGGAATGAGTTCTTTGAATGGTACACCGATGAAAAATTTCCGTTTTTTGCCCCGACTAGTAGGCAAATAAAGTAAGATATCGTCAATTTACCATGGCTAGGACTCTGGCATCTGATTCTTTGTTTCTATTTGCATGTTTTTTTCTGATTGCAGCAGAGGGAGCACTCTTTCCTGTAATTAGAAACACATTATACCGTATTTGCTCGATTATAAGACGACCCTGATTATAAGACGACCCCCCCAAAATCTGAATATTAATTTAGGAAAAAAAGAAAAAGCCTGAATATAAGACGACCCTATAGGAAAAAAGTTTTACCAGTAAATGTTAATTCATGTAAACTATTACATTTTTTTATAAAAGCTATGATTGAGAAAAATATTTTTTTGTTTTTATTTCCTTGTATTTTGCAACCTGCCCCCGAGTTACGCACATCTGCCCCCAGGCTTGCCACTTCAATATGGCACTGTGGCTCATGATATGCCTTTTAACCCTCTATATGCCACTGTGCCCCATGATATGCCTTTTAACCCCCTATGTGCCACTCTGCCTCCAGAAATGCCTTATACCCCTATATGCCACTCTGGCATTTAGGGGGTTAAAAGGCATATTATGGGGCAGAGTGGCATATAGGGAGGTATAAGGCATTTCAGGAGGCAGAGTGGCGTTCATGGGGTTAAAAGTCATTTCATAGAGCACTCTGCCTCCAGAAATGCCCTATGCCCCCATTTAACACTGCCCCCACCCCACACACACTTACCGGTGCTTCCAATTTCCTGCTGTATACCGGGGCAGCAGTCTTCCTTCTGTCTCCCCCCCATTTAACACTCCCCCCACACACACTTACCGGTGCTTCCAATTTCCTGCTGTATACCGGGGCAGCGGGTTGACGTCCACACGATCCGTAGACAACTTACGCTGCACCCGGAAGGAGGCGTGGCTAGGAGCCGGGGTTGTCTGTGTCCATCGCGCAGACTTTCCCCCGCTGTCAGAGATCAGAGTTCCCCGCACCGGTAAGTGTGTGTGTGGGGGGGAGACAGGAGGATCCAGGTCCCCTGCAGCGGTGCGGGGGATCTGGATCTTAGTTTCATAGTCTGACCTCTATTTGAGGTCTGATTACAAGACGACCCCGATTAGAAGACGAGGGGTATTTTTCAGAGCATTTGCTCTGAAAAAAACCTCGTCTTATAATCGAGCAAATACGGTATATATATGGTAGAGCGGAGGCTCCCATACTCCCCATATAGCATGCTGGCCGCACCAATATTGCATAAAATATCTATGTCTGACAACAAAACGGCCAACACGACTCATTGTAATGCCTGCAAAATTAAAAATGGACACCATGCAAGTGTAGCAGCCATTTTGCGACTGGTGTACATTACAATGCAAAAAAACAGGTAATCCTAAAGGGTTCACTTACCTTTTTCTTGCCGCAGTATATACACATTTCCCAATGTGTGACATTGGGAGTTTCCACAACAAAATACTGTGCTAAAACATACACATTCGTGCAATATTTCCACCTCAAAATGTTTGGGAGTTCTTACAGTCTAATACCTTTTGCTGCTGGTGATTTTATCTCAGTCTTTGATTTCTTAGAAGCGTCATCCTCACAGCTGCTAACGTCCGAGCTGGAGCCGTCTGCTTTCTTTTGCAGTGGAGACTTGGTCACTGTCTTACCCTTGGGTGTTGTTTTTGTCTAATTGGAAGTTGGAACAGTTGTTAATAGCATCAGAAATCACAATACAGACCCCAAAAGACCTAAATGTCTAGAAAAATTATTGCAGAGTTTTTACCCCCATGTGTAGTCCATTAATGCAACATCTTCCCTACTGATTGTTTTCAGTGCCCTAAAGACAATATTTTTTTGTATCACTGGGTAGAGAACAGGGTATAGTTCTATGAAGGGCCAAGAGCAATGGAATGAATTCTAGTAATATGAAAAGGACTTGTATTGCATTGCAATATCTTACAAGTTGATGTTTCTTTTCCTCCTCTTCATCAGTGGAGTCATCACTGCTGCTATCTGCTTTTTTAGATTGGGTCGATTTAACTGTAGGTCTTTTCCCATCAGCAGGTGCAATAACTAAGATTAAAGAAACTGGTCAAAACAAAGCAGCATCTTATAATTTTCTCCCATACCATCTGAGTTTAGCACAAAAGCATCCAACATCACAAGTAGATATTGATTAAATATTTGTACTCCAATGCTGAAGTTAACAGTACCCAAAATCAAGGGTATACAAACACTAAAGGCATTTTGGGTTATATGGAAATTCGTTACAAAAGACTAGAAGACACACAATATCTACTACACTATCACACATTACAAGTCCTTGTAAAAAGTAAAAAAGGTAGCAAATAATCACTTACCAGGTCTTTTAGCAGGTGGTTCTTCATCCTCACTGGAGCTGTCCTCACTGCTGGAAGAATCTTTGACCGGCTTCTTAGCAGGGACACCATTGGCTGATGGATGTCGCTTACTTGCATCTGGTGACCTATAAAATACACTAAAATTAACTTTCATACTTCTGTCTCAGAACCATCCTTTTACTTACAGTCAGCAAAAAGGGGCTTGAACTGACATTTGAGTATTAGGGCTGCAACAACGAATCGATAAAATCAATAATTGATTATGAAAATAGTTGTCAACGATTTTTATTATCGATTAGTTGAATTGATTTTTATCGATTTATAAAATGTTTTTTTCCCCAGAGCAAATGCTCGGAAAAACTCCCCTCCTTCTATAATCCGACCTCGAATAGAGATTCGATTATCCAGATCCCCCGCAGCGCTGCAGGAGACCTCGATTCTCCTCTCTGTCAGGCTGTGGGTGTCTGCGCGATGTGCGCAGACATCCTCCGCTTCTCCCCTCCACTTCCGCTGGGGCTTCTATTACTGAACGCCGGCGTCATGTGACCTTCCGGTGCTCCATCATGGAAGCCCCAGCGGAAGTGGAGGAGAGAAGCGGAGGCTGTCTGCGCGCATCGCACTGACCCCCACCGGCAGCCAGAGAGGATCCAGGGGCACAGGGGCATAAAGGAGGGGTATAAGGCATTGTAGGGCACAGTGGCATATCAGGGGACATAGTGGCATATCAGTGGCATATAGGAGAGGTATAAGGCATATACAGTGTATCCGATATAAGGGATATCGGGGCACAATGGCAACTGTGGCATATAGGATGTATAAGGCATATATGGGGGCACAGTAGCATACAGGAGGTATAAGGCATTTCTAGGGTAAGCTGGGGGTGAGATGTGCATAACTGGGGGCAGGTTGGCACATAAAAGGAAATATAAACAAGAGGCATTTTTCTCATCTTTTTATTAAATATGAAAAAATATAGTTTACATGAATATTTACTAGTAAAACTTTGTTGTGTTGTGTTTTGGGTCCTCGTACCTTTAAAATATACCTTTAATAGTCAGTAAAATAAGAAGGCGAATAGAGAAATGCCATTGTGATATAGATAAAAGTGTTAGTGATACATCTTAATGTAAATTATATGTTTTATTTTAAATAAATGAAAAATGTGCATATTTTTTTTTCTATCCGATTAATCGATTATGAAAATAATAGTTAGCTGCAGCCCTACAGAGTATGCACTTAATGTTGACCTGTTCTGTTCCCACTTTACACTACTTTATTTGACAAACTAATCTCTGTCTAACTGGATGTCTGCACAAGTGCTAAAACTCAATCTCTCTCTAAAACCAAACTTATCTTCCCTCCGTTGTCAAATATTTGGGAGGCATATAAGGGGATAAAAGGCATATCTGGAAACTATTTTTTCATATTTAATAAACTATGTTTGAGGGAAAAAAAAGCATTTTTTGGTTTCCTTTCCTTTATGTGTCAACCTGCCCACCGGTTATGCAATCTTCCCCCCAGAAATGCCTTATACCCCCATATATATGCCACTCTGCCCCCCAGATATTCCCCTTTACCCCCCTTATATGCCTGTCTGCACGCATCGCACATACAACCTCCGCCAGCTGCCAGAGGTTGTCTGCGCACATCGCCATCTGTGGGTCTTAAACATATAATAGCCCATTTCACGGGACGTACTAAACAGCATATTGGGGATGATGGGATGATTGGCTGCAATGTTCAGTACTATCAATAGGTGTCAGTATACTTTTTACACTCATGGTAAATCAAAGTATGTTCTTTTTGGTAGTTCTTTATACTAAATTGCAACGAATACATTGCAAAAAGAAGCTGCAAATGTTTAACTATTTACTTGCTGAAATATATGCAGTTTTATAACGGAATCATGGTAAATTCTATAGAAATAATAGAAACATTTTAAGTAATCAACATATTGATATAATATGGTACATGTATGTGCAAACACCATATTTTACCTGTTTTGATTGGCACAATATGGGAATATATATTATTTTTACATGGGGATTATGGGTGGAATATTATAGTTACACATGCTAAGGAACATATTTGACCCTTTTCTGATAAGAATATGGCTATAAATATTTTTTTACATGGGGATTATGGGTGGAATATTATAGTTACACATGCTAAAGAACACATTTGACCTGTTTTTGATAAGAATATGGGTATACTCATATTTTACATGGGGGAATATGGGTGGAATATTATAGTTACACATGCCAAGGAACACATTTGACCCATTTCTGATAAGAATATGGGTATCATTATTTTTTTACATGGGGATTATGGGTGGAATATTATAGTTACACATGCTAAGGAACATATTTGACCTGTTTCGGATAAGAATATGGGTATACTCATATTTTACATGGGGAATATGGGTGGAATATTATAGTTATACATGCTAAGGAACATATTTGACCAATTTCTGATAAGAATATGGGTACAATTATTTTTTTACATGGGGATTATGGGTGGAATATTATAGTTACACATGCTAAGGAACATATTTGACCCATTTCTGTTAAGAATATGGGTATAGTTATTTTTTTACATGGGGAATATGGGTGGAATATTATAGTTACACATGCTAAGGAACATATTTAACATGTTTTTGATAAGAATATGGCTATAAATATTTTTTTACATGGGGAATATGGGTGGAATATTATAGTTATACATGCTAAGGAACATATTTGACCCATTTCTGTTAAGAATATGGGTATAGTTATTTTTTTACATGGGGATTATGGGTGGAATATTATAGTTACACATGCTAAGGAACATATTTGACCCATTTCTGTTAAGAATATGGGTACAATTATTTTTTTACATGGGGATTATGGGTGGAATATTATAGTTACACATGCTAAGGAACATATTTAACATGTTTTTGATAAGAATATGGCTATAAATATTTTTTTACATGGGGAATATGGGTGGAATATTATAGTTATACATGCTAAGGAACATATTTGACCCATTTCTGATAAGAATATGGGAGTATTATTATTTTTACATGGGGATAATGGGTGGAATATTATAGTTACACATGCTAAGGAACATATTTGACCCTTTTCTGATAAGAATATGGGTATAATTATTTTTTTACATGGGGATTATGGGTGGAATATTATAGTTACACATCCTAAGGAACACATTTGACCTGTTTTTGATAATATGGCTATAAATATTTTTTACATGGGGAAGATGGGTGGAATATTATAGTTACACATGCTAAGGAACATATTTCACCCATTTCTGATAAGAATACGGGAGTATTTTTTTTAATATGGGGATTATGGGTGGAATATTATAGTTTCACATGCCAAGGAACACATTTGACGCATTTCTGATAAAACTATGGGAATATTATTTTTACATGGGGATTATGGGTTGAATATCATGGTTACAGATGCCAAGGAACAAATTTGACCTTTTTCTGAAAGGAATATGGGAGTATTATTTTTATATGGGGATTATGGGTGGAATATTATAGTTTCACATGCTAAGGAACATATTTCACACATTTCTGATAAGAATATGAGTATAATTTTTTTACATGGGGATTATGGGTGGAATATTATAGTTACACATGCTAAGGAACATATTTCACCCATTTCTGATAAGAATATGGGAGTATTATTATTTTTACATGGGGAATATGGGTGGAATATTATAGTTACACATGCTAAGGAACATATTTGACCCATTTCTGATAAGAATATGGGTATAATTATTTTTTTACATGGGGATTGTGGGTGGAATATTATAGTTACACATCCTAAGGAACACATTTGACCTGTTCCTGATAAGAATATGGCTATAAATAATTTTTATATATGGGGATTATGGATGGAATAGTATGGTTACACATGTTTAGTACCTTATTTAACGTTTATAATTTAAAGTTTCTGTTAAGAATATGGCTATAATTATTTTCTACATGGGGCTTTTGGGCGCAATATCAAGGTTACACATGCCATGGAACATAATTGACCTGTTTCTGATAAGAATATGGGTAAAATCATTTTTCTACATTGGGATTATGGGTGGAATATTATGGTTATACATGGCTAGTGATGTATTTCACTTGTTTCTGGTAAGAAAATGGGTATGATTAATTTTTTTCATAGATATTATGGATACTATGATATGATTGCATGTGCCATGTAACATATTTGATCTATTTCTGTTAAGAAAATGGTTATAAATGTTTTTCTACATGGGGATTATGGGTGAAATGTCATGGTTACACATGCTAAGGAACATATTTCACCCATTTCTGATAAGAATATGGGAGTATTATTATTTTTACATGGGGAATATGGGTGGAATATTATAGTTACACATGCTAAGGAACATATTCGACCCATTTCTGATAAGAATGTTGGTATATTTTTTATGGGAGGAATAGAATGATCAAAGGGACACATTTGACCTGTTTCTGATAGGAATATAGTTATAGATATATAATATATATAATATGTTACTTAGCATGTGTAACTATAATATTCCACCCATAATCCCCCCCCGTAAAAAATAATTATACCCATATTCTTATCAGAAACAGGTGAAATACGTTCCTTAGCATGTGTAACCATGATATTCCACCCATAATCCCCATGTAAAAATAATAATACTCCCATATTCCTATCAGAAAAAGGTCAAATTTGTTCCTTGGCATCTGTAACCATGATATTCCACCCATAATCCCCATGTAAAAAAAAATGAGTACACCCATATTCTTATCAGAAATAGATCAAATGTGTTCCTTAGCATGTGTAACTATAATATTCCACCCACAATCCCCATGTAAAAAAAATAATTATACCCATATTCTTATCAGAAACAGGTCCAATATGTTCCTTAGTATGTGTAGCCATGATATTCCACCCATAATCCCCATGTAAAAAAATATTATACCCATATTCTCATCAGAAATGGGTGAAATGTCTTCCTCGGCATCTGTAACCATGATATTCCACCCATAATCCCCATGTAAAAAATAATTATACCCATATTCTTATCAGAAACAGGTCAAATATGTTCCTTAGCATGTGTAACTATAATATTCCACCCATAATCCCCATGTAAAAATAATAAAATGCCCATATTCTTATCAAAAACAGGTCAAATATGTTCCTTAGCATGTGTAACTATAATATTCCACCCATATTCCCCATGTAAAAAAATATTTATAGCCATATTCTTATCAAAAACAGGTCAAATATGTTTCTTAGCATGTGTAACTATATTATTCCACCCATATTCCCCATGTAAAAAATGAGTATATCCATATTCTTATCCGAAACAGGTCAAATGTGTTCCTTAGCATGTGTAACTATAATATTCCACCCATAATCCCCATGTAAAAAAATAATTATACCCACATTCTTATCAGAAATGTGTCAAATATGTTCCTTAGCATGTGAAACTATAATATTCCACCCATAATCCCCATATAAAAATAATAATACTCCCATATCCCTTTCAGAAAAAGGTCAAATTTGTTCCTTGGCGTCTGTAACCATGATATTCAACCCATAATCCCCATGTAAAAATAATAATATTCCCATAGTTTTATCAGAAATGGGTCAAATGTGTTCCTTGGCATGTGAAACTATAATATTCCACCCATAATCCCCATATAAAAATAATAATAATATATATTCCCATATTGTGCCAATCAAAACAGGTAAAATATGGTGTTTGCACATACATGTACCATATTATATCAACATGTTGATTACTTTAAATGTTTCTATTATTTCTATATAATTTACCATGATTCCGTTATAAAACTGTATATATTTCAGCAAGTAAACAGTTAAACATTTGCAGCTTCTTTTTGCAATGTATTCGTTGCAATTTAGTATCAAGAACTACCAAAAAGAACATACTTTGATTTACCATGAGTGTAAAAAGTATACTGACACCTATTGATAGTGCTGAACATTGCAGCCAATCATCCCATCATCCCCAATATGCTGTTTAGTACGTCCCCATTTCACATATACTCCAAAATACTTTACTGCATGCAAGTTTCTGTGGGGATTCTACAGTTACTGTAATAATCTGTCGCTTAATTCCTCCCCTGGTAGCTTCTCCCAGAAGCAGGGAGACGTGAAAGAAAAAGAAAAAAAAAGTATTTTAGCGAAACTGTTGTAAACTGTGTAAGTATAATACACCATTTGCAAAATACATAAAATACTTACTTCACCCAGTAACTGTATATATCCAAAAGAGAAGATGGACTGGGGTCATTGTCTTTCTGTAAAAATATTACAAAAGAGAAAAGTTACTTCCACTGAAATCCCAGACAGATTTGCTTTAGATAAAAGTTAAAAGAAAAGGGAGGACTCCCATAACTACTGATCTGCAAAAACTGTTTACAATTATCAGTTGATTTCATATCCTACGCTAAGAAAGCATATGGCAATCTGATCATTCACCCTCTATTACCACTTCGTGTACAATTTAATCAGAATAAGATGAACAGTATGAGGCTTTGACGTTCTAATCTTCTAAAATCAATAATTGGTTTTCTTATCATAAGAATTACACTACACTCAGTTCAAGAACGGTATAAGACCATGTTAATTTGCCGTTAGTGTTTCATTTAAAAAGTTGTTCCAGTGGACATGCTTACTCTAAGTGGCGACATTAGCCACCCGTTTACCGTCGACAAAATGCTTCGTCTCGCTCTGCATTTATCACTCACCACGCTTGTAGCCCTAGTGAACTCTCTAGCTGCATTGGTGAACTGGTTGTCCCGTAGAAAGCGCAGTACATGGGGGAAGAGATCACTCGGTACAACACGCCGTTCCGACATACTTCTGATTCAGGCCTCAATGCACGCTGCAACTCCAACTCATGTGCAAAAGACCGCTACAAGTTTGTCGCATTTGCATTACGTCACGAGCTAACAAGATCCGGGGAACGGCTAGAATGGGCGGAGAAAGATGGCGGCAACGCTTGGATACGTGCATACTAACTTATTATTAGATATTATTAGAAGTGGGCAGCGCTAATAAAAAAAATATTAAAAGCAAAGTAAATAATTTTACACATAACTAAAACGTATGTGATAAAACGTATAAAAATCAAAGCACCAAGCAATGCCTCAGTAACGCAACACACTTCAATATGTTTCTTTAAGCTCAGCGGTACCTCGGTCTTACAAAGTAGGCAAAAAAACTACTAGGAGGTAACGTTATGAAACGTGTTGCATTACTGGACACTTCCATAATGCGAGTTTTTTGTGTTTTTGTTCGACATACTAAACAGCATATGGGGATGAAGGGACGACACCTAGTGACAGTGATAAGCATTGCAGCCAATGCAATGCTCATCGCTATCACTAGGTGTCAGTACACTCATACATAGTAAATCAAAATATGTTCTTTTCTGTAGTTCTTCATTCTAAGTTCCGCTGGACACTGAACCAAAAGAAAATGTATCTTTATCTGAAGATGTGCTATTTCTGGCTGAAGCAACTGGTAACTCTTTTGCTCTTTTACTTGCTAAAGTAGTTTCACTACGCATTGCTATTAACTCATTATGTACTTTTTAACATTGAACATATACTTAATTTCTCACAGTCCTTACTGTCTTTATTTCATCATTTCATATTTTAAAATGTATTTCTTTCCTTCAAACCAGTGTAATAACATTTCACTAGGACTCCATGACATTGGGCGAAATATTCTACAAAAAGTTGAACAGGTTTTGAAAAGGTTCGGAAGACATTGTATGCAACAACATAAGCATATACATATCACCACGATCAGGATCAGACTACTTAATAGGGTTTTTATACAACCCCAATTAGGTAACCAAGCAAACAACCAGTCCCACCATCCTCTTTCTGTGTCTTGTCTTATTCCTTGAGCCAAGGTCCTGAGGGATTGTATACGATATTTTATAGATTAAGAATGATTTGTCAGATTGAAGCAACAAAGGCCAGTAAATTGTTCACATCCATGGTCATGTTTCAACAGAAGATAGTCAATAGCCGCTCTATTTTGCAACACGGCTTCTCTTGTTCCTTTTGAATCCAGCAGTAAGTCTTCCAAAGCAGCTGACGTATGATTTAAACCTTTGACCGAGGGGTGTGTCTGGCCGCCGAGGAAGATGGCCGCATGAGCTAGTTGCTCCGCCGCTGCTCGCTCGTTCTCCTAAACTCCTTGACCGCTACACTAGCATGGGACGCAATAAGAAGATGGTCTCTGACCCCTCTCCTGCTGTGGATCGTCACCGGTCCTCCTCGGCCTCTCTCCACGAATATTTTCGCACTCCGGCTGACTTGGCCTCGCAGGCCTCAGGGGACCATGAGGCTGCATCTCCAGCCAGCTCTTCCTCCGCGGAGGAATCGGCCTCCATCTCGCATCCACCTCCATCATCTCACCCTCCGGAGGTTGTGCAGCTATTCTCCTCGGCACCATGGAAGGCTGACTTCTCTCTTCTCATCGCCGAACTCAAGCAGGTGGTCCGCGACGAAGTCTCGGCCCTGCACACGGATCTATCTGCTTTGGAACAGAGGGTCCTGACCTTGGAGGATTCGGCGACTCAGCAGAAACTTGCCATCGCATCCACTCAACGCCTTGGTGACTGCCACTTACCTCAGGGAGCTGCATCGGCGGGTCGAGGACATCGACAATCGTAGCCGGAGGCAGTCATCAGCCTGCTCAGGGAGATCTTCAATGGCCTCCTGGACCGCCCGTTGGACACTCCCGTGCCTGCAGATAGGGCTCATCGCGCCCTGCGCCCCCGTGGAGATCCGGGGTCCCCTCCTAGGGACATAATTTGCCATCTGACTGACTTTCGCCTCAAGGAATCCATCATGGCCCGCGCCAGGGAGGTTGGTGAGTGGTCCTTTCATGGACACCCAATTTCCTTTTACCAGGACCTCTCTGACCTGACGCTTCAGGCGAGGCGGGCTCTACGCCCCCTACTATCAGAGTTACGGTGGCTCCGCATACCATACCGCTGGGGTTACCCATTCGCCTTAGTCATCAGACATGCCAACCGGTCCCTGACTATCCGATACCACCACGATATCCCGGAGGTGCTACGCTACTTGGCCCTGCCGGACCTCCAGATCCCTGACTGGGTAGATTTGTCTGCGGCTCCTGGCCTTCTCGCTGGTCCATCCCCCAGGCCTCGTAGACTTCGGCGCCCTGACACGCAACGGAGCTCTCTGCTTGACCCTCCTGCCTTATTGGCCTCTCAACGTATAGGCCCGATAGGGGAGTAGAAGATTTTGCACCACACTCAATACCTGCCTGTCGTGGCAATTTATTTTTGTTTATTTACTTGGACTAGACTGTCCTGTTTACTTCCTTTTTTGTTTTTTTTTTTGTTTTTTTTTTTCTCCCCTCTCCCCCTCTGTTTTTATTTGTTTATAGGAGGTTTCGTGCCTCTGCAATTACTTGGTACCCGAAGCCCTTCTGCCACCCCCACCCTCCGCGTGGGTTTGGGGGACGGGGGTGACGTGTCCGCGTAGTACCTTCCGTTGCTCGTGTCTGTCGGACCCCCCCCTGATTATACGTGTGTATAGTGGTATTATTTTCTGTTCGTTTTTGAGTTCTGTACACGCACACCCACACACGACACTGCGGCTATGGGCGCCTGAGTTCTCACGCGCACACACCCCCTACATAGGCAGAGCCTATGTCCTGTGCCTATACCCGCGGGCATCGCCCATACCACATCACACTTGTATGTCTGCCTATGCATATATATGTGGGCTGACGTGGATCGCTCTGCCTGCGCGGCTGCGTCACCCTCTTTCGCTGATTATATGCATGCATAGTGGTATCTCATGCGCGTTGGTTGCCCTCTTGCCTCTCCATAGGCAGTGCATATCCCCTGGGCCTGTAGCTACGGGCTTTACGCACATTACACTACACTTGTATGCCTGCCTCTACATATCTCCCTCTCCAACCCCCCCTTTTTTTTTTTTTTTTTTTTTTTTTGTAACATATATATATTTACATATACTCCCGCCTATACAGCCCAGACAGCGCTCACGCTTCACCACGTTTGGCCTGTTATCACACGGTGCCATCTCCTGCGGGTTTATTGCCTTTGGGCCCCTACCTGGGCAGAGTCTGTACCCTGTGCCTGTACCTGCGGGCATTGCACATACTGCGTCACGCTTGTACGCCTGCCCATACATTTCTATGTTGGCTGGCGTGGTTCGCCCTGCCTGCGCGGATGCGCTGCCTCCTTTCGCTGATTTTCGGTGCGCATCATATCGATTTCTGTTTGTTTTTGAGTTGTACCTACATTGCAGCCATGGCCACCTGAGTTCTCACACACACGCGTTGTTTGCACCTCATCACACATACGTTTCTCCTTCCGCGGGGCTGCCCTCTGCGTCATGGCTGGCCTCTGGCCCCCTCATTTACTTTGCCTTTGCACGGCCAGTGCCTCTGTCTTACGCCTGTGCCTGCGGGCTATTCGCACACCATATCACACTAGCGTACCTCCATACGTTTTGTTGTATTGTTATGTATATGCATGTACATTAATATATCTATATATATCTATGTTTATTTACTTTTATTTTTTTATGGCCACGACACTTGGCCTTTCCTCTCCAAGATGACAACTTCTGAGATTTCTATGATGTCCCCTTTCATTTGTTATGTTTTGGTTTGCATAGCGGTCTTTTTGTTATCGCTCTTGTTGCTCTTTCTAGTAAAAGGTAGCGGGCTGCGGCCCGCACATGGTTCACTCATTTTTGTGTTTATTTTCTGTTCTGTGGTTTCACCTTTCCTTCCGGATTTGACATCTCCCCTGCACAGGGACGCCCTCATGCTGTCGGGTGTATGTTCAATGTCGACTCTACCTACCCACGGGCTTAATCTGCTCTCACTTAATGTCAAGGGCCTCAACACCCCTGAGAAACGCTCCTCCCTCTTCCGAGATCTTCGCAGAGGTCGGGTAGACATCGCTTTTATCCAGGAGACTCACTTTCTGGGGTCTCGGGCTCCTAGGCTCTCCTGCCGCTCATACCCCACCGTTTTTTTCACTAATAACCCATTGGCAAAATCTAAGGGAGTGGCGATTCTTTTCTCTGCCCAGTTACCCTTCCGCGCCTCAGGCGTCGTAGCTGACCCCGAGGGGAGGTATTTATTGGTTAAGGGCACGATCGCGGATCAAATGTACACGCTGGTGAATGTCTACCTCCCTAACCGAGGCCAACACCTCGCCCTTCGTTCTGTACTGCAGCAGCTTTATGGCTTTCAAGAAGGGATTCTAGTCCTAGGGGGTGACTTTAATGTAGCACTGTATCCGGCTTTAGACACTTCTTCAGGGACAACGCGGACCCCCCGCCACGTCCTCCACAGGATCCATTCACTCCTTACGACCCACAGGCTGGTTGATTGTTGGAGGGCTCTCCATCCTGATACAAGGGACTACACTTTCTTTTCCATGCCGCACAACTCGTATTCCCGTATCGATTTTTTCTTTCTTCCTTGCCACTTCGCCAACCTCCTCCGCCGCTCTTCCATTGGGGCGACGACCTGGTCGGACCATGCCCCCCTGTCCCTTTCCCTGGCCTCCCCTCTCCCCCGTCCTACTGGGGGCTCCTGGCGTCTTAATGAATCTATCTTATCGGACGTGCTGGCCCGCTCTGAGTCACTTGAGGTCCTCCGCCATTATTTTCAGGATAACCTCCTCCAGGGTACCCCTGAGTTGACAGTCTGGGAGGCGCATAAATGCGTCATTAGGGGGCATTTTATCAAGGAGTGCTCTAAGCGTAAACGCGCGGAGCAGGAGCGGATAGACAGTCTCTACGCCCAGATAGCCTTGGCAGAACAGGCGCACAAAACCTCGGTGTCTGGAAGTGACCTGCAGCTCCTCTTGTCTCTCCGGGGCGAGTTGGCCTCGATCCTCAATCGCCGACTGCACACTTCTTTTCTGAAAACTAAGGCAATTTATTACGGGCATGGCAATAAGCCGGGTAAATATCTAGCTCGGGCTTTACGGGCCATACAGAAACCGACCTATGTGCCCAAGATACGCTCCTCGAGCGGTCTCCTTCGCTCGCACCCCTCCGATATCTCTCGCTGTTTCCAGAGTTATTATGAGGGACTTTACAACCTTCGCGCGGTCCCCTCCGGCCCTCATTTCCCAGTCAGTCCCTGGAAACTAGGTCGTATCTTGATAGGACCGTTAAACGGAAGATCACGTCGGATGAGGCGGCCACTCTAGACTCCCCAATCACACTGCCAGAGTTTCTACTTGCCCTTAAGTACTCCCCGGCAGGGAAATGCCCAGGCCCTGATGGGCTTCCCTTACACTACTACTCGGAATTTAAAGATCTTTTGGGCCCTCACTTTGTGAGTGCCTTCAACTCTATTCTGTCGGGTGGTCGTATTCCGGATCATACTTTGTCTGCTGCGATTACTCCATTCCAAAGGAGGGCAAGGACCCGGAGCAATGCAGCAGCTACCGCCCAATTTCATTGCTGAACGCGGATATGAAACTGCTGGCCAAGATCCTTGCCAACCGGATCAAGCCTTTCATGCGCTCGCTGGTTCATCCGGATCAGACGGGCTTCATCCCTGGGCGTGAAGCCAGGGACAGCACTATCAGAGCCCTTTCACTTATGCACTACGCCAAGCACACCTCCACTCCGACCATGCTGCTCTCCACGGACGCTGAGAAGGCCTTTGACAGGGTGGACTGGCCTTTCATGCTGTCCACCCTGTCTCATATGGGTTTCGGTCCCGGTCTACTGACCTGGATTCGGTCCTTGTATTCCACTCCCTCAGCTCGCGTCCGGGTTAATGGCTCCCTCTCGGATTCTTTTGCTATCCGAAATGGGACGAGGCAGGGCTGCCCACTTTCCCCCCTGCTGTTTGTGCTCTCTGTTGAGCCCTTACTCCAAGCTGTGCGGCTGAACCCTGATATATGTGGGTTGCACGCTGGGGGTAGCCATCATAAAATTTTAGGTTACGCGGATGACCTGCTGTTCGTTGTGTCTCGCCCCCAGATCTCTCTCCCCAATATCCTCCGTGAGTTCTCTTTATATGGTGCTCTTACGAACTTCCAAATTAATGCCTCCAAGTCCGAAATATTGAACATAAACCTTCCTCATGAGGTGGTCGGTCCCCTGAGGACCTCGTTCCCTTTTGCCTGGTGTAACTCTAAGCTCAAATATCTCGGGACCTGGTTATCGCCTGATTTCTCTCAACTATTCCACTATAACTTCTCACCCTTACTGACTACCCTCCGGTCTGATCTGAGGTCCTGGAAGTCGTTGATGATCTCTTGGTTGGGTCGTATCAATGTGCTCAAAATGAACGTCATGCCTCGTTTTCTGTATCTGTTTCAGACCCTCCCTATCGCTGTCCCCCCCTCTTTCTTCGCTTCTCTGCGCACGGCATTTCTTCGCTTTGTCTGGGGTTCTCGGGCCCCTAGGGTATGCCTTGCCACTCTAATTCTCCCCAAATCTAAGGGCGGTCTGGCCCTGCCTTGCCCTCGCACTTATTACAGGGCGTGCCATCTACTACGTGTGCTGGAATGGTCCCACAGCCCGGCACACAAACAATGGGTGGCTGTTGAAACCGCCTTACTGGGCCTTCCTATGCGCTCTTTGCCTTGGCTTCTACCCCCTACTGCCCGGGGAGCGGCTTTGCCTCACCCATTCATACGGGCCACTCTGGATGTCTGGTTTCAGGTTCTTAGGAAGACGCGCCTATCCTCGGTGCCCTCGCCGCTGACCCCTGTTCGGTATAACCCTGATTTCCCCCCTGGGATGGGTGGGGCCCTCTTCTCGGCCTCGTCCGGGGGCGGGAGGTCGGAGATCCGCACTTTCCTCTCCAGTGAGGGTCTTAAGCCTCTGGATCAGCTTTCCCCTCGCACGCCCCCCTCTTTTCTAGACGCGTTCCACTATGCTCAACTACGTAACTTTGTGCGGTCACTCCCCCGGAGACATGACATGTCGCGAGCACTCACAGTGTTTGAAGACCTGTGTGTTGCTGCTGAGCTCCCGCCGCATGGCATCTCACGGCTATATGGTTTGCTCCTTGAGGCACTTAACCCAGTGCCCCCTGTGTTTATGGGACGGTGGGAATCCGAGCTGCGGGTCGCTTTTACGGCGGAACAATGGGAGAAGATCTGTGTCTTTACTCATTGCTGCTCCAGGAGTGCTAGCGACCAGGAAATGTCATATAAGCTACTGGCCCTTTGGTACCGACCCCCTGCCTTGACTTCTGTATACCGCCCCGACGTGCCGAACAGGTGCTGGAGATGTGACGCCTCCCCAGGCTCTCTCCTGCATTTGTGGTGGCAGTGTCCTTGTATAGTTCCTTTCTGGAAATCTGTTCATACCCAGTTGCAACGCCTCACGGACGCCGGAATTTTGCCTTCTCCTTCATACCCCCCTCTCGGAACGTTGGTTCCGCAGGTCTATTACGCGTCATCTTCTCACAGCAGCTAAGGCGCTCATCCCACTGCACTGGGGTGATCCTGCCCCACCTACCTTTAAGGAGTGGGTCCTCCGAGTTGAGCAAACGAGGGTCCTGGAGGAGTTGCACCTGCTTGCCACGGGTGCGGAGGTGAGATACCAGAAGACTTGGTTTCACTGGCTGGAGTTTATCGCAGGCCCCCTTATTCGCCCTCTCTTGGATTAGTTCCACCTTTGCGTTTGGTTGTGGTGGCCCGGTGGGGTAGTAGTTTTTGTTGTGGTGTTTGTGTTTGTGTTTTTTGTGAGTTTGTTTTTTTTTTGTTTTGTTTTTTTTCTCTTCTTCTCTCTCCTTCTTTCCCTCTCCCTCTCCCACCTTAGTGATTCCCCTTCAGTTTTGGGGCTGCTGAAACGAGAGCTCCTCTAGCTACCGCGTATGCAACAACACAGTGCCCTTTGTACTACCTTGCAAACCCTTACAATAGGGGTTATCATGTGTGCCACTTTGCCTCTTGTCATATGGTTCTCTCGTGCACGAGTGCGCTGTTGTTATGTGATCTGCCCGTTTTACAATGTACTGTTAACTATGTCTCTTGATGTGTGGCTCTCTCTACGCGCAATGTGAGCTACCCTAATGCACCCTGCCTCTTGTATTGAGATATGTTACTGTGGGTCTCTTGTTGCGATCATTGTTTTCTGTTTTACCCCGCATTCTCCCTTTTTTCCTTCTGTATCCCCTATTTCCTGCAAAAATTACAAAATAAAGAAATCTTGATTTACCCTAAACCTTTGACCATAGCACAGGCTACAACATTTATTACACGTGTATTATATATTGCCAATCCAACCCAACCGACAATAGATACTCCAAGGCTAACATACTCCGATTGTGACAGCAAAGTCAGTTCAGACTTACAGTCATTGCTTAGAGCCACTGTAGTATCATGTCTTGCTCTCTCTTGCTCAGGTGGCGGTGGAGGCATAAGAAATCCCATCCGGCTTAAAGTACATGGTCCTCCAGTTTCCAGGAATGTATGAGTATGACACGTTACCGCAGGAGAAAAAACATCCTTTTGGTTATTTAACATGTTGGTCATAGCTTGCTTGTATTGAAGTGAAATTGCATTTCATTCGATTAGCAACTGTTCTGGTTGTGCACACAGAATCCTTAGGCTTCTCTGTTGAGTTTTATAGTTTCTGTTGCATACATCTACCTATTTCGGTAGGATTACAGGTCATGTTATAGCAGATTTCACCTGTACTTATCTGTCCAGTTTTTATCTTTGTTAAATTCCTCCATTTTAATTTGCAAGTTGTTGGACAATCCACACAATAATGGTATGGGCTTTGAAAAAGAGTGTCATATGCCATCATACTGTAACGATTGGATGAGGAGGACCCTGGATGGCGGAGTGAGCCAGGCAAACAGGAACCTGTCAGGATATAAATATCAGGAACAATCCGGAAAGGATCAGTCTATCACGAGCCGTTTAGTAGATAAGGGTCAGGCAGGAGCGTGGTCAGAGGTAGGTACACGGTAAATCACAAGGAAGACGCACTCAGGATGTAGCAGGTAAGCACAATAACTGAGCACTGAGCAAAGCTACAGCAGCGAGTTCCCGCGAACAGTGTTCGGAGAACAATAAAGTTAGAACAGGGCGCGCGCCTAGCAGAAGCCGGATGGAGGAGGAAGAAGAGGACGCGCTGGATCCAATGCGGGCATCCAGGTAAGTCGGGTCGCTGGACCCTGACAGTTCCCCCCCTGATGGAAGGCCTAGTAAAAACTTTACTAGGACCAGGGCGATCGGGATGCCGACGGTGAAAGGAGGAAACCAAAGCAGGAGCATGAACCGTATTGGCAGGTTCCCAAGAGTCCTCGTTAGGATCATAGCCTTTCCATCGAATTAAGTATTGCAGATGATTGCGAAAGAAACGTGAATCCAGGATCTCCTTAACCTCGTATTCAGGGGAATTGTTGACAATGGAGGAGGAGGACAAGCGTGTCTACCGGGAAATGGGTTCATGACCCAAAGTTTGACTAAGGATACATGGAAAACTGGGTAAAGGGACAAAGATGACGGTAATTGTAATTCTACTGCTGAGGAGGAAATAAGTCGCACAATAGTAAATGGACTAATGAACTTGGGACCCAACTTCTGCGTAGGACAAGTCAATTTAAGATGTCTCGTGGAGAGCCAAACCTTGTCTCCAGGTTGGTAGCATGGTGCTGCTCTCCGGTAATTCTCTGCGAAAGAGTTATAACGGTGTTGAACTTCAACCAAAGTTTTGCGTAAATGTAGAAAAGTTTTTGACAAACGCTTAACATGTTCGCCAACCAAGGGTACTGGGCTGAGGATCGGTGCTCCTGGTAGCATGAAAGGATGATATCCGTACGAGGCAAAGAAAGGAGACGTTTTAATCGAGCGGTGGATGTGATTATTGTAAGCAAATTCAGCGAGTGGTAGGTATTGGTTCCAATCGTCTTGCAAATACGTAGTATAGCATCTAAGATATTGCTCAAGCGTCTGGTTAGTCCGCTCCGTTTGTCCATTACTCTGAGGATGGTAGACAGAGGATAGGTTACGGCTCATGTGAAGTTATGTGCAAAATGCTTTCCAAAAATGAGAGGTAAATTGTGATCCTCGGGGGGGGCGGGGCCGACGCCGATCCAAGATGGCTGCATAAGATCGCAGCTCCGTCCACCGTCACGGAACTAAGCTCATTTATCTTACTCTACCGCGATCATGGGGAAGTCTAACCGCACTACGGGTACTCCCAAACCCTCTGGTATACAGGAGAAACCCCGGGCGCCCTCGGTTCGGCAGTTTTTTGGGGGCTCCCACGACTCCGGTGCTCGAGGCCATGCGTCCAAGATGGCGCTGTCTCCTTCAAGTCGGGTCAGTGACTGCTCCGATGATACTTCGCTAGACCAGGAGTCGACGCTACCTGATCCCCCGGCAGTGGTACCTACCTGGCAAGACGCCCTGAAACAGCTGCCTACCAAAGCAGACCTGGTAGCGGTGATCGATGCCGCTTTGGACCAGGCCTTACATGGGGTTCGCGCTGACCTTACCGCGATTAAGCAGGACGTCCAGCATATAGGTGACCGTGTTGCCACGCTGGAAGAAGACCACACCAAGACTTGTGAAGCTGTGGATGCCCTGTCGGACAGATGCCGTGACCACTCGGCACTTTTTTCTGCTCTCCATAGACAATTGGAGGATTTGGATAACCGAGGGAGGCGCAACAATCTGCGCGTCCGAGGCCTACCCGAATCAGTCTCAGCGGTCGACGTTCGTCAGACATTGCAAGCTCTGTTTAACAGACTCCTCCAGCAACCTGATGACACCCCGATTCAGTTCGACAGGGCCCACAGGGCGCTCCGTCCTAGGGGATCTCCTTCGGCACCGCCGAGGGACGTGGTATGTTGCCTGCATGAGTACTCGGTTAAGGAGGCGATACTGAAAGCGTGTCGTCTCTCAGGTGACACGGACTTTGAAGGGGAGCAGATTAGGATCTTCCAGGATCTTTCCCCGATCACTCTGCAGAAGCGGCGGGCTCTCAGGCCCATTACAGGCTCTCAGCCCTGGTCCTGATGGCTTTCACCATTTTGTATTATAAGAAATTTCTCCCTATTCTTGGCCCCCATTTGGTCTCGTTTTTTTATGCGATCGCCCAGGGCGCGCCGTTTGCCCCGCAAGCACTGACCGCACATATTGTAGTCATCCCTAAACCCGACAAGAATCTCGATTTGTGTAGTAGCTTTCGCCCCATCTCTCTGATCAATGTTGATTTGAAATTATTCTCCAAAATTCTAGCTAACCATTTGCAGCCCTTTTTATCCCATCTTATCCACTCTGACCAGGTGGGGTTCGTTCCTGGGCGCGAGGCTAGGGATAATACTATCAAAGTGCTCAACATTATTGCCCATGCCCAGTCTCGTAGACTTCCGATGATCGTGATCTCGATGGACGCTGAGAAGGCGTTTGATCGTGTGTCTTGGTCTTTGGGATAAAACAGCTCCTACGGCAGAGTCAGAGGCGTCAACCTCAAGAATAAAAGGAGCTTGAGGGTTAGGCATTTGAAGTATCGGAGCGGAAATTAACTTGGTTTTAAGAAAGTCGAATGCTTGTTGAGCTGCCTTTGACCAGATGAACTGAGTGGTCTTGGAGGTCAAAGCTGTGATGGGTTGTATGTGTTTGGAAAAATCTCTAATAAACTTTCGGTAATAATTAGAGAACCCAATAAATCATTGCGCTCCTTTACGATCCGTAGGTGGTGGCCAATGGAGGATGGCCTCCACTTTCTTGGGGTCCATTTGAATACTGGTTGGTGAAAGGATGTATCCCAAAAAGTCCAAACTTTGCACCTCGAACACACACTTTTCTAATTTAGCATATAGACCATGGATTCTCAATCTGGTAAATACTTGACGTACATGCTCTCTGTGAAGTTCCAGTGTGGCAGAAAAAATGAGAATGTCGTCTAGGTCTATGATAACGAAGTGATCCAGGATGTCACAAAAGATATCGTTAACAAAATGCTGAAACGTGGCCGGAGAATCCTCACTAGGTTGTAGGCACCCCGTAGGTCGATCTTGGTGAAGATTTTAGCCGTACGAGCATGCTCAAGTAACTCCAGTATTAGTGGTAGAGGATAACAATTTTTTACAGTGATCTTGTTAAGTTCACGGTAATCAACACATGGACGTAAACTGCCATCTTTCTTGTGTACGAAAAATATACCAGCACCCGCCGGGGATGTGGAGGGACGGATAAATCCCCTGGCGAGGTTATCCTTGACATAGTACTTAAGAACAGCGAGTTCAGGTTCCGACAACGGGTAGATCCGACCAAACGGAATGGCTGAACCGGGATACAAGTCGATAGGACAGTCATAAGGCCTAAACGGGGGTAGAGTCTCAGCCCTCTTCTTCTCAAAAACATCCGAAAACTGACGATATGGTGTAAGTGGGGTGGTAGTATGGGTGATGCAAACGACAGGCAACAGACAGGTCTGGTTGCAGAAAAGTGAAGTAAAGCGGAATACCCCCGTCTCCCAGTTAATGCAGGGGTTGTGCGTACGAAGCCAGGGAAGTCCCAACATAATAGGAGAAATAGGGGAAGGAGCAATGTCAAAATGAAGAGTCTCCAGATGTCTGTCTCCCAACTTGACGAGCAGAGGGATGGTCTCCAGGACAAAAGGACCAGTCTTTAAGGGGCTGCCATCGACAAGCAAAATGGTGAGGGGGTGCTTCTTACGTCGAGTAGGGATGGAGTCAACATAAGTGGAGTCTATAAAGTTACCGCTGGCTACAGATACTGCAACGATACGGAGAGGGAAAGGTAAGCAGATGTGGCAGATAATTGATCAGAACGAAGTTGAAGATGTGCTATAGGCCTCTTACCCTTAGCGTGGCGAGCCCTCGATCTGCAGTCCTTGAAAATATGCCCAGGTTTGCCGCAATATAGGCACAATCCCAGGGTCCGGCATCGTTCTTTCTCCGCAGCTGACAATGGACCTCTGACGATGCCAATCTGCATGGGCACCTCCTGGGAAGAAGATGGTGGAGGTGGTTGTGGAGATCGCACCGGAGGCCAGGCAGAGGTGGTAGCCAACCTGGGTGACAAGTGTAATAAAGTCCTCCAAACTGGTAGGGACGCAAGCTCGTCCTTTACGGCCTCCGAGAGAACCCAACGGAATTGATCGTGTAATGCAGCCTCGTTCCAGGAAGAGTCAAGAGCAAGAAAATGGAATTCGGTTATATACTCCTCCACTGGTCTTTTCCCTTGCTTAAGGGTTCTTAGAGTGGATGTGGCGGAAGAGGCTCTAAAAGGGTCATCGTAGAGGGTGTCAAGGGCTTGCCGGAAAGAAGGCCAGGAATCCAGGACCGAGTTTTGGTTGTGGATCAAATTATGTGCCCACATCTGAGGTTCATCCGCCAGCAGAGCGATGACTGTGTGAACCTTAACATAGTCCGTAGCATATTTCTGGGCTTCAAATTAAACAGGATTTGACAGGAGGTGATGAATGTACGGTACTTGGTATGATCTCCAGCAAATCTATCAGGAAGCAGAATAGCTGGTTCAAAGGCAGGAGCTCCCTCCGGGGCTGGAGCAGGAGGGGTAGCGGCAGCCTCAGATGCAGCTCCTTGATGGAGCTGAAGTTGATGCACCTGTAGCCGAAGGTGATGTTGACTGATCTGCATCTCTTGAAAGGATTGTGTCATAGCTGTCATTTGCTGAGACAGGGTAGTGAGGGCCTCTGTAAATCCTGCCGGCTCCATAATGGCTTGGTTATTATGTCAGGATATAAATATCAGGAACAATCCGAAAAGGATCAGTCTATAGGGAGACGGAGCTCAATATGCAGGCAGAGGCACTTAGTAGACAAGGCCCAGGCGGAGTCAGGAAAAGCCACGGTACGGTACACGAGCGGGCAGCGAGGTACAGAGGGGTCAGGCAGAATCAGAATCAGGACACGAGCCAAGGTATGGTACACGAGTGGGCAGCGAGGTACAAAAGGGTCAGGCAGAATCGAAGTCAAAGGAGAGCCAGGTAATCTGCACAGGAAAATCAAGAGCCGTTTAGTAGATAAGGGTCAGGCAGGAGCGTGGTCAGAGGGAAGCCAGGTAGGCACACGGTAAATCACAAGGAAGACGCACTCAGGATGTAGCAGGTAAGCACAATAAAACTTTTGCTTTTTAAAACTTGCCGCTCGGGGGGAAGCCCCGTCCCCGAGTGGGAAGCTACAGCAGCGAGTTCCCGCGAACAGTGTTCGGGGAACAAAAAAGTTAGAACAGGGCGCGCGCGTCTAGCAGAAGCCGGCCGGACAGAGGAGGAAGAGGACGCGCTTGAAATAATAAAATAAACTTTGCTTCGGAGTTGGAATGGCTACAAGACATGTTCATAGCAAATAACGAGCATCCATCAGACTTGAAAGACAGAAATGAGTCACATTTAAAATTTCCTTTGCCAAATATTTCCATACATTTGTTTCTGGTAATAAATTACTGGTGGGTGTTGTAGGGACACTCCGCTCAGATCTCAGAAAAGCAGTGTCATTTGGGTTCGTCAGCACCACTTGTCGATTGTGTAGTGTGTGATAGAGAACCCATCCTGAAAAGACATCTCCACACACTCCCAGTAGTATGTAGACACATGTTGCTGAAATTGTAGGCTCCGGATTTTGTCCTTGTCTCTCGAAAAGAAAAATATTCATTGTGGATATCAGATAGGCCAACCCGGGAAGATGTATCGGCCACTGTGTGAAATTCGTTCAGGAGAAGGACCAATGTCCAGTATGAATGGATGTTGGGTTTTAGGCTTTTACTTAAATCCTTGTTTCAGCAGAATTAATAGTTTTCCATGTTCATTTAAAGGCACCATATGAGGAATTATTTCAATTATGTGCGTGTTCTTGCCCATGAAGAGTTGAAACAAAAGGCTGTACTTGCAGCTCTTTAATCAGAGGCCTTTTAATCTTTACTTTTAAAGGTGAAACTTTTTCCACATGCCAATCAGATGTCAAAAGTGGAGATTGCACAAGTCCTTTAACTCTGGTATAATGTGTCCAGTTCTTTTCTGCAGTTCGAACAGCAGTTTCAGTAGTTGAAGTCTCTATGAGTTCTGCTTGGCTTTAGCAGTAGCATTTAGCTTGGACACACAAGCGAATCCTGAGCTGGGGCGAATCTCCTAAGTGACATCTCTAAGTGAGGAGTTACAAGAAAAGAAGGAGAGTATGTTCATTACTATTGCAAGGGGGAGCACTGTGTTTGTTTGTGTTGTGTTCAGTGTAAAGTTTTGTTGAAAAAAGCAAAAAAAAAAAGGGGGTAAGGGCTATTTCAGGTGTGTTGCTAATTAAGTAATTAAGTCTCTGTGAGTTCTGCTTGGCTTTTGCAGTTGCATTTAGCTTGGACACACAAGCGAATCCTGAGCTGGGGCGAATCTCCTAAGTGACATCTCTAAGTGAGGAGTTACAAGCAAAGAAGGAGTTAAAAAGCAAAAAGGAGGGTAAAGTATAAATCCTTGTGATTCCATATATTTATATATATATATATTGCACCTTACTGTCTGTTTTTGCCAGTTATTTGAGCTATCCCCATTGCCAAGATGTCCTCCATGTTTGACAATGCGGTCAGGTGTACATCTTGCTCAATGTATGCAATCCTTGATCAGCGCTTCGAGGGTGCATATTGCTGTGCGAGATGTGTGCGGGTTGCTCATTTGGAAGCACAAATTGTGAGTCTAGAGGAGCAACTGGCAACACTGAGATCTATTGACAACTTGGAGAGCAGTCTGCTGCTCACTGAGCAAGCTCTCTCGGGGGTAGAGGTGGGGGAGGATAGCGGGCTGGAGGTACAGGACAGTCGGGCAGCTAGCTGGGTTACAGTTAGAAGGCGGGGTAGGGGGAAAAGCGCCAGGGAGGCTAGTCCTGATCTAGCACACCCCAACAAGTTTGCCCGGTTGGCAGATGAGGGGGATGTTAGTTCAGAGTTAGCAGTACTGCAGCAAGTCACTGCCTCTGACCACCAGAGGGGTGTCTGCTCCAGTAAGGAGGGAAGGAGGAGTGCAGGGCAGGGCAGGCCAGACAGGTGCTGGTAGTGGGGGACTCAATTATTAGGGGGACAGACAGGGCGATCTGTCACAAAGACCGGGATCGCAGAACAGTGTGTTGTCTGCCTGGCGCTCGCGTTCGGCACATCGCGGATCGGGTTGACAGATTACTGGGGGGGGGGGCTGGAGAAGACCCAGCAGTCATGGTGCACATTGGCACCAATGACAAAGTGAGAGGTAGGCGGAGTGTCCTTAAAAATGATTTCAGGGACTTAGGTAGCAAGCTTAAGGCAAGGACCTCCAAGGTAGTATTTTCTGAAATATTACCTGTACCACGTGCCACACCAGAGAGGCAGCGGGAGATTAGGGAGCTAAACAAGTGGCTCTCTGTCGGATACAGGCTCTACGGTAGGGACGGGATGCACCTCAATGGGGAGGGTGCAGCTGTGCTCGGGGAGAAGATGGCCAGAAGGGTGGAGGAGTGTTTAAACTAGGTAAAGGGGGGGAGGGAAACTACAATATAGAAGGGGAAGATAGTGTAGATAGAAAGCTGGGGCTTATAAATGTACCTGGGGGTGGAGCGGAGGGAGGGGTAGTCAATAGGGATAGGCTTCATAGGGAAAAAAAACATACACCTCTAAATTGTATGCTTACTAATGCCAGAAGTCTGACCAATAAAACTGACGAACTGGAGTTAATAATGTCTGAAGAAAACTATGACATAGTGGGTATAACAGAGACATGGTTGGATGATAGCTATGACTGGGCGGTTAACATACAGGGTTATAGTCTATTCAGGAAGGATCGAAAAAAATGAAAAGGGGGAGGAGTTTGCCTTTATGTAAAGGCCACACTGCGGGAGAATATATGTGAGGGAAATGATAATGTGGAGTCATTATGGGTAGAAATATATGGAAAGAAAAATAATAAAATACTGATCGGGGTTTGCTATAAGCCACCAAATATAACGGAAGCAGCAGAAGATCAATTATTAAAGCAAATAAACAAGGCAGCAAATCACAATGAGGTGGTTATTATGGGGGACTTTAACTATCCCGACATAAACTGGGAAACAGAGACCTGTGAATCTCATAAAGGAAACCGGTTTCTGACTATAAGTAAGGATAATTATCTGTCCCAAATGGTACAGGACCCGACCAGAGGGGGCGCCCTACTGGACTTAATATTAACCAACAGACCTGACAGAGTAACTAATGTGCAGGTCAGGGGGCATCTAGGAAATAGTGATCACAATATGATACATTATAACTTGTCCTTCAATAAGAGAACTCTTAGAGGAGCCACAAGAATCATGAACTTTAGGAAGGCAAAGTTTGATCAACTAAGAGAAGCCCTTAACACTGTAATTTGGGAAAATGTCCTCAAAAACAAGAGTACAGACACTCAATGGGAGATTTTTAAGGATATCTTAAATTCTCACTGTGAAAGGTACATACCGTATGGGAATAAAAGAGTCAGGAACAAGAGAAAACCAATGTGGATAAATAAAAATGTAAAGGGGGTAATAAATGGCAAAAAAAGGCATTTAAGCTACTAAAACAGGAAGGCAGTGAGGAAGCACTAAAAAGCTATCGGGAAAAAAATAAAATATGTAAAAATCAGATAAAAGCAGCAAAAGTGGAGACAGACTCATTGCCAAAGAGAGTAAGACAAACCCCAAAATGTTCTTTAACTATATAAATAGTAAAAAGGTTAAAAATGAAAGCGTTGGCCCCTTAAAAAGTAATGAGGGAGAAGTTATAGACGGGGATCAGGAAAAAGCTAATCTATTAAATATATTCTTCTCTGCTGTATTCACAGAGGAAAATGAAATGCCAGGTAATATACAGCAGGATGAGATAACTGCCCCACTACCTGTCGTCTGTCTAACCCAGGAAGAAGTGCAGTGCCGCCTAAAAAAAATCAAAATAATCAAATCACCAGGTCCAGATGGCATTCACCCCCGCGTTCTAAGGGAGTTAAGTAATGTAATAGACAGACCCCTATTTCTAATATTCAAGGACTCTATAGTGACAGGGTCTGTTCCCCAGGACTGGCGCATAGCAAATGTTGTGCCAATATTCAAAAAGGGGACAAAAAGTGACCCGGGGAATTATAGGCCTGTTAGTTTAACTTCTGTTGTGTGTAAACTGTTTGAGGGTTTCCTAAGAGATGCTATTTTGGAGTATCTCAATGAAAATAAGTGTATGACTCCATATCAGCATGGGTTTACAAGGGATCGGTCCTGTCATACTAACCTGATCAGCTTTTATGAGGAGGTGAGCTCAAGACTGGATCGGGGTGAATCGCTGGATGTCGTATATCTTGATTTTTCCAAAGCATTTGATACGGTGCCACATAAAAGGCTGGTACATAAAATGAGAATGCTTGGGCTGGGGGAGAATGTGTGTATGTGGGTAAGTAACTGGCTCAGTGATAGGAAACAGAGGGTGGTTATTAATGGTACATACGCTGAGTGGGTTACTGTTGCTAGTGGGGTACCACAGGGGTCAGTTTTGGGTCCTATTCTTTTTAATATATTTATTAATGACCTTGTAGAGGGATTGCATAGTAAAGTATCAATCTTTGCAGACGATACTAAGCTCTGTAACGTGGTTAACACAATAGAGGACAGTGCACGATTACAAATGGATCTGCATAGGTTGGAGGCTTGGGCTGGGATGTGGCAGATGAGGTTCAACACAGATAAATGTAAGGTTATGCACATGGGGAAGAAAAATCCAGGCTGGGAATATGTATTAAATGGGAAAACACTGGGAACGACTGACATGTAAAAGGACTTAGGAGTTTTAGTTAACAGTAAATTTACCTGTAGCGACCAGTGTCAGGCAGCTGCTGCTAAGGCAAATAAAATCATGGGGTGCATCAAAAGGGGCATAGATGCCCACGACAAGGAAATAATTCTACCACTGTACAAGTCACTAGTCAGACCACACATGGAATACTGTGTACAGTACTGGGCACCAGTGTACAAGAAAGATATAGTGGAGCTGGAGAGGGTTCAAAGACGGGCAACCAGAGTAATAAGGGGAATGGGAGGACTACAGTACCCAGAAAGATTATCAGAATTAGGGTTATTTAGTTTGGAAAAAAGACGGTTTAGGGGGGATTTAATAACTATGTACTATGTAAAACTAAATTTAAGCTTCCTGATAAAGAATTATTTTCATATATTAGATTGAAGTATTTTTTGAATTCTAAGATGGTCCATCCTCCTTCAGAATTAGATCTATCAATTAATAAGCATCAGAAAAAAAAATTAATTTCTTTGATGTCAGCGTATCTGGATACGCAAAAGAACGACATAATACCTGCTTCTGTGGAAAAATGGCAAACTGATTGTGAGATCATACTACCTATTGAGAGTTGGGCTGATTCCTGGACACAAGTCAGGAATGCGGTGCATGCAATTAATATACAAGAGATGTTTTTTAAGTTGCTACATCGCTGGTATTTAGTTCCCTCCCGGTTAAGTAAATTCTCTAATGTAACCTCTAGCCTATGTTGGAGATGTGGCTATGAGGAGGGGACTCAATTCCATATTTGGTGGGCATGTTGCAAACTGGATAGTATTAAGCTAGAAGTCACTAAGCTTCTTTCATCTATCTTTAAATGCAACTTTGCGATCAACTCTTATACCTGGCTTTTTCATTTAGCTTTTCCTCCTTCAACTAGCGCATTTAAATTATTGGCAGTTAACATCTTATTAGCTATTAAAATATGCATTGCTAGAGCTTGGAGGAAAGCTGAATCCCCTACTTGGAAAGAAGTAATGGATCAAACTACCCACCAAGCTAAGATGGAGAAATATTTCTATCTGATGAATCAAAATCTGCTGAGATATAACCAGATATGGTCCCTGTGGTTTAATTATATTATGGATATTCATTCAAACGATTCTGTCTCTATCACATAGATATACTCTTTTGGGTACTAACCTTAATTCCCTTGAGTCTCTCTCTGAATTTGAATTTGTATTACTTTTAGAATCCAAGTTAATTAGTGATGAAATTAAAATTGCATTTCTTAGTTATATTTTCAGATCGGAGTAAATTTCAAGATCTTTAAGTCTGCATATACTGGATTGTAGTAGGTATTTATCAAACTAAAGACCCCAATGGGTATAGTGTCCTCGGAGTACATTATAGTTACCGATAACTTAACCTCTACCCCTCCCACCGCCAATCTCGCTTATTTGCGTCTTGCGTGTATGTGTATGAATGTTGGGTAATATGAAGATCTATATACGTCTTAGTACTGTTTAAAGATATTATTGTAGTTTATGTGAAGCGGACCAGAGTAGCTCATCTTTTCCTTAATGGTTTTGTATTAGTAAGAGTTGTAACTCTGGTTTACCAAAGAATTGTTGTGTATATTCTTCATATGCTCTGTATCTTTTTGATATGTGTTTTATATATTTGAAAAATTCCAATAAATTATAAAAAAAAATAAAAAAAAATAAAAATAACTATGTATAAATATATAAGGGGACAGTACAGAGACGGGGGTTCTTTACAGTAAGAGCGGTGAGATTATGGAACTCTCTGCCAGAGGAAGTGGTTATGGTAAACTCAATAAAAGAGTTCAAAAGGAGCCTGGACGTGTTTCTTGAAAGCAATAATATTACAAGTTATGGATATTAGATTAATAGGGACAGAACGTTGATCCAGGGATTTATTCTGATTGCCATATTTGGAGTCGGGAAGGAATTTTCCCCTGGTATGGGGCAATTGGCATCTGCTTCATAAGGGTTTTTTTTTTGCCTTCCTCTGGATCAACACAGTAGGGACACAATATGTATATAGGTTGAACTTGATGGACTTTGGTCTTTTTTCAACCTTATGAACTATGTTACTATGTTACTATGAGAACTTGGAAAAGGCCTGTCCTAAATGGGTTGGAGTTTAGTCTTTTTTCCAGGATTTGATCAGAATCCAATCTCCAGCTTTGAATGGATGTACTCTAATATCAAGAGTAGGAGTCTGTGCCAGCATTCCTTGTACCTTTAAATGGGATAGAGAAGAAGAAATTGCCAGTATATAGTTCTTTAAAAAAATCTTTCGTTTCAAATGTGGGTACATTATCAACATTTCCCATTTAAGGTAACCCAAAGCAGGAGTATAGAACACGTCTTCAGCTTGTGAAGTCAGTGTAAATGGTTCTTTATTCAGGCAGTTGTATAACGGCTGCATATATTCAAATGCTGACCTTATCCAGGGACAACAGTATAAAAGTAGTTTTAAAAATGCATGTATCTGCTTCTTTTTGCGTCAGATAAATAATATCCATTCCCCCTGTGCACCGCTTTAACAAACTCCTAATTAAAATATTAGCAGCTAGTCTGTAAGAATGTTCACGCGGGGGGGGGGGCTTATGTGGGAACGAAGCTGCAAAATCTCTCCCTCACTATTACTAACTGGAGTCAAGCTATCAGACACTTTCAAATCAGTGGTCATGCCATCAGACGCTTTTTCTTTAGATTAGCAAAAGGTGCATTAGACCTGGAAATGTGATAATCATATAATGTTACAATTTTTAGTGGATTTTGCAGAGTTCTCACACAAATATATCTCCCTGCAAAATTAGATACGTTTATTAAACAAATTAAAGGTCTTTAAATTAAAATTAAATTTAAATTAAATATCTGCTCATATCTAGCAAATTACCTTTTATAACATTTCTGCATATATTACAAAATTCCACCATTGGACCAACACATTTACACTGCACATATCTCACACACACACCCCTATATAATATCTTACAATATGGTGCATTTTTATTGTGGAAATTTAAAGATATAGCACCCCAATTACCAGCGCAGTACTTGATCAATGTCATATTTCAACATTTTACATGGGTTTAAAAAAAATTTCCCCATTGGACCAATACAGTTACACTGCAGATATCTCAAACACATGCCCCTCTGTTATTTCTGAGAATATGGTGCATTTTTACTGTGGAAATTTAAAGCTATAGTGCCCCAAATATCAGCCCAGTACACAGCAACCGTCATTTTTCAACATTCTACATGGGGTTAAAAAAAATCCCCCCATTGGACCAATACAGTTACACTGCAGATATCTCAAACACATAACCCTCTATTATTTCTGAGAATATGGTGCATTTTTACTGTGGAAATTTAAAGCTATAGGGCCCCAAATATCAGCCCAGTAGACAGCAACCATCATTTTTCAACGTTCTACAGGGGGTTAAAAAAAATTTCCCCATTGGACCAATACAGTTACACTGCATATATCTCAAACACATGCCCCGCTATTATTTCTGAGAATATGGTGCATTTTTACTGTGGAAATTTAAAGCTATAGCGCCCCAAATATTAGCCCAATTCATAGCAAATGGGATTTTTAAAAAATCTACAGAGGGTTAAAAAAAATTCCTCCATTGAACCAATTCAGTTACAGTGCAAGTATCTCAAACACACCTTTCTCTATTATTTCTGAGAATATGGTGCATTTTTACTGTAGAAATTTAAAGCTATAGCGCCCCAAATATCAGCCCAGTAGACAGCAACCGTCATTTTTCAACATTCTACATGGGGTTAAAAAAAATTTCCCCATTGGACCAATACAGTTACACTGCAGATATCTCAAACACATGCCCCTCTATTATTTCTGAGAATATGGTGCATTTTTACTGTGGAAATATAAAGCTATAGTTTTATATATATGTCACTGTCAAACAACCCCCCAATATGTGTTCAGCAACATCTCCTGAGTATGGTGATACCCCACATGTATAGGTTTGTCAGATTGTTTGGCTGGTAAAAGGCTACTTTTGGGACATGCGTAATTCAGGTAGTCATTTGGTCATTCTGCCTCTATATCCTCTTTGGATCATCTTTGAAGCAGACTACTTCAATTTACCCCATCAAACCATATATTTTTGAAAACTAGACACCACAAAGTATTTCAAATGCTGGTATTTTAACCCTTTTATGCATGAGATTCTACTACCTGTCTTTCCCAAAATTTAATTTTGTTTTTTTTTTCCACACAAATTGTACTTCAGGAATGAATTCATAGCTCCTGGTATGCGTCACTATCAAACAACCCCCCAATGTGTGTTCAGCAACATCTCCCGAGTGCAGTGATACCCCACATGCATGGGTTTGTCGGGTTGTTTGAGATTTAAAATCCCACATTTGGGAAGTGCGCTTTTTTTCTCAATTTACCCCATCAAGCCATTTTTTATTAAATTAGACACCCCTTGGTTATTTGAAGTGCTTTTATTTTAACTCTTTGTATGTTGAGATTTTAGGACTTGCTCAAAATAATAAACTTTTTTTATTTTTTATTTTTTTTTTTTTACACATTTTGCTGGTACTGGATGGTTCCTCTGGTGACATCACTGTATAATTATTTTTAAATGTTAGCACATTTTTTTTTAAGCTTTTATTTTCATTTTTTTTTTTAAATATTTTACTAATCACATTGTGATTAGAAAGCTGGACTCCATTGACTTGCATGGTTGAGTGCAGTACCTGTATTCAACCTGCAAGTGGAGCCAGAGTTCTCTAGAGGGTCTGGCGAAGAGTTCTTCTTATTTTACTAGGAATGGTGGTCTGACTGATCCGTGGATAGTAGGAGCTATCCGTATGAGGGACTGAATGCACCATATTCTCAGAAATCATAGAGAATGGTGTGTTTGAGATATCTGCACTGTAACTGAATTGGTCCAATGGAGGAATTTTTTTTAACCCTCTGTAGATTTTAGAAAAATCCCATTTGCTATGAATTGGGCTAATATTTGGGGCGCTATAGCTTTAAATTTCCACAGTAAAAATGCACCATATTCTCAGAAATAATAGCGGGGCATGTGTTTGAGATGTCTGCAGTGTAACTGTATTGGTCCAATGGGGGAATTTTTTTTAACCCTCTGTAGAATGCTGAAAAATGCCAGTTGCTGTCTACTGGGATGATATTTGGGGCGCTATAGCTTTACATTTCCACAGTAAAAATGCACCATTTTCTCAGAAATAATAGAGAATGGTGTGTTTGAGATACGTGCACTGTAACTGAATTGGTCCAATGGAGGAATTTTTTTTAACCCTCTGTAGATTTTTGAAAAATCCCATTTGCTATGAATTGGGCTAATATTTGGGGCGCTATAGCTTTAAATTTCCACAGTAAAAATGCACCATATTCTCAGAAATAATAGAGGGTTATGTGTTTGAGATATCTTCAGTGTAACTGTATTGGTCCAATGGGGAAATTTTTTTTAACCCCATGTAGAATGTTGAAATATGACATTGATCAAGTACTGCGCTGGTAATTGGGGTGCTATATCTTTAAATTTCCACAGTAAAAATGCACCATATTGTAAGATATTATATAGGGATGTGTGTGTGAGATATGTGAAATGTAAATGTGTTGGTCCAACGGTGGAATTTTGTAATATATGCAGAAATGTTATAAAAGGTATTTTGCTAGATATGAGCGGATATTTACTTTTAATTTGTTTAATAAACGTATCTAATTTTGCAGGGAGATATATTTGTGTGAGAACTCTGCAAAATCCACTAAAAATTGTAACATTATATGATTATTATCACATTTCCAGGTCTAATGCAGCTTTTGCTAATGTAATGAAAAAGCGTCTGATGGCATGACCACTGATTTGAAAGTGTCTGATAGCTTGACTCCAGTCTATTACTACATGCGTGGGGCAGTGGCGTCGCTACAGGGGGGCAAGGGGGGGAAATTGCCCCCCCTAGGTTATTCCTTGCCCCCCCGTTGCCCAATTTCTAAACTAACCGCCGACTGCCTACCGGGAAGCTGGGAGATTTCCTGGTGGACCGGCTGATCTGGGGACCAGTGGATCGCGATGCCTTGAGACGCGATGCCTCTGACAGCTGCTACGCTGAGGCTCTTCATCCCGCCCCCTTGAAGACCAGACGTGACGCTTGCAGGTCATCGGAGCTCCTCATGTGCAGTTAGTTCCGAGTAGTGATGGGAAGTTCGGATCATTAAAGTGAATCGGATCATTTCGATTCGTTCACAGAAATGATCCGATTCATGATCCGGATCTTCGGATCACTCAGTGTGCCTGCACGGAGTTACTGTTTTCCAGTAACTCCATGCAGGCACACTAACGATTGGCCCCGCCCCTTTCATTATGAATCCTCCCCCCCTGCCTCCAGTGATGTCAATGAAGGCAGAGAGTCGTTCAAAGATTCGGATCTTACAGGGATCCGAATCTTACAAGTGATCCGGATCATTGTAAGATCCGGATCTTTGAACGACTCTCTGCCTTCATTGGCATTCTAATCAGTCAGAGAATATCACCATACTGTTATAAATAAACACATTAATAATCACTGCCCCAGGATTTACATTCCCCTTTACCTGCAACTGCACCTTAAGCTAACTTTATTAAATTAATTAAATTAACCCTAAACACCCCATCAACCATGACTGCCCCTAAAATTAACCCTTAACACCCCATTAACCATAACTGCCCCCAAATTAACCCTAAACACCCCATTAAGCATAACTGACCCCAAATTAACCCTAAACACCCCATTAAGCATAACTGCCCCTAAATTATACCTAAACACCCCATTAAGCATAACTGCCCCTAAATTAACACTAAAGACCCCATCAACCATACCAATTTATTAGGTAATTTATCTGGAGTACATGCAATTAATTTAGGGGCAGTTATGGTTAATGGAGTATTTAGGGTTAATTTCAGGGGCCGTTATGGTTAATGGGGTCTTTAGGGTTAATTTCAGGGGCCTTTATGGTTAATGGGATCTTTACGGTTAATTTCAGGGGGCAGTTATGGGTATAAGGGTTAATTTTATGCTGATGACTGAGGGTTAATTTAATAAAGTTAACTGTAGGTGCAGTTATAGGTAAAGGGGGGCCAAGTCAGGGGAATCTAAATCCTGGGGGCAGTGAACATTATTAATGTATTTATTTATAAAAGTATGGTATCAGTAATATTCTCTGAATGATTCGGATCCTTGTAAGATCCGGATCCCTGTAAGATTCGGATCATTCGACTCTTCGGATCATTCGACTCTTCGGATCATTCGACTCTTCGGATCATTCGACTCTTCTGATCATTCGACTCTTTGAACGACTCTCTGACTCTATGAGTCATCGTTCCTCTGTGAATTAATGAGCTGTAACCTGACCCCAGAGTCTGTATCTGAGTGCTCTGCAGATGACTCACAGCTCTAGGATCAGGTTACAGCTGCATGATTCACAGACTGAACTGCTACAAATGAATCGTTCATGATCCGGACATCACTAGTTCCGAGTGCAGAGCAGGCAGGCTGAGCAAAGAAGCCAGCAGGGAAACGAAGAATAAATACGGTATTAAATTGTTGCGGGTGGGACTCTAATCAGTGTGGAGTGGACATATATTAAATCTAAATAACATACTAAAGGGAGCTGGCTGGGGGGGCATAAGTGCGCAAGGCAGTGGGGGTAACAGTAAACAAGAGAGGGCTGGGCATCATATATAAAGAAATACTAAAGGGGTTCCTGGCTTGGGGCATAAACACAATTGTGTGGGGGCACAACTACACAATGGAGGCAACATACAAGTGTGGGAGAATTAAATCATAATGGGGGGTTGGGAGGGGCATCACATAAATCAATACATAATTGGGGCATAAATAAACAATGTGGGGCTGGCACAAATACAAGGGGGTGTGACAGTGTGGGCATCAATAAACAAGTAGGGGCTGGCTCGTGGCATCACATAAATGAATAATAAAGGGTGGCTGGCAGGGGCATCAATACACAAGTAAAATTTACCTTTATTTACTTATTTATTTTTGATGGAAGCACTAAGTTATCATGTGCTGCAAAGCAGGCACTGATAGGCTATTGTCATAGAAGATGGGGGGGAAAAAGGCTTCTTAAAAGTTTGTGTTTGTAATATGATCAGACCTTCAGTGTCAGACATGTAATATATGATCGACCATCTGCTTTGGTGGTAGATGACATGGGGTTCAAACTGGGCTGGCTAACGATGGGTGGAACTGAGCCCAGCAGGTGCATGACCAGACCCAGGAGGTATGTGGTTGGGGAGAGGAACACTGCCCACCTTACCTAAAGAGCCAACCAAAGGTTTCATATTCTCCCCCTGCTCCCCATATACATAGAAGGGAGGGGGTAGATAGTCAGAAAGGGGTAGAGGGGGTAGATAGTCAGAAAGGAGGTAGTAAGAATATTGAAATAAATAAAGAGTGAGATAGAGAATAAATTAGTGTGTGGGTAAATTCTGTGAATGAGGGAGAGAATGAATGAATGTGTGGATGAATTGTCTGAATGAGGGAGTATGAATTAATGTGTGGATTATGTGAATGAAAGTGTGAATAAGTGACTGACTGTAAAAGTGTTTGTGTGTATCATAGATGTATAATTGTGGCAGGGCAAAGATGGCACTAGCAGGATGTTTGAGTCTTGGGGACCAAGATGGCACAGGAAGGGTGTTTATGGGACAAAGATGGCATAGGATGGACTGTTTGGGGACAAAATTGACTTGTGCTGGGCTATTTGGGGACAAAGATGGCAAATCTCGGTGCTGGTCAGGTTCTATGTGGGCAGTGTGGACGCCAGGGCTGGCTTTTGGGGTGTTCAACCTGTGAGCTACGCCTGTAATTTAGGGGGTTTTATCTATACCTTTAATGCTGTGTTTTAATGTGCATTCCAATTGATCTATACTTGCAAAGCTGGGTTTTTATGTCTTATTCAGTTGATTAATACCTGAAATGCTGTTTCTATATATTTATTTGATCTCTACCTGCAATGCCATGTTTAATATATTATTGTATACCTGCAAATACATGATTTGTATGTCGGATTCTGTTTATTTGATATATATACCTTCAGTGCTGAGATAACAAGTGAATTTCAATTGATCTATACATGCAAAGCTGGGTTTGTGTGTTGATGTGTTGATCCATACTTGCTATAGGCAGCAGGGTCTAATATTTATATATATATATATATATATATATATATATATATATATATATATATATATATATATATTTATATCTAATATTAACGAAACTCCCAGTTCAGCTGTAATTTCGAAATCGTGTTTCAATCATAGAGATAAGTACTCATTATGTAGTTAAAATTGCATGTCTAACATGTATATGCGATGTGGCCATCACATAAATCAATAATAAAGGGAGGGGCTTGCTGGGGACATTAATACAAATAGTGGTGGCTGGAGGTGATCATACAAGGGTGTGGGGGCACCACATTAATCCATACTAAAAGGGTGCTGGCTGGGGCATCAATACACCAGGGGCAAAAACACTAAGGGGCATATAAACGACAATGCAGTGTGAAAAATCCATCCTGATGTAGATGACGGTGACGTAGATTGTGCCCTGCTGTTTGTGTGTTTTTGGTTATCAGTGTAGCAGAGCCTGTCCTGTGTGTGTGTGTGTGTGTGTGTGTGTGTGTTTGGGTGTCGGTGTGGCAGAGCCTGCCCTGGTGTGTGTGTTTGGATGTGGCAGAGCCTGTCCTGATGTGTGTGTTTTGGTGTTGGTGTGGCAGAGCCTGTCCTGTGTGTGTGTGTGTGTGTGTGTGTGTGTGTTTGGGTGTCGGTGTGGCAGAGCCTGTCCTGGTGTGTGTTTGGGTGTTGGTGTGGCAGAGCCTGTCCTGGTGTGTCTGTCTGGGTGTCGGTGTGACAGAGGTGTGTGTGTTTGGTCATCTGTTTCCTGGCACTTAATTTACAATAGGAATTATTTCATTTATACTTATCCAGAGATAAAATGCCCTCCTGAAGTTGTAGTGACTTTAGGGGACAAAACGTTCATGTGTGTTTTTTCAGTGGTATGATTTAATGGTGGAAATTATTACTGCCCCCCCCCCGTTTGACTGTGGTACCTTGTGTGCCCCCCCTATATATTGTTTCTAGAGTCACCACTGGCGTGGTGCAGACAAATTTAAAAAATTCCAGCGCCCACTTTCTAGAGCACCAAAAAATTTACATTAAACATCAATTTATAACCAAGCAAATGAATCGCTCTGCTCATTAGTTGATAACACTATATTAATTCAGAATTATAGCTAGAACTACCCTCAGCTGCAGATATATTCAATATATCTACTACTTTTTTTAATATACAAAATTTAGATACGAAAATCCAAACTTTTTAATTTTGGTTCTTAATACTATTCTATATATGTTCCTTACACAGTCATTCTCAAATATATAAGATATACTAACAATTCTACTTTTATTTCTTTTGCCTTTCTGTTATTATAAGGCTGACGTCCTTGATTGTTGCAAATGTATTTTTCTTTAGCGCCTCATATCCAAAGGAGGCATTTACTGTTTTAAAACGCTATTATTTTTTTACATAGCGTTTTGCATTTTATATATATATATATATTGCGCAGCCCAATTAGCTTTAAGAAATCCATGTATTTCATCACTATTTTATAAAATATCTGATTTTCTTTTATCAATACTGATTTTTCAACTTTTTTTTTTTACTTTCGGGGTATCATTTCAAATATTGTTCCCATCGTTTTAAGTTTCTCTCTTTCGCTTGCTATTTTTCCCTTCTCTTAAATATATAAACATACAATGATCCCTCACAAAAAAATCTTTACAGGGAGAATGAGTACCCTTAAGTGACCTAGGCACAACGCGTCCATTTCCACATACTGTCCTCATATATGAGGGAAATAATTGGTTCTTCACTCTGGATCTCACACGGCTCACACGCAGGTTGCCCGGAGATGTGCGGCGAGAAGCAGCTACACTAAGTCTGCTGCTTTGCCGCAAATGCGAGGAACGGCGTCGGAACAAGGTAAGTTGTGACATTACCCCCTTTGAGGGCCAACGGAAGGTCGAGCTGGCCCAGGTTTAGTATGATATTTAGCATGAAAATTCTTTAGCAGAATAGGGACGTGTAAATATTTACTAGATATCCAGGATCAGAGCCGGCCTTAGGTGTTCTGGCGCCCTGTGCGGACTACTCCTCTGGCGCCCCCCCATCCCAAAAAAAGAAAGGAATAAAAACTTGTAACAAAACTTGTAACAAAACCCCAATCACTATATACTATGCCAAACATTGATGTGGTCTAGGCCTACCACTTAATTGTCTGGCTTAGTAGTAGGGATGCACCGAAACGAATTCTGGACTGAAACCGAAAGTGCAGCATTTACCTGGCCAAAACCGAATATGACCCCCCCAACACCATAAAAAATCTAACACTTTTATTTAAAGTAAGTAACACACCAAAATAGGAGAAAACAATTAAATAATATTATATATAAAGTCCAAAAATAGTTACCGGCACTCCAGGGACTTTCCAAATAACCACACAAACAACTTCGGTTTTCAAGTCTATATATATCATATATATATATATATATATGATTAACAGCAATCACATTCCTATCATGCCCAGGCATACCCAGATTCCAGGATTTACTCGCAGACTTGGCACGATAGGAGTATGATGCCCTATCTACCCCTTCTCACTCCCTTCTCCCTATCTACCCCCCTTTCCCCTGTCTCACTCCCTTCTCCCTATATACGCCCTCCTAACTATCTACCCTTTCCCTCTTTGAGGTTCACTTACCTTTCAGGAGTCCTGCGGTGGGGGTGCAAGGCCTCTGCCTCCCAGCTCTGCCACTGTATGGAACAGTATAGAATGATGGGAGTTATGATGTACTTTTAGAGCATAATTAGATCATATACACCAATCCACACGTATACACCAATCCACACGTATACACCAATCCACACGTATACACCAATCCACACGTATACACCAATCCACACATATATACCAATCCACACACATACCAATCCACTCTCACTGAATGCTTTCCTACCTTTCCTCTTTTCTCCTTACAGCTCCTTTTCCTGCTCTTCGTTCTTCTTCTTCTTCAGTTCTTCTGTCTTCTTCCGGGTCAGAGGGCACGGACAACGGTGGGCGCGGCTTCAGTGTTGTGCGCCGGGATCTGACAGCAAATCCCGGCGCACAGCAGCTGTTGCCGCGCGGATCACAAGGGAGCGGTATCGGAGGTCTTTAACAGACCTCCGGCTCCCTTGAGTGATGTTAAGCCGGGTTCAAGGAAGATCCTTGAACCGGCTTAAAGTCACTCAAGGGAGACGGAGGTCTGTTAAAGACCTCCGATATCGCTCCCTTGCGAGCCTGCTCCTCCAGCGGCGGACATTACTGTCCGTCTCTGGAGGGGTGCCGCTCGCCCCCCTGATGAGCGGCACCGGGTGCCGCTCGCCCCCCCCCCGCCGCTAGGTACGCTGCTGGCGGCAGCGGCGCCCCCTGGAGTGTGGCGCCCTGTGTGGTCGCACAGGTCGCACACCCCAAAGGCCGGCCCTGTCCAGGATCTTTCTTCAGGACCATAACCTTTCCAATGGACAAGGTACGTTAAGTTTTCTTTTGAGGGAACTAGGGAATTGTGTTATTAAAATATCAATCAGATGGATTAATGCTTTATCTACAGCATACCATCTAAAAGACTTATGAATGTGTTATGTGCTTAAGATTACAACTGATCCAACAACAGATACATCCAAACACATATCAATGGAATCACAATATGTATTCGGATATATCTCCTGAAGGCTAATGTGTTTTCTAGCTACACTAACTACACTTATCCAGGTGAATGGGTATATGGATACACTTATGAAATATGTACCGATACACCCACCCACTGGGTTACTAAGTTAAACAATCCCTGTTCTATCTCTTCTAACTTTTTAAGGTTTGAACTGAAAACTTTCGCTTCTTCCAGAATGCAACAGAGTATAATGCATTTCTGCAGGCAGAGTGCAGGCATAGGGGGTCAAAAGGCATATTATGGGGCACAGCAGTATAGGCAGTAACTACCAAAATAAATACCAGCCATATGAGGTGTTTCCAAAATCAAGGCAAATACCTAAATACATTTTTTTCTTACTTTGCACTGGCACTGCACTGCAATACAGTAGTCTTTTTATTAGAATTTTTAAATGACATTTAATTGTACAGAAAAGAAAACTTTGTCAGTAATTAGCACATCACATTTTACACGTTTCAATAATAATAGAGAAGGGAAAAGTGAGTTTATTAGTGCAATATTAATGCAGTGACTTGGCAAACATTTGTTCACAATCTTTCTACAGATTAATCTTTCTATTTGCCGTAAATTCTAGGGTATTAAGTTCATTAATTTTGTTTTCAATATCAGATCTGGATGGAGTTTGGGGGGATTTCCACCTGCACACAAGGAGATACTTGACCATCAGACAAATTATGTTAACCATTCTAATTAAGTGTTGTGGGAAGTCTGCTGGAAATATGCCTAATATTGCAGTCTGGGCCTTCAATACGACTTGCAATCCGGTTTTGTCTTTTATTAATTCATTCATGCTGTTCCAAACATCTCGTAACATCGGGCAAACCCACCAAATATGCTTATGGTCCGCAGTCTGACCGCAGCCTCGCCAACACATTGGAGATGTACAGCTGTCGATTTTATTTAGCCTGACCGGTGTCAAGTGCCATTTAAAGATCACCTTACAAGCAAATTCGGTAAGGTGATCTTTAAATGGCACTTGACACACACATCTAGTGATTCCCTTCAAGTGTATATACACCTGGGCCCAGAAAAGTTCTGGGTCAGAAAAGTTCATATTTAGTTATTTTTCCCATGTGGTTTGGTATGAGGGTTTATTGGGATAGATACGCCAGTCCCAACAATTGTTCATAAAACACAGAAATGATGTTTTTGTAATTGATTAGTTTATGTTCTATAGGTGTGATGTTTTCCTTTTTCAGCCTATTTGCAAACACCGGCATTTTTACATGAAAACTAAGCCTGGACTTAAATTATATTTTTGCTTCAAAGATTCCAGCGGGATCAACATGTCACCTTCAAAAAATTGGTTAAGTTTAGTTATTCCTCCAGATACCCATGTTTTGGAGTGGAAGTCTGGCATCCAGTACTCCAGACTTTCTGTCGGGGCTGCTCTAGATAGTACTTTAAGTTTAAATCTCCTTTTAGATTGTTCCAATATTAAAGGAAAGTTTTTGTGGTAGAGTAGATTGCCTTAGGATATTGTATTTTCTCTTTAATCCACATGTAAGTATTTATTCTGTGCGGGCATGCTGCTTTATTCTCCATTGTTTTCCAATGTTGAGCCATGGAATCATTACTATAGACAAAGGCATTTGCCAAGATAGCTGCTCGGTAATACAATTTAACATTTGGTATACCCATTCCGCCAGACAGCTTATGGCGGTATTGGGAAATTCTAGATGGTCTATTGCTTCTCATGAATGAGTTTATCTGTTTTTGAATATGCATGAGTTGAGTTTGATTGAAACCGATTGGAATAGTTCGAAAAATATAGCGTAGTTCAGGTATCACCATCATTTTAATTGCTGCAATTTTCCCTAGCCAAGAAATATTACATTCACTCCATCCTTTTAATTTGAGTTTTATCTTTATTTGCCATATATATTAATTCCCAAGTATTTAATTGATTTTTTTTCTTCCAGTCGAACAAATATTTCCTTTTTAATAAAGTAATTTCTTCTTTTTGTAGATTAAATGGTTTAGCCTGGGATTTTTTCAGATTAATTTTATACTAGGAAACACTACTATATTCCTGTAGTTCTTTATGCAATCCCTCTAGGGAAGTTTTTGCATTGGATAACATTAGCAGAATGTCGTCCGCAAACATGGATAACTTGTGGAAGATACCATCTGTCTCTACTCCCGTTATGCTAATGGCTCTAGTGATAAGATGTAAAGAAGCGGGGAGATGGGACATCCCTGCCTAGCCCCGTTGGTTATGGGAAATGTTTCCGAATGGCATCCCAGAGTAAGGACCTTGGCTCTCGGGTCGTGATACAGTCCTAGAATAGCTTTAATGAACGGCCTCGGAAAGTTCATCTCCAGAACTGTTTCTTCTAAAAAGCCCCAGGGAAGCCTGTCAAATGCCGTGTCCAAAGACAGGAGAAGGCACCCAACCCCCGCCCTAGAGCATCTCTCCACTATATTGATGACTCGCCGAGTAGCGTCTGAACCCTGTCGCCCAACAGTAAATCCTACCTGATCCACATTTATCAAACCAGGCAGGATGTGCGCCAGTCGTTTTGCCAAAATTTTAGCATAAACTTTATAGTCTGTGTTGAGCAGCAATTAGGGTCTTTACCAGGTTTGGGCAAAGTGATGATATATGCCTCCGCCACGTCACCTGTTCTGGCGCAACAAGCATGCCAGCAGTCTAGTTCTCTTCATACCTCTCCTTCGGGGTGTAGGAGTGGTAATTAACATTAAAGTGAATGTAACTTACCAATAGTCTGCATCCACTCATTTCTTTCTTGCACAAGAGCTATAAGTATAAGGATATATGTTCTGTACTTTTCCAACATTTCAACAATTCCCCATAAATTGTATGAACAGTAGTTAGAATTAACAGTTTTGCTAAGCCAAGTTGAGAACAATCATAAGTAACACACAGTTACTGTTATATTATAGGAGATTGTGCTTTTTACCATATCTCACTCAGGTGTTTGTGGTGATATTGTGGTGAGAGTTGCTGGATTGTCTCACGCGTCGTGGCATTTTTTGGCAATCACTATATATCTTTCGTGGGGTTTTCGGAATGCCACTTGCTGGTGGTCGCTTCGGTGTATCAACTGTGTCCAACATGCCCCACTCTTGCAGAAAAGTGAACGCTTCTTTAGGCTCTTGTAAAGGTTGGGCTTTACCTCCCTTGATAAGTAATAACTTGCATGGATAGCCCCAGCGGTATAAAATTATTTTCTTGTGTAGAATCTCAGTTCTGGGCTTCATCTGCTTCCTCCACTCCAGCGTGTATGTAGACAGATCCGGGAACAACTCTATAGCTTGGTATCTCTCTGGAATGTCCTTGGCCGTCCTCAGAGCTTTCAGCAGTGCAGCTTTGTGGTGGTAAAAATGGATTCGGGCTATAGAGTCCCTGGGAGCAGACACTGGAGCCGTGCGTCCTTTTGGGAGTCTATGTATGCGGTCAATTACCATATCAGCCTTAATCATGTCTGGCAATATGCAGGCTATGAAGTCTTTGAAATATTCCTCCAGCTATTCATTTTTTATAGATTCGGGTATCCCTCTAATTCGTACATTATTGCGCCTGCTACGATCCTCCATGTCTGCAAGCTTCCTAGTGAGGTTAGCGACTTCTGTCTCAAGGATGTCAGCTTTATCTACAAGTATATTGTGGGAGTCCACTATTTCGTCCATCTTATTTTCAATATAGTCAGTGTGTTGGCCTGTATGGTGGATCTCTTTAGCTAATTTGGCTGTAGCTGCATTTAGGGACATACTAAAACGAATGACAAAATGAAATGCCCATAGACTTTAATGGGGAGGAATGCCCATAGACTATAATGGGAAAATTCCCATAGACTATAAATGGGGAGGAATGCCCATAGACTATAATGGAAGAGAAAAAAATAATTGCACACACATGTGATCTAAAACTCAGATTACGTTGGATTATAGCTGTTTTCTATGGAATGACAGGTGAATGACAGTTTTGAGGGAATGCCCATAGGATATAATGGGAGAAAAAATATTGTTTTTTTTAGAGAAAACCATGTGACATATCATATAGATCTTTGGCACACATACTACCCTAGTACAGTTATAGGTTCTAAACCTCATATTAAGTGGAATTATAGCTGTATTCTATGGAATGACAGGTGAATGACAATATTGATGGAATGCCCATAGGATATAATGGGAGAAAAATCAAACCTGTTTTTCAGACAAAACCCTCTGAAATATCATATCGATCTTTAGCACATATACTACCCTAGTACAGACACATGATCTAAAACTCATATTAAGTGGGATTATAGCTGTTTTCTATGGAATGACAGGTGAATGATAGTATTGATGGAATGCCCATAGGATATAATGGGAGAAAAATTTAACTTGTTTTTTAGAGAAAACCCTATTAAATAAAAAACATATTATATAGATCTTTGTCATGTATACTCCCCTAGTACAGTTATAGGTTCTAAACCTCATATTAAGTGGAATTATAGCTGTATTCTATGGAATGACAGGTGAATGACAGTATTGATGGAATGCCCATAATGGGAGCAGAATCAAACCTGTTTTTCAGACAAAACCCTCTGAAATATCATATCGCTCTTTGGCACAAATACTCCCCTAGTACAGACACAGGATCTAAAACTCATATTATTATGGATTATAGCTGTTTTCTATGGAATGACAGGTGAATGACAGTTTTGAGGGAATGCCCATAGGATATAATGGGAGAAAAAATAAACTTGTTTATTAGAGAAAACCCTCAGACATATCATATAGATCTTTGTCATGTATACTCCCCTAGTACAGTTATAGGTTCTAAACCGCATATTAAGTGGAATTATAGCTGTGTTCTATGGAATGACAGGTGAATGACAGTTTTGAGTGAATGCCCATAGAATATAATGGGAGAAAAATCAAACCTGTTTTTCAGACAAAACCCTCTGAAATATCATATCGATCTTTGTCATTTTGAACACTGGTGACACTTGTAATATGTTGATCACCAGAATGAGGAATCTGCACACACACCAAAGGAACTCTGGTGCTTAACTGTGCCAGGAAGGGCCAACTCCCCAGTAGATCAAAATAAATAAAGGCTCCAGGCACTCAAGTGTTCCAGCTCAGGCAGATTTATTAAAGGAAGACAGCAACAACGTTTCAACCTCACAATCAAGTTGATAAAACTGTTATTTTGTTGAATTGAGTCCTAAGTTTGCCAGTTGGTAACAAGCAGCTGCAATAGACAATAATATGTCACAATTTTCTTTTGCTCTTTCTTTTTCCTTCGTGGAATCTATGACTATCACCTCCCTGGTATTAAAAAGGTATTAAAAAGGCCAGTATAACTGAGCTGCAAAAGCAAATTCTGCATTTCTCACCACTAAGCAACTTCGAATAAAGTAAACATTGCCCTAGTAAATTAGATAAATGGTTTAAATGTTATAATGAGGCTTAAAGTTATATTTATTAACTAAAATAAACTGAGATAGTGGGTTCTATCCAATTATGTGAGATAAATCAGTTATTGTTTTTTGACTAAATAGGTTGTAGTTCCGTCTATGGTATTCAATGTGCTGAGATAGATTAATTTAAACCACTGAATAGAGCTGGATATTTCAATATGCTGATTTAGACATGTGTTAAGCTGGACCAAACTAGGTTTATTCTGCTGTTAAAAGATTTCCAAATTAGCCCAGCATAATACATAATTAAATTGGTAACATTTATTTAAGGCTATGATTAACCCGTTAATGACCAGGGGTTTTCTTTTGTTTTTTTTACAATGCTTTCCAAAAAAATATCAGATACATTCCCATCTTTATTCAACTATGATTGACTGCCAACTCATTCAGTCCATCCCTACAAATTATATATTGTGTTTTTAGAAGACAAGTAGGATCTTCATTTGAAAAAAAATATTTTATACATAAACCATTATTTAATATGAAAAAAAATTCTAAAAATAGGAAAAATTCAATTTTTCACAGTTTATTCTATTACAAAATATACATATTGTAGCTTCCACATACTGCATCCCACAACATTACTTTCATGTTGGTTGTTGTATGGGCAGCTGAAGGCATGATTTAAAGCAGTTTTGGTGAATTAGAAACAAAAAAAGTTTTTTTGCAAAAAAATATGGTCCTAGGTGTAGATAGCTTCATGTTTTCATCCAAATACTGTATTGGGGGCGTGGCCTGAGCCTGGAGCTGATTGCTGTGTGAATTATCAGCTGTGCTCAATTTACTCCAAAAACGGCTTTAAAAGCGGTCCTAAAAAAGTTTATCTGTAGGAAGAAGCCTAGCAGAGTCAAATTTACCACTTTGACTAATTCTAGAGACAATTTCGGATTGGGTGTGCCAGATTTTAGGAATTATTATTATGCATCGAATGCTTCTAGCGCTTTCAAATTTAATTTGGAGAGGGATTGGCCTAGACGGCTTATTATGGAAATTAATAAACTGAAACCTTTTTGTATTAAAGATGTTTTATGGGTTTCACATTCTAATCAGCCCAAGTTTACAAAAATGTACCCCTCCACTAAATTGGCTATACTCTCTTGGGATAGATTATTTAATAAATTACCAGGTTCTATTACTTGGTCCACCAGGGCGATGTCACTTTGGTTCCTTGAGATATGTTCTATAGACCTAGATATAGATTACTTTTCAAATATTTTTTATTAGTTTTATAAAATACAAAACAAAAGTAAATGTAACTTTAACATCAAACATATGAGACTGTCAAATAGTATTGCACATACAATATACAGTGTACAATAATAAGTCAAATTGATACCATAAAATTGGGAAACAATTACAACAATTATCACTAGAAAGAGAAAAAAAACAACACAAAAACAAGGGGAAAAAAACAGGGGGAAAAAATGGAAATGTAAATTATTAAATTCTTCAATCCGGAAGTCTTCACTCTAACCAAAGTTATCTCACTATATATAAAAAAAATACATATGGATGAAAAATTAAGAAGAAGCGTGCAGAAATGTAAAATTAAAAAAAATAATAATCTAAAGGAATAAAAAAGATAGACTAAGGGAAAAATATCCTTCTAATTTTCTCTTCCCAGGAGCCCCAGAAAAATAAAAGTTGTGTTTTAAAAGCTGAGGGTAGCCTAATGGAAGATTCATAAGATTTATTCTCCAAGGTCATATACAAGATTTCTTTTATAGTCGGAACAACTCCTGTTTTCCAATACTTAGGAATAAGGATAGTAGCTGCAATCAGCAAATGACCTATGATGATCTTATCTATTTTAGGTACATCAGACGGAAAGTGTTTTAAAATACATAATTCTGGACCAAGCACTTCAATCTCGCTATTCACAAGCTTAATTATTGCTAATAAAGAGTCCCACATAGGTTTAATTAATGGACAGTCCCAGAAAATATGAAGGAGATTACCTGGGCCATTGCAGCCTCTCCAACATTTAAAACTTGTAGTCATCTTCATGCGAAAAAGTTTATCCGGGGTCAAATACCATCTGTAAATAATCTTAAAATGATTTTCAAAATGTTGTGCACATTGTGTTATGCCCCTCAGTCCCGAGAACATATCATTCCAGACAGCTAGATCGTATGTTTTACCTAATTCCTCTTCCCAGGACGATAAAAATTTGTTTTTCTGAAACCTTCAAGGAGAGGGAAGAGTAACACAATGAGATAGTACCTTTCCGGTCCGGGGCATTAATATAAACTGTCTCTATATCATTCAAAGCTAAATGAGACTGATCCACATCAAAATCAGATATATTATATCGTTCTTGAATAATTAAGTCATAGTCACATTGTCTGTCAGCATCTAAAGTAAATTTGTTTTGTAATTTTGGAAATGATAGAGCCGAATTATTTGTAAAGAAATCGTTAATGGAAAAAACATGTTTGCTATTCCAGTAAGACATATCTAGGTCTGGAAGAACATATCTCAAGGAACTAAATGACATCGCCCTGGACCAAGTAATAGAACCTGGTAATTTATTAAATAATCTATCCCAAGAGAGTATAGCCAATTTAGTTGAGGGGTACATTTTCGTAAACTTGGGACGATTAGAATGTGAAACCCATAAAACATCTTTAATACAAAAAGGTTTTAGTTTATTAATTTCCATAATAAGCCATCTAGGCCAATCCCTGTCCAAATTAAATTTGAAAGCACTAGAGGCATTCGAGGCATAATAATAATTCCTAAAATCTGGCACCCCCAATCCAAAATTGTCCCTAGAATTAGTCAAAGTGGTAAATTTGACTCTGCTAGGCTTCTTCCTCCAGAGAAACTTTATGAGCGCAGATCGCACCGAATCAAAAAAAGAAATTGGCACACTTAAAGGTATGGCTCTTAAAAAATACAAAATCTTGGGGAGAATAACCATCTTAATGGAGTGTATTCTACTCAACCATGAAATCTCAAGATTGTCCCACCTCTCAAGATCCAGTAGCAAAGAGGGCCAAAAAGTCTTTAAATTGTAAGCATACACATGTGTCAAATTTTTACATAAATTAATGCCTAAATAGGAAATAAAGGTCTTACTCCAGTCAAAGTCATACGATCTTTTAAGAGCAGTCAAATCATTCCTCTTTATATGGAATGGTAATGCCTGTGTTTTGGTATCATTAATTTTATAAAAGGACACCACGAAATTCTCTAAGAAGAGAAAATAAATGACCCATAGAAGTAGCTGGATCACTTAACGTAAGAATTACATCGTCTGCAAATAAACCCAATTTGTGAGTATCTCCATCTATTGTAACACCCTGAATATTACCATCAACTCTTATTGCCTCAGCCAAAGGTTCAATAGCTAAAGCAAAAAGTAAAGGTGACAAAGGGCAACCCTGCCTAGTCCCATTGGATAAAGAGAATGAGTCGGACAAAACTCCAGAGGCCAGCACTTTTGCAGTAGGCTTCTGATACAAAGCAAAAATAGCTTTTCTCAAAGCAACTGGGAACCCAAACCGAATCAAAACATCTGCCAAATATCCCCAATGAACCCTATCAAATGCCTTTTCAGCATCGAGTGATAAAAATAAAGAGGGGTGTTTAGATTTTGGAATATATGAGATCAAATTAATAAAACGTCTCGTATTGTCTGTTGCTTGACGTCTTGATCGTTATGAACAAGCAAAGGCAATAAATTTTAGATACGATTAGCTAATATTTTCGAGTATAATTTGGTGTCATTATTAATTAGAGAAATGGGTCAAAAATTGGAACACCTATCAGGTTCGTTCCCGGGTTTAGGTAAAATAGAAATTTGGGCCAAAAGGGATTCATCAGGAATATAGCCATTTTTCCAATATTCGTTAAACAATTTCGTTAAATGCGGCAATAAGATATTTTTAAATTTGTGATAGTATAGAGCAGAAAAACCATCAGGACCCGGTGCCTTACCAGATGGAGTATCTTTAATAGCTTGAAGCACCTCTTCCAAAGAAATGTCCGACTCAAGAAATTCAACATGAGCATCAGGGATTCTAGGGAGATTAATTTTATCCAAAAATTCAGTTATTTTAGCAGAAGTTGGTTGTGTTTCAAGAGGGGAATCTTTAAGGTTATAAAGTGACTTATAATATGCAGCAAAGGAATTAGAAATGTCCCTAGGATGTAAAATTTTCTGGTCAGAATCATCCAATATATAAGCTATTCTAGATTGTATAGTTTTTTGTTTTAATTTATTCGCTAATAAATTAGAGGCTTTATTACCCTTTGAGTAAAATGACATTTTTAAAGATCGTAAAGTTTTCACGTCTTCACGTTTTTTCGTGTTTTCACGTCTTTAAAGCTGAAACAGAGAAAGAAGGGCCTAATTTATTTGCTAAATTTAAATTATATAATTCTTTCTCCAAAGTTTTAACATTTGCAGACGATGTTTTCCTAATATAAGAATTTCTCTGAATAAAATGGCCTCTTAATACAGCCTTATGAGCATTCCAAATAGTAGAATATGGAATATCTTCAGTAATGTTTTCTTCAAAATATGAAGATAACGTTTTTTCAGCCAAAATTCTTTCATCTATGTTATTCAAAATGAAATCATTCAGTCTCCAAGGTCTATAAGGGACATGTGGTATTGTTTCATGAATATTCAAAGTAATAGGAGCATGATCTGACCATTTAAAATCTAAGATTTCAGCTTGCTCAATGAAAGATAACATATTTTCAGGCACTAAAAAGCGATCGATACGAGAGTACATATTGTGGCCAGCTGAGTAAAAAGTATAATCTCTTTCATTAGGATGTAGGAGACGCCACACATCCATAGTAACATCTGGATTGCAACAATTTGGATTCACCTCCTTTGAATTAGGAGAGGAGTCCTCCCTCGAGACATCACATTCAGGGTCCAATACAAAATTAGTATCACCACAAACAATCACTCTCCCCCTACATTCATCAAGAACTGTTTGCATAACATTTTTCAAATATTGAAATTGGGAACTCGTTGGAAAATAAACATTGAAAATGGAATAATCTACGTTATTCACTTTACCCACCCATAACACATATCTACCTGCAGGATCAATAATAGTTTTCAAAGTCTTGATAGCCAATGATTTGTTAAAAAAAATAGAAGTCCCTCTAGCCTTTGAAGAAAACTTAGAATGAAATTGAATGGGATAATACCTAGCAAAAATGTGGGGATTAAAATCATTTTTAAAGTGGGACTCCTGTATGCACAAAATATCTACACGCTTCTCCCTAGCCTCCTTCAACAATAACCTTCTTTTATGAAAAGAGCCCAATCCCTTAACATTAAAGGACATTATTTTCAATACCATTGATTATGAGGAACAGCAAAAATGAACACAAGAATGTAAATGGCTAACACATAAAATAAAGGGATTGGGCCTAACACATCAAATTTTAGAAACATGGAAGGGTATTGTAAAGGAGGAACAAGCACACGCAGCGAGAGAACTAAAAGAAACAAACTAATAAGTATCACACTTCCAGAGCTTCCATTGATTTCAAAATGATAGGTGAAAAATAACAAAACTAAAAAAGAAATGATCCCCTTCCTAATGGGGAACCAACTAAGTTTGGAACAAATAAAATATATACCAAATATAAAAAAATAGGCCCAAAGAGAGGAGTAAAGAGAAATGAATAATATACTCCTCTCCATTGATGGTAAAAAAAAGGCCTTACTGTTGGGGGGGTAGTGAGAGAAACCAACAGTGAGGACAGGGATATTGTCATAATTATTAACGTTGCATAAAAACTAATGAAAAAAAAATTAAAGAAATCTATTAAAGACCCACACATAAAAATGAAAAACAAAATGAAAAAAGAATAAAAAAAAAAAACCCACAAACTAAGAGAAAAAAACAAAAAAACAAAACATCAACAAGTAGCCAGTTCTAATGAAGACAGTTAAAAAAGATCTCAAAAATACATGGATAGTTTGAAAACAATATCTGGGCGGTGTCCCTGTAGCAGTGTTTCTTAACAACATATCAATGCTCCTGCACAGATACTGCAATGTTTATTTAACAAAGAAGTTCCAAAGTTTTGAAATAGGTGTGGCACGCCCAGTCAGTGCCATTAACTTGCAAAAAGAAAACAGAAAAATAGAAAAACATGGGGAAAAAAACAATGTCTATATTTATAGCGCATATATCAATAAATCAAATCGTCACCTAATATAGCTGCAGCTCCTGTAAGTTTGGTATGCCTTCTGCGAGCAAATCTTTGTCCCTTAGATTCGTGATATCTTGGCGAAAATATTTGTAAAAAATCCTTTCCTTCTTCCGGTGATGTTATAACATAGTTCTGACCATCATGCCTAAATAAAACTTTAACAGGGAATCCCCATCTGTATCGAATATTCAGAGCTTGTAATTCCCTTGTAAGAAATTGAAAATCTTTTCTTCGTGATATGTGGAAGCAGAAAAATCCTGAAAAAATTGGAGGTTTGTATACTCCTCACAGAGATTAGCACCCTTTCTCACAGCAGTCAGGAACTCATTAACATGGAAGAAATGAAATCGTGCTATAGTGTCCCTTGTGTCTCCTTAGGAGCTCGGTTGGACTTCGGCAGCCTATGGCATCGGTCAATCAAAATCTCTGGTTCAGCACGATTTTTCAGAACCGAGCCAATCATTCTTTTAACATATGCGCCTAGATCTTGATTTTGTATGGATTCAGGTATATTTCTGATCCGTATATTATTGCGCCTACTACGATCTTCCAAATCAGCAATTTTTAGTTTACTTAGCTCGAGTTGGTGTTCAAGCAGATCCACACGCTTTTCTTTTCAAATATTTTTTATTACAGTTTTATAAAATACAAAACAAAAGTAAATGTAACTTTAACATCAAACATATGAGACTGTCAAATAGTATCGCACATACAATATACAGTGTACAATAATAATTCAAATTGAAACCATAAAATTGGGAAACATTAATTACAACAATTATCACTAGAAAGAGAAAAAAACAACACATCCACACGCTTTTCTAACTCTAGATGTGAATTCTTCTGCAGACCAAGCTTTTCCACAGGTTTCGAGGCACCCGAAGTTTTGGTTGAAAACTTCTGCTTTTGCATCGTCCAATCAGTCCAGTAGTGGTTCGATTCTGGAACGAGTCCACATATGAATGCTGATTTTTTAATGAAAAAAGCCCAAATCCTCACAGAGCTCTCACACTATGCTGCCATCTCAGTCGATGGTCAAGCCACGCCCCCCCCTAGGTATAGATTACTGGAATGGCAAACATATTTTTTCTATTAATGATTTCTTTAAAAATAATTCGGCTCTATCATTTACAAAATTACAAAAAAAATATAATTTAGATGCTGACAGACAATGTGATTATAACTTCATTCTTCAAATTATTCAAGAACGATTTAATATATCTGATTTTGATGTGGATCAGTCTCATTTAGCTTTGACTAATATAGAGACAGTTTATATTAATGCCCCGGACCTGAAAGGTCTCCTCGAAGGTACCTGTCCCCGGATGCCTTTTTCGCATGAAGATTTTTGGTTTCAATATCAGATCTGGATGGAGTTTGGGGGGATTTCCACCTGCACACAAGGAAGGAGATACTTGACCATCAGACAAATTATGTTAACCATTGGAATTAAGTGTTGTGGGAAGTCTGATGGAAATATGCCTAATATTTCAGTCTGGGACTTGCAATCCGGTTTTGTCTTTTATTAATTCATTCATGCTGTTCCAAACATCTCGTAACATCAGCAATCCCACCAAATATGCTTATGGTCCGCAGTCTGACCGCAGACTCTCCAACACATTGGAGCTGTACTGCTGTCGATTTTATTTAGCCTGACCGGTGTCAAGTGCCATTTAAAGATCACCTTACTAGCAAATTCCCAAGTATTTAATTGATTTTTTCTTCCAGTCGAACAAATATTTCCTTTTTAATAAAGTGATTTCTTCTTTTTGTAGATTAAATGGTTTAGCCTGGGATTTTTTCAGATTAATTTTATAATAGGAAACACTACTATATTCCTGTAGTTCTTATGCAATCCCTCTAGGGAAGTTTTTGCATTGAATAACCATCTGTCTCTACTCCCGTTATTTCTCCAGACTCCCTAATCTTGCATGCTAATGGCTCTAGTGATAAGATGTAAAGAAGCGGGGAGATGGGACATCCCTGCCTAGCCCCGTTGGTTATGGGAAATGTTTCCGAATGGCATCCCAGAGTAAGGACCTTGGCTCTCGGGTCGTGATACAGTCCTAGAATAGCTTTAATGAACGGCCTCGGAAAGTTCATCTCCAGAACTGTTTCTTCTAAAAAGCTCCAGGGAAGCCTGTCAAATGCCCTCTCCGCGTCCAAAGACAGGAGAAGGCACCCAACCCCCGACCTAGAGCATCTCTCCACTATATTGATGACTCGCCGAGTAGGGTCTGAACCCTGTCGCCCAACAGTAAATCCTACCTGATCCACATTTATCAAACCAGGCAGGATGTGCGCCAGTCGTTTTGCCATTTTAGCATAAACTTTATAGTCTGTGTTGAGCAGCAACTAGGGTCTTTACCAGGTTTGGGCAAAGTGATGATATATGCCTCCGCCACGTCACCTGATACCCTTCCAGATTTGTACATGTCATTAAACATGTCACATAACATTTGTCCTATTTCTAAGCTAAATGTTTTAAAGTATTCCACAGTGAAACCATCCGGCCCTTGTGATTTTCCCAATGGCATTTCTCTAATTGTCTGCAAATCTTCTGCGAGTGTGATTGGCGCAAGTAGATTATCGTAATCTATTTTATGAACTTTAGGTAATTTAACAGACGAGAGGTAACCTCGTATATGCTGTAAATCTGGTTGTGTAGTATTTTGGTCATTTTTTAAGTTGTACAATTCCTTGTAGAACTTGGCACACATATTAGCTATTTGGTTAGGATGCGTGACCTAGTACTGTTCTTTCAATCTTTTTATCAGAAATTCGCTGTTATTTTGTTGTATTTTCATTATGTCAGATTTTACTTTATTTAAAATTTCCCAGTTAGTGTCACTAGGGTCATTAATGTGTAGTTTTGTTAGTTGTTGTAATTTTGTGTATAGGTCTAGCAACACAGCCTTTATTTGTTTTTTTGATATTTGATGCCCTAGCTATGCAATGGCCACGCATAACAGCCTTATGAGCCAACCACAAGGTTTCACTAGACACATCTCCTGTATCGTTATCGTGTATATATTCCTTAATCTTGTTTTGTAATTCTGTCTTTAAATCTCCATTGTTCGTAAACATGTCATTTAATCTCCATCTCAAGGTGTTGGCAGATTTCTGGCCTATATTTAATTTCAACACGACTGGCCCATGGTCTGACATGGTCGCTGGCTGGTAGTCTACATTAATTGTCGCCTGCAAGGTGTTTAATGAACACAGAGTAGTACGAGTATTCTCTAGACGTATGATCTAGGGCCCTGTATAAGTCAAATAAGTTATTATAATGCAAGTAGTTAAGGAATCTTTTGCATTCTCTTTTCCGTGTAGCACTTGTATTTGAAGTGTCTAGGTTACTGTTAGATATCAAATTGAAATCTCCACAGAACAAAATTCTTTTAACAGTATAAAATTCTTCTAGTGTGGTTTGAATCACTTTAAGCGTTTGAAATTGTTCGCTGGGGGGTAGGTATTCATTAGCAATAACCATCTCTTCCCCTTTAATAGAGAAATGTAAAATCACATATGTTCCCTTTTTATATATTTATATTTCTTTGGTATTTCCTCTCTATACCATAGCTCCTGTATCGCTTGATTATTTTGGGTCTGAATGGCATGTGTAAACAGAGCCGCTAATGCATATTCCCTCACGAGAGGGAGTCCTAAACCTCCGTTATTCTTGCCAGTGGCTCCAAAGTTAAAACATAAAGGAGTGGAGAGAGGGGGCAGCCCTGGCGCGTGCCATTAGTAAGAGAGAACCATGTAGATTTAATACCCGGGACTACCACTTTGCCCATAGGTTTATGGTATAGGGCCATTATTGCCTGGTGAATTCTCCCATAAAATCCAAAGGCCATAAATCTCCAACTGACCCTGTCGAAAGCATCTAACGACAGGGTGAGTTGAGGTATAGTTGTCAAATTTTCTTCAAAGATACCCGCTAAGGTCCTCACATGGCTGGGCGCTGACCGACCCTTAATAAAACCAACTTGATTTACATGTATCAATTGTGGGAGGACTACACTCAGCGTAAATCTTCGCATCTAGGTTAAGAAGTGATATAGGCCTGTAGCAAGTTAGCTCTTCCGGGTTTTTATTTATTTTTAGGATTGGAATTATGTTACCTCGGAAGAGCTCCTGTACATTCATGAAATACTCTTAATAAGTAAGGTGAAATTTCCTCTATAAAAGTTTTATAGAAATTTGCGTCAAACCCATCTGGGCCTGGAGATTTGTTTTGTTTCAACTCTCTTATCCAGTTCTGGATCTCCTCTAAGTTGCTATTACTATTTAGACTATCTCGATAGTTTGGGAAAAGATCTTTTTAAAAAATAGTCCCTCTACTAAGTTATCTGCTAAATTATATAAAGCCCTAAAAGACTTATTAAATGCTTGGCCTATTTCGTCTGGGGCCATATAGGTCCTACCTTTATATACTATTTTAGATATATTTTTTTTCTCTCTTTTTTTTAACTGATTTGTTAACATTTTATCAGCTTTATTTCCTTTATAATATCCTTTGGAATTTAATGCCATTAGTACTTTATTAGTCTGTTCGATGAGCTTTATATTTATCTTCGTTCTTAGAACCTCGATTTTCTCTGTATTAATTTTAGATGGAGTCTGTTTATTAATTTTATTTAACTCAAATAAAGAAATATACAAATCAGAAAGTTTAGCTTTTTTTTTGCCTCTGCCTAGTTTGATAAAATGCCCCCTTTTTACAGCTTTATATGTGCACCAGAGATTTGATGCGGACATTTCTTCCACATCATTTTCTGCAAAGAAAAGTTGTGTTAAGCTTTTGAATGTCCAAAATCCAAAAAAGGAAGGGAGAGAGAGAAAAAAATATAAATAAATAAATTAAAAAAATAAAAAAAAAATAAAGAGTGACTTTAAGCAGTATATATTATCTCTGTGCTTTATCTTATACTCCTTCATATTATAATATATTTGTTGAATCTTATAAAATAGATGAGTGTGTTTCTTAAATCTTGTGTAGTGAATTAATATGTGAGTCTTATTTATAAATTTAGGATACTTTTTATACATTCCATCAACTTCTTAATCATTCAGCAAACTTAGTGTCAAATAAATTAAAAATGTGTAGAATTATTATTAACTACCTTATATATATCACTTTATTAATTTATATAAATTATTAAACAATTTAAATATAATAATAGCTATAATAAAATTTGAAAAAAAAATGAGTTTTAATGTCTCAAGGTACTTTCTATAAATTCCATCATCTTCTTAATCATTTAAAAAACAGTGCAAAGTCAAATAGAAATATATATACTTGTTTAAAACGAGAATATATCCATCTATACCGGATATCGTTTTGTCTTTTATAAAACTGTAATAAAAAATATTTGAAAAGGATATCGTTTTGTCTCAGGATTTCAGTTGATTGCGCATATTGCCGTCTTTTCATACGGGTGTAATACGATGAAGATCTTTAGTTTATTAAATTGTTCTTGTGGTGTTGCTTCTCTATATGCTCTTAGAATTTTTTTCTTTTATATTTAAGTCTCTACAAAAAATGAGGACATCACGAGGAATCTCTGGGGATAGATTAACTACTTTTGCTGTCCTGTGGCAACGTTCCCATATAGGAACCTGTCTTTCTTGCCTTATTCCAATACTTGATAAATATTCTTTAAGATATTTTTCTAAATTCTCTCTAGAGGTCGATTCTGTAATCCCCCTTATTCTTAAATTCCGGCTTCTTCACCCGAACTAGATCTGTTCATCATGAAATCTGGATCTGATCTCTCTGTTTCAGGTTTAGAGGTTTGAGGAGAGAATAAAGACAGTCTTTTATCTGGTCTATCCTTCTTTTCATCTCTCTTTTCTCTCTTTGAGGCTTTTTCAGTTACCCTTTTTGTCGCCATCGTTATTTCTTCTTAGAGATTCTCTTATGCCTTAATTCCGGTATTTTTAGAGCGTATTTATTTAATCTTTACTTAAAATCCAATTATTACAAGGTTTATGACTTGCAGGAAATCACTCTGGTGTCAGCTTGCTTTTGTGTACTATGCCGTACTATGCCGTCTCCTCCGGGAGTCAGCCGCTTACCATCTCCCTGGGGGCCACCATCGAACCGCCAACAGACCTCCAAAAAAGCCTCCATGGCCTTCAAAGCACGTCAGGCCGCCACAACCACTAGCCTCGAGGCGGCATATACCGCGAACGTAACCTCAACGGAGGTATATCTTAAACTGCCGCCTCGCCGCTCACTCTTCCCAGATACCCAGCAACGATGCCGGCACAGACCAATTTAAGTGCCGGTTTAATACCGGCAAATGCCGGCGATACCGGAGGAATATCTCGCTGAGGTTGGGTTTCATGCCCTGGGCTTCACGGCACCTAAATGCTGGGCTGGAACTTATTCTTAGACGCTGCCCCGATTATGCGAGCGGGTTAAGGCCAATCCTGGTACGTAATAACCTAACACATCTGATAAACATGACTGACGACAACAGCTCCCTGGGGAAGGGCAAAAGAAGACTGGCTTTCGGTTTTCCAGTCAAAAAAAACAACAACAAGGCTCCCAGGACTGCAACTGGGCACCAAACTGAGTCGGTAAGAAAAAAACGTAATTCGTGTACTTGGCCGGACCGATTCGTTTTCGTATGACCGAGGGACAGCAACAGAACACAAGTCCGAGACTTCAGAGATGACGAAGAATAAAGTGGCCAGTACCCTCGGTCGCATGAAGCAACGAAGGCTGACACCGTCCCAGTAAAATAGGAACTGCAACTGGTTACCCGGGAACATTGGTAGGAAGCAACAGTGTACTCGGACTGGATTGATTCGTTTCGTATGACCGAGTGACAGCTCGTAATGATCAGAAGAACCGAAGCTGAATTAAATACAGTAGCCAGCTCACCAAGCTCCCTGCATCCGAAAAAAATACATGGAAGCTTAAGCACTATACATGTACCAGGACTAAACAGGATGCCCATTAACATTAGCAAAGCTCTTACTCACCATCAATTGGTAAATAACTGGGGGACTTCAGTGGCTTGACCTTCCAGACCTCTAATACGTTATATCCGGGTGAGAAGAAACCAGAGAGGTTCTTTAGAACTACAATATTGATCTTAGACTTCTGTTAGGGAAAGCTTCATCGCTAAATGAAAAGGCTTAACTGTGCTCACCGTGAAATAATAGCGGATACCGTCAGATTGTCAGCTCTGAGGGACAGTTTGCGTATAATCGTCAATGTGTGAATATGAGTGGATGATGACAGTCGCTGAGCGAGACCAGAAGGCTCACACTGAATCCTTTCTCTAAACGTCCCACTCACTGGAGCTAGAGCCTGAGAAGCAGACAAGGTTCTGGAGCCTGAAAAGCAGACACGTAATGGACTCACGGACGCGGAGAAGCAGACGAGTAACGGACTCACGGACGCGTAACGGACTCACGGACGCGGAGAAGCAGACACGTAAAGGACACACGGACGCGGAGAAGCAGACACGTAAAGGACTCAACGGATGCGGAGAAGCAGACACGTAAAGGACTTACGGACGCGGAGAAGCAGACACGTAACAGACTCACGGAAGCGGAGAAGCAGACATGTAATGGACTCACGGACGTGGAGAGACAACCATGATCTTACCCCCCCCCCCCCATTGACTCTGTCCTGAATACCCACACAGGCGCATTTAAAGGAAAACTCATCAGCCGGAATGAGGGAAACTATGCTGAAGCTCGTATGGGAAATAAGGGGCAGGGAGGTTCTGGAGGTACAGCCATAATACCTGCAAAGGAACCACATGCTAAACCCTAATCTGGAATTACGGGGAGGGATGAAAAACAGCGGCTTCTCTTAAAACCAGATTCCACACTTAATAGGAGATAGACATTGCTTGGGAAATAATGCCTCGGGGCACATCGCTTTGGTAGGGCCTAATGTGCAAATATGACGTAGCATGAATAGACTAACATGGCAACCAGTGGTGGCAGGGCCTGCAGGAGAGGAAGGGGGCAGGCCTGCCAGTGCAAGATGGGCTTCCAAAATTGGCTAAACTCTCGTGAATTAAGGAGACCGATGCCTCCCACTAGTGAGGTGAGCATGTCCCTCATTGCACCCTGTCAAAAAGTAAAGGTGACAAAGGGCAACCCTGCCTAGTCCCATTGGATAAAGAGAATGAGTCGGACAAAACTCCAGAGGCCAGCACTTTTGCAGTAGGCTTCTGATACAAAGCAAAAATAGCTTTTCTCAAAGCAGCTGGGAACCCAAACCGAATCAAAACATCTTCCAAATATCCCCAATGGATCCTATCAAATGCCTTTTCAGCATCGAGTGACAAAAATAAAGAGGGGTGTTTAGATTTTTGAATATATGAGATCAAATTAATAAAACGTCTCGTATTGTCTGTTGCTTGACGTCTGGGAATAAAACCTACTTGATCGTTATGAACAAGCAGAGGCAATAAATTTGAGATACGATTAGCTAATATTTTCGAGTATAATTTGGTGTCATTATTAATTAGAGAAATGGGTCTAAAATTGGAACACCTATCAGGTTCCTTCCCGGGTTTAGGTAAAGTAGAAATTTGGGCACAAAGGGATTCATCAGGAATATAGCCATTTTTCCAATATTCGTTAAACAATTTCGTTAAATGTGGCAATAAGATATTTTTAAATTTGTGATAGTATAGAGCAGAAAAACCATCAGGACCCGGTGCCTTACCAGATGGAGTATCTTTAATAGCTTGAAGCACCTCCTCCAAAGAAATGTCCGACTCAAGAAATTCAACATGAGAATCAGGGATTCTAGGGAGATTAATTTTATCCAAAAATTCAGTTATTTTAGCAGAGGTTGGTTGTGTTTCCAGAGGGGAATCTTTAAGGTTATAAAGTGACTTATAATATGCAGCAAAAGAATTAGAAATGTCCCTAGGATGTAAAATTTTCTGGCCAGAATCATCCAATATATAAGCTATTCTAGATTGTATAGTTTTTTTGTTTTAATTTATTCGCTAATAAATTAGAGGCTTTATTACCCTTTGAGTAAAATGACATTTTTAAAGATCGTAACGTTTTAGCAGTCTTTTCCAAATTAAGTTTATCTAATTTTGTTTTCACGTCTTTAATTAAAGCTGAAACAGAGAAAGAAAAGGGCCTAACTTATTTGCTAAATTTAAATTATATAATTCTTTCTCCAAAGTTTTAACATTTGCAGACGATGTTTCCTAATATAAGAATTTCTCTGAATAAAATGGCCTCTTAACACAGCCTTATGAGCATTCCAAATAGAAGAATATGGAATATCTTCAGTAATGTTTTCTTCAAAATAACGTTTTTTCAGCCAAAATCCTTTCATCTATAATATTCAAAATGAAATCATTCAGTCTCCAAGGTCTATAAGGGACATGTGGTATTGTTTCATGAATATTCAAAGTAATAGGAGCATGATCTGACCATTTAAAATCTAAGATTTCAGCTTTCTCAATGAAAGATAACATATTTTCAGGCACTAAAAAGCGATCGATACGAGAGTACATGTGGCCAGCTGAGTAAAAAGTATAATCTCTTTCATTAGGATGTAGGAGACGCCACACATCATAGTAACATCTGGATTGCAACAATTTGGAGCACCTCTTTGCAGTGGACATATAAGAATTTGAATTGGGAGAGGAGTCCTCCCTTGAGACATCACTTTCAGGGTCCAATACGAAATTAGTATCACCATAAACAATCACTCTCCCCCTACATTCGTCAAGTGCTGTTTGCATAACGTTTTTCAAATATTGAAATTGGGAACTCGTTGGAAAATAAACATTGAAAATGGAATAATCTACGTTATTCACTTTACCCACCCATAACACATTACCGTCAGGATCAATAATAGTTGTCAAAGTCTTGATAGCCAATGATTTGTTAAAAAAAAATAGAAGTTCCCCTAGCCTTTGAAGAAAACTTAGAATGAAATTGAATGGGATAATACCTAGCAAAAATGTGGGGATTAAAATCATTTTTAAAGTGGGACTCCTGTATGCAAAAAACATCTACACGCTTCTCCCTAGCCTCCTTCAACAAGGAGCAGTGAGCAGCTTAATTAATCGAGGTTCCGTAACAGTCATACCTGATCTCTCAAACTCCTCACCCATCTTAGCCTGTTTCTTACGTGGGGATTCAGTGTCTAATTAATGTTTCCCAATTTTATGGTTTCAATTTGAATTATTATTGTACACTGTATATTGTATGTGCGATATTATTTGACAGTCTCATATGTTTGATGTTATAGTTACATTTACTTTTTGTTTTGAAAAGAGTGGCATATAGGGAGGTATAGGATATTTCAGGAGGCAGAGTGGCGTATAGAGGGTTAAAAGGCATTTCTGGAGGCAGAGTGTCATCGTGATTTGCACAACTGCTCTTTCAACTACAACAGATGCTTTTCAACAAGCTTTTCATAAAAATATTAACTGCATAGGAGATTTAATTCAACAAAGGGTGTCTGGGACATCCACATTGTGTTAACAGACTGTTCATTATCTGAATATCTTGAATTATTGCAAATACCAGGTCCATCTGTGAATGAATGGTCCTTCCTGACCTGGAATTTGATTTTGTTGGATATCTTGTATATTGCTGTCCCCATTCCAGGTGCTTTGCTGTTAAGCCGTGAGGTTGTGCAGCTTGTCTACGAAGCAAATTCTCCAAACCTGCTTTAAATCATACCTTCAGCACCCCAAATAACAACCAAGATAAAAGTAATGTTGTGGGAAGCAGTATGTTGAAGCTACATGCAATACTGTATTTGGCTAAAACATGAATAACTGAACTGCATTGACTCAGTAAGAGCAAGCTATCGGCTGATTCTCTGGAGCAGAGGTCTAACACCATTGTGTCTGACACACTAACATGCAGAAGTCCAGCAGGACAATACCGTAGAGGCTGAAAACATGAAACAATCTAGACTGCGAACCTTACTTTTTTGCCAAAAAAAAAATAATAATTTTCTTTCAAATTCTCCAAACCTGTTTAAAATCATACCTCCAGCATCCCAAACAACAACCAACATAAAATGTAATGCAGTATGTGGAAGCTACATGCAATACAGTATAAGGATGGAAACATGACGCTATCTACACCTAGGACCTTACTTTTTTGCAAAAAACTTTTTCTGTTTCCAATTCACCAAACCTGCTTTAAATTATACCTTTAGCACCTCAAATAACAACCAACATAAAAGTAATATTGTGGGAAGCTACATGCAATACCGTAGAGGCTGAAAACAGGAAACAATCTAGACTGCGAACCTTACTTTTTTGCCAAAAAATATATATATATTTTTCAAATTCTCCAAACCTGTTTAAAAAAAAAATCATACCTCCAGCATCCCAAACAACAACCAACATAAAATGTAATGCAGTATGTGGAAGCTACATGCAATACAGTATAAGGATGGAAACATGACGCTATCTACACCTAGGACCTTACTTTTTTGCAAAAAACTTTTTCTGTTTCCAATTCACCAAACCTGCTTTAAATTATACCTTTAGCACCTCAAATAACAACCAACATAAAAGTAATGTTGTGGGAAGCAGTATATGGAAGCTACATGCAATACCGTAGAGGCTGAAAACATGAAACAATCTAGACTGCGAACCTTACTTTTTTGCCAAAATATATATATATTTTTTTCAAATTCTCCAAACCTGTTTTAAATCATACCTCTAGCATCCCAAACAACAACCAACATAAAATGTAATGCAGTATGTGGAAGCTACATGCAATACTGTATAAGGATGGAAACATGACGCTATCTACACCTAGGACCTTACTTTTTTGCAAAAAACTTTTTCTGTTTCCAATTCACCAAACCTGCTTTAAATTATACCATGAGCACCTCAAATAACACCCAACATAAAAGTAATGTTGTGGGAAGCAGTATATGGAAGCTACATGCAATACCGTAGAGGCTGAAAACATGAAACAATCTAGACTGCGAACCTTACTTTTTGGCAAAAAAAAATTTTTGTTTAAAATTCACCAAACCTACTTTAAATCATACCTCCAGCATCAAAACCAAAGTTTAGAAAAACGTCGCCTTTTAGAGGGGATATGATAACATAATAGAAATATATTCGGGGCCAATACAAACCATTGTGTGGAAATCTGTTCATAAACGGAACTATGCATAGGACTAAAGCAGAGGAAAGGGTTTTTTACAGTAAGGACAATAAGGATGTGGAATTCTCTGCCTGCAGAGGTAGTTTTATCGGAGTCTGTACAGACGTTTAAACTGCAACTGGATGGATTCCTGGAAAAACATAATATTCAGGAATATAATCTTTAATTATGGGAAAACAGCTTATTGCTCCAAGGAGAAATCTGACTGCCAATTTTTTTCCCTGGTTAGTGCAAAATTGGAAAGAGCGAAACCGGGGTTTTTTTTCCCTTCTTTTGGATCAACAGTAACAAATTAACAGATATAGGAAAGGCTGAACTTGATGGACGCATGTCTTTTTTCAGCCTATGTAACTATGAAGCTATCTACACCTAGGACCTTACTTTTTTGCAAAAAGCGTTTTTGTTTAAAATTCAGCAAACCTTTTCAAATAATTTTTATTACAGTTTTATAAAATACTATCAAACATATGAGACTGTCAAATAGTATCGCACATACAATATACAGTGTACAATAAAAATTCAAATTGAAACCATAGAATTATCACTCGAAAGAGAAAAAAAAAACAAGGGGGAAAAAACAGGGGTGGGGGATGCAAATGTAAATTATTAAAATCTTCAATCCGTAAGTATCTGTCTTCATAAAGATAAAAGTTGTGTTTTAAAAGCTGAGAGTGGCCTAATGGAAGATTCTTAAGATTTATTCTCCAAGGTCATATACAAGATTTCTTTTATAGTCGGAACAAATCCTTTTCCAATACTTAGTGATAAGGATAGTAGCTGCAATCAGCAAATGACCTTATCTTATCTATTTTAGGCAAATCAGGCGGAAAATGCTATTCACAAGCTTAATTATTGGTAATAAAGAGTCCCACATAGGTTTAATTAATGGACAATCACAAAAAATATGAAGGAGATTACTTGGGCCGTTACAGCCTCTCCTAACATTTAAAACTTCTTTTTTTAAAACGTCATCTTCATGCGAAAAAGCCTATCCGGGGTCAGGTACCAACTGTATATTATCTTAAAATGATTTTCAAAATGTTGTGCGCATCGTGTTATGCCCCTTAGTCCCGAGAACACATCATTCCAGACAGCTAGTTCGTATGTTTTACCCAATTCCTCTTCCCAGATTGATAAAAATGTAAGTTTTTCTGAAACCTTCGAGGAGAGGGAAGAGTAACACAATGAGATAGTACCTCTCAGGTCCGGGGCATTAATATAAATCTCTATATCAGTCAAAGCTAAATGAGACTGATCCACATCAAAATCAGATATATTAAATCGTTCTTGAATAATTTGAAGAATGAAGTCATAATCACATTGTCTGTCAGCATCTAAATTATATTTTTTTTGTAATTTTGTAAATGATAGAGCCGAATTATTTTTAAAGAAATCATTAATAGAAAAAATATGTTTGCCATTCCAGTAATCTATATCTAGGTCTAGAAGAACATATCTCAAGGAACCAAGTGACATCGCCCTGGACCAAGTAATAGAACCTGGTAATTTATTAAATAATCTATCCCAAGAGAGTATAGCCAATTTAGTGGAGGGGTACATTTTTCTAAACTTGGGACGATTAGAATGTGAAACCCATAAAACATCTTTAATACAAAAAGGTTTTAGTTTATTAATTTCCATAATAAGCCATCTAGGCCAATCCCTGTCCAAATTAAATTTGAAAGCGCTATGAGCATTCGATGCATAATAATTCCTAAAATCTGGCACCCCCAATCCGAAATTGTCTCTAGAATTAGTCAAAGTGGTAAATTTGACTCTGCTAGGCTTCTTCCTCCAGAGAAACTTTATGAGCGCAGATCGCACCGACTCAAAAAAAGAAATTGGCACACTTAAAGGTATGGCTCTTAAAAAATACAAAATCTTGGTGAGGATAACCATCTTAATGGAGTGTATTCTACCCAACCATGAAATCTCAAGATTGTCCCACCTCTCAAGATCCAGTAGCAAAGAGGGCCAAAAAGTCTTTCAATTGTAAGCATACATATGTGTTAAATAGGTTCAATAGCTAAAGCAAAAAGTAAAGGTGACAAAGGGCAACCCTGCCTAGTCCCATTGGATAAAAAGAATGAGTCGGACAAAACTCCAGAGGCCAGCACTTTTGTAGTAGGCTTCTGATACAAAGCAAAAATAGCTTTTCTCAAAGCATCTGGGAACCCAAACCGAATCAAATCATCTTGCAAATATCCCCAATGGACCCTATCAAATGCCTTTTCGGCATCGAGTGAAAAAATAAAGAGTGGTGTTTAGATTTTTGCATATATGAGATCAAATTAATAAAACGTCTCGTATTGTCCGTTGCTTGACGTCTGGGAATAAAACCTACTTGATCGTTATGAACAAGCAGAGGCAATAAATTTGAGATACGATTAGCTAATATTTTCGAGTATAATTTGGTGTCATTATTAATTAGAGAAATGGGTCTAAAATTGGAACACCTATCAGGTTCCTTCCCGGGTTTAGGTAAAGTAGAAATTTGGGCACAAAGGGATTCATCAGGAATATAGCCATTTTTTGAATATTCGTTAAACAATTTCGTTAAATGTGGCAATAAGATATTTTTACATTTGTGATAGTATAGAGCAGAAAAACCATCAGGACCCGGTGCCTAACCAGATGGAGTATCTTTAATAGCTTGAAGCACCTCCTCCAAAGAAATGTCCGACTCAAGAAATTCAACATGAGAATCAGGGATTCTAGGGAGATTAATTTTATCCAAAAATTCAGTTATTTTAGCAGAGGTTGGTTGTGTTTCCAAAGGGGAATCTTTAAGGTTATAAAGTGACTTATAATATGCAGCAAAAGAATTAGAAATGTCCCTAGGATGTAAAATTTTCTGGCCAGAATCATCCAATATATAAGCTATTCTAGATTGTATAGTTTTTTTGTTTTAATTTATTCGCTAATAAATTAGAGGCTTTATTACCCTTTGAGTAAAATGACATTTTTAAAGATCGTAACGTTTTAGCAGTCTTTTCCAAATTAAGTTTATCCAATTTTGTTTTCACGTCTTTAATTAAAGCTGAAACAGAGAAAGAAGGGCCTAACTTATTTGCTAAATTTAAATTATATAATTCTTTCTCCAAAGTTTTAACATTTGCAGACGATGTTTTCCTAATATAAGAATTTCTCTGAATAAAATGGCCTCTTAACACAGCCTTATGAGCATTCCAAATAGAAGAATATGGAATATCTTCAGTAATGTTTGCTTCAAAATAACGTTTTTTCAGGAAAAATCCTTTCATCTATAATATTCAAAATGAAATCATTCAGTCTCCAAGGTCTATAAGGGACATGTGGTATTGTTTCATGAATATTCAAAGTAATAGGAGCATGATCTGACCATTTAAAATCTAAGATTTCAGCTTTCTCAATGAAAGATAACATATTTTCAGGCACTAAAAAGCGATCGATACGAGAGTACATGTGGCCAGCTGAGTAAAAAGTATAATCTCTTTCATTAGGATGTAGGAGACGCCACACATCATAGTAACATCTGGATTGCAACAATTTGGAGCACCTCTTTGCAGTGGACATATAAGAATTTGAATTGGGAGAGGAGTCCTCCCTTGAGACATCACTTTCAGGGTCCAATACGAAATTAGTATCACCATAAACAATCACTCTCCCCCTACATTCGTCAAGAGCTGTTTGCATAACGTTTTTCAAATATTGAAATTGGGAACTCGTTGGAAAATAAACATTGAAAATGGAATAATCTACGTTATTCACTTTACCCACCCATAACACATTACCGTCAGGATCAATAATAGTTGTCAAAGTCTTGATAGCCAATGATTTGTTAAAAAAAAATAGAAGTTCCCCTAGCCTTTGAAGAAAACTTAGAATGAAATTGAATGGGATAATACCTAGCAAAAATGTGGGGATTAAAATCATTTTTAAAGTGGGACTCCTGTATGCAAAAAAACATCTACACGCTTCTCCCTAGCCTCCTTCAACAAGGAGCAGTGAGCAGCTTAATTAATCGAGGTTCCGTAACAGTCATACCTGATCTCTCAAACTCCTCACCCGTCTTAGCCTGTTTCTTACGTGGGGATTCAGTGTCTAATTAATGTTTCCCAATTTTATGGTTTCAATTTGAATTATTATTGTACACTGTATATTGTATGTGCGATATTATTTGACAGTCTCATATGTTTGATGTTATAGTTACATTTACTTTTTGTTTTGAAAAGAGTGGCATATAGGGAGGTATAGGATATTTCAGGAGGCAGAGTGGCGTATAGAGGGTTAAAAGGCATTTCTGGAGGCAGAGTGTCATCGTGATTTGCACAACTGCTCTTTCAACTACAACAGATGCTTTTCAACAAGCTTTTCATAAAAATATTAACTGCATAGGAGATTTAATTCAACAAAGGGTGTCTGGGACATCCACATTGTGTTAACAGACTGTTCATTAGCTGAATATCTTGAATTATTGCAAATACCAGGTCCATCTGTGAATGAATGGTCCTACCTCGAGATCTGGTTTTCCTGACCTGGAATTTGATTTTGTTGGATATCTTGTATATTGCTGTCCCCATTCCAGGTGCTTTGCTGTTAAGCCGTGAGGTTGTGCAGCTTGTCTACGAAGCAAATTCTCCAAACCTGCTTTAAATCATACCTTCAGCACCCCAACTAACAACCAAGATAAAAGTAATGTTGTGGGAAGCAGTATGTTGAAGCTACATGCAATACTGTATTTGGCTAAAACATGAATAACTGAACTGCATTGACTCAGTAAGAGCAAGCTATCGGCTGATTCTCTGGAGCAGAGGTCTAACACCATTGTGTCTGACACACTAACATGCAGAAGTCCAGCAGGACAATACCGTAGAGGCTGAAAACATGAAACAATCTAGACTGCGAACCTTACTTTTTTGCCAAAAAAAAATAAATAATTTTCTTTCAAATTCTCCAAACCTGTTTAAAATCATACCTCCAGCATCCCAAACAACAACCAACATAAAATGTAATGCAGTATGTGGAAACTACATGCAATACAGTATAAGGATGGAAACATGACACTATCTACACCTAGGACCTTACTTTTTTGCAAAAAACTTTTTCTGTTTCCAATTCACCAAACCTGCTTTAAATTATACCTTTAGCACCTCAAATAACAACCAACATAAAAGTAATATTGTGGGAAGCTACATGCAATACCGTAGAGGCTGAAAACAGGAAACAATCTAGACTGCGAACCTTACTTTTTTGCCAAAAAATATATATATATTTTTCAAATTCTCCAAACCTGTTTAAAAAAAAAATCATACCTCCAGCATCCCAAACAACAACCAACATAAAATGTAATGCAGTATGTGGAAGCTACATGCAATACAGTATAAGGATGGAAACATGACGCTATCTACACCTAGGACCTTACTTTTTTGCAAAAAACTTTTTCTGTTTCCAATTCACCAAACCTGCTTTAAATTATACCTTTAGCACCTCAAATAACAACCAACATAAAAGTAATGTTGTGGGAAGCAGTATATGGAAGCTACATGCAATACCGTAGAGGCTGAAAACATGAAACAATCTAGACTGCGAACCTTACTTTTTGGCAAAAAAAATTTTTTGTTTAAAATTCACCAAACCTACTTTAAATCATACCTCCAGCATCAAAACCAAAGTTTAGAAAAACGTCGCCTTTTAGAGGGGATATGATAACATAATAGAAATATATTCGGGGCCAATACAAACCATTGTGTGGAAATCTGTTCATAAACGGAACTATGCATAGGACTAAAGCAGAGGAAAGGGTTTTTTACAGTAAGGACAATAAGGATGTGGAATTCTCTGCCTGCAGAGGTAGTTTTATCGGAGTCTGTACAGACGTTTAAACTGCAACTGGATGGATTCCTGGAAAAACATAATATTCAGGAATATAATCTTTAATTATGGGGAAACAGCTTATTGCTCCAAGGAGAAATCTGACTGCCAATTTTTTTCCCTGGTTAGTGCAAAATTGGAAAGAGCGAAACCGGGGGTTTTTTTCCCTTCTTTTGGATCAACAGTAACAAATTAACAGATATAGGAAAGGCTGAACTTGATGGACGCATGTCTTTTTTCAGCCTATGTAACTATGAAGCTATCTACACCTAGGACCTTACTTTTTTGCAAAAAGCGTTTTTGTTTAAAATTCAGCAAACCTTTTCAAATAATTTTTATTACAGTTTTATAAAATACTATCAAACATATGAGACTGTCAAATAGTATCGCACATACAATATACAGTGTACAATAAAAATTCAAATTGAAACCATAGAATTATCACTCGAAAGAGAAAAAAAAAACAAGGGGGAAAAAACAGGGGTGGGGGATGCAAATGTAAATTATTAAAATCTTCAATCCGTAAGTATCTGTCTTCATAAAGATAAAAGTTGTGTTTTAAAAGCTGAGAGTGGCCTAATGGAAGATTCTTAAGATTTATTCTCCAAGGTCATATACAAGATTTCTTTTATAGTCGGAACAAATCCTTTTCCAATACTTAGTGATAAGGATAGTAGCTGCAATCAGCAAATGACCTTATCTTATCTATTTTAGGCAAATCAGGCGGAAAATGCTATTCACAAGCTTAATTATTGGTAATAAAGAGTCCCACATAGGTTTAATTAATGGACAATCACAAAAAATATGAAGGAGATTACTTGGGCCGTTACAGCCTCTCCTAACATTTAAAACTTCTTTTTTTAAAACGTCATCTTCATGCGAAAAAGCCTATCCGGGGTCAGGTACCAACTGTATATTATCTTAAAATGATTTTCAAAATGTTGTGCGCATCGTGTTATGCCCCTTAGTCCCGAGAACACATCATTCCAGACAGCTAGTTCGTATGTTTTACCCAATTCCTCTTCCCAGATTGATAAAAATGTAAGTTTTTCTGAAACCTTCGAGGAGAGGGAAGAGTAACACAATGAGATAGTACCTCTCAGGTCCGGGGCATTAATATAAATCTCTATATCAGTCAAAGCTAAATGAGACTGATCCACATCAAAATCAGATATATTAAATCGTTCTTGAATAATTTGAAGAATGAAGTCATAATCACATTGTCTGTCAGCATCTAAATTATATTTTTTTTGTAATTTTGTAAATGATAGAGCCGAATTATTTTTAAAGAAATCATTAATAGAAAAAATATGTTTGCCATTCCAGTAATCTATATCTAGGTCTAGAAGAACATATCTCAAGGAACCAAGTGACATCGCCCTGGACCAAGTAATAGAACCTGGTAATTTATTAAATAATCTATCCCAAGAGAGTATAGCCAATTTAGTGGAGGGGTACATTTTTCTAAACTTGGGACGATTAGAATGTGAAACCCATAAAACATCTTTAATACAAAAAGGTTTTAGTTTATTAATTTCCATAATAAGCCATCTAGGCCAATCCCTGTCCAAATTAAATTTGAAAGCGCTATGAGCATTCGATGCATAATAATTCCTAAAATCTGGCACCCCCAATCCGAAATTGTCTCTAGAATTAGTCAAAGTGGTAAATTTGACTCTGCTAGGCTTCTTCCTCCAGAGAAACTTTATGAGCGCAGATCGCACCGACTCAAAAAAAGAAATTGGCACACTTAAAGGTATGGCTCTTAAAAAATACAAAATCTTGGTGAGGATAACCATCTTAATGGAGTGTATTCTACCCAACCATGAAATCTCAAGATTGTCCCACCTCTCAAGATCCAGTAGCAAAGAGGGCCAAAAAGTCTTTCAATTGTAAGCATACATATGTGTTAAATAGGTTCAATAGCTAAAGCAAAAAGTAAAGGTGACAAAGGGCAACCCTGCCTAGTCCCATTGGATAAAAAGAATGAGTCGGACAAAACTCCAGAGGCCAGCACTTTTGCAGTAGGCTTCTGATACAAAGCAAAAATAGCTTTTCTCAAAGCAGCTGGGAACCCAAACCGAATCAAATCATCTTGCAAATATCCCCAATGGACCCTATCAAATGCCTTTTCGGCATCGAGTGAAAAAATAAAGAGTGGTGTTTAGATTTTTGCATATATGAGATCAAATTAATAAAACGTCTCGTATTGTCCGTTGCTTGACGTCTGGGAATAAAACCTACTTTATCGTTATGAACAAGCAGAGGCAATAAATTTGAGATACGATTAGCTAATATTTTCGAGTATAATTTGGTGTCATTATTAATTAGAGAAAGGGGTCTAAGATTGGAACACCTATCAGGTTCCTTCCCGGGTTTAGGTAAAGTAGAAATTTGGGCACAAAGGGATTCATCAGGAATATAGCCATTTTTCCAATATTCGTTAAACAATTTCGTTAAATGTGGCAATAAGATATTTTTAAATTTGTGATAGTATAGAGCAGAAAAACCATCAGGACCCGGTGCCTTACCAGATGTCTTTAATAGCTTGAAGCACCTCCTCCAAAGAAATGTCCGACTCAAGAAATTCAACATGAGAATCAGGGATTCTAGGGAGGGCATTCCATCAATACTGTCATTCACCTGTCATTCCATAGAAAACGGTTATAATCCCACTTAATGTGAGTTTTAGATCATGTATCTGTACTAGGTTTTGTCTGAAAAACAGGTTTGATTTTTCTCCCATTATATCCTATGGGCATTCCATCACTACTGTCATTCACCTGTCATTCCATAGAAAACAGCTATAATCCAACGTAATCTGAGTTTTAGATCACATGTGTGTCCTAAGGGAGTATGTGTGCCAAAGGTCTAAATGCTATTTCTTAAGCTTTTATTTCAAAATCAATTATTCATTTCCCTTCCATTATAGTCTATGGGCATTCCTCCCCATTATAGTCTATGGGCATTCCTCCCCATTGTAGTCTATGTGCATTCCATTTTGTCATTCGTTTTAGTATGTCCCCTGAAACCCTGATTCCTGGTTGTCCTCAGTGTAAGCCTGCCACTCGCTTGACAGCTATATGAGCTTAATCATAGGCTAGCATTAAATGTCTTACCGCCTAAAAGCTAAAAAAAAAACAAAAAGGTTTCACTTGAATACATGGTTTGACTGGTCTACCTACAACCATACTTTTTAAAGGGAGTGTGGATTAAGGGCACTTTCTCCTACTAACGCTATTTGGCCAAATTGCGAACTATCTACATTGATACCATAGGTCCAGGAGTGGACGAACTCTCATTGATCTTATTGGCTGGCTGAATGCTGAAGACTGAGGGTTAATTTAATTAATTTAATAAAGTTAACTTAAGGTGCAGTTAGAGGTAAAGGGCGGCAAACTAGGGGGAATCTGAATCCTGGGGGCAGTGAAGATTATTAATGTATTTATTTATGTATGATGTCAGTGATATTCTCTGAATGATCCGGATCCCTGCAAGATCCAGATCTTTGAATGATTTCTTTGAATGACATCTCTAGAGTAGGCAGGCAGGAGGGTTCATTTACTGTAATGAAAGGGGCGGGGCCAATCGTTAGTGTGCCTGCAGGGAGGGACTGGGAAACTAACTCCTGTGAGTCACACTGAATGATCCGAAGATTCAGATCATGAATCGGATCAGTTCAATGAACGAGTCAAAATGATCCGATTCACTGTACTGATCCTAACCTCCCATCGCTTAGTAACCTGCAGAGTCTGTGTGCTCTGCAGATGATCAGGTTACAACTGCATGATTCACAGACTGAACTGCTACAAATGAATCATTCAGTCTTCAGTGATCCGGATGAATCGGTTCAGTAAATAATCGGATCATATGATCCGGACATAACTAGTACTCAGCCACCATCAGAGGAAAGTTTATGTCTTTAACATCCCAAAGATTAAGGGCTTATGGACCCTGTGTTCCCTTTGTGTTGGTCGTTGCAGAGGAGGAAAGGGGTGTATTACAACATAAGAACTTTAGTTTACAATAGCTGTGGTATAGATTAGCCACAACTATCCCAGTCTAGAATTCCCAGGGTGTTCAGCCAGTAATGGCTGACTGTATATCATGGGAGCCACAGTCACAACAAAAAGAGTTAGTGTGTAGCGTAGGCCCACAATTCTGTAACTACAATTCCCATGAAGTTCAGCTATTAATATGGCTGGCTGAATATTACCAGTATTGCAGATGCACTCAACAAAAAATAGTGATTGCACTGTAGAATTAATGTAGCCATCAAAGCCCAATCTACGGTGGCGTCGGCAGGGGGGGGCAGAAACAACTTTTTTGTGAAGCCGCGGAGGAGAGAGAGAGACGCCGAGGGGTCGCTCAGGAATAAGTTTTCAGCAACTGTTTGGCACCTCTCACTCTCCTCCGCGAGGCCTCTGTCTTGGTCGCGGTGCTGGCATTTCATGGTGAGCGCCGGAATATGATGTCATATTCCGGTGCTCAGCAGGAAATGCCAGCATCGCAACCAAGACAGAGGCTCCCATCGCAGGATTTCTACAAGGTAATTGAACTTCAAAAGGGCAAGAGGGTATATAGTAAGAAGGGGGAGAGTGGGTAGATATTGAGGAGGGGGTAGATAGGGAGAAGGGAGTGATATGGGGGGGAAAGGCGGTAGATAGGAGGGGATAGATAGGAAAAAGCGAGTGAGAAGGGGTAGATAGGGAGAAGGAAGGGAGAGTGGGTAGATAGGAGGGGCGTGGCTTGACCATCGACTGAGATTGCAGCATAGTGTGAGAGCTCTGTGAGGATTTGGGCTTTTTTCATTAAAAAATCAGCATTCATTTGTGGACCCGTTCCAGAATCGAACCACTACTGGACTGATTGGAAGATGCAAAAGCAGAAGTTTTCAACCAAAACTTCGGGTGCCTCGAAACCTGTGGAAAAGCTTGTGATTGAAGAAACTGAATCCCCACGTAAGAAACAGCCTAAGATGGGTGAGGAGTTGGAGAGATCAGGTATGACTGTTTCGGAACCTCGATTAATTAAGCTGCTTACGGATCTCAGGAAGGTCATTCGTGATGATTTGATGACAGAGATTTCCGTTATTAAGAAGGATATAAACGAACTGGACATTCGAGTGGATCGTACTGAATGAAGAATTCACATCTAGAGTTAGAAAAGCGTGTGGATCTGCTTGAACACCAACTCGAGCTAAGTAAACTAAAACTAAAACTAAACTAAACTAAACTAAAAATTGCTGATTTGGAAGATCGTAGTAGGCGCAATAATATACGGATCAGAAATATACCTGAATCCGTACAAAATCAAGATCTAGGCGCATATGGTAAAAGAATGATTGGCTCGGTTCTGAAAAATCGTGCTGAACCAGAGATTTTTATTGACCGATGCCATAGGCTGCCGAAGTCCAACCGAGCTCCTAAGGAGGCTGCAAGGGACACTATAGCACGATTACATTTCTTAAATGTTAAGGATGAGTTCCTGACTGCTGTGAGAAAGGGTGCTAATCTCTGTGAGGAGTATACAAACCTCCAATTTTTTCAGGATTTTTCTGCTTCCACTATGTCACGAAGAAAAGATTTTCAATTTCTTACAAGGGAATTACAAGCTCTGAATATTCGATACAGATGGGGATTCCCTGTTAAAGTTTTATTTAGGCATGATGGTCAGAATTATCTTATAACATCACCGGAAGAAGGAAAGGATTTTTTACAAATATTTTCGCCAAGATATCACGAATCTAAGGGACAAAGATTTGATCGCAGAAGGCATACCAAACTTACAGGAGCTGCAGCTATATTAGGTGACGAAGCCATTACTGCGGAGTAATAGGTTTGATTTACTGATATATGCACTATAAATATAGACATTGTTTTTTTCCCCATGTTTTCTATTTTTCTGTTTTCTTTTTGCAAGTTAATGGCACTGACTGGGCGTGCCACACCTATTTCAAATCTTTGGAATTTCCCAATTCCTCTATTGTTCTCAGGAGTAAACAACCGGAACTTCTTTGTTAAATAAACATTGCAGTATCTCTGCAGGAGCATTGATATGTTGTTAAGAAACACTGCTACAGGGACACCGCCCAGATATTGTTTTAAAACTATCCATGTATTTTTGAGATCTTTTTTAACTGTCTTCATTAGAACTGGCTACTTGTTGATAATGTTTCTTTCTTATTATTTATTTATTTTCATTTTTATTTTATTTCTATGTTTTGGGGTTTTTTTTCTCTCTTATTTTGTGGGGTTTTTTTTTTTAATTCTTTTTTCATTTTGTTTTTCATTTTTATGTGTGGGTCTTTAATAGATTTCTTTAATTTTATTTTTTTTCATTAGTTTTTATGCAACGTTAATAATTATGACAATATCCCTGTCCTCACTGTTGGTTTCTCTCACTACCCCCCCAACAGTAAGGCCTTTTTTTTACCATCAATGGAGAGGAGTATATTATTCATTCCTCTTTACTCCTCTCTTTGGGCCTATTTTTTTTATCTTTGGTATATATTTTATTTGTTCCAAACTTAGTTGGTTCCCCATTAGGAAGGGGATCATTTCTTTTTTAGTTTTGTTATTTTTCACCTATCATTTTGAAATCAATGGAAGCTCTGGAAGTGTGATACTTATTAGTTTGTTTCTTTTAGTTCTCTCGCTGCGTGTGCTTGTTCCTCCTTTACAATACCCTTCCATGTTTTTAAAATTTGATGTGTAAGGCCCAATCCCTTTATTTTATGTGTTAGCCATTTACATTCTTGTGTTCATTTTTGCTGTTCCTCATAATCAATGGTATTGAAAATAATGTCCTTTAATGTTAAGGGATTGGGCTCTTTTCATAAAAGAAGGTTATTGTTGAAGGAGGCTAGGGAGAAGCGTGTAGATATTTTGTGCATACAGGAGTCCCACTTTAAAAATGATTTTAATCCCCACATTTTTGCTAGGTATTATCCCATTCAATTTCATTCTAAGTTTTCTTCAAAGGCTAGGGGAACTTCTATTTTTTTTTAACAAATCATTGGCTATCAAGACTTTGACAACTATTAAAGATCCTGACGGTAGATATGTGTTATGGGTGGGTAAAGTGAATAACGTAGATTATTCCATATGGAATGCTCATAAGGCTGTGTTAAGAGGCCATTTTATTCAGAGAAATTCTTATATTAGGAAAACATCGTCTGCAAATGTTAAAACTTTGGAGAAAGAATTATATAATTTAAATTTAGCAAATAAGTTAGGCCCTTCTTTCTCTGTTTCAGCTTTAATTAAAGACGTGAAAACAAAATTGGATAAACTTAATTTGGAAAAGACTGCTAAAACGTTACGATCTTTAAAAATGTCATTTTACTCAAAGGGTAATAAAGCCTCTAATTTATTAGCGAATAAATTAAAACAAAAAAACTATACAGTCTAGAATAGCTTATATATTGGATGATTCTGGCCAGAAAATTTTACATCCTAGGGACATTTCTAATTCTTTTGCTGCATATTATAAGTCACTTTATAACCTTAAAGATTCCCCTCTTGAAACACAACCAACCTCTGCTAAAATAACTGAATTTTTGGCTGTTTTCTATGGAATGACAGGTGAATGACAGTATTGATGGAATGCCCTCCCTAGAATCCCTGATTCTCATGTTGAATTTCTTGAGTCGGACATTTCTTTGGAGGAGGTGCTTCAAGCTATTAAAGATACTCCATCTGGTAAGGCACCGGGTCCTGATGGTTTTTCTGCTCTATACTATCACAAATTTAAAAATATCTTATTGCCGCATTTAACGAAATTGTTTAACGAATATTGGAAAAATGGCTATATTCCTGATGAATCCCTTTGTGCCCAAATTTCTACTTTACCTAAACCCGGGAAGGAACCTGATAGGTGTTCCAATTTTAGACCCATTTCTCTAATCAATAATGACACCAAATTATACTCGAGAATATTAGCTAATCGTATCTCAAATTTATTGCCTTTGCTTGTTCATAACGATCAAGTAGGTTTTATTCCCAGACGTCAAGCAACAGACAATACGAGACGTTTTATTAATTTGATCTCATATATTCAAAAATCTAAACACCCCTCTTTATTTTTATCACTCGATGCTGAAAAGGCATTTGATAGGGTCCATTGGGGATATTTGGAAGATGTTTTGATTCGGTTTGGGTTCCCAGTTGCTTTGAGAAAAGCTATTTTTGCTTTGTATCAGAAGCCTACTGCAAAAGTGCTGGCCTCTGGAGTTTTGTCCGACTCATTCTCTTTATCCAATGGGACTAGGCAGGGTTGCCCTTTGTCACCTTTACTTTTTGCTTTAGCTATTGAACCTTTGGCTGAGGCAATAAGAGTTGATGGTAATATTCAGGGTGTTACAATAGATGGAAATACTCACAAATTGGGTTTATTTGCAGACGATGTAATTCTTACGTTAAGTGATCCAGCTACTTCTATGGGTCATTTATTTTCTCTTCTTAGAGAATTTCGTGAAGTGTCCTTTTATAAAATTAATGATACCAAAACACAGGCATTACCATTCCATATAAAGAGGAATGATTTGACTGCTCTTAAAAGATCGTATGACTTTGACTGGAGGAAGACCTTTATTTCCTATTTAGGCATTAATTTATGTAAAAAGTTGACACATGTGTATGCTTACAATTTAAAGACTTTTTGGCCCTCTTTGCTACTGGATCTTGAGAGGTGGGACAATCTTGAGATTTCATGGTTGGGTAGAATACACTCCATTAAGATGGTTATTCTCCCCAAGATTTTGTATTTTTTAAGAGCCATACCTTTAAGTGTGCCAATTTCTTTTTTTAATTCGGTGCGATCTGCGCTCATGAAGTTTCTCTGGAGGAAGAAGCCTAGCAGAGTCAAATTTACCACTTTGACTAATTCTAGAGACAATTTTGGATTGGGGGTGCCAGATTTTAGGAATTATTATTATGCCTCGAATGCCTCTAGTGCTTTCAAATTTAATTTGGACAGGGATTGGCCTAGATGGCTTATTATGGAAATTAATAAACTAAAACCTTTTTGTATTAAAGATGTTTTTATGGGTTTCACATTCTAATCGCCCCAAGTTTACGAAGATGTACCCCTCAACTAAATTGGCTATACTCTCTTGGGATAGATTATTTAATAAATTACCAGGTTCTATTACTTGGTCCAGGGCGATGTCACTTAGTTCCTTGAGATATGTTCTTCCAGACCTAGATATAGATTACTGGAATAGCAAACATGTTTTTTCCATTGATTTCTTTACAAATAATTCGGCTCTATCATTTCCAAAATTACAAAACACATTTACTTTAGATGCTGACAGACAATGTGACTATGACTTAATTATTCAAATTCTTCAAGAACGATATAATATATCTGATTTTGATGTGGATCAGTCTCATTTAGCTTTGAATGACAGTTTATATTAATGCCCCGGACCGGAAAGGTACTATCTCATTGTGTTACTCTTCCCTCTCCTCGAAGGTTTCAGAAAAACTTAAATTTTTATCGTCCTGGGAAGAGGAATTAGGTAAAACATACGATCTAGCTGTCTGGAAAAATAATAACTTTAAGACATAAAAAGCTGTTAGAGCATGCAGGGTGTAGTCAGGGACTGAGGGGCATAACACAATGTGCACAACATTTTGAAAATCATTTTAAGATTATTTACAGATGGTATTTGACCCCGGATAAACTTTTTCGCATTAAGATGACTACAAGTTTTAAATGTTGGAGAGGCTGCAATGGCCCAGGTAATCTCCTTCATATTTTCTGGGACTGTCCATTAATTAAACCTATGTGGGACTCTATTAGCAATAATTAAGCTTGTGAATAGCGAGATTGAAGTGCTTGGTCCAGAATTATGTATTTTTAAACACTTTCCGTCTGATGTACCTAAAATAGATAAGATCATCATAGGTCATTTGCTGATTGCAGCTACTATCCTTATTCCTAAGTATTGGAAAACAGGAGTTGTTCCGACTATAAAAGAAATCTTGTATATGACCTTGGAGAATAAATCTTATGAATCTTCCATTAGGCTACCCTCAGCTTTTAAAACACAACTTTTATTTTTCTGGGACTCCTGGGAAGAGAAAATTAGAAGAATATTTTTCCTTTAGTTTATCTTTTTTATTCCTTTAGATTATAATTTTTTTTAATTTTACATTTCTGCACGCTTCTTCTTAATTTTTCATCCATATGTATTTTTTTTATATATAGTGAGATAACTTTGGTTAGAGTGAAGACTTCCGGATTAAAGAATTTAATAATTTACATTTCCATTTTTTTCCCCCTGTTTTTTTCCCCTTGTTTTTGTGTTGTTTTTTTTCTCTTTCTAGTGATAATTGTTGTAATTGTTTCCCAATTTTATGGTATCAATTTGACTTATTATTGTACACTGTATATTGTATGTGCAATATTATTTGACAGTCTGATGTTTGATGTTAAAGTTACATTTACTTTTGTTTTGTATTTTATAAAACTAATAAAAAATATTTGAAAAGTATTGATGGAATGCCCATAGGATATAATGGGAGAAAAATCAAACCTGTTTTTCAGACAAAACCCTCTGAAATATCATATAGATCTTTGGTACATATACTCCCCTAGTACAGAGACAGGATCTAAAACTCATATTATGTGGGATTATAGCTGTTTTCTATGGAATGACAGGTGAATGACAGTTTTGAGGGAATGCCCATAGGATATAATGGGAGAAAAATCAAACCTGCTTTTCAGACAAAACCCTCTGAAATATCATATAGATCTTTGGCACATATACTCCCCTAGTACAGAGACAGGATCTAAAACTCATATTATGTGGGATTATAGCTGTTTTCTATGGAATGACAGGTGAATGACAGTTTTGAGGGAATGCCCATAGGATATAATGGGAGAAAAAATAAACTTGTTTATTAGAGAAAACCCTCTGACATATCATATAGATCTTTGGCACACATACTCCCCTAGTACAGGTATAGGTTCTAAACCTCATATTAAGTGGAATTATAGCTGTTTTCTGTGGAATGACAGGTGAATGACAGTATTGATGGAATGCCCATAGGATATAATGGGAGAAAAATCAAACCTGTTTTTCAGACAAAACCCTCTGAAATATCATATGGATCTTTGTCATTTTGAAAACTGGTGACACTTGTAATATGTTGGTCACCAGAATGAGGAATCTGCACACACACCAAAGGAACTCTGGTGCTTAACTGTGCCAGGAAGGGCCAGCTCCCCAGTAGATCAAAATAAATAAAGGCTCCAGGCACTCAAGGGTTCCAGCTCAGGCAGATTTATTAAAGGAAGACAGCAACAACGTTTCAACCTCACAATGAGGTCTTTATCAAGTTGATAAAACTGTTATTTTGTTGAATTGAGTCCTCACACACGTATGCCATCCACTCTTCTCTGATAAAACATACGTTTGCCAGTTGGGAACAAGCAGCTGCAATAGACAATAATACGTCACAATTTTCTTTTGCTCTTTCTTTTTCCTTCATGGAATCTATGACTATCACCTCCCTGGTATTAAAAAGGTATTAAAAAGGCCAGTATAACTGAACTGCAAAAGCAAATTCTGCATTTCTCACCACTAACTAAAGTAAACCATCTCATACTTACAGGCAATAGGAAGCAACTTCGAATAAAGTAAACATTGCCCTAGTAAATTAGATAAATGGTTTAAATGTAATGAGGCTTAAAGTGATATTTATTAACTAAAATAAACTGAGATAGTGGGTTCTATCCAATTATGTGAGAGAAATCAGTTATTGTTTTTTTGACTAAATAGGTTGTATTTCCATCTATGGTATTCAATGAGCTGAGATAGATTAATTTAAACCACTGAATAGAGCTGGATATTTCAATATGCTGATTTACACATGTGTTAAACTGGACCAAACTAGGCTTATTCTGCTGTTAAAACATTTCCAAATTAGCCCAGCATAATACATAATTAAATTGGTAACATTTATTTAAAGGATGTGATTAACCCCAGCGTTTATTTTACAATGATTTCCAAAAAACTACCCGATAAATTTCCATCTTTCTTCATCTATAATTTCCTACCAACTCATTCAGTGCATCCCAGTGGCGTCGACAGGGGGGGGCCAGAGGGGGCCATGGCCCCCCCAACATCATGCTGTGCCCCCCGGTGTGCCCCTCCAATTGAAACGCCGGCTTTTTTTTTTTTTTAATAGACCCGGAGGAGAGAAAGAGAGGCGCCGAGCGGTTGCTGAGGATTAAGTTCTCAGCAACCGTTCGGCGCCTCTCACTCTTCTCCGCGACCGCGAGGCCTCTGCCTTGGTCGCAGTGCCGGCATTTCAAGCCGGGCGCCGGTATATGTCGTCATATCCGGCGCCCGGCAGTGAAGCCGCGCACACTGCAGAACCAGGGATACAGAGACCTCGCGATCTCACCGCTGGACAAGCCCAAGGTAAGTGAACTTCAAAGGGGGGTAGAAAGTTAGAAGGGGGTTAGAGAGTCAGAAGAGGTAGATAGGTATAGATTGGGAGGGAGAGGGGATAGATAGGATAGATTGGGAGGGAGAGGGGGTAGATGGGATAGATATGATAGATAGGGAGGGAGATGGGGGTAGATGGGATAGATTGGGATGGAGATGGGGTAGATGGGATAGATTGGGAGGGAGATGGGGTAGATGAGATAGATAGGGAAGGAGAGGGGGTAGATGGGATAGATTGGGAGGGAGAGGGGGTACATAGGATAGATTGGGAGGGAGAGTAGGTATATAGGGAGGCAGAGGTGGTAGATAGGGAGGGAGAGGGGGTAGATAGGATAGATTGGGAGGGAGAGGGGGTAAATAGGATAGATTGGGAGGGAGAGGGGGTAGATAGGATAGATTAGGAGGGAGAGGTGTTTATGGGACAAACTTGGCGTACGTTCAGCTGTTTGGGGACAAAGTTGACACAATATGTAATTTGGGTGCTGGTCGGGTTTTATGTGGGCAGTGTGGACACCAGGGCTGGCTTTGGGGTGTGTGACCAGTGATCTATGCCTGTAATTTAGGGTGTTTTATCTATACCTTTAATGCAGAGTTTATATGTAATTTCCAATTGATTTATACCTGCAAAGCTGGGTTTTGTGTCATTCTGGTCATCTGTATCGGCTATATTTCCATACATTATTTATGTTTACCTGCAAATATAGGATTTGTATGTCTTATTCAGTTGATCAATACCTGGAGTGCTGTTTCCATGTGTTGTTTATTTGATCTAAACCTTCAGTGCTGAGTGTACATGTGATTTCCAGTTGATCTATACCTGCAATGCTGGGTTTGTGTGTTCTGTTGGTTTATAACTGCAATGCTATGTTTCCATACATTATTTATGTATACCTGCAAATACAAGTTGTTTTTTTTATATCTCATTTAGTTGCATGTGCTGTTTCCATGTGTTGTTTATTTGATCTATACCTGAACTATAGGGTGTAAGTAAAAGAGCGGTATGGTTTAGTGAATGAGGGGATAAAGGGACTCTGGGGATGATTACAGGGGAGAGGACCTCTCAATGTCACGGTGCAGGACTGACTCTCACGGTCTTTCCCTGATCTGCAGTCAGTGTGGGAAATATTTCTTTTTTTGTTGTGGTAGCGGAGGGAGTGATTGCATGCAAGGAAGCGTTGAGCGGGGCCCAAGGAAATGCTTGGATATTTTTTCACTATAAAATATATTGGCAGCAGGGGCAAATATTTATATATGTTTTGGCAGCAGGGGCTAATATTTATATATTGGCAACAGGGTCTAATATTAATATATATCGGCAGCAGGGGCTAATATTTATATATTGGCAACAGGGTCTAATATTAATATATATCGGCAGCAGGGTCTAAATATATATCGGCAGCAGGGTCCAATATTAATATATACCAGCAGCAGGGGCTAATAATATATATATTGGCAGCAGTGGCTAATATATATTGGCAGCAGGAGCTAATATTAACATATATTGGCAGCAGGAGCTAATATTAACATATATTGGCAGAAGGGTCTAGTATTTATATTCATATCGGCAGCAGGGGTTAATATTAATATATATTGGCTGCAGGGGCTAATTATATATATTGGCTGCAGGGACTAATAATATATATTGGCAGTAGGGGCTAATATTTATATATATATCAGCAGCAGGGTATAATTTTTATGTATATCAGCAGCAGGGTATAATATAAGTATATATCCGCAGCAGGGGCTAATATCAACATATATCCGCAGCAGGGGCTAATATCAACATATATCCCCAGCAGGGGTTAATATTAATATATATCAGAAGCAGGGTGTAATATTTCTATATATCGGCAGCAGGGGCTAAATTCAAAGAGATAAGTGCATATTATGTAGTTAAAAATGCACGTCTAACGTGTGTGTGTATATGTATATATATATATATATATATATATACATATACATATATATATATATATATACATATACATATATATATATATATATATAGTGTATATGTACGGTTTTATAATTGGCCCCCCTACTTTGGTCCCTGGCCCCCCATGTGCCCCCTCTAAATATGAAAGCTGGAGACGCCACTGGTGCATCCCCACAAATTATATATTGAGTTTTTAGAGGACAAGTAGGATCTTATATACACAAACTTTTTAATATTGAAAACAAATTCTAAAAAATGCAAAGAAAATACCATTCTTTTCACAGTTGCTTCTATTAAAAAATATACATAGCCAGTGTAAAGTAAGTAGAATAAAAAAATCTAACTTTATTTCGGTATTTACTTTGATTTTGGAAACACCTCCTATGCCTGGTATTTATATTTATTTTGGTAGTTACTGGGCAAAATATGAAAGATGTGCATCACTGTTTTCAAACATACATACATACATACACATATATATATATATATATATATTATAGTTGGGCCCCAAAAGTATAGAAAAAGCTATACTGCTGTATAAAGGTATTCAGTGCCCTTCACTAATATGGACACCCTTTGTAAATATGAGCAAAAAATGCTGTGAAAATTTGTCTTGACGTATGTTTCCATTGATAGTTTACATTTTTTAGTACATTTGGGTGACTTGGAATAGGAAGTTGTTCAACCATGACTTCCTGTTTCACAGGGGTATAAATATTAGGTAACACATAGGCGAAATTCCCTTAGTCATTGATCACAATGGGTAAAACCAAAAAATATGGCAGTGATGTGGGGCAAAAGATTGTTGAGCTTCACAAAATGGGAAATATTTTTTATTAGTGATATTGTGGATGGAAAGGTATGTCTTTTTGCAGATGACAAAAGTTTGCAACAGGGTCGATGTTCCTGGAGGGATAACCCAAATGGCAAATGATTTAGATAAACAGTAAAAATGGTCAGAGCTGTGGCATTGATAAATGCAAAGTAATGCACCATGTGCAAAACAACCCAAGGGCAGAGTATAGAATATTTGATACGGTCCTAACCTCAACGTGTGAGGAAAGGGATTTAGGGGTAATTATTTCAGAGGATATGATTTAAGTTTTAAAAAGGAAACATCAGAAAATATTTCTTAACTGAAAGGGTAGTGACTTCATGGAAGAGCCTTCCATCAGAAGTGGTAGATGTTAATACAGAGAAGGTGTTTAAGAAAGCATAGGATAGGCATAAGGTTAAGCTAGATATAAGATAAGGCCAGGTACTAAGGAAACTTTTAAGATGTTGGGCAGACTGGATGAGGCGAATGGTTGTTATCTGCCGTCACTTTCTATAAGTGGCTTTAAGAAAATGGCAAAAGCACTGAAAATGCCTACTTCCACCACCAGTGAAATAATTAAGGAGTTCCAGTCAACTGGAAATGTTATGAATTAACCTGGAAGGAAGAGTATGTGTGTCTATATTGTCTTAAAGCACTGTGAAGAGGATGGTTCTAGTTGCAAAAAAAGATTTGAAGAAAAAAGTTTCTACTCTCATCCAAAAACAAACTCAACTGGCTTCAGTTCGCCGGACACTACAACAACTTCAGATAGGATCGGGTTCTATGGTCGTGTGAAACCAAAGAAGAGTTTTCTTGCCAATAACAACAGTAGTGGGTTTAGCGCACACAGAAAGGTAGCCATATGGAGCCACATGCCCACGGTTAAATATGGTGGTAGCTTTTTTAATGTTTTGGGGCTGATAAAATCCATCCTACTATGGCCATCGCTGTCCCCTGATTTGAAAACATGTGGACAGTCCACCAGCGTCGACCTTGAAATTTAACAGATGGGGAGATCCCTCGCCATGTATTCTCCAACCTCATCGGCATTATAGAAGACTTAGAGCTGTTATCTTGGCAAAGGGAGGTAAGCACAAAGTATTAACTAAAAGGGTGTCGATAATTCTGCCACACATATTTCATTTTTATTTATTTTTTTAAAAAAACCTGTGTTGTGTTTGCAATTGTTTGATATCCATGATAGCAGCGCATTTCTGTGTATTCTTTGAAGAAAAGATGAAAGGGTTAAACAATAAAGACAAATTTTCACAGCATTTTTAGCTCAGTTTAAACTAAGGGTGCCTATGTTCGTGGAGGGCACTGTATACCTTTATACAGCAGTATAGCTTTTTCTGGCCACTTTTGTGGGTTAAATATTATATATATCCCAGTTTACCCAGTTTACCCCGTTTACCCCAGTAACTACCAAAATAAATACCAGCCATATGAGGTGTTTCCAAAATCAAGGCAAATACCTAAATACATTTTTTTCTTACTTTGCACTGGCTATGTATATTTTGTAATAGAATAAACTGTGAAAAATTGAATTTTTCCTATTTTTTAGAATGTTTTTTCATATTAAATAATGGTTTATGTATAAAATATTTTTTTCAAATGAAGATCCTACTTGTCTTCTAAAACTCAATATAAAATTTAGGGATGGACTGAATGAGTTGGCAGGAAATCATAGTTGAAAAAAGATGGAAATGTATCTGATATTTTTTTGGAAAGCATTGTAAAAAACAAAACAAAAAAAACCTGGTCATTAACGGGTTAATCATAGCCTTAAATAAATGTTACCAATTTAATTATGTATTATGCTGGGCTAATTTGGAAATGTTTTAACAGCAGAATAAGCCTAGTTTGGTCCAGTTTAACACGTGTAAATCAGCATATTGAAATATCCAGCTCTATTCAGTGGTTTAAATGAATCTATCTCAGCTCATTGAATACCATAGATGGAAATACAACCTATTTAGTAAAAAAAAAAACAATAACTGATTTCTCTCACATAATTGGATAGAACCCACTATCTCAGTTTATTTTAGTTAATAAATATCACTTTAACCCTCATTATAACATTTAAACCATTTATCTAATTTACTAGGGCAATGTTTACTTTATTCGAAGTTGCTTCCTATTGCCTGTAAGTATGAGATGGTTTACTTTAGTTAGTGGTGAGAAATGCAGAATTTGCTTTTGCAGCTCAGTTATACTGGCCTTTTTAATACCAGGGAGGTGATAATCATAGATTCCATGAAGGAAAAAGAAAGAGCAAAAGAAAATTGTGACGTATTATTGTCTATTGCAGCTGCTTGTTACCAACTGGCAAACGTATGTTTTATCAGAGAAGCGTGGATGGCATACTTGTGTGAGGACTCAATTCAACAAAATAACAGTTTTATCAACTTGATAAAGACCTCATTGTGAGGTTGAAACGTTGTTGCTGTCTTCCTTTAATAAATCTGCTGGAACCCTTGAGTGCCTGGAGCCTTTATTTATTTTGATCTACTGGGGAGCTGGCCCTTCCTGGCACAGTTAAGCACCAGAGTTCCTTTGGTGTGTGTGCAGATTCCTCATTCTGGTGACCAACATATTACAAGTGTCACCAGTGTTCAAAATGACAAAGATCCATATGATATTTCAGAGGGTTTTGTCTGAAAAACAGGTTTGATTTTTCTCCCATTATATTCTATGGGCATTCACTCAAAACTGTCATTCACCTGTCATTCCACAGAAAACAGCTATAATTCCACTTAATATGAGGTTTAGAACCTATACCTGTACTAGGGGAGTATGTGTGCCAAAGATCTATATGATATGTCAGAGGGTTTTCTCTAATAAACAAGTTTATTTTTTCTCCCATTATATCCTATGGGCATTCCCTCAAAACTGTCATTCACCTGTCATTCCATAGAAAACAGCTATAATCCCACATAATATGAGTTTTAGATCCTGTCTCTGTACTAGGAGAGTATATGTGCCAAAGATCTATATGATATTTCAGAGGGTTTTGTCTGAAAAACAGGTTTGATTTTTCTCCCATTATATCCTATGGGCATTCCATCAATACTGTCATTCACCTGTCATTCCACAGAAAACAGCTATAATTCCACTTAATATGAGGTTTAGAACCTATACCTGTACTAGGGGAGTATGTGTGCCAAAGATCTATATGATATGTCAGAGGGTTTTCTCTAATAAACAAGTTTATTTTTTCTCCCATTATATCCTATGGGCATTCCCTCAAAACTGTCATTCACCTGTCATTCCATAGAAAACAGCTATAATCCCACATAATATGAGTTTTAGATCCTGTCTCTGTACTAGGAGAGTATATGTGCCAAAGATCTATATGATATTTCAGAGGGTTTTGTCTGAAAAACAGGTTTGATTTTTCTCCCATTATATCCTATGGGCATTCCATCAATACTGTCATTCACCTGTCATTCCACAGAAAACAGCTATAATTCCACTTAATATGAGGTTTAGAACCTATACCTGTACTAGGGGAGTATGTGTGCCAAAGATCTATATGATATGTCAGAGGGTTTTCTCTAATAAACAAGTTTATTTTTTCTCCCATTATATCCTATGGGCATTCCCTCAAAACTGTCATTCACCTGTCATTCCATAGAAAACATCTATAATCCCACATAATATGAGTTTTAGATCCTGTCTCTGTACTAGGGGAGTATACATGACAAAGATCGATATCATATGTCAGAGGGTTTTCTCTAAACAATATTTTTTCTCCCTTTATAGCCTATGGGCATTCCCTCAAAACTGTCATTCACCTGTCATTCCATAGAAAACAGCTATAATTCCACTTAATATGAGGTTTAGAACCTATAACTGTACTAGGGGAGTATGTGTGCCAAAGATCTATATGATATGTCAGAGGGTTTTCTCTAATAAACAAGTTTATTTTTTCTCCCATTATATCCTATGGGCATTCCCTCAAAACCGTCATTCACCTGTCATTCCATAGAAAACAGCTATAATCCCACATAATATGAGTTTTAGATCCTGTCTCTGTACTAGGGGAGTATGTGTGCCAAAGATCTATATGATATGTCATATGGTTTTCTCTAATAAAACAATATTATTTTTTCTCCCATTATATCCTATGGGCATTCCCTCAAAACTGTCATTCACCTGTCATTCCATAGAAAACAGCTATAATCCAACGTAATCTGAGTTTTAGATCACATGTGTGTCCTAAGGGAGTATGTGTGCCAAAGGTCTAAATGCTATTTCTTAAGCTTTTATTTCAAAATCAATTATTCTTTTCCCTTCCATTATAGTCTATGGGCATTCCTCCCCATTATAGTCTATGGGCATTCCTCCCCATTAAAGTCTATGGGCATTCCATTTTGTCATTCGTTTTAGTATGTCCCCTGTCCCAGCGGTGGTCGGTGGTCGACCAGGCTCAATTGCAACCCCTCTTGTTTAATAGCAAGATAGCATGGTTTAATTAACTAAAAAAACTAAAGGAACGGAATATATGACAAGCAACTATTTTGCAAGCTGTTTATGTACATTTCAGACTTAAATCTGGACCAGTGCGTCTGTCATTTAGTTTTTGATCGTATGCATATGTCTGTGTTTTGGCATTGTTTTGCGTTACCCTTGCCATCATGATCACCATATAACCTCAAAGTCAGCGTCGAAATGATCATACTCAAACTGACAGCTGGGTTATACTGACATACTTTCTGACCTACAAGCCTGTTATTTTTGTAGATGGAATGTGAATCTCTGGCTGCCCCCTAGCTCCTCCACGCCACTTCCTGTAGGGGACCACAGTCAGAAGAAAAACAAATACAATAATTTTTAGTTTAGAGGTCGAAACCTTTGGAATTACACAAAACACAGTGGGTTACTGCGCCTTTGGTTAAATCATAATTTGAGGGGATTTACACACAGAACAGGATCTATGGCTGGGAACAGAATAAACATGCATGAATTCTAGCTTTTCACTCACAGCTTGGTTTGCAATTTTGCGCATTCTTTGTTATTAACTCATTCAGGACCAGGGGTTTTGCATACTTTAAAGGAGTTTCTAGCCATTTTTATGTTCTGCTTATTAAACCATGCAGAACCCCTTCAGGGGTTTTGGTACCTCAAAGCCCGGAGAAATTGTGCAATATTTTTGGTATGTCGTTTCAGCGATTATTCCTCTTTTCCTGCGAATAGTGTACCCGTGTAAACTACATATTGTTTTTTCAAGGAGAGTGCTTTCTTTTGATACCATAGTTAGATAATTAGCTGAAAATTTAGGATGAGAAATTTAGTAAAAACTAGCGAAAATTAGAAAAAAGTTTTTATATATTTTCCCTCTAAAGATAAGCAAATGATTGGGGCGAAAGTACATGTAAGGGAAGAAAATAAATATATAGTGTAAAGAGTATAAATTATAATGGAATAAATGATGATGTGGTGGCACTCAAACAGATGAGATGCTTCAGGCCCTTCAGAATATGTTGAAAAAATCTTTAATGAGTTCATACAGAATCTATAAAATCCTTCTGACGCGTTTCGCCACGTGGGTTTCCTCAAGACAAAAGGTATAAAATACCGACCAAAACCTTTTCTCTTGAGGAAGCCCACACGGCGAAACGTGTCAGAAGGATCACACGGGACATCCCTTTGATTGAGTTTTTTGGCGGACTTTTACCTTATGCTTTTACATGCACTTTGGTTTCAGGTTTTTGAACTTGTTAAAAGACACCTTCATGTCACAACTAGTGATGGGAAGTTCGGATCATTAAAGTGAATCTGATCATTTCGATTCGTTCACTGAAATGATCCGATTCATGATCCGAATCTTCGGATCACTCAGTGTGACTCACAGGAGTTACTGTTTTCCAATAACTCCGTGCAGGCACACTAACGATTGGCCCCGCCCCTTTCATTATGAATCCTCCCCCCTGCCTCCAGTGATGTCAATGAAGGCAGAGAGTCGTTCAAAGATTCGGATCTTACAGGGATCCGAATCTTTGAATGACTCTCTGCCTTCATTGGGATTCGAATCAGTCAGATAATATCACCATACTGTTATAAATAAATACATTAATAATCACTGCCCCCAGGATTTACATTCCCCTTAACCTGCAACTGCACCTTAAGCTAACTTTATTAAATTAACCCTCACCATTAAATTAACCCTAAACACCCCATAAACCATGTCTGCCCCTAAAATTAACCCTTAACACCCCATTAAGCATAACTGCCCCCAAATTAACCCTAAACACCCCATTAAGCATAACTGCCCCCAAATTAACCCTAAACATCTCATTAAGCATAACTGCCCCTAAATTAACACTAAAGACCCCATTAAGCATAACTGCCCCCAAATTAACCCTAAACACCTCATTAAGTATAACTGCCCCTAAATTAACACTAAAGACCCCATTAAGCATAACTGCCCCCAAATTAACCCTAAACACCTCATTAAGCATAACTGCCCCTAAATTAACACTAAAGACCCCATTAAGCATAACTGCCCCTAAATTAACACTAAAGACCCCATCAACCATACCAATTTATTAGGTAATTTATCTGGAGTACATGCAATTAATTTAGGGGCAGTTATGGTTAATGGAGTATTTAGGGTTAATTTCAGGGGCCGTTATGGTTAATGGGGTCTTTAGGGTTAATTTCAGGGGCTGTTATGGTTAATGGGATCTTTACAGTTAATTTCAGGGGCAGTTATATTTGATGGGGTATAAGGGTTAATTTTATGCTGATGACGGAGGGTTAATTTAATTAATTTAATAAAGTTAACTGTAGGTGCAGTTATAGGTAAAGGGGGGGCAAACTTAGGGGAATCTAAATCCTGGGGGCAGTGTGAACATTAGTAATGTATTTATTTATAAAAGTATGGTCTCAGTAATATTCTCTGTAAGATTCGGATCCTTGTAAGATCCGGATCCCTGTAAGATTCGAATCATTTGAATCATTCGAGTCTTCGGATCATTCGAGTCATTGAACGAGTCTCTGACTCTGAGTCATCGTTCCTCTGTGAATTAATGAGCTGTAACCTGACCACAGAGTCTGTGTCTGAGTGCTCTGCAGATGACTCACAGCTCTAGGATCAGGTTACAGCTGAATGATTCACAGACTGAACCGCTACAAATGAATCGTTCAGTCTACTGAACCGATTCATCCGGATCACTAAAAAGAACCGGATCAAATGAACGATTCGTTCATGATCCGGACATCACTAGTCACAACTGATACAAGCACCAACTAGAAAGGATTCTTGTCTCGATCTGGTGATAACAATGTTGATCTTTTGTCTAACATTCAAATGGGGGATCACTTGGGTAATAGTGATCACAATATAGTGTCTTTTGAAATAAACCCAAAAAGAAATTGCCCATGGGAATACTAAAACATAGAATTTTAAAAAGGCCAATTTCAATAAGATAAGGTCAGCTTTGCAATGTATTGACAGGCATAAACTCTTTAGGGATAAAATGGAGTCTTTTCAATCAAATATTAGCAAGGTACACTTCTCAGTATGTACCACTAGGTAATAAATATAAAAGTAACAAATTGAAACCAATGTTAAATTAAAAATAAGAAAATGACTTTTACAGCATTTAAATCAGACAAATCAGAGGCATCCTATATAAGATATAAGGAAGCCGATAAAGCATGCAAAAAGGTGATTAGATGGGCTAAACTAGAAAATGAGAGAGCAAAACTAACCCCCAAAAAATCTTTAAGTACATAAATTCTAAAAAAAAAGAAAAAAATGAAAGTGTAGGTTCACTAAAAACAGAGATGGGAGTGTTGGTTAAGGAGGACCAGGAAAAAGCAGAAACGTTAAATAACTATTTTTTCACACTATATATTAAGGAGGAACCTACGGCAATGGATATAACTACTGAAAAAAATTGCAGTCAAACGGTGATTGGATGGCTCAGGACAAGGTGCTGCAGCAACTATCGAAAGTTAATGTCAACAAAGCTCTGGGGCCTGATGGTATTCACCCACGTGTACTTAAGGAGCTTACTGAGGAAATAAGTGAACCTCTGTTTCTAATCTTCCGGGATTGGAGGAAGGCAGATGTGGTTCCTATATTCAAAAAGGGTTCATACTCTGTACCCGGATTATAGACCTGTGAGCTTAATTTCTGTGGTTGGGAAAGTATTTGAAGGCTTATTAAGGGATAATATTTGGGAATTCACTGGGAAGAACAGTATTAACAAAAATCAGCATGGTTTTATGAAACATAGGTCATGTCAAACTAATTTAATTGCTTTATATGAAGAAGAAGTGTAGATCATAGTTTTGCAGTGGATGTAATCTCATACCTCCCAACATTTCAAAATGTGAAAGAGGGACACTTTTTTTTTTAAATCGCTCTCACAGAACTCACTAAAACAAGCAATTGCACTTTACTATGTTGCGCTCGCATCGCCACTCTTCAGCCTTAACACTGGTACTAATCCATGCTACTTACGCTGAAAATATTTCTCAGTAACATGCATTATATATATCAGAGTCCTAGCCAGGTAATATCACACAGTAACATGCATTATCATATATCAGAGCCCTAGCCAGGTAATATCGCACAGTAACATGCATTATCTATATCAGAACCCTAGCCAGGTAATATCGCACAGTAACATGCATTATCTATATCAGAGCCCTAGCCAGGTAATATCGCACAGTAACATGCATTATCTATATCACAGCCCCAGACAGGTAATATCGCACAGTAACATGCATTATCTATATCAGAGCACTAGCCAGGTAATATCGCACAGTAACATACATTATCTATATCAGAGCACTAGCCAGGTAATATCGCACAGTAACATGCATTATCTATATCACAGCCCCAGACAGGTAATATCGCACAGTAACATACATTATCTATATCAGAGCTCAAGCTAGGTAATATCACACAGTAACATGCATTATCTATATAAGAGCCCTTTACTTGAATTCTACTGCCTTCCTTACATTGTTGCTCCCACATCCCTTATACCTGCAACAACACCCAGATAGTACATCCATGCTGAGCATCATGGGAAATGCAGTTGATAAAGCTGTGAATAACAATCCCCATGATGCTCATCCAGCCAGGTGTCCACCATGATGCTGGCTAAGCATCATTGGTAAAGTAGTCCACAGCAGAAGAGATTTTTTTTTTTTTTAGAATTACAAAAAATCCTAATGTTAGCCTCCCTCCCATTCTTTTTTAAATTATATTAATCCCTTTAATATTGATTTATCATGTAATGGGCCCAGCTGCTCTCTTGTGTATCGGTGACCCCACCTTGCCTTCTCCTCATTATGTACTGTTGCCCCCATCTCTTTGATGCCTCTGTTATGTTTTAATGCTCCCATTGTGTATTCATACCACCACCCAGACCCCTTTTAAGATGTAAGTGATGCCCCCCAGCCAGCCCCTATTTTTTTTTTTAGAACCACAGACCTTTTTTCCCACACCTAGAATATGCTGTGCAATTTTGGGCACTTATTCTAAAGACCAGGGGCCTAGAAAGGATTCTAGGGCCAGAGGCGGGCTACAACATTAATAAAAATAATGGAGGACTTTAGTTATGAAACACATTTAACAAATGTATATAAATATAATTATTATAATTTATATTAAATATAATATATACATTATACAAATAAATTATGTAAATATATTCCAGGGGCCAATACAAACCATTGTGTGGAAATCTGTTCATAAACTGGACTATCCATAGGACTCAATCTCTCGAAAACCGAACTTCTCATCTTCCCTCCCTCCAATGCTATGATTCCCTCATTAGTTTCCCTCAATGTTAATGGTGCTATCATCTCCGCGTCTCCTCATGCCCGCTGTCTTGGTGTCACCCTTGACTCTGACCTTTCATTCACCCCACACATTCAGTCTGTCTCTAAAATCTGCCGTCTCCATCTTAAAAACATTGCCTGCAGCCGTCCCTTCTTAACACAGAATGCCATTAAGGCTCTCGTCCATGCCCTTACTATCTTCTGCCTTGATTATTGTCTTAGCTGGTCCCCTCTTGTCACAGACTGGGTCCAAACAGATGACTGAAAGGACCCAGCGCGCCCGAAGATTGTATACAGGAGTCACAGTGCAGTAGTGGAGTTGGACAGGGCAGGGTGACCACACTCACCCAGGTGTTAAGCACCTAGGGTTGTGCAGCACAACACCAGCGCCCTGATAAGGCAGCGGATGAAGTCCAGAATGAAGTGAAGTGATATCCTGCAGGCACCCTGGAGCAGGCATGAAGCAGATCACTAGAATCACATGCAGGATGCTGCAGGCTGGGAGAATGGAAGCTAAGCAAAGGGTATAACAGAAACATAACAAGCAAGGGAGAGGGAGACCAGGCACGAAACATAACCAGACAAGACATACATGTTACAGGGCACGACAGTGAACCAGACAAGGAATAAACATTACTAGACAAGATATACATGATACAGGGCACAACAAAGGACAGGGAACAAGGCAAGGAACACAGGAGAAGGAGTGAGGAGCCGGAATCCTCGGACGCTTCTCCTTTAAGCAAGGATAGGCCATATTAACTAGGACAAAGGGAGAGGAGAGAGGAACCAGAATCCTCAGATGATACAAGGAAGAAGGGCAAAGGTACATAAGAGACAGACAAACATGAATACAGAAACTAGCCTAAGACTGTTTGATAACAATTGGAGATTCCGTCTCATCATATGGCCATAGTATGCTTAGCCCACCACTACGCCAAAGAACTCCAATGACGGTGGGTCCTAACGCTAATCCCTGCTGACAGAGGTATGAAACAAAATAAACATGTAAACCAAACACATAGCACTGAGACATACCTTTAGACTGCAGACTGAGACAAACAGAACACAAAGGTGGGGCACACCTTAAAAAGGAAACAAAGCTGAAGCAAAGAGCTGAAGCAGAAGCAAGGAATGGGAGATCAGAACAGAGCAAAAGGAAATCCAGGAATGGATTCAAGCAAAACAGGGAAACAAACAAGAGTGAGATATGCAGCTCCGCAGCCTGGGTAGGATCATGACACCTCTTAACTGTCTCACCCCTCTACAATCCACCATGAATGCTGCTGCCAGACTTATCTCCCTCTTTCATCGCTTCACTAACACCTCCCCCCAGTGGCGTCTCCAGCTTTCATATTTAGAGGGGGCACATGGGGGGCCAGGGACCAAAGTAGGGGGGCCAATTATAAAACCGTACATATACACTATATATATATATATATATATATATACACACACACGTTAGACGTGCATTTTTAACTACATAATATGCACTTATCTCTTTGAAGTTAGCCCCTGCTGCCGATATATAGAAATATTACACCCTGCTTCTGATATATATTAATATTAACCCCTGCTGGGGATATATGTTGATATTAGCCCCTGCTGGGGATATATGTTGATATTAGCCCCTGCTGCGGATATATACTTATATTATACCCTGCTGCTGATATACATAAAAATTATACCCTGCTGCTGATATATATATAAATATTTGACCCTGCTGCCAGTATATATTAATATTAGCCCCTACTGCCAATATATATTATTAGTCCCTGCAGCCAATATATATAATTAGCCCCTGCAGCCAATATATATTAATATTAACCCCTGCTGCCGATATGAATATAAATACTAGACCCTGCTGCCAATATATGTTAATATTAGCTCCTGCTGCCAATATATGTTAATATTAGCTCCTGCTGCCAATATATATTAGCCACTGCTGCCAATATATATATTAATATTAGCCCCTGCTGCTGGTATATATTAATATTGGACCCTGCTGCCGATATATATTAATATTAGACCCTGCTGCCGATATATATTAATATTAGACCCTGTTGCCAATATATAAATATTAGCCCCTGCTGCCAAAACATATATAAATATTTGCCCCTGCTGCCAATATATTTTATAGTGAAAAAATATCCAAGCATTTCCTTGGGCCCCGCTCAACGCTTCCTTGCATGCAATCACTCCCTCCGCTACCACAACAAAAAAAGAAATATTTCCCACACTGACTGCAGATCAGGGAAAGACCGTGAGAGTCAGTCCTGCACCGTGACATTGAGAGGTCCTCTCCCCTGTAATCATCCCCAGAGTCCCTTTATCCCCTCATTCACTAAACCATACCGCTCTTTTACTTACACCCTGTAGTTCAGGTATAGATCAAATAAACAACACATGGAAACAGCACATGCAACTAAATGAGATATAAAAAAAACAACTTGTATTTGCAGGTATACATAAATAATGTATGGAAACATAGCATTGCAGTTATAAACCAACAGAACACACAAACCCAGCATTGCAGGTATAGATCAACTGGAAATCACATGTACACTCAGCACTGAAGGTTTAGATCAAATAAACAACACATGGAAACAGCACTCCAGGTATTGATCAACTGAATAAGACATACAAATCCTATATTTGCAGGTAAACATAAATAATGTATGGAAATATAGCCGATACAGATGACCAGAATGACACAAAACCCAGCTTTGCAGGTATAAATCAGTTGGAAATTACATATAAAGTCTGCATTAAAGGTATAGATAAAACACCCTAAATTACAGGCATAGATCACTGGTCACACACCCCAAAGCCAGCCCTGGTGTCCACATTGCCCACATAAAACCCGACCAGCACCCAAATTACATATTGTGTCAACTTTGTCCCCAAACAGCTGAACGTACGCCAAGTTTGTCCCATAAACACCTCTCCCTCCTAATCTATCCTATCTACCCCCTCTCCCTCCCAATCTATCCTATTTACCCCCTCTCCCTCCCAATCTATCCTATTTACCCCCTCTCCCTCCCAATCTATCCTATCTACCCCCCTCTCCCTCCCTATCTACCACCTCTGCCTCCCTATATACCTACTCTCCCTCCCAATCTATCCTATGTACCCCCTCTCCCTCCCAATCTATCCCATCTACCCCCTCTCCTTCCCTATCTATCTCATCTACCCCATCTCCCTCCCAATCTATCCCATCTACCCCATCTCCATCCCAATCTATCCCATCTACCCCCATCTCCCTCCCTATCTATCATATCTATCCCATCTACCCCCTCTCCCTCCCAATCTATCCTATCTATCCCCTCTCCCTCCCAATCTATACCTATCTACCTCTTCTGACTCTCTAACCCCCTCCTAACTTTCTACCCCCCTTTGAAGTTCACTTACCGCCAGATATGACGACATATACCGGCGCCCGGCTTGCAATGCCGGCACTGCGACCAAGGCAGAGGCCTCGCGGTCGCGGAGAAGAGTGAGAGGCGCCGAACGGTTGCTGAGAACTTAATCCTCAGCAACCGCTCGGCGCCTCTCTTTCTCTCCTCCGGGTCTATTAAAAAAAAAAAGCCGGCGTTTCAATTGGGGGGGCACAGCATGATGTTGGGGGGGCCATGGCCCCCTCTGGCCCCCCCCTGCCGACGCCACTGCCTCCCCCCTTCTGTCAGTCTCTTCACTGGCTGCCTGTGCGCTTCAGGATTCATTTGAAATCCTTACTCTTACTTTCAAAGCCCTTCACAGCGGTTCTCCTTCCTACATCGCTCATCTCTAAATGCACTCCTAACTCTCCGCTCATCCAATGATCTCCTCCTATCCTCTCCTTTGATTTCTAGCTCTCATGCATGATTACAGGATTTCTCAAGGGCTACCCCTATCATCTGGAATGAGAGAGGGGCGTGGCTTGCCTTGCTTAGAGATGGCAGCTTGATTCCTCTGCTCCGCGGTTAACTCACTTAGAATCCGCATCCATCCTTCGCCTTTTCACAACATGGGCAGACTGAAACGTCCATCTCAGCGCCAAGACACTCCGGACAGCCAGACGAGGCAATCGGGGCAGTCGCTCCGGTCTTATTTTCATACACCGGCAGCCCTGGGCCCGCAACCGCCATCGCCTAACATGGCGCCCTCACCGGCCAGCACGGCCTCCTCGGATGATGCCCCCCGATCACCACAACTCCGGGACCCGACACCGTCCTCCTCCGACCTCCAGGAACTGTTCCGATCTCTGCCTACCAAGACGGACTTTAGCAACCTTGTGGCTGAGGTTAAACAGGCCCTTCACGAAGAAGTTGCGGCCCTGAGAGCAGATATCGCGGGAGTGGAGAGGCGCACTACGCAACTGGAAGCTTCTCATGCTCGCACCGCGCATCAACTCTCTGACCTTCGTCAATCCTCTACACACTTGACCGGCCTGGCCTCGGATCTATTCCGCTTGATTGAAGACCTCGAAAACAGAGGTAGGCGGAATAATGTGAGGGTGCGGGGCCTTGGTGAAGCTGAGGGCCCCGAAGATCTTAGAGCTTTATTACAGCGGCTCTTCAACACCATATTGGGCCGACCACTTGATACCCTGATCCGCTTAGATAGAGCACATCGTGCCCTGCGGCCTCGTGGTAACCCCGTCGACCCCCCCAGGGATGTAATATGTTGCTTCCAGGATTTCCTCCTAAAGGAGGAGGTGATGTCCAAGGCCTGGGGTTCGCGTACCTTCACCTTCGAGGGCCACACAATTGCATTTCAAGACCTATCCCCTATCACACTTCGGAATAGGAGGATGCTGCGACCACTTACTGCCGTGTTACAGGCTAGAGGTATACGGTACCGCTGGGGATTCCCCTTTCAACTCCTTATGACGCATGGGGGCTATACTCATACTGTGCGCCGGCACAGAGACATCACAGACGTTCTCAATGCCTTGGGCCTTCCTGCGCTTCATGTGGAGGACTGGCAGAATCCTTCCCTTCTCTCTGGGAATGTTCCCTTAAGGGGCCGTCTGCCTAGACGACAGGGAGCTGAGCGCAGGGACGGCGCTGCCGAAAGAAGTAATCTCCCGCATACCCGTGAGGAATGATTCTACTGTATGTTCCATGCGTTTGCCGACGAAATTCGCAGAGGACGTCACATGTAATATTTTCAGGACACCTCATATTACCATATGCGTATAATTAATTTTTTTTTAAATTTTTTTTTGGGGGGGGGTTTGCCTCCTTACTGTCTCGCCGCTCGGTGGGATAGTGCGCGCCACATTGACGCGTTGGCACGACAAGGATCGTGTCTGGCGATCCGTTTCCTACGCCTATGGTGCGTGCGCCTACTGGGTCATACCAGGCCCTGTTGCACATTTCACACACCCATAACCTCACACTATACATATTTACGGAGGTAGGTGAGACCAGTGGGGGGGGGGGGACACACTGAAGGAAAGTGTGACGGAAGCCTCCATCACTGGGGCCACTGGAGAAGCCTGACTGCCAGCCTCCTCCCTATTGACTATGGGCCCTGGGTTTGTAGAGACTTCTGTGGCTACCCCCAGCAGTATCCTCTCATCACTGGTTGAGGGGATTATCTCCAGCAGACAGCCAGGATCTGCCACCAGGGAGTGACCAACATTCTTTGATGTTTAATGTTGTATAAATCAGTCTCCCCCACTCACCTATTGTATTGTTAATCCCGTTACTGCCCCTGTTGTCTCTGGGAGGCAGATTAAGGGGGCGGTTTGTGTCCCAATATCTTGTTTTATGTTAATGTATGTTTTGCTGGATATATCCAGCTCTGTGTGTCTAAAATAAATCAGTCTTCGTTTGGTTTTACCCTACACTGAGTCTCGGCTAGTGAACCGGGGAAAGTGTGTTGTCCCAGGCTAAGGGAGCACAAGACAGCGGAGGTAGTCGGTCGGACTAGCCAGCTCCATGACAGAAAGGTAGAAAAATATATGTATAATTTTATTTATTTTTTTTTTTTTTGGGGGGCCTCCTCCTCATCCAGCTTCTGGCGGGTCTCACTGCTTGGTGGGACACACTGCCATGCATTGGTGTGTTGGCACAGCAAGGTTCGCGTCGGGCAGCCCGTCTCCTACACGTGTGACGCGTGCGCCTATTGGGTCTCACCCCCTGCCCTATTCCGCGCCTCAGACACTCGCAACCTGACACACTACATATCTACTCAACTATTAATTTTTTTTTTTTTGGGTTGGTTTTTTTTTTTTTTTTTGTTGCTCTCACACACTCGGGACAGGTTAGCGTCGTTCGCCGCTACGTGATGATACTCCATTGTATGTTATATTGATTGTTGTGGATTATACGGGTGGGCTGGTGTTTATTTTGTCTGCTCAATGTACACGGTTTAACCTGAGAGGCTGGTTGGGTGTTTCTATGCCATACCTATGTTCTATGTTGGATGGTAATACAATTTATCTTATGTCTGTGAGTTTTCACCGCGCAGATACTGTGAATTTCCTCTTATACTGTTTACTCGACATTTTGTTTCTTTCAATCTACTAACCTCTCTGGTGAGGTTTCCACTTCCCTTAGCAACTCGGGATTACCCTGGGCGTTGGACTTCGGATTCTATCCGGAGTTTACAGGGAACGCTCATCCCGGTTTTTGCTGTAGTGACCATCGTCGGGGGCCTCTGCCCTCTCGGTTCCCTGGAGTTTTAGGATCCTCTGACTTCTCCTCCCCCCCCCCTTTTTTTTTTTTTTCCCTCCCCTCTTCCCTCTCCTCCTCCTCTTCGCCTCAGGGCCTTCCAGTATGCCTCGTTGTGACTCGCCCTTTTTACACCAGCAACTTCCCGGCCACGAGGTCTAGAGGCACAGCTATATTGTTTTCTCGTCACACTCCTTTCATCTTATCTGAGATGAGGGGAGACCCCGAAGGTAGATACACTTTTGTTAGGGGTACCATACGGGACCAGACCTTTACGTTCGCTTCCATATACCTCCCCAACTCGGGACAGTGTGCCTCCCTCTCTCGCATTCTCCGCTCCCTTATGGAATTTAAGCAGGGTATCCTGGTTTTGGGAGGGGATTTTAACATGCCGCCCGCTCCCCGTGTGGACACCTCCTCCGGCTCCTCTCGCGCCCCGTCGTCTCAAACTCAACGTTTCAATTCTATCCTGCATAAACATAGATTAGTTGATTGCTGAAGGGCCTTCCATCCGGAAGGCAGGGACTACACCTGTTTCTCCCCTCCGCATAGATCTTACTCCAGAATCGATCTCCTCTTAATGGAGTATTATCATTTAGACCTAGTGGTGGACTGCACTATTGGGACGGCGGGATTGTCAGATCACTCCCTGGTCGCTCTGCGCCTTCATGCCCACTTGTTCAAACCGCGTGTCACCTCCTGGTGCCTCAATGAGACGCTCCTATCTGACGAGGACACGGCACAGGCAGTTAATGAACAGTTAGAACACTTTTTTCGGGAGAACGCGGAGTCTGGGGTAGGCCACTCCGCCTTGTGGGAGGCCCATAAATGTACTGTACGTGGAGTCTTCATTGGTAGAGCTGCCCACCTGAAACGTTTGCGGTCTGGGGAAATTACATCCCTTTCGACTCAGATCGCCTCTTTGGAGCAACTTTATAAACAATCTTGTGATGAACGTACGTACTTAGAGTTGACGACACTCAGACGGCGGTTAAGCACCCTACTCAATTACAAAATTCAGCGCTCTTTCCAACACACTAAATCGCTTTTCTATGAGCACGGCAACAAGAGCGGGCGCCTACTGGCTAACGCGCTACGAGCTAAACAACGCTCGATCTACATAAGCAAAATTAAAACGCACCAAGGCTTCACCTCTTGTTCCCCTTCCGACATTTCCAACTCTTTCTGTCATTATTACTGATCACTCTACGGCCTTCAAAGCGTCTATTCGGGGGAGCACCGGACCTCCCTTATCAGGGACCATATGGACACACATATACGTCGCAAACTGTCAGACTCTCAAGCGGAGGCGCTTGAGGGGGAAATCACCGACGGGGAAGTCTCAGCCGCCATGAAATCCATGGCTGCTGGGAAGGCCCCGGGTCCAGACGGGTTCCCTCTTCGATACTACCGGGCCTTTTGGAATCACTTGCAGGGACCCTTCCTAGCCTTGCTCAATGCCATCAGGAGTGGTGAACCTCTGCACCCTCACTCACTTATGGCAACTATTTCGGTATTGCCTAAAGAAGGGAAAGACCCCTTACTGTGCCAAAGTTACAGACCGATCTCCCTCCTAAATACCGATTTGAAACTTTTTGCAAAGGTTTTGGCGACCAGGCTTCAACGAGTTTTGGGGTTCATGATCCACCCTGATCAGACGGGCTTCCTCGCTGGTAGGGAGGGTCGTGATGGCATCTATAGAGCGCTCAACACTGTCCATGTCGCACAGCACACCGGTCAGAGGATCCTTCTCCTGTCTACAGATGCGGAGAAGGCATTTGATCGGGTGGCCTGGGACTTCATGTTCCTAACTCTTCGGTCCATGGGTTTTGGCCACTCTTGGATGCACTGGGTCACCTCTTTATATTCGCTGCCATCCGCCCGCGTCCGCGTAAATGGAGCGCTAACAGCAGCGTTCCAGATTTTTAACGGTACACGCCAGGGCTGCCCCCTATCTCCCCTCCTATTTGCCCTCACCCTTGAACCCTTTTTGCAGGTTATCCGGCATAATCCTAGCATTCACGGCCTGGCCTGCTCCGGTCGTACCATGAAAGTATCTGCCTATGCGGATGATCTCCTATTCGTAGTATCACAGCCTCTCATTTCATTGCCGCACATCCATGAAGCGCTGCGAGTCTATGGCTCCCTCTCCAATTTCAAAATTAACACGGGTAAATCCGAGGCCCTAGATGTTTCATTGCCACCGGGAGAGGCGCGGACGATCCAGAGCTCATTTCCATACCGATGGTGCCACCTCAGCATAAAATACTTGGGGGTTTGGCTGCCGAGGGACCTCTCCATTGTGTTCGCGGTGACTTCCAATCTCCTAACGCAAATCAGAAAAGATTTGCAGCGCTGGTCACTCCCCCACATTTCGTGGCACGGCAGAATTAATGTGCTCAAAATGAATGTACTCCCACGGGTTCTGTACCTATTTCAGACTCTACCCATAGCCATACCTAGGGTCTTCTTTGCGGAGCTTCGCTCCTTAATGATTCGATATGTCTGGAGAGGTAGATCCCCCAGGTTAAAATATGCTGTACTCACCCGCTCGAAAAACATGGGGGGACTTGCTCTGCCTGACTTTCTCACTTATTATCGTGCCTCCCACCTGCAACGGGTCATGGACTGGAATTACCACCCACCCTCGAAATTATGGATAGCTCTGGAGCAATCCACCACGTGTTTCCCTCTTTCTACCTGCATGTGGCTTCGCCCTGCAGCCCTGTTGGCGTCGACCTGCACTAATCCGTTTGTTCGTGCCACTTTGGCTGTATGGAGATCCCGTCAGGTTGGGGGATCCTCTCCTCTTTCCCCTCCCCGCTGACACCCATAGCAGGCAATTTGGACTTTCCTCCAGGCTTGGAAGAGGGATACCTAAACTCAATGGGCTTAAATCCCAAGTCCCGTGCCTCTGACTTCTGGGTCAACGGTGGTCCCCTGGTCGCTGAGAAGGTTTTCCCATCACCCGGACCTAGAGTCCTCCACAGATACCGCTTTTCTCAACTCATACACTACGTCAAATCGCTCCCGGGTAAACATCACCTCTCCAGGGACCTTACCGCCTTTGAAAGGTTTCTCCAATTGGAGAAGATGCCGAGGGGAGGGATCTCAGCCTCGTACCAGCTACTAAACACGGGTACTCCCGCTGCGCCCCCCCCTTTTATGGGTGCATGGGAGGAGATCCTTGGGGAATCTCTCTCTGAGCAACAGTGGGAAAAGATCTGCATTCTCACACACAAGCTTCCAAATTCCAGGAAACGGCCTATAAGATTCTCACTATGTGGTATAGGACCCCAGTGTACATTAATAAGATATGCCCGGGGAGTGATCCGACTTGCTGGAGATGCGGAGAGGAGCCTGGTACGTTTTTGCACATATGGTGAGAATGTGGGAAGATCCGGCCTTTCTGGCGGGGTGTTGTGCGCGGAGTGGAGGAGGTGTTGGGGCGAGAGGTGTCCTGATCCCCTGGTTTTTGCCTAATCTCCCATACTGATGCTTCCCTAACCTCTTTGAAGCGCTCCGTTACCAGGCATCTTCTCAATGCGGCCCGCTCCCTGATCCCTAAACACTGGAAATGCACTGACTCACCTTCACTACGACACTGGGTGGTTCAGGTGGAGGAGATAAGGGCGATGGAAGAATTGATCCACCTGTCTAATGACAGGATGGAAGCATATACTAAGGTCTGGGCAACTTGGCTCTCTTTCCAGTCATCACCTGCACTGGCAGAGCTCCTGAGGTGATACCCCTCCATGTCTCTTTTCCTCCACCCTTCCTTTTTCTCCCCCCCTTCCCCCTTTATTTTTTTTTATTTATTTTTTTCTCCTGGGGCCCGGGAGGGTGGTGGCCTTCACCTGAGGCGATGTGTTTCGGTGATCTTGATACCGAACCCCCCCCCCCCCTTATGTTCCTATAGTGATTTATTATCTGTTTCTCCACCCCCATTTCATGGTTGAATCCCCCTGATCTGGCGAAAATGTGATATCATCATCTGTGGTCTCTGGCTCGTTAGACATACATATTGTTTGGAAACATTTGTTTTCACTCGACACCTGCAATTTTATGATCTGTATCTCTATGCATTCAGATATACATCGCGATTGTCATACTGCTCGTTTACTTCTGTATGCCTCCATATGTTTTCACTGCGATTTTGGTGCGCTGTCTGACCTCTGATGCAATAGATAGGTTACAGAAATCGCACATTTACTGACCACCATTGTATCAATGTTCTTTTTGTCTTACCCTTTGTTGTTGTATTCCTTATCCGTCTTTCTCCGTGTCTTTATTCCTTCAAAAAATCCCTCAAGACCCCCTTCTTTAGGGACGCTTACAACATTGCTCATTAACGCCCTCCTGTATTCCTTTAGCTCACGTTTCCTAGTCCCTCTCCTGCAATACTTTTACTATTGTGGCTGGTCCATCCCTAACAATGGTGCTTTTACCTTTGTGTAATACACCCTAAACCCCTCTAGATTGTAAACTTGTTTGAGCAGGGCCATCCTCACCTGTTGTCTCTGTAAGTCAAATTGTAATGTTACATACTACTTGTTATGTCCTGTCCACCCATTGTACAGCGCTACGGAATTTCATGGCGCTATATAAAACAATAAATAATAATAATGTGTCTTCACTTCATGAGGATTTGGTTAAATTGTGTATCTGGGCTGATAAATGGCAAATGAGATTTGTGACAGAATGACCGGTCATACAGGGTACTCAGAGATGGCTCCAGCCTGGCTGCCAAACAGGCAGGAACTCCATTGTTAAACTAATCCCATTAACAGGATGGCTACCAGGGGGATATTCAGTAGCTAAAGGGGATTAAAGGTTGGGTTGTCTACATGTTTATCAATGTTAATATATGTTAATGAAGTTCTGTGGCTATATCAGTCTATGCTTTACATCAATAAACTGTTCATTCCTGCTGTACTCAATTCAAGGTAGTTGTGTGTCTACTTATTGGGTACACATAGCAGGGTTTCAAGGTGCACATGCTCAGTGGCGTCTCCAGCTTTCATATTTAGAGGGGGCACATGGGGGGCCAGGGACCAAAGTAGGGGGGCCAATTATAAAACCGTACATATACACTATATATATATATATATATATATATATATATATATATATATATATATACATATACACACACACGTTAGACGTGCATTTTTAACTACATAATATGCACTTATCTCTTTGAATTTAGCCCCTGCTGCCGATATATAGAAATATTACACCCTGCTTCTGATATATATTAATATTAACCCCTGCTGGGGATATATGTTGATATTAGCCCCTGCTGCGGATATATGTTGATATTAGCCCCTGCTGCGGATATATACTTATATTATACCCTGCTGCTGATATACATAAAAATTATACCCTGCTGCTGATATATATATAAATATTTGACCCTGCTGCCAGTATATATTAATATTAGCCCCTACTGCCAATATATATTATTAGTCCCTGCAGCCAATATATATAATTAGCCCCTGCAGCCAATATATATTAATATTAACCCCTGCTGCCGATATGAATATAAATACTAGACCCTGCTGCCAATATATGTTAATATTAGCTCCTGCTGCCAATATATGTTAATATTAGCTCCTGCTGCCAATATATATTAGCCACTGCTGCCAATATATATATTAATATTAGCCCCTGCTGCTGGTATATATTAATATTGGACTCTGCTGCCGATATATATTTAGACCCTGCTGCCGATATATATTAATATTAGACCCTGTTGCCAATATATAAATATTAGCCCCTGCTGCCAAAACATATATAAATATTTGCCCCTGCTGCCAATATATTTTATAGTGAAAAAATATCCAAGCATTTCCTTGGGCCCCGCTCAACGCTTCCTTGCATGCAATCACTCCCTCCGCTACCACAACAAAAAAAGAAATATTTCCCACACTGACTGCAGATCAGGGAAAGACCGTGAGAGTCAGTCCTGCACCGTGACATTGAGAGGTCCTCTCCCCTGTAATCATCCCCAGAGTCCCTTTATCCCCTCATTCACTAAACCATACCGCTCTTTTACTTACACCCTATAGTTCAGGTATAGATCAAATAAACAACACATGGAAACAGCACATGCAACTAAATGAGATATAAAAAAAACAACTTGTATTTGCAGGTATACATAAATAATGTATGGAAACATAGCATTGCAGTTATAAACCAACAGAACACACAAACCCAGCATTGCAGGTATAGATCAACTGGAAATCACATGTACACTCAGCACTGAAGGTTTAGATCAAATAAACAACACATGGAAACAGCACTCCAGGTATTGATCAACTGAATAAGACATACAAATCCTATATTTGCAGGTAAACATAAATAATGTATGGAAATATAGCCGATACAGATGACCAGAATGACACAAAACCCAGCTTTGCAGGTATAAATCAATTGGAAATTACATATAAACTCTGCATTAAAGGTATAGATAAAACACCCTAAATTACAGGCATAGATCACTGGTCACACACCCCAAAGCCAGCCCTGGTGTCCACACTGCCCACATAAAACCCGACCAGCACCCAAATTACATATTGTGTCAACTTTGTCCCCAAACAGCTGAACGTACGCCAAGTTTGTCCCATAAACACCTCTCCCTCCTAATCTATCCTATCTACCCCCTCTCCCTCCCAATCTCTCCTATTTACCCCCTCTCCCTCCCAATCTATCCTATCTACCCCCTCTCCCTCCCTATCTACCACCTCTGCCTCCCTATATACCTACTCTCCCTCCCAATCTATCCTATGTACCCCCTCTCCCTCCCAATCTATCCCATCTACCCCCTCTCCTTCCCTATCTATCTCATCTACCCCATCTCCCTCCCAATCTATCCCATCTACCCCATCTCCATCCCAATCTATCCCATCTACCCCCATCTCCCTCCCTATCTATCATATCTATCCCATCTACCCCCTCTCCCTCCCAATCTATCCTATCTATCCCCTCTCCCTCCCAATCTATACCTATCTACCTCTTCTGACTCTCTAACCCCCTTCTAACTTTCTACCCCCCTTTGAAGTTCACTTACCTTGGGCTTGTCCAGCGGTGAGATCGCGAGGTCTCTGTATCCCTGGTTCTGCAGTGTGCGCGGCTTCACTGCCGGGCGCCGGATATGACGACATATACCGGCGCCCGGCTTGAAATGCCGGCACTGCGACCAAGGCAGAGGCCTCGCGGTCGCGGAGAAGAGTGAGAGGCGCCGAACGGTTGCTGAGAACTTAATCCTCAGCAACCGCTCGGCGCCTCTCTTTCTCTCCTCCGGGTCTATTAAAAAAAAAAAAAAGCCGGCGTTTCAATTGGAGGGGCACACCGGGGGGCACAGCATGATGTTGGGGGGGCCATGGCCCCCTCTGGCCCCCCCCTGTCGACGCCACTGCACATGCTGGCTGGTGCTGGAAGTTATTCCGGGGACAACAGGAGGATACTGGGTGATCTCTGGGAGTTACTATAGCTCTCTTGGTGAACCCGTTACATTGGCGGCAGCGGCGGGATCCTCCTTGCAAACGTCCCAGCGGGTATACCAGCAGCAAGCCAAAGATGGTTCCAGCTCTACAGGACGTGTTGGTGCACAGCAGAGTTGCAAGTTACATAAATGCCTGGATGGAGGCTCTCAGAGTGGACCAGGGTGTCCGGGGAATAGTCCTCCCATCCTCCAAGGAATGGTACGTGCTACAACTAGATTGGCGAATGCAGTACCTGGGAGAGCAGCCTCAAGAGAACTTGGTGGCTGAGTTGGAGAAGTTGCTTCCACTTGAAATGACTTTGGATTGTGGATACCGGGCCCTGTATTGGCAGGCCGTGCAGTGGTGTCCAGAGCTGAAGGGTGACTACATGCCAGAGGGCGATGACTTTGGCGGCCCGGGATTGATAATGGAAAGCCTACAAGAGGACCGAGAATTTGGTAGCCCATCGAAATATCGGTGCGAGGAGATCCGGGAGTTCAGGGAAGGGATTCTCGCAGATGTGCCCTGTTACCTGCCCGACTTGTGGGCTGATTTCTATTATTTGGTTTACCAAGAATGGTTCCTGGAGCAGGCCTACTGAGAACTCTTTGACCGTGCTCAGCAGTGTGCTCCAGTGGATCCTGTGAGTATTGTGCCCCCACCAGAAGCACAAACATCCGAGCAGAGAGCAACTGGTCTCTGCCCACTCCCTTCCCTCACCCCAGACACTTTTCCCTATTCCCCGCAATATGGCCCAGAAACTAACCAAGCCAGATCCCAGCCAGATCCCCCAGCTGAACTGCTGTCTTTGAGGCAGAGCGCTGCTGTCCTCTGCCCACCCCTTCCACTTGTTCCCAAGCCTGACCGCAGTAACCAAGGAGGGTCCGGTCAGGCAGCCACAGAGTTGGTGGTGCCACTGGATTTTACAAATGCAGCTGAAGCGCTGCCCTCGGGGCAGAGTGCCGCTGGCCTCTGCCCACTCCCCTCTGTGACCCCAGCTCCATTGGCTTTACCCCCCCAATGTTGCCCAGAGGCAGTGATTTCTATGGATCCTGTATCCCCAGCAGAAGTGTTGGCAATGGGAGAGAGGCAGATCGACATCTCTCCCCAGCAGATGGAGTATACAGGAGGGGATGCATGTGGCTTTCCTCCCCTCGCCGAGGATCCTACAAACATTTGTACCATGCAGGTGGATTGGACTACGGTCGCCACCTGCAGTCCCCAGAGGTGCCAAGCAGTCAGCCCAGAACCCCATATGGAAGGGACCCAGTGGCTGAGAGGACTCCATGGAGAAGGCACATTTGGACCTTCTCCCCAGCGGCAGTTCCACTATTTGGGAGAAGCAGAGTGCGGCTGGGTGAATACTGGTCCTTTGTTAAATTGTTTTGGGGAGTACCAATTTGTGGCTGGCAGTGGTGGTCCGGATGTACAGACTGACTTTGGAGTCAAGCCATGTGGGCTCTTATCAGACGTCAGTCTCCCCCAGAAAAAGGAGATATGTGATGGAGTGTGTGACAGAACTGTCCATCACTGGGGCCCCTGGAGAGTACTTAAAGCAAGCCTGCTACCCGCAGATTATGGACCCTGTCTCCCTGCCCTGGCGAGTGGGACTGTTGTCCTCGTCTGGGACCCGAACTCCCCAGTCTCTAAGTGCACCCCAGGACTGGTTAGTGGGACAGGTGCCCTTTGCCAGCCCCCTGCATCCACATCTCTAGGAGCGACGGAGCTGTGCTCCCCGACTGAACTGGATATGTGACAGAATGACCGGTCATACAGGGGCCCAAGGTACTCAGAGATGGCTCCAGCCTGGCTGCCAAACAGGCAGGAACTCCATTGTTAAACTAATCCCATTAACAGGATGGCTACCAGGGGGATATTCAGTAGCTAAAGGGGATTAAAGGTTGGGTTGTCTACATGTTTATCAATGTTAATTTATGTTAATGAAGTTCTGTGGCTATATCAGTCTATGCTTTACATCAATAAACTGTTCATTCCTGCTGTACTCAATTCAAGGTAGTTGTGTGTCTACTTATTGGGTACACATAGCATAGTATGCACATGCTGGCTGGTTCTGGAAGTTATTCCGGGGACAACAGGAGGATACTGGGTGATCTCTGGGAGTTACTACAGCTCTCTTGGTGAACCCGTTATGAGATTCAATGTAGACAAATGTAAAATTATGCATTTTGGGCATAATAATAAAATGCAAAGTATCATTTAAATGGTGTTTCCTTGGGGAAGTCTACTAATGAAAAATATTTGTGAGTAATTGTAGACAATAGACTTAGTAGTGCACAGTGCCAGCTAGATATCGGCATGTATTAAAAGGAGTATTGACTCATGGGAGGAAGTTATATATTGTTTTTTCCAGGACAAGATGGAATTTCTTCAGATACCATTATTTTGATCATATCATCTTACTTACTATAAAAGAAATAATAAAACATGGTGACAATTTAAAAAGAAACTTTTATGATTTTATCTGAAAAATCTTTTACTCACCTACAAAAGGAAGTAAAACAGTAGAATAGTAGATAGATAGAAATACCCAATGTTTTTATGTTTTTATGTTTTTTATGTTTTTTGTAAGTTATAGGGCAATAAGTACAAGTAGCGCTTTATGATTTCCAAATTTGATCATTCTGCCTCCATCTCCTCTTTGGAACATCTTTGAAGCTGGTTAACTCAATTTATCCCCATCAAACCATATATTTTTGAAAACTAGACACCCCAGGGTATTTCAAATGCTGGTATTGTAACCATTTCCATGCATTAATTATACAACCACACTAGGTCAGGACACGGACACAGGAACTATACAAGCCATGGTCGAGATCCAGAGAGGGTAGTCAGGTAAGCCGTGGTCGAGATCCAGAGAGGGTAGTCAGGCAAGCCGTGGTCGAGATCCAGAGAGGGTAGTCAGGTAAGCTGTGGTCGAGATCCAGAGAGGGTAGTCAGACAATCAAGGTTCAGCAATAAGCTCAGCAAGACAACAGTACAAAATCGGCAGGCAAAGAGAGGTCAGGTAGGGTCGTGGTCTGCTCGTGGACAAAATGGACGCGTGAGTCCGGAGCTCTGGTACACCCGGCCCATAATAAAGCTTCTATTCTACTTCTATACGCACGATGGGCAAAACAAATAAGCCGCATTCCACCCAAGGCTTCGGGGTCAAGAGACAGAGGTTCACTTGCCTCGGTGCGCTCGTACTTTGCCGCTTATCCGGATCGGGATTCGCAGGACTCTGAGCATAGGCCGCCATCTCCTTCCGCAAGCCTGGACAGCGAGGCCACTGGTGTGAGTGCCCGGAGACTGCGGCTGCCTTCTCCGGGTCCGCCTGATCACTCCTGGAAAGAGAGGCTCGACTTGCTCCCGACTAAAGCGGACATCACCGAGATTGTTGACCAAGCGACCAAAGGGATCCGCTCAAGTCTTACCGATATCCAATCGGATATCCGCCATATTGGTGAGCGCGTGGCGACGCTTGAGGACGACCAACCGCGAGTACACGCAAAGGTAGACTCCCTGACCTTTCATCTCCGGGAGCAGTCGAACATCATAAGACACTTGTCTCGCAAGTTGGAGGATCTAGACAATAGGGGCCGCAGACACAACCTTCGGGTTCGGGGATTACCTGAGTCAGTGGCGCATGAAGATCTCCCTAACACTCTTGGAGCCCTTTTTAACAAGATTCTGAACCGCCATGTTGCCGCACCCGTTGGATTTGATAGAGTACATAGGGCCCTCAGACAGAGGCCTTCTGACTCGCTACCTCCACGGGATGTGGTCTGTTGTCTGCAGGATTTCCCTTTGAAGGAGGACATTGTGCGGGCGTTCCGAGCTCGACCTACCTTTGCGTGGGAATCCCACGCCATCTCTGTTTTTCAAGACTTGTCGCCTGTCACGCTGCAGAACCGACGTGCGCTCCAGCCACTTACCAAGGCTCTCCGTGCAGCGAACATCCCCTATCAGTGGGGCTTCCCCTTTGCCCTGCTCGTACGGAGGGGCTCTACAACGCTCGTGGTACGTCAGCCCGAGGATGTTCCACCTCTCACCGAAGCTTTGGGTCTTCCGCACTGTGAGGTACCAGCATGGGAGTACTCCTTTACTCCCCCTGCCAGCCTCTCGGACCCTGCCAGGGAGTGGTCCCCTAGACCTCAGAGACCAAAGCGCCGACGACGCCCGGACGACGCACTGCCCTGATGATCCCATTCAAGCTCCTCTGCTGTGCAGTTTTCCATCTATTTGCTGAGCCTCTCGTGGTCGTCTTTGACTTCCCGTGTTGTTGCTCCCCGGAGGAGTTTTGATGTTTGACCTACCTGTTGGTAGCCTACACCTGCGAGCTGCAGTACCCTCGTTCTTCTGCATACGCCGGGCGGTGGTGGCCCTCCGCCGCTTCAGCTCATCGTTTCTGTTGTACATCTCGACGAACACTCTTGGCCTCGTTGGGCCTCTCTGGGGACTTTTCGCGGAACAGTGAGTGGGACTGCGGGTGTGGGGGGCAGGTGGGGTGGCTGCTTCCGCCGTCAGGAGCGTCCTCTGGCTGGTTCCTGCCCGTTTGTTTGTTTGCTGCGGGCGGAGACACTTGGCTGCTGGTTTTGTGGTCTCATTCCGGAGACCACGCTGGGGGCGCCGGCAGTTTGCTGTCTTTGCCCTCACCGCTCTTATCCTCTGGCGGGGCAGGTTTCCCGATACAGTCTTGTTTTTCTATTTTGTTTTCCGCTACGGATCGACTCGTTTTTGAATTTATTTTATCTTATTATATTTTGTTTTGTACGCTCGCACTCGTTCGTTTTTCGTTTTTATATGCACTCCCGCTCACACTCGCACTCACTCACTTGCTTACACACGACTGCATGCCTCGCTAATTTCATATGCGCGCGGTTGTGATGCCTATCGCGCATGGCCTTTGCGGCCCTTTCTCGCACACATCCACTTCATGAGTCCGCCCCTACATTCTCCTACTTCGCCGGGCTCCTGTGCTATCAGGGCCGGGTGTGCCTCTCAATCCGATATGACTCAACCTACACAGATTGTAGGAGTTTCCGTTGTTATGGTTCACTTCTACACCCCTCGGAGCCGTCCTGCCTCCTTCTCCTATCGGAGTGGAGTGCAGGTTGTCGACCTTTCGTCTGGTCATTGGGCTCATTACTCGGTGCTTCGGCATCCAGGGTCTTTGGTGGCTCGTGTTGTGCCTACTTTTGACTCTAAATGTTCTCGTTTGGTAAGTTTGGTTTTACTTGTTTTATTGTTTCAGTTTGTACACTGCTCGGGTCTCGCCGGCCTCCTCTGCTCTCTCCGGATCTCCATAGATGGGCCCTGACTTAGTTAACTTCGCCTCTCTCAATGTACGAGGCCTCAATAAGCCCCAGCAAAGATCTAAATTGCTTCACAATCTTCACTTATCCAGGACGCATGTTGCGTTCTTACAAGAGACCCATTTCAGGTCTGCGCGGGAATTTAAACTTACAGACCACCGTTATACTCAGGTGTTCTTCTCTAGCTCACCTGACTCTAACACCAAAGGAGTGGCTATTGTACTGCATAAATCACTTTCCTTTCGCCTGTTGGATATCTGGAGGGATGCCGACGGTAGGGCTATATTCCTGAAGGGTTTCGTAGGTAATCGCAAAATTACCCTTGGCAATGTTTATGCGCCCAATCGTGGGCAACATCTATTCCTCTGTCGAATGTTGTCTAAGTTCGCAGACTTTCAGGAAGGTATAGCTATCTATGGGGGGGATTTTAATATGACCCTTGACCCTCTTAGGGATTCCTCAGCACAATCCTCGCATATACCCTTTAAACACATTAAGAAAGTGAGGAGAGCCCTACTCGCTTGTCAATTGGTGGATGTCTGGCATTCGCAACATCCTCTGGGGAAAGATTACACGTTTTACTCTGCGGTTCATAACCGTTATACCCGTATAGACATGCTTTTTCTCTCCCATCATCATTTATTGCACTTACATTCGACTGACATTGGCGTGCTCTCGTTTAGTGACCATGCCCCGGCCCTTTTATCTCTTAAATTGTCTCAGTCCTCCCGCAAACCCTGGTGCTGGCGGCTTAACGAAAATCTGCTTGACAATCCCTCATCACTAGCGGACCTTTCGGACCTCCTTACCAATTATTTTCAGGACAATGATTCGTACGAGGTTCCCTTTCCCACGGTTTGGGAGGCCCACAAAGCCTTTATTAGGGGTCACCTTATAAATCTGGGTGCCACACTTAAGAAGCTTCGGTTAGCTGATATTACCGCCCTGACTAACCGTATCCACCGGTTGGAGCAATCGCATAAAGCTACGTTAGACGCATCTCTGTTGTTGTAATTGCAGGCGGCTCGGGAACAACTGGCGTCTCTCCTGGATAGTAGGGTGAAGCGGTCTTATTTATTGACTAAGAAGCAATTTTATGAGCTGGGCGACAAGCCGGGTAAACTGTTGGCTCGGGCTCTTAGGGCTAAGAGGTCAGACTCGTTTATCCCTAGGATTCGCGATCCTAAGGGTCCAATCCGGTTTGAATCTCACGAGATTGCCCGCTGTTTTCGGGATTTCTATAGTGACCTATACAATTTGCCGTCGCCAGACTTGGCTGAGTCTCGTCACTTGGCTATGATGAAGGAGTATCTTCATAAATACTTACCTCGGCGTTTAGATGTCGAGGCCTTAGCTGTATTGAATTCCCAGATAACGTGCGATGAAGTCAAGGCAGCGCTGAAACTCACCCCTACGGGCAAAAGTCCGGGTCCAGACGGTTTGACGAGAGGTTACTACAACCGCTTCTTCCCAGTCCTGGGTACCCCTATAACAAACTTTTTTAATCAGCTTGCTAGCGGCCGCTCCCCGGATCCACACACTAATTTGGCACATATTGTCGTTATTCCCAAGCCGGGTAGAGATGCGGACTGCTGTTCCAACTACTGTCCCATCTCCCTGATAAATACAGATCTCAAATTACTTGCCAAGGTGATGGCGCTTCGTTTCCAACGGTACATACCGGGCCTGATTCATGGGGATCAGGTAGGCTTTGTCCCCGGGAGGGAGGCCAGGGATAACACCATTAGGGTGTTGAACCTGATGTCTTACGCTCACGCCCACAAGCTTCCCTATGCTCTGGTTTCTATGGACGCCGAGAAGTCTCTTCCAGATGCTGGATGCTATTGGCCTGTCCGGGAATTTTCTTAAACTTGTCAAAGCCTTATATTCTAATCCCACAGCCCGCATAAAGGTTAATGGTATCCTCTCCGATGCCCTCCGTATTCGCAACGGTACGAGACAGGGCTGCCCCCTGTCACCGTTGCTATTCATTCTGACCATGGAGCCCCTTGCCTGTGCCCTGCCGGAGAACGTCAATATCACTGGCATCTCCATCGCCAACCATGTCCACAAACTTGCTATTTACGCTGATGACATGCTCTGCATGATAACGCAGCCGCACTCCTCTCTTCCACAGATTGTAGCGGAGCTCGACTCCTTCCAGACGCTCTCGAATTACAAAATTAATGGGCATTAATGTTCAGGACTCGCTTAGGGAGAGTCTTGCGCGTGTCTTCCCCTTTAAGTGGCAGCCGGTGGCGATTAAGTATCTGGGTTTGATGCTACCTTCAGATTTATCTCGGCTCCGTCAGCTGAACTTTGATGTCTTGCTTTCCTCTGTGATAACGGATCTCCGTAAATGGTCGGTTCCGCACATATCTTGGTTTGGCCGCATAGGTGTCTTGAAAATGAACATTTTGCCCAGATTTCTGTATTTGCTACAATGCCTGCCGATCTCTCTCCCCAGGGCGTATTTTAAGACCTGCCAGAGTGTGTTTCGTAGATACATCTGGGGGACTCTGAACCCCCGGTTGGCCCTCACTCATCTGATCCGGTCCAAACGTAGGGGGGGTTTGGGGGTTCTTTGTGTGGAGTGGTACTGGATGGCGGCTCACTTACGCCGCATAGTGGAGTGGTCCTTGGAGGTCCCGAAGCTGTGGGTGCCCCTGGAGAATTCATTCCTGGTGCATCACATCGCGGCGGTGCCGTGGCTCCCAGACCGTTATCACACTTTGACAGTGTCTTCTCACCCCACTGTTACGGCTACCTTACGGGTCTTTAAACGGCTGACCTCCCGCCACCTCATTTCAACGTGAAATATTCAGGCAGGCCTCCAAGGTTTCTGCCTACAACTACGTACGAAGCACATACGCCTCTTTCAATTTCTTCAGGGTTCTCAATTTCGGCCCCTTAGGGACCTCTTGAGGCAGGCCCCGCATTCCTTTCCCTGCGTTTTCTTACATCACCAACTCAAGCATTACATTTCCTCTCTCCTGCCGAACGCACTCCTCACCAGACCTCTCTCCCATTTCGAGAACCTGTGCATTGCTCCCCGCGAACCTGCCCACCTCCTCTCGCAAATCTATAACATACTGGTTGATGAACATTGTAAAACTAAGCCGTTTTTCCTTAGTTTGTGGGAGAGAGATCTTTCCCTGCCTGTCCCCCTTTCTGATTCTGAATGGGATAAGATCCTAGTGCTGACGCATAAAGGCTCCATTTCGAGCAAGATACAAGAGTGCTCCTATAAGTTATTATCCCGTTGGTATAAGGTCCCCCAGGACCTTCACCATTACATGCCTCAGGTCTCTCCTCTATGTTGGAGGTGTGGCGTAGCTGTTGGCTCTTATATTCACCTTTGGTGGGAATGTAGGGACATCAGGCCATTTTGGGATACGGTGGGGGCAGTGGTAAGGGAAATTGCTGATCCCGACTTCGTCCCCTCTCCAGCGGCATACCTTTTCCATCACACCCGCTCTTTCTGTGGCTCCTATAAACGGTCTTTAGCCTTCCATCTTATCCAGGCGGCTAAATCAATTATTCCCCGTTTTTGGAAGACCCCGGGTCCGCCTCCCATAGGGGCCTGGATCTCCAGGGTAAATACAATCTCCCAGATGGAAGACTTAGTTGCTTCCGCCAAAGGGGAGGAATATCGGAATGCCCTTCGGTGGCTCCCGTGGTCAATGTTTCTATCCTCGCCTCGTGTGCGGGATCTGGGTCTGGTTTAACCCCACCTCATCTGATTCGGTCTTCTCACCCGTGTGTTGTCATCCTTACCTGCTGGGCTACCTTTATCGGCTGGGGTTACCAGTCGTATTTCGGAGTTTCTCACACCCCGCCCCAAGATGATGTCACCGCTGAAGCTCCAGTCGGCCGTCCAAACCACGCCTCCAGTTGCGTGGCAACGAAATGCTCCTGCCGCGAGGAAGGGACCGAGTTCGGGTAAGTCTCTGACTCCTACACGTCCCGGAGTAGGAAGCCCTACACGTCCCGGAGCTCGGTGGATCACAGGCATCGGCTTGCCTGTGTCTGCCAGGATCCGAGACAGTGACCCGCGACCCTGGAGCCCGGCATTCACAGGCCTGTGTCTGCCGGGACCTGAGGATGCAGCCCGGGATCCCGGAGTTTGCCGTGTACGGGCAATAACTTGCCTGTGCCGGCCAGGACCCGGGACTGTGACAAATATTTGTTCAGCAACATCTCCCGAGTATGGTGATACCCCACATGCATAGGTTTGTCAGATTGTTTGGCTGGTAAAAGGCTACTTTTGGGACATGCGTAATTCAGGTTTTCAACACAGACTTTTAGCATTTGGTCATTCTGCCTCTATCTCCTCTTCGGAACATCTTTAAAGCCGGCTACTTGAATTTACCCCATCAAACCATATATTTTTGAAAACTAGACACCCCAAGGTATTTCAAATGCTGGTATTTTAACCCTTTCCATGCACTAATTCTACCACCAGCCTTTATCAAACTTTATGGTAGTAAATTGTTTTTGTATTTTTTTCACACACGTAGTTCAGGTATGAATTTACCGCTCCTGCTATATGTCCCTGTCAAACACCCCAATATGTGTTCAGCGACATCTCCTGAGTTCAGTGATACCCCACATGCATGGGTTTGTCAGGTTGTTTGGGATTTAAAATGCCACATTCGGGAAGTGCGCTTTTTTCTCCATTTTGGTCAGTCTGTGCCCTACCAATTTACCCCATCAAACCATTAATGTTTTATTAAATTATACACTCCTTTGGTTATTTGAAATGCTTTTATTTTAACTCTTTTTATGTCGAGATTTTTGAAAAGATAAAGCGCTAATTTTAGCACTCGTCAAAATAATAACCTTTATTTTTTATTTTAGTTATTTTATTATTTTTTGGACTTTTTTTTGTTGTTTTTTTTACATTTTGCTGGTACTGGATGGTTCCTCTGGTGACATCACTACATAATTATTTTTAAATCTTAGCACATTTTTTTAGCAATTTTTTTTCCATATTTTATATTATTATTTTTTTTATATTTTACTAATCACATTGTGTTTAGAAAGCTGGGCTCCATTGACGTGCATGGTTGAATGCAGTACCTGTATTCAACCTGTAAGTGGAGCCAGATTATTTTCCACTTTTTTTAAAGGGCGCCGCCATCTTGCGAGTGGCAAAATCACTCGCAGTGGCGGTTGTGACTGCTCTCTGCATCGGTCACGACGCATCCTGGGGTGGGTGTTTGGTGTCGCTGAATGCCTCGCGATCAAGGCATTTCAGCGACACCATTGAAGTTTAGGAGGTGATCGTTGATCGCCTCCTAAACTCTTTTAAAATGGGCATCCGCCGCCATACAGTGTATGGCGGATGTTGGTGCCAGACATCGGGGCTGTTTAAACGAGGAAAGTGATTATTGATCACTTTCTATGCTTTTTTAATTCAATGACGGTTCAGGATCATCAAAGGTCGTAAAGGGGTTTAAAAAGATATTATGGAACTAGAGAAAGTTCAGAGGAGGGCCACAAAACTAATAAGGGGGATGGAAAGTTTTAGTTATCAAGAAAAGCTAGAAAAGTTAAATTTGTACACATTAGAGAAATGGCGTCTTAGAGGGGATATGATAATGTTATATAAATATGTAGAGGGCCCTTACAAAGGGCTCTCTAAAGACCTGTTCATTAATAGAACATTACAAAGGACAAGAGGTCACCCGCTAAGACTTGAAGAAAGGAGATTTTGTCTACGATAACGGAGGGGATTGCTTTACAGTAAGGACAATAAAAGTATGCTTGAAGGGGTGGTTTAATGAAGCAGAATATAGAAGGCTATGTATGATAGTATAGGAATTAATATTTATTAAGTAATTTAGTGTTGATCTAAGGAGAAATCTGACATTTTCCCCATTAAAAGCATAATTTGAAATTCCTGACATAAGAGGTTTTTTTTGCCTTCTTTTGGATCAACAGTGAACAACAAGGACTAGGAAAAGCTTGATGGTTGCAAGTCTTTTCTCAACTCAAACTACTATCACTATATCTTTTAATTTCCACAGTATTGTGGTGTGTGAGATACGTGCAGTGTAAATATATTGGTCCAATGGGAAAAAAATGTAAAACACTTGTAGAATGTTGAAAAATGCCAATTGCTAACCTCTAGGCTGATATTTGTGACGCTTTAAATCTTCACAGTAAAATCCCACCATATTGTAAGATACTATAGAGGGGGGCTGTATGTGACACTACTGTACTTTTAATATATTGAACATTTCTGTAATGTATGCAGAAATGTTAGAAAATGTAATTTGCTGGCAATGGTCTGATATTTACCTTGAATTTGTTTAATAAAACTATATAATTTTGTAAGGAGATATATGTGAGAACTCTGCCTAAACCAGTCATCATTTTATGGCAAGACAGGAGGCTTCATATGTCTCTTACCGTTTTTTAACCCCTGTGTGGCTGGCCTACGGGCTCCGTGTGTTAAGGCCCCTTTTCGCCTTCCCTGTTTAGCGTTTGCTCCATTTTCCTTCTTCTACCTTGCATCGTCTCGGTATCCAGTGTGTCTGCCTTCCCTACCTTCAAGCGGCCCGCCTTCCTCTCTGCCCGTGCAGCCGGCTGTCTATCTACAGCCGCGGACAGGAGATGGGGCGGTTTGCGGGCCTCACGCTTCCATGCTGGGCAGTCGTGGCCTGGTGAGGTGGCTCCTCTCCCAGGGGTGTGCGCCCCGCGTATAGTGTGGCCTCACTGTGGCCGGCCAGGGATCTGTGCTTGCACGCTTCCCAGTCTCCTTCCCTGCTGTTATGCGGCCCAGCATTCACTTAGGGCTGCTTAACCTAACGGTGCGGAGCATTTTTGTCTCAGTTTCACCATAGAAGGTGACCCCTCTGCATTATCTGAGGGTGACCCCCTCTGCATTATCTGAGGGTGACCTCCTCTGCAGTTTCTAAGGGTTACTCCCTCTGCATGTCCTCGGGGTGACCCCCATTTTTTCTGGCTGTCTGCTGGGGTTATGAGGCCTCTGGATATTTTAGCCGGTTAAAGTTACAACAACAACAAAAATTGAAAAATATGTTTTTATACAGCCTGTCTCAGCTGTAGATTTATTTAAACTACTTTGGTAGTTTTCTATGCTCTCGTGACCTAGGTCACTTTCACTTGGGTTGGGTTTACTCTCTGCCTGGGGTTAGCTTGGTGCAGCGTCTCAGAATTTAGACTTGACCTCTGGCCTGGAATCCCAGCCCTCTAGGTGACCCCCATTGGTGCCAATGGGTGACCCCAATGTACCCCTGTGACCAATTTTGTCTATTGCATGTCTGGCAGATATCAAGTGGACATGTCTAATGGAGTCTCTCCCTGCAGCCCTGGCCTCCCTGGACCGATCGGCGCTTGCCAAGGTGCCTCCATCCCACGTGGGGTCACCGTGGCTTGAGTCTTTGGACTCTGAAGAGTCACATCATGTGTCCACCAAGGAACGCCCGTGCAGACGTCAGTGGACAGAGGCGGACGTTTCAGCTAAGGGCAAGGGGCCTTTGATAAAAGCTAAGGCCCCTACACTGGCTTTGGCACACCCATCTACATCCAGGGCAGAGTGCCAAGCTGAGGAATACGAGGTATTGGATGAATACCCCACTGAAGGCTCTCAGCCAGCTTCTCCGGTGGAACAATCTGCATTGGTTCGGGAGACAGTCTTGGGGGACTCTCAGCCTACCTTTGCGTCTTCCACGGAGATGCCGGATTCCGTGGACCTCCCGATGTTTGACCCGCGCACCCTGCGCCACCTCAGGCCCTCAGAGTGGACTCCTGCATCCTACATTGTGCAGTTTCTGCACTTCTGGCTACGTTGGCCACTGGAGAAAAGGTCTGGAAAAGGCTGTTTGTCTCCTGGGCAATGTTAGCTCAGCCATATCCGTGGGTCAGCGCTTCCAATACCGACCTTCGTTCTTCAAAGGCGCCGCTAGGGGCAGAAGGACCTCCTCCTTCGAGACCACAGGCTCATCAATTTTGATTTTTAGCGGGCAGGTTATTTTATTTTTTCCCAGCCTGGGAATGTCTCACTCAGGACCCCTGGGTCCTTCAATGTGTCCCATTTTTGGGTTTCCCCTTCTGCTGGAGATGTCTTGTGCAGACCCGCTCTTGCTTCCTCTGGATCAGGATCTGCTCTCGGACCCAGAGGGCAATCCACACCCATTGATCCTCCTCGGTCAGCTGTAGCTGGTGGCTTGGATGGTTTCCAGGGATCCTGGGATACGCCTGGTTTATCATCTGAAGCTCTAGACCTGCTCCGGGACTCCGGGCACTAGAAGATCCTATCTTCAGGCATGGGGATCCTGGCATAGCTGGTGTGTGGAACGATGTATTAATCACTTTACAGCACCGGTGGTGATGGTACTTGAACTTTCTGGCCACTTCCACTGCTCACGTCCCCGTTTCTGGTTTGAGTATCGGGAAAGATCTGACCATTTGGGGGATTCGGATCTCTAGGCCATCTTCGAGGCATTGGTTTTCCTGGCATGTCTCTCTCATTCTTCTTTTTGTGGAGTCATGGTCGGATAATGACTCACGGTCTCTTCATCAGCTTTCAACAAAGCTGGGTCTCTTGCTTTGCTTGATTTCTTTTCGGAGAGTGTCTGATATTACCGCTTTTGGCACAGATTAATTTACCTTTTCGTCCGACGGCATGGTGGTTTCTATTTCTCGTAGGACTAAATCTTTGTCCTCTTCTGTGTCTTACCCCTAATTCCCTGAGCATCCTAGATTGAGTGTTGTAAGCTGTTGGTGTTGTTATCGCTCGGCCATGGCGGGCTTCCCCTCGTCATTGCCGGGTTCTCCTTTTGGGCCGATAATTAAAGAGTTTGTGAGAATTCATTAATGAATGTGTAAATTATTTGTGTGAATGAGTGAGAGAACAAATGATTGTGTGAATTAATTATGTGAATGAGTGTGAATTAGTGAGTGACTGTTTGTGTATCATAGATGTAGAATTGATTTGTGGAAAGGTATAAATGGCACAAGCAGGTTGTTTGAGCCTTGGAGACCAAGATGACACAGGCAGGGTGTTTATGGGACAAAGATGGCACAGACCGGGCTGTTTGGGGACAAAGTTGACTCATGCTGGGCTGTTGGGGACAAAGATGGTCCTATGCGTGTAATTTGGGTACTGGTCAGGATCTATGTGGGTAGTGTGGACGCCAGTGCTGGCTTTGGGTTGTGCAGCCTGTCATCTATGCCTGTAATTTAGGAGGTTTTATTGCTGAGTTTTTATGTAATTTCCAGTTGATCTATATATGTTTGATGATATATATGTTTCCATGCATTATTATTGTTTACCTGCAAATACAGGATTTGTATGTCTGATTCTATGCCTCCAGTGCTGAGTTCACATGTGAACAACAATAATAACAATATTAATATATATATATATAATTGCAACATCACACTCCTATCATGCCCAGGCAACCAGTACATGCTAGAACCTGGGTATGCCTGAGCATGATAGGAGTGTGATTGCTGTTAACAATCATATATATGTATTAATATTATTTATTTTTTTGTCCAATTTTGATGCGTCACTTACTTTTAATAAAAGTGTGAGATTTTTTTATGGTGGGGGGGTCATTTTCGGTTTCAGCCAAGTAAATGCTGAATTTTTGGTTTTGGTCCAGAATTTTCATTTTGGTGCATGCCTACTACTAAGCCAGACACTGAAGTGGTAGGCCTTACACCACATCAATGTCTGGCTCAATGTATAGTGATATGGATTACGCCGTACCACCGTCAATGTCTGCCTCAGTATTGTTAGGGACCAGGAACCAGACGGACACGAAACGTAAAATGCAATCACCTTTATTGTAATAACAATAGCAAATAAAGCCAAATCGTGATCCAAGAGCATACAACAAAAGACAAGCCGCATTCAGGAACCAAGACAGGTACTCAGACAAGCCGGCGTCAGGAATATGGAGATCAGCGAAGTCAGGATCAAGCCTGGAATCAGGAGCCAGGAGGGACGTCAGAGAAATTGTGAGCTTGAAGGGAGTGTGAGAACCAGTACAGGGGGGTAAGGTATGTGCGAAGAAAATAATAATGAATAGGACTTTCCTTTTTATATATATGTGGAAGACACAGCTGCAGCCCTTGAAGAACACTCTCCAGGTGTTGAAGTATTGCAGTCAAGGTACACTAGGGGGCGCTCGTGTGTTCCATTCAATGAAGATCCAGAGTTATATTAGAACAAAAAGAAAAAAAAATATATATAGTGTAGGTTATAATTAAATGTAGTCAGCCCTGCTTGTTGCAGATTTACACTCACAGTGTTTCTTTGTAATTCAATGCGTATCAGGGGTCACATGAGGGTCCACATCGGAAATATATATCCAAAGGAAGAGACACAAAAAAGGATCCAATAGTGTGTTACTGTGTTTAAGTGTAGAAGACGCAAAGCGTGGAAATGTACTTACATTCAAGTAGGTATAAATAAGCCCGTAGTTCCTGGTCACCAACTGATACGGTCTGTGTGATCCTCAATTCAGTGGAACCGATGCTTAAATGTTCATAAGTGTACAGTATGTCAGTATGGTAAAAGATCTATTTATTGCTGGATACTAATATAATAAAAATTTATATAAAATAAAAAAGTATATAAAATGTATAAAACCAGAAGTATAAATACTGGTAAAATAACATGCAAAGTCCAGAAAAGTCCAAAAAAAGTCGTCACTCAACGCGTTTCGCCGTATTGGGCTTCATCAGGAGTGTTGTTCTTCGTTTGTAAGGTCCTTTTAAATGTGCGGCGCCATCTTTATCAGCGTCTGACGTCACACGTGTCTGTTTCCGGGTTCCATTCATTTGCCGTCCGTAACAGATGCGGACAAAAATCATTTATTCTGGACTGTATAGACCATATTTTAAAATACAACTACTTCTGGTTCGAGGATACCTTTTACCTTCAACTATGCGGTACCACAATGGGCACCAGGTTTGCACCAAGCTATGCAAATCTATTCATAGCAGAGTGGGAGAACGAATCTGTGTGGAAGAACAATCCATATGGTGCAGACCTGGTGCTCTGGAAAAGGTACATAGATGATATCCTCATAATCTGGAGAGGAACTGAAGACAGATTACAAGAGTTTATAAAACACATTAATAATAATCACTTTAATTTAAAATTTACTTCCAATATTCAACCAACACAAATTGAATTCCTGGTTGTTGAACTGTTCGTGGAAAACAACCAGATTTTATCAAGGAATTACACAAAACCCACAGATAGGATTCATTACACCAGCTGCCACCATCCACAGTGGCTTAACAATATTCCTAAGGGACAATACACACGAATAAGAAGGAATTGTTCCAAAGATGATGATTTTACAAAGAAAGCTGAGGAGATAACACAAAAATTCATTGACAAACAATATTCAATAGAAACATTAAAAAGCAGTCTAAAACAAGCACAAGGAATCAATAGACAACAACTTTTAGTTCCAAAGAGCAAAAAATCAGACAAAAAAAGACTACAGTTTTTTTTTTCTTCGCTCAATATAATACACAAGAGAACCAAATAAAAAGAATATTCAACAAACATTGGCATATATTGAAAAATTACGAGGTTCTCAGGAAAATCCTGCCGGACAAACCTCAAATTATTTTTTTTTTTAAACTGGATCTTTAAAAACTATGCTCGCCCCCAGTGTACTTCCCAAACTAAAACCCAACACAAACACACACACTTTCTTAGCAGCTAAGCCCAACGGTTTCCACAAATGTGGAAGGTGTAAAATGTGTACCCCACTTCCCAAAAAGATTGACCACTTTACAGGACACAAAACAGGTCAGGTTTACAATATCAAACATTTCATTAATTGTACGTCTAAAAACGTAATATATTTACTCCAGTGTGGCCTACAATATGTGGGCATGACAACAAGACCCATGAAAGAGAGGATTTTAGAACATCTTGGCAATATCAGAAATAAGAATCTTAAACACAGTGTCCCGAGACACTGCAATACATGTCCCCTCTTTTCAGTAGAAACATTTAAAATAATCGGTATAGATTGGGTCCCCAAACATTAGAGAGGAGGGAGCACTGTGGAAAGATTGTCTAAAAAAGAAACGGAGTGGATAGTTAAACTAAAAACCTTTAAAAATGGGGGACTAAATATGCACACATTTAGGCAATACCACACATAAAAAAGTGATTTATGTAACTAACATATCACCATCATCTAACCATTTTATTGCCACATCTATTTTAAAAACACTCCATAACCAGCTCCCTTATGTATAATACTCACCTTGTCATCTACTCTTCTTTTGAAATAAATACTGACCTTACTCCATTTATTTAAAATTATTAAAACTATTTATTTTATAATCAACACAAAACCATATCTCCAACACACTAATAAATATTTTATTTTCATATAAATACAAAATAAACACCACGAACATTCTCAATAAATAGTTTATTGACGATATAAATAAACATTAATGACCCAATGTGGTTGATGTTTGGATCCGTGCTGTAGACATGTGGGAAGCTTTATTGAAGGGCTATTTACCCCACGACATAATTAAGAAACAGAGCCAGTTCGTGAGGGAACGTCCCATAGTGTCCCTGCTTCTATTGAGTGCACACAACAACACGTAAAATCTTTCACAGGGACCTCGGTTTGTAAAGTCCTTTTAAATGTGCGGCGCCATCTTTATCAGCGTCTGACGTCACACGTGTCTGTTTCCGGGTTCAATTCATTTGCCGTCCGTATAGGAAACGATGTCTCAGTTGTAGCGGTTCATTCATTCAGCGGTGCCGGAATCCAAGGTAACTAAAACAGTGTTTATATTTATGAGTCATTCATTCTTTGCAGGTTATGCCGGCGTTACAGATGCGGAACGGAAGAGGACCACCCCAGTGTGCGTGTCCGACACGAAGAGAGCAATCGTCGGTGTGTACCTCAATACGATCGGTACCGGGAGGAGGAGCCGAGACTGTGCCTGTGTCAGGCACAGTCTCGGCTCCATGGTGTCCACGAGGAGGTGCCCGATTGCTCTCTTCGTTCCGGCTCCCTTCGTGTCGGACACGCACACTGGGGTGGTCCTCTTCCGTTCCGCATCTGTAACGCCGGCATAACCTGCAAAGAATGAATGACTCATTATAAATATAAACACTGTTTTACTTACCTTGGATTCCGGCACCGCTGAATGAATGAACCGCTACAACTGAGACATCGTTTCCTATACGGACGGCAAATGAATTGAACCCGGAAACAGACACGTGTGACTTTTTTTTTTTTTGACTTTTTAATTTTTTTGACTTTTTTTTTGACTTTTGACTTTTTTTTTTTTTTTACTTTTGACTTTTTTTTTTTTTTTTTGACTTTTCTGGACTTTGCATGTTATTTTACCAGTATTTATACTTCTGGTTTTATACATTTTATATACTTTTTTACTTTATATAAATTTTTATTATATTAGTATCCAGCAATAAATAGATCTTTTACCATACCCAAGTTGTGGACAGTCACTGTATGACATACTGTACACTTATGAAGATTTAAGCATCGGTTCCACTGAATTGATGATTACACAGACCGGATCAGTTGGTGACAAGGAACTACGGGCTTATTTATACCTACTCGAGTGTAAGTACATTTCCACGCTTTGCGTCTTCTACACTTAAACACAGTAACACATTTCCGATGCGGACCCTCATGTGACCCCTGCTACTCATTGAATTACAAAGAAACACTGTGAGTGGAAATCTGCAACAAGCAGGGCTGACTACATTTAATTATACACCTACACTATATATATTTTTTTTCTTTTTGTTCTAATATAACTCTGGATCTTCATTGAATGGAACACACGAGCGCCCCCCTAGTGGGACGTCAGAGAAAGCCAGGTCATGCACAGGAATTCAGGAACACAGAGATAGCACTTGCAGCCGGAAACAACACAAGGGCAAGGAGCTGCCTGTGGGCTGGACAATGGTCTGAGTTCTGAGTTGTTTCTATTTCCTTTTATTTGCCACTCTGCCCAAGTTATGCACATCTGCCCCCCAGATATGCCGTATATGCCACTCTTCCCCCAGATATGCCTTTTAATCCCCTGTTTGCCACTCTGCCTCCCAGATATGCCTTATACACCCATAGATGCCTCTCTGCCTCCCTGACATGCATTTGCTACCCCCAGGTATGCCTTATATGCCGTATATGCCACTCTTCCCCCAGATATGCCTTTTAATCCCCTGTTTGCCACTCTGCCTCCCTGATATGCATTTTAACCCCCTACAGTATCCAGCTGTCTTGGTGCACATTGGCACCAATGACATAGTAAGAGGAAGATGGAGTGTCCTAAAAGGTAATTTTAGGGACTTAGGTAGTAAGATTAAGAAAAGGACCTCCAAGGTAGTATTCTCAGAGATACTATCTGTGCCATGCGCTACACCAGAAAGGCAGCGGGAGATTAGGCAGCTAAACGCATGGCTGAAGTCTTGGCGTAAGGCTTTGGGTTTTTAGAGCACTGGGCTGATTTTGCTTTGGGGTACAATCTCTATAGTCGTGATGGATTGCACCTAAATGCAAGAGGGTCCAATGTGCTTGGGGAGAGAATGGCTAGACGGTTGGAGGAGATTTTAAACTAGGAATGGGGGGGGGAAATAAATACCGGGCTAGACAGTATAGAAAGGGAAGGTGATTTACTTAGTAACCAGGTGGGTGGATCTGGGGGCTTGGTCTATACAGATAATAGGGAGAAGCATATATTTTGCCCCCCAAAGCAAGGACAGAAAGCTATTGCAGCATCGGTGTTAAATGCTAAAGGTCATGTCTACAAATGCTCACAGTTTAGGGAATAAGATCCATGAACTTGTAACAGTTGTGGCAACTGAGAATGTTGATATAGTGGCTGTTACTGAGACATGGTATATTGAGAAAAATGACTGGGACATATCAATACCGGGGTACTCCTTATATAGAAAAGACAGAAAGGGCAAGAAAGGGGGAGGGGTGGCCCTATATGTGAAAAATAACATAAAATCTAACTTAATACAAGTTGGTGAGGAGAATTTAGAGTCGGTTTGGGCTACAGTACAATTTGGCAAAAGTAAAGTAACACGCATAGGTGTGATTTATAGATCCCCAGGACAAGTAGAAGAACTAGATAATCTACTAGTGGAGGAAATAGCTAAAATGACAGTGAAGGGGGATGTTATAATCATGGGTGACTTTAATCTCCCTGATGTGAACTGGAAAACGAAAGTAGCTGGTTGTACCTGGAGTGCGGATATTCTAAACTCCTTACTGGGATTATTTTTAAACCAGGTAGTTGAGGAACCAACTCGTAAGTAGGCCATATTGGATTTAGTGTTCACAAATGGAGATTTGTTAACAGATATTTCTGTAGATGAAAGTTTGGGATCTAGTGATCATCAGTCTGTGTGGTTTAATATACGAACAGTGACTGAGTCACACCACACAAAAACAAAAGTTTTAGATTTTAGAAAAGCTGACTTTTCTAAAATGAGAATATGTATAGAGGAGTCATTATCAGACTGGCACAATTTAAATGGCATTCAGGAGAAATGGGATTTTGTAAAAGCTGTATTATTGAAGATAACAGAAAATTGTATTAGGCTGGTCAGTAAGAGTAAAAAATTAAAGAAACCGCTGTGGTACTCTGCAGAAGTGGCCAAAATCGTAAAAGACGAGAAGTTAGCCTTTAGTAGATACAAAAATACCCAAAGTGAGGAAGATAGACAGAACTATAAAATTAGGCAGAAAGAGGCAAAGAAAGTTATAAGAACTGCCAAATCACATGCAGAAGAGCGAATTGTCCTCTCAGTAAAAAATGGAGATAAAACCTTTTTTAGATATATAAATGAGAAAAGGAAAGTTAAACAAGGATTAGTTAGACTAAAAACAAAAGGAATATATGTAGAAGAGGATAAAGGTTTAGCTGACTGCCTCAATGAATATTTCTGTTCAGTTTTTACAGATGAAAATGAAGGAATGGGACCTCAGCTGGGAAAAAAGACTGAATCATTTGAAATATGTGAGTTTATCGAGGCGGAGGTTCTACTTCAGTTGTCTAAGGTAAAGACAAATAAGTTGATGGGGCCTGATGGGATACACCCCAAGTTATAAAAGAGCTTGGGGGTGTACTAGCAAAACCGTTAACTGATATATTTAACGAATCATTGGTAACGGGAGTTGTCCCTGGGGATTGGAAAGTAACGAATGTTGTGCCCATTCACAAAAAAAGGCAGTAGGGAGGAGTCAGGCAACTACAGGCCAGTTAGTCTTACATCTGTAGTGGGGAAATTAATGGAAACAATTTTAAAGGAAAGGATTGTTGAACATCTGAAGTCACATGGGTTTCAAGATCAAAAACAACATGGGTTTTCCTCAGGAAGATCTTGCCAAACAAATCTTATTGATTTTTTTGATTGGGTGACTAAAGTAATTGATCAAGGTGGTGCAGTAGACATTGCATATCTGGATTTCAGTAAGGCCTTTGACACTGTCCCACATAGAAGATTTATAAATAAACTGCAATCTCTGGGTTTAGATCCCAATGTTGTTGAATGGATTAAGGAGTGGCTGAGTGACAAACAACAGAGGGTTGTAGTCAATGGCGTATATTCAGAACAAGGTCTTGTTACCAGTGGGATACCTCAGGGATCTGTACTTGGACCCATTCTCTTTAATATCTTTATTAGTGATATTACAGATGGTCTTGATGGAAAGGTATGTTTATTTGCTGACGACACAAAAATTTGCAACAGGGTTGATGTTCCTGGAGGAAGAAGCCAAATGGCAAACGATCTAGGTAAACTGGAAAAATGGTCAGAGCTGTGACAATTGGCATTTAATGTAGATAAATGCAAAGTAATGCACCTGGGGCATAAAAACCCAAGGGCAGAGTATAGAATATTTGATACTGTCCTAACCTCAACGTGTGAGGAAAGGGATTTAGGGGTAATTATTTCTGAGGATTTAAAGGTAGGCAGACAATGCAGTAGAGCAGCAGGTAATGCTAGCAGAATGCTTGGTTGTATAGCAAGAGGTATTAGCAGTAGAAAGAGGGAAGTGCTCATGCCGTTGTACAGATCACTAGCGAGACCTCACTTGGAGTATTGTGTACAGTACTGGAGACCGTATCTCCAGAAGGATATAGAAATGTTGGAGAGAAGGGCTACTAACATGGTTTATGGATTACAAGACAAACCTTACCAGGACAGGTTAAAGGATCTTAACCTATATAGCCTGGAAAAAAAGACGGGACAGGGGGGATATGATAGAAACATTTAAATACTTAAAGGGAATCAACAAGGTAAAGGAAGATAGTTTATTTAAAAGGAGAAATACTACCACAACAAGAGGACACAAGCATAAACTAGAGGGGCAAAGGTTTAATGGTAACATGAGAAAATATTACTTTACAGAAAGGGTAGTGGACACATGGAATAGCCTTCCAGCAGAAGTGGTAGATGTTAATACAGTAAAGTCATTCAAGCAAGCATGGGATAGGCATAAGGCCAGCTAGATATAGGATAAGGGCAAGTACCAAAGGAAAGTACTCAGAGGTTGGGCAGACTGGATGGGCCTCCTGGTTCTTATCTGCTGTCACTTTCTATGTTTCTATATGCCTCTCTGCCTCCAGAAAACCCCCATGCCACTCTTAACCCCCCTGATTTACCAGTGCATCCCTTTACTTGTGACCCGTGTTCAGACTCCCTGGTGTCTAGTGGGGCTGCCGGTGGAGGTCTGTGCGATGCAGACCTCCGCTGCTGGTGGACAGAAGCCGGGGCTTCTATGACTGAGCGCTGGCATCACATGACCTTCCAGTGCTCCACCATAAAAGCCCCAGCGAAAGTGCCCGCAGCAGTGGAGGTTGTCTGTGTGCATCCTGTCATGATTAACTTATGGGATATAGTGGATGCATGGAAGGGTAGTCCAGCAGAGGTGGTTAGTTTTTTTTTGTATAAGCATTCAATGAGTTAATCTGATGTTGATTTAAATGAATTTCTTTGTTCATGCCCTCTGTATCTGTTCTGGCAAGAGGTGTCATCTTTCCAGGACCCCTGTGGTGATTCATGGCCCAACTCATAAGGAACCTGAGTTATAGGAATTCCATTCCTAGCTTAAGTGGAGGGGTTTTCCATCACCTTTACAGATCAGACCTTTGGGAGATCAAAGGTGGGAACCAATTCTTGGAAAATAGAGTCTGATTTAGGGGTCTGATTGGAACAACATCGAAGGAACCATCTGGACTTAAGGAAGGTCATGTGATGCCGGTGCTCCCTCATAGAAGCCCCCAGAGGAAGTGCAGGCAACAGCAGAGGCTGCCAGAGAGGAGGATCCGGGTCCCTTGCAGTGCTGCGGGGATCTGGATCTTAGTCTTGTAATCAGACCAGTATTTGAGGTCTGGTCAGACGCCCTTGAATTTTAGACAAGGGGTATTTTTCAGAGCATTTGCTCTGAAAAAAACTTGTCTTATAATCAAGCAAATACGGTATTAATCAAAAAATACATAATTATTATCTGATAACTTGTCAGTAATATTTTAAGTCACTGATTATTGATCGGTCTCCCTGATCAATGTCAGCAGCCTAAACTTGTCACGTACAAGTAAACTGATTAAAAATGTAAATCTGCACGTTCCAGTTTTGACTCCACAATGTCTGAAAAGCATGACTTATCTATGCATGTGGGGTATTGTTGTACTCGGGGGATGTAACTGAACACAAATCAAGACCTATTTTGTTCCCCACACATCCACTCAGTGAAATAAACATGGTGAAACCGCAAAATGGACGTGAAAAATGTTTTCCTTTTTTTTTTTTGTTAGACTAAATTTGGAAGGCGCCGGAGTGGAATCAGCTGCATGGGACATGCCAACATGCCCTTGACTAGGTTCCTTGAGCTGTCTAGTTTTTGGAAATATATTTAGGGGGTTAAAATGAAATATGAGACTTCTACTGTGTCTCAAATGAGACGTGGACCCAGCAAATTGATCTGTCAAAATTCCATGTTTGAAAACTGTAATGTGCATGTTGCAACTTTGAATTTTTTCCCATTTGCACTAGTTGTACATAGTTTTTATAGGTGAAACTGTGAAAATATTTAATTTTTTCCCTAATTTTCCCCACATTTTTACATATGTTTCATCCTAAATTATGGTTTATATATATAATTATTATTTCAAAAGAAAGCGTTACTGAAAAAAACAATATATAATGTGTGGGGGCGGACTAAATGAGCAATCAGAGTTGAATAAAGACAGCAAAAGCACAAAAACTTTGATCAATAAGCTGTTTCCCCATAATTAAAGATTATATCCCCGAATATTATGTTTTTCGAAGTATCCATCCAGTTGCTGTTTAAACGTCTGTATAGACTCCGATAAAACTACCTCTGCAGGCACAGAATTCCACATGCTCATTGTCCTTAGGCTACTTTAGCCTAAATCTCCTTTCTTCCAGTCTAAACGCATGACCACGTGTCCTATGCATAGTCCTGTTTATGAACAGATTTCCACACAATGGTTTGTATTGGCCCCGAATATATTTATATAATGCTATCATATCCCCTCTGAGGCGCCGTTTTTCTAAACTAAACAGATTTAAATTTGTTAACCTTTCTTCATAACTATAGTGTTTCATTCCTTTTATTCATTTTGTATCCTGCCTCTGCACCCTTTCTAGTGCTATAGTATCCTTCTTTAGAATAGGTGCCCAAAATTGCACAGCATATTCAAGGTGCGGCCTTACCATTGATTTATACAGAGGCAAAATTATATTTTTATCCCGCGAATTGATGACCCTTTTTATACACGACAATACCTTACTGGCCTTAGCAACTGCTGACAGACATTGCACATTGAGGCCTAGTTTGTTGTCTATAATAATTCCCAAATCCTTCTCAGTTTGTCAGGCACGTACCGGCAGACAGGGTCGGCGCTGGCTTGCTACCTGAGCCCAGGTCCCGGTGTCGTCACAGCCGGCTGATTCTTCACTCCCCGCGTCCACACCGCCCCCTTCTCCTGCCATCTGTGTGAAGGAGGAGGAGGAGGAGGGAGGTGTGACAGAGGAGGCTAATACTAGAGGGGTGGCGCTTCCAACGCCATCTCCCTGTAGAGACAGTATGAGGGGCGGTACGAGGGTTGGATCTACAGACGTGATGTCATATGTCACGCCTTTGATCCCTATAAAAGCCCCAAGCTCCCTTATGACAGCGCTCAGATATTCTGAGACGCTCTGTGTGCTACATAGCGTCCCAAGTGCTGTGCTCCTGTCCCTATTCTGTGCCTGAACCTGAACCTGGCTTGTACCCTTACCACACTACTTTGGATTGCTGCCTGAACCTGACCTTGGCTTGTACCCTGACCACGCTACTCTGTATTGCTGCCTGAATCTGACCTTGGCTTGTACCCTGACCACGCTACTCTGTATTCCTGCCTGAATCTGACCTTGGCTTGTACCCTGACCACGCTACTCTGTATTGCTGCCTGAATCTGACCTTGGCTTGTACCCTGACCACGCTACTCTGGATTGCTGCCTGAACCTGACCTTGGCTTGTACCCTGACCACGCTACTCTGGATTGCTGCCTGTACCTGACCCTGGCTTGTACCCTGACCACGCTATCATTTCTTGCTGCCTGAACCTGACCCCAGACTGTTTCCTGTTAACGCTATTTTGAACTCAACCTGTTCTGCTTCTCCATCCCTCTGGTCATCCTGCATATTGGGCCCCTTCTCCTTACATAACACAGATACCTAGTGGTGTCTGACACATTTGTCGTTACCCCTAATTCACTACCGTTTAGGGTGTAGGTTGCTTGTGCATTCCCTACCCCGAAGTGCATAACTTTACATTTATCTACATTGAATTTCATCTGCCATTTGTGTGCCCGGACAGTCTATCTAGATCCCTCTGCAGCAGTGGCGTCGACAGGGGGGGGCAGAGGGGGCCATGGCCCCCCCAACATCATGCTGTGCCCCCCGGTGTGCCCCCCCAATTGAAACGCCGGCTTTTTTTTTTTAATAGACCCGGAGGAGAGAAAGAGAGGCGCCGAGCGGTTGCTGAGGATTAAGTTCTCAGCAACCGTTCGGCGCCTCTCACTCTTCTCCGCGACCGCGAGGCCTCTGCCTTGGTCGCAGTGCCGGCATTTCAAGCCCGGCAGTGAAGCCGCGCACACTGCAGAACCAGGGATACAGAGACCTCGCGATCTCACCGCTGGACAAGCCCAAGGTAAGTGAACTTCAAAGGGGGGTAGAAAGTTAGGAGGGGGTTAGAGAGTCAGAAGAGGTAGATAGGTATAGATTGGGAGGGAGAGGGGATAGATAGGATAGATTGGGAGGGAGAGGGGGTAGATGTGATAGATATGATAGATAGGGAGGGAGATGGGGGTAGATGGGATAGATTGGGATGGAGATGGGGTAGATGGGATAGATTGGGAGGGAGATGGGGTAGATGAGATAGATAGGGAAGGAGAGGGGGTAGATGGGATAGATTGGGAGGGAGAGGGGGTACATAGGATAGATTGGGAGGGAGAGTAGGTATATAGGGAGGCAGAGGTGGTAGATAGGGAGGGAGAGGGGGTAGATAGGATAGATTGGGAGGGAGAGGGGGTAAATAGGATAGATTGGGAGGGAGAGGGGGTAAATAGGATAGATTGGGAGGGAGAGGGGGTAGATAGGATAGATTAGGAGGGAGAGGTGTTTATGGGACAAACTTGGCGTACGTTCAGCTGTTTGGGGACAAAGTTGACACAATATGTAATTTGGGTGCTGGTCGGGTTTTATGTGGGCAGTGTGGACACCAGGGCTGGCTTTGGGGTGTGTGACCAGTGATCTATGCCTGTAATTTAGGGTGTTTTATCTATACCTTTAATGCAGAGTTTATATGTAATTTCCAATTGATTTATACCTGCAAAGCTGGGTTTTGTGTCATTCTGGTCATCTGTATCGGCTATATTTCCATACATTATTTATGTTTACCTGCAAATATAGGATTTGTATGTCTTATTCAGTTGATCAATACCTGGAGTGCTGTTTCCATGTGTTGTTTATTTGATCTAAACCTTCAGTGCTGAGTGTACATGTGATTTCCAGTTGATCTATACCTGCAATGCTGGGTTTGTGTGTTCTGTTGGTTTATAACTGCAATGCTATGTTTCCATACATTATTTATGTATACCTGCAAATACAAGTTGTTTTTTTTATATCTCATTTAGTTGCATGTGCTGTTTCCATGTGTTGTTTATTTGATCTATACCTGAACTACAGGGTGTAAGTAAAAGAGCGGTATGGTTTAGTGAATGAGGGGATAAAGGGACTCTGGGGATGATTACAGGGGAGAGGACCTCTCAATGTCACGGTGCAGGACTGACTCTCACGGTCTTTCCCTGATCTGCAGTCAGTGTGGGAAATATTTCTTTTTTTGTTGTGGTAGCGGAGGGAGTGATTGCATGCAAGGAAGCGTTGAGCGGGGCCCAAGGAAATGCTTGGATATTTTTTCACTATAAAATATATTGGCAGCAGGGGCAAATATTTATATATGTTTTGGCAGCAGGGGCTAATATTTATATATTGGCAACAGGGTCTAATATTAATATATATCGGCAGCAGGGTCTAATATTAATATATATCGGCAGCAGGGTCCAATATTAATATATACCAGCAGCAGGGGCTAATATTAATATATATATTGGCAGCAGTGGCTAATATATATTGGCAGCAGGAGCTAATATTAACATATATTGGCAGCAGGAGCTAATATTAACATATATTGGCAGCAGGGTCTAGTATTTATATTCATATCGGCAGCAGGGGTTAATATTAATATATATTGGCTGCAGGGGCTAATTATATATATTGGCTGCAGGGACTAATAATATATATTGGCAGTAGGGGCTAATATTAATATATACTGGCAGCAGGGTCAAATATTTATATATATATCAGCAGCAGGGTATAATTTTTATGTATATCAGCAGCAGGGTATAATATAAGTATATATCCGCAGCAGGGGCTAATATCAACATATATCCCCAGCAGGGGCTAATATCAACATATATCCCCAGCAGGGGTTAATATTAATATATATCAGAAGCAGGGTGTAATATTTCTATATATCGGCAGCAGGGGCTAACTTCAAAGAGATAAGTGCATATTATGTAGTTAAAAATGCACGTCTAACGTGTGTGTGTATATATATATATATATATATATATATATAGTGTATATGTACGGTTTTATAATTGGCCCCCCTACTTTGGTCCCTGGCCCCCCATGTGCCCCCTCTAAATATGAAAGCTGGAGACGCCACTGCTCTGCAGCACTGTAATATCCTGCTCACACTGTATTACTTTACCTAGTTTAGTGTCATCTGCAAACACAGAAACATGACTTTCAACGCTTATTGCCTGGTCATTCATAAATATGTTGAATAAAATTGGTCCCAGAACAGAACCCTGAGGGACACCACTTACCACTTTTGACCAGCTTGAAAATTTACTATTTATAACAACTCTCTGTTCTCTATCTCTAAGCCAATGTTCTACCCAAGAACAAGAATTTGCATCTAGACCAATTTCCTTCAGTTTGAATACTAACCTATTGTGTGGAACCGTGTCAAACGCCTTGGCAAAGTCCAAGTAGATTACATCCACTGCAACACCCTGATCTATACTTCTACTTACTTCTTCGTAGAATGCAATTAAATTAGTTTGACAGGACCTATGTTTCATAAAACCATGCTGATTTTTGCTAATAATACTGTTCTTCCCAATGAATTCTTGAATATAATCCCTAAACAGACCTTCAAATACTTTCCCAACGACAGAAGTTAAGATGACAGGTCTATAATTTCCAGGAAAGAAAAGAATCCCGAAAGATTAGAAACAGAGGTTCACTTATTTCCTGAACTTATTCAATAGAAAAATTCTTCTTATGAAGCCACTCCTTCGTTGCCCGGGCGGTGTGTTTGGGATCATTGTCATGGTGAAAGACCCAGCCACGTTTCATCTTCAATGCCCTTGCTGATGGAAGGTTTTCACTCAAAATCTCACGATACATGGCCCCATTCATTCTTTCCTTTACACAGATCAGTCGTCCTGGTCCCTTTGCAGAAAAACAGCCCCAAAGCATGATGTTTCCACCCCCATGCTTCACCGTAGGTATGGTGTTCTTTGGATGCAACTCGGCATTCTTTCTCCTCCAAACACGGCGAGTTGAGTTTCTACCAAAACGTTCTACCTTGGTTTCATCTGACCATATGACATTCGCCCAATCCGCTTTTGGATCATCCAAATGCTCTCTAGCAAACTTCAGATGGGCCCGGACGTGTACTGGCTTAAGCAGGGGGACACGTCTGGCACTGCATGATTTGAGTCCCTGGCGGCGTAGTGTGTTACTGATGATAGCCTTTTTTACTTTGGTCCCAGCTCTCTGCAGGTCATTCACTACACCCCCCCGTGTGGTTCTGGGATTTTTGCTCACTGTTCTTGTGATTATTTTGACACCATGGGGTGAGATCTTGCGTGGAGCCCCAGATCGGGCGAGATTATCAGTGGTCCTGTATGTCTTCCATTTTCGAATAATTGCTCTTACAGTTGATTTCTTCACACCAAGCTGCTTGCCTATTGCAGATTCAGTCTTCCCAGCCTGGTGCAGGGCTACAATTTTGTTTCTGGTGTCCTTCGACAGCTCTTTGGTCTTGGCCATAGTGGGGGTTGGAGTGTGACTGTTTGAGGTTGTGGACAGGTGTCTTTTATACTCATGCCCAGTGCCGGTTATTTTATGTCATGAGGGGCAGGGGTGGTTTCACTTTCATTGACCATATATTTTCTGCACATGACCGCCTGTCCTCATCTCTGCACGTTTACTTGCTATTGTCTGTACCACTACATATTGCTACCACGCTACCTGTTACTTCTGTTGTTCCAACTATTTATTTATTAAAAATTTTTCCATAAGAAAAAGGGATACAGAAAAGAAATGGGAAAGGGGACATTGCACATTGTATTCAATAAGAGAATATATACCATACAGTACATAGATGATTATTTATATTATCTTCTTTTCATTTAGACCGCCCAAAGACGGATAAGAGAGAAAAGAAAAAAAAAAAGGGAGCCGAGGGTCATTATTATTTGTGATATGTTTTGAGTATTGTTTATTTTAAGGATCCAGTCCTCTTATATTGCTTTTCTTCTATAATAAGTCTGACTGACCCATCCTAATCCTTTTTCCATTTGTAATTGAAATAATAATTGATTTTTAAATTGTATCCAAAGAAAGACATAATTGTTTTTCCAATTTCTAGCAATCAGAATTTTAGCTGCTGCTAGAACATGAATTAATAGAATTTTCTTTTCCATGGATAGGTTAGGTGGGAATATGTGAAGAGGGGAATATCAGGGGATTTATTTATCCTACAATTAGTAAGTTTTATAAATAAATTGAAGACCATATCCCACAACTGGCTAACAACACTGCATGACCACCATATGTGTATATAATTACCTTTCTTTCTAATACATCTCCAACACATCTCTGATAAACCAGGAAACATTGAACATAGCCTTGAAGGAGTCAAATACCAGTGATTTAAAACTTTGAAATAGTTCTCTCTGATTAAGATTGAGTGTATAGTATTGTGCGTAATAGATATTGCATTATACCAATTTTTTTTTTTTTTTAAACGGTGTCTGAAGTTCCTTAGACCATCTGGAAATAGTATTAGAAAAATCTACTTCATCTAACTTTTTTATTACTTCATGTTTTTGTCAATATTTTCTTAATTTCTTTCCCATTGAATATATGACCTAATTTTAGTTGAATATCCGGGTCTTCTTTATAAAGTAAGGGAAAACCTCAGTAGATGGTAAGTGAAACTGCTGAACTAATTGGGGAAATTTTTTAATGGAATTATTTGTCAAGATATCTTTTAGGTACATAATCCCCGCATTTTTCCATCTCGTCAATGATATGTCTGGTAAATTGAGCTCAATAATATCAAGTCCTGCTGTATCTAGTATTCTATTCTTAACTCCAAGTTTCTTCTTAATTTTGAACCATTCTTGTACAATATCTCCATTAACTATATTGTTTCCTGTGTGAATCTTTGTTTTCAACTTAGATTGAAATTCCCAGATACCAATAGATACATTTCCAGTACCAAAGAAATGTTGTTCCATTTTATACCATGGTTGACTCTTACTAGTTTCTAGTTGTGTGTTGCATATATGTAGTATGCGCGATTTATCATAGGGTGACTCAGGCCTCTGCTGTTTAATTTTTGAGAAAGGAGTTTAATTCCCAATCTAGTTTTTCTGTCGTTATTAATGAACTTATTAATCATGTTTAGCCAAGGAGCTGGCATTTTTAAAGGCAAGTGTCTGAACAGGTACATCTATTTGGGGAGAATATAAGAGTTTATTATAGTAATCCATCCATTTGTTACTTCTGTTAATGTGCTCAGCGGCAGTCTGATGCGGTGCGGAGAGGAATTGACATTTGTGAAGAATGGCCCTGTCTCAGTAGCGTACCTAGCGGGGGGCGGGGGGGGGCGGTCCGCACCGGGTGCCGCTCATCAGGGGGGTGCCAACTTGCCGGCACCCCTCCAGAGACGGTCAGCAATGTCCGCCGCTGGAGGAGCAGGCTCGCAAGGGAGCGGTATCGGAGGTCTTTAGCAGACCTCCGGCTCCCTTGAGTGATTTTAAGCCGGGTTCAACCCTTGAACCCGGCTTAAAACCACTCAAGGGAGCCGGAGGTCTGTTAAAGACCTCCGATATCGCTCCCTTGCGATCCGCGCGGCAACAGCTGCTGTGCGCCGGGATTTGTTGTCAGATCCCGGCGTACAACACTGAAGCCGTGCCCTCTGACCCGGAAGAAGACAGAAGAACTGAAGAAGAGGAGCGAAGAGGAGGAAAAGAAGCTGTAAGGAGAAAAAGAGGAAAGGTAGGAAAGCATTCAGTGAGTGAGAGTTGAGTGGTATGTGTGTGGGTTGGTATGCGTGTGGGTTGGTATGCGTGTGGGTTGGTATGCGTGTGGGTTGGTATGCGTGTGGGTTGGTGTGTGTGTGGATTGGTGTGTGTGTGTGGATTGGTAAGTGTGTGAGAGTGATGGGTGTTATGCTGTACCATTTCCAATGTATTTTTCATTATATAATTATGCTCTAGTACATCATAACTCCCATCACTCTATACTGTTCCATACAGTGGCAGAGCTGGGAGACAGAGGCCTTGCACCCCCACTGCAGGACTCCTGAAAGGTAAGTGAACTTCAAAGTGGGAGGGGGTAGATAGGGAGAAGCGAGTGAGACGGGGGGATAGGGGGTAGATAGGGAGAAGGGAGTGAGAAGGGGTAGGTAGGACAAAAGGGAGTGAGAAGGGGTAGATAGGGCAATCATACTCCTATCATGCCAAGTCTGCGAGTACATCCTGGAATCTGGGTATGCCTGGGCATGATAGAAATGTGATTGCTGTTAACAATCATATATATATATATTAATATTGTTATTTAATTGTTTTGTCCTATTTTGGTGTGTTACTTACTTGAAATAAGTGTTAGATTTTTTTTTTACGGTGTGGGGGGGCCCATATTCGGTTTCGGCCAGGTAAATGCTGCATTTTCGGTTTCAGTCCAGAATTCGTTTCGGTGCATCCCTACTACTAATGAAGTGGTAGGCCTACACCACATCAATGTTTGGCTTAGTATATAGTGATAGGAGTTATGCTGCACTATTGTCAATGTCTGGCTCAATGTATAGTGATAGGTGTTATGCTGTACCACCGTCAATTTCTGCCTCAGTATATAGTGATAGGTGTTATGCTGTACAACCGTCAATGTCTGCCTCAGTATATAGTGATAGGTGTTATGCTGTACCACCGTCAATTTCTGCCTCAGTATATAGTGATAAGTGTTATGCTGTACCACCTTCAGTGTCTGCGCCGGTATATAACGGTAGAAGCTATGCAGTTTTAAAGTGTGTGTGGGGGGGTGCCACATACAGGATCCGCCCCAGGTGCCAAATACTCTAGGTACGCCCCTGCCCTGTCTGGCTAGCGCCATGCATGGCTGCAGCGTTTGCATGCTCACACACACCTGCTCTTGGAAGGGTTTTTTTTTTCTTTCTTTTTTTTTTAACTCCTGCCGGGTAACACTTCCCACAGGTAGTCATCTCACTGCACTGGTAGTTGCTTTGAAGCATGTCCCAGTGCTCGGAACATGATGCTTTTTGTCGCTATTTCACATGATAAATTTTTGTCATGTTTTCTCATGCCCAGTGCCGGTTATTTTATGTCATGGTTTAACTCACAATGGCCGTATATTTTCTGCTCCTGACTGACTGCTCTAATGTCTGTATGTTTATGTGCAAGTGCCTGTATCACTGCATTTTGCTGTCGTGTTACCTGCTACTTATGTTACTGTGCCCCTTGGCAGTCTGATATTGTTCGGGTGGGGATTGACACTTCGAAGAATGACCCTGTCTAGCGCCATGCAGGGATGCGGCGTTTGTAAGCGCTCTCACACACCTGCTTAGGGAGGGTTTTTTTTTTTTTTTTGCTTGACACACTTCCCTCAGGTGATCTCCTCACTGCAATGGTAGTTGCTATGATGCACGGCCTTGCACTTGGAATATGATGCTTTTTGTTGCTGCCTCACATGGTATCTACTTGTTACGTTTTCTCCTGCCCAGCGCCGGTTATTTTATGTCATAGGGGGCAGGGGTGGTTCTACTTCCATTGGCCATATATTATCTGCACATGACTGCCTGTTCTCATACCTGCATGAACCTTTACAATTAATACAATAACAAAAACCAAAATACCACGTGTGTATATAAATAACAAAAATATAAGTACTTCCCACAATGAGAGCAGCTACCAACAAACACTCTTCCTCAAAGTGTGTACAACAGCAAACCAGGGATAATGGAGCGCATACACATGTGGGAAGGAAAAAAAACAAATCTAATGGTGTAATATTGTTAATAAAAATTTTTTTATTGTTAATAAAAAAAAATTTATTCTCTCTCTTATTGATTGCTGTTGCGTTACCTGTTACTTATGTCCGTATGCTTGGTCCTGTCTGGCCGCTGCCACCCGGGCCTGAAGCACACACACATGATTTGGTATACACGCTATGCTTGCATTGCCATTTTGGCACTGTTTTCGCCTGGATATTGTTTACTTTATTACATGGGGGGGGTTGGGAGGCTCGGGTTGTTACTGTGGTTTCACTTGACTCGTTTCATGGATAGTTTCATTGATCACTGTTCATAAATGTGAGCGCTGGCTGTGGAGTATTGTGCTTCCCTTCCTGTTCCCATTTCCCTATCTATTCCCCTCCTAGCTCCTTTCCCCTTACGTTCCCCCCACCTTTTTTTTCTCTTCTTCCTCCCTCTCCCTCTCTCGGTCTTTCTTTACTCACGCTCTTCCACCCCATTCCCCATTCTTGCTCCTGTCCTTCTTAACATGCCCCGCCCTGGCACTTCCTTTCGGCCCGCGGACCTGGTGGTCCTGAGTCTCAATGTTCGTGGCCTTAATGTTCCCGAGAAAAGATCCAGAGTGTTCAGATCACTTAGTCGGTCAACTCCGTCGGTGGTCTTATTGCAAGAAACTCATTTTCGTGGAGCAGTGCTATTCTTGAGGCATGTCCCTTTTCTCCTGTCGTCCTCTAAGGAGGATCTGGATGGGAGATATACGTTTGTCAAGGGCACCATATCCAGTGCAGGAGTTAACCATCTAGGTGTGGTTACTTGTGGTGCACAGAGGTATAAGTGCAGGACACTCCAGGGGCATCTGCCCCTGTGAATCGTATGGTTGTGTGACTGCCGCGCTGGGGGACACCGGCAGTTCCAGCAGGGATACAGGGTAATTCATGGTTATGATTGGTTATCATTGTTGTTGTTATTTTGAAGGTAAAATGTTTATATACTGGGCCAAAATATGTTTGGCTAATAAATGGTTATAAAGTTATCAATGATGTAAACATTTAATAAAGGTTAAGTGTCGCGGTGCTGTGTTATATGCGGACAAATTAAAATCCATAGTTGGCAATTAATAAAGTTTTGAAATAAAGAATTGTCTCTTGTTTTATTTAGAAGGGGGGGGACCGAAACTGGACGCTACTTCATTCATGGCCTGATGTGCTCTGGACGTACGCTTAAAGTTGCTGTGTATGCGGACGATCTGCTTTTCGTGGTGTCGCAGCCCATTGTTTCGCTCCCACATATCGAGTAGTCAAGTGGCGATTTCACCCTGCCCCTAACATATGGATCGAGATGGAGCAGGCCTCCTTGTCATTTCCCCTTTTCATCTATCATTGGGCCTCGCCCAGGTGCTCTCCAGCCCGAGCTTTGTTCGAACCCCTTTGTGCGTGCCTCCTTGGGGGTTTCGCGCCGGAGGCGGATTGGAGGGACCATCTCCTCTTTTCCGTCTCCGCTGACTCCTATAGCTGGTAATCCGGATTTTGTTCCGGGATTGGAGAGGGGTTTCTTGCAATCTCTAGGTCTGCCCCCCCTCCTTGACATTGTCTGAGGTCTGCGATGGGACGGCCCCTGTACATTTTAAAAGGGCTTCTCCCACTGCTCGACGTTCCATGATGCAGTGCTTCGGTTATAATCAGATTACGCGTTATGTCGCTTCACTTCCAGGTAAACAGAATCTCAAGAGAGATCTGACCCCGTTTGAACATCTCACTAGAAGGGAGCCTTTGCCCAGGGGTGGGATTTAGCATGCTTTTGATAAAAAGCATTTATGGGATTTTGAGAATCTGCCCTCGGAGTCGTCCGCTCTGATCACCAATGGGAGAAGATTTGTGTCTTAACTCACAAATGCTCCATCGCTTCCAAGGTCCAAGAGACTGCTTACAAGCTTATGACCCTGTGGTATCGAACCCCTGTGGCTGTCAGCAGGTTCGTGCCGGGGAGTGATCCGTCCTGTTGGAGGTGCGGTCTAAAACCGGGTACCTACCTGCATATCTGGTGGGATTGCGGTCGCTTGCAGTCCTACTGGAAGGGTATTTTTCGCTGTCTGGGGGAGGTTGTGGGCGAACCAATAGCGCCTTCTCCGACTCTGGGTCTCCTTCTTCACTCTGGGAGATCCTTGGGAGCCATGAAACGCTCGGTTATACGGCATCTCCTTAATGCGGCACGTTGCCTTGTCCCTCTGTACTGGAAACACCCTGAGTCTCCTTCCCTACGCCAATGGGTGTCCCGGGTGGAGGAGATACGGGTAATGGAGGAGTTTTTTTTTTCTCTTTGATGGCGCTTGAGTTATTTACATATTATCCACAATGCTTCACGCCATGCTCATTCTTGGTTTAGTCTGGCGGTGCAGACCGGTATCTGTGCTCCAGTTCGTGCTCCCCATGTTTTTGTGCCTATTCTTGTCTATTTCATTTTATTTTATGTTATAGTCACCATTTGTTTTCTCTCCCAAACCTGTTTGTGTGATATTTCTATGTCTTTGAAAACAATAAAATATGATTTACCTAAAGTTTCTGCTTTTTCCTGGTCCTCCTTAACCAACACTCCCATCTCTGTTTTTAATGAACCTACGTTTTCATTTTTTTTTTTTTTTTAGAATTTTTGGGGGTTAGTTTTGCTCTCTTTGGCTATCACTCCTGTCACACCCTCGGGTTCCGTTGCCGACGGGCGGGGGTCCGTCCTCGGTACACGGAGACCCGATACGGTCACCCAGGGGGCCGCGGACGTTTCCCCGCTTGCGCCGCACGGATGCCCGAGGCACCGGCGGTCTCCGTTCCCGCTGGCGATCAATCCCGTGACCGCCGGTACGGGAGAAAGAGTAGCACTTTAGGGAACTCCTCAACGAGCTTTTTATGACGGGTTATCCGAACGTCTGAAAGACGAATTATCCACACGAGACCATCCTACTGACCTCGAAGATTTGTTTGCTTGACGCTCAAAATTGACAACCATATCCGTGAAAGACAATCACACAAGGCTAAGAGATATGAACGTACCTTCAACAGAGTTACCCCGTGCCTCCACAAGAGCCGTCTTCATCCACATTGCCTCTGGAAGAGCCCATGCAATTAGGAGCTACTAAACCGTCTCTGTCAGAAAAGGCTCGTCGCAGGTCTCAAGGACTTTGTTTTTACTGTGGTCAGAAGGGCCATTTTGTGAGATACTGCACCAATAAAGCGGCAAACGCTCGCTCCCAGTCCAAGTAAAGGAGCCTTGCCTGGGAGAACACCTTTCAGCTCCTACGTTCAAAAATAATTTACTTATTCCTGTCTCTTTGGAGTGGAGTGATAGGAAGATCTCCTCTGCTGCGATGCTTGACTCGGGGGCTGCAGGCTCCTTCATTGATAAGTCCTTCGCCCTCCGTCATAGTATACCTCTCTGCCAAGTTTTACCCCCGATTGCCGTCTCTGCCATTGATGGTCGACCCCTACAGCCGTCGTTCATTACTCAGCAGTCTTCTCCATTATTATCGGTTGGGATATTTCATCAAGAGTGATTTCTCTGTGAGTTCTGCTTGGCTTTTGCAGTTGCATTTAGCTTGGACACACAAGCGAATCCTGAGCTGGGGCGAATCTCCTAAGTGACATCTCTAAGTGAGGAGTTACAAGCAAAGAAGGAGTTAAAAAGCAAAAAGGAGTTAAAAAGCAAGAAGGAGGGTAAAGTATAAATCCTTGTGATTGCATATAATATATTTATATATATTTTGCGCCTTACTGTCTGTTTTTGCCAGTTATTTGAGTTATCCCCATTGCCAAGATGTCCTCCATGTTTGACAATGCGGTCAGGTGTACATCTTGTTCAATGTATGCAATCCTTGAGCAGCGCTTCGAGGGTGCATATTGCTGTGCGAGATGTGTGCGGGTTGCTCATTTGGAAGCACAAATCCTGAGTCTAGAGGAGCAACTGGCAACACTGAGATCTATTGACAACTTGGAGAGGAGTCTGCTGCTCACTGAGCAAGCTCTCTCGCAGGTAGAGGTGGGGGAGGATAGTGGGATGGAGGTACAGGACAGTCAGGCAGCTAGCTGGGTTACAGTTAGAAGGCGGGGTAGGGGGAAAAGCGCCAGGGAGGCTAGTCCTGATCTAGCACACCCCAACAAGTTTGCCCGGTTGGCAGATGAGGGGGATGTTAGTTCAGAGTTAGCAGTACTGCAGCAAGTCACTGCCTCTGACCACCAGAGGGGTGTCTGCTCCAGTAAGGAGGGAAGGAGGAGCGCAGGGCAGGCCAGACAGGTGCTGGTAGTGGGGGACTCAATTATTAGGGGGACAGACAGGGCGATCTGTCACAAAGACCGGGATCGCCGAACAGTGTGTTGTCTGCCTGGCGCTCGAGTTCGGCACATCGCGGATCGGGTTGACAGATTACTGGGAGGGGCTGGAGAAGACCCAGCAGTCATGGTGCACATTGGCACCAATGACAAAGTGAGAGGGAGGCGGAGTGTCCTTAAAAATGATTTCAGGGACTTAGGTAGCAAGCTTAAGGCAAGGACCTCCAAGGTAGTATTTTCTGAAATATTACCTGTACCACGTGCCACACCAGAGAGACAGCGGGAGATTAGGGAGCTAAACAAGTGGCTCAGAAGCTGGTGTAGGAAGGAGGGGTTTGGGTTCATGGAGAACTGGGCCGACTTCTCTGTCGGATACAGGCTCTACGGTAGGGACGGGCTGCACCTCAATGGGGAGGATGCAGCTGTGCTTGGGGAGAAGATGGTCAGAAGGGTGGAGGAGTGTTTAAACTAGGGAAAGGGGGGGAGGGAAACTACAATATAGAAGGGGAAGATAGTGTAGATAGAGAACTGGGGCTTACAAATGTACCTGGGGGTGGAGCGGAGGGAGGGGTTAGAATAGTTAATAGGGATAGGCTTCATAGGGAAAAAAACCATACACCTCTAAATTGTATGCTTACTAATGCCAGAAGTCTGACCAATAAAACTGACGAACTGGAGTTAATAATGTCTGAAGAAAATTATGACATAGTGGGTATAACAGAGACATGGTTGGATGATAGCTATGACTGGGCGGTTAACATACAGGGGTATAGTCTATTCAGGAAGGATCGGAAAAAACGAAAAGGGGGAGGAGTTTGCCTTTATGTAAAGTCCAGCCTAAAGGCCACAATGCGGGAGAATATATGTGAGGGAAATGATAATGTGGAGTCATTATGGGTAGAAATATATGGAAAGAAAAATAATAAAATACTGATCGGGGTTTGCTATAAGCCACCAAATATAATGGAAGCAGCAGAAGATCAATTATTAAAGCAAATAAACAAGGCAGCTAATCACAATGAGGTGGTTATTATGGGGGACTTTAACTATCCCGACATAAACTGGGAAAGCGAGACCTGTGAATCTCATAAAGGAAACCGGTTTCTGACTATAAGTAAGGATAATTATCTGTCCCAAATGGTACAGGACCCGACCAGAGGGGGCGCCCTACTGGACTTAATATTAACCAACAGACCTGACAGAGTAACTAATGTGCAGGTCAGGGGGCATCTAGGAAATAGTGATCACAATATGATACATTATAACTTGTCCTTCAAAAAGGGAACTCTTAGAGGAGCCACAAGAACTATGAACTTTAGGAGGGCAAAGTTTGATCAACTAAGAGAAGCCCTTAACACTGTAAATTGGGAAAATGTCCTCAAAAACAAGAGTACAGACACTCAATGGGAGATTTTTAAGAATATCTTAAATTCTCACTGTGAAAGGTACATACCGTATGGGAATAAAAGAGTCAGGAACAAGAGAAAACCAATGTGGATAAATAAAAATGTAAAGGGGGCAATAAATGGCAAAAAAAAGGCATTTAAGCTACTAAAACAGGAAGGCAGTGAGGAAGCACTAAAAAGCTATCGGGAAAAAAATAAAATATGTAAAAATCAGATAAAAGCAGCAAAATTGGAGACAGAAAGACTCATTGCCAAAGAGAGTAAAACAAACCCCAAAATGTTCTTTAACTATATAAATAGTAAAAAGGTTAAAAATGAAAGCGTTGGCCCCTTAAAAAGTAATGAGGGAGAAGTTATAGATGGGGATCAGGAAAAAGCTAATCTATTAAATATATTCTTCTCTGCTGTATTCACAGAGGAAAATGAAATGCCAGGTAATATACAGCAGGATGAGATAAATGCCTCAGTACATGTCGCCTGTCTAACGCAGGAAGAAGTGCAGTGCCGCCTAAAAAAAATCAAAATAGACAAATCACCAGGTCCAGATGGCATTCACCCCCGTGTTCTAAGGGAGTTAAGTAATGTAATAGACAGACCCCTATTTCTAATATTCAAGGACTCTATAGTGACAGGGTCTGTTCCCCAGGACTGGCGCATAGCAAATGTTGTGCCAATATTCAAAAAGGGGACAAAAAGTGACCCGGGGAATTATAGGCCTGTTAGTTTAACTTCTGTTGTGTGTAAACTGTTTGAGGGTTTCCTAAGAGATGCTATTTTGGAGTATCTCAATGAAAATAAATGTATGACTCCATATCAGCATGGGTTTACAAGGGATCGGTCCTGTCAAACTAACCTGATCAGCTTTTATGAGGAGGTGAGCTCAAGACTGGATCGGGGTGAATCGCTGGATGTCGTATATCTTGATTTTTCCAAAGCATTTGATACGGTGCCACATAAAAGGCTGGTACATAAAATGAGAATGCTTGGGCTGGGGGAGAATGTGTGTATGTGGGTAAGTAACTGGCTCAGTGATAGGAAACAGAGGGTGGTTATTAATGGTACATACTCTGAGTGGGTGACTGTTGCTAGTGGGGTACCACAGGGGTCAGTTTTGGGTCCTATTCTTTTTAATATATTTATTAATGACCTTGTAGAGGGATTGCATAGTAAAGTATCAATCTTTGCAGACGATACTAAGCTCTGTAACGTGGTTAACACAATAGAGGACAGCGCACGATTACAAATGGATCTGCATAGGTTGGAGGCTTGGGCTGGGATGTGGCAGATGAGGTTCAACACAGATAAATGTAAGGTTATGCACATGGGGAAGAAAAATCCAGGCTGGGAATATGTATTAAACGGGAAAACACTGGGGACGACTGACATGGAAAAGGACTTAGGAGTTTTAGTTAACAGTAAATTTACCTGTAGCGACCAGTGTCAGGCAGCTGCTGCTAAGGCAAATAAAATCATGGGGTGCATCAAAAGGGGCATAGATGCCCACAACAAGGAAATAATTCTACCACTGTACAAGTCACTAGTCAGACCACACATGGAATACTGTGTACAGTACTGGGCACCAGTGTACAAGAAAGATATAGTGGAGCTGGAGAGGGTTCAAAGACGGGCAACCAGAGTAATAAGGGGAATGGGAGGATTACAGTACCCAGAAAGATTATCAGAATTGGGGTTATTTAGTTTGGAAAAAAGACGGCTTAGGGGGGACTTAATAACTATGTATAAATATATAAGGGGGCAGTACAGAGATCACTCCCAGGACCTATTTATACCCAGGACTGTATCTATAACAAGGGGACATCCTCTACGGCTGGAGGAAAGAAGGTTTCTACACCAGCACAGACGGGGGTTCTTTACAGTAAGAGCGGTGAGATTATGGAACTCTCTGCCAGAGGAAGTGGTGATGGTAAACTCAATAAAAGAGTTCAAAAGGAGCCTGGACGTGTTTCTTGAAAGCAATAATATTACAAGTTATGGATATTAGATTAATAGGGACAGAACGTTGATCCAGGGATTTATTCTGATTGCCATATTTGGAGTCGGAAAGGAATTTTCCCCCTGGTATGGGGCAATTGGCATCTGCTTCATAAGGGTTTTTTGCCTTCCTCTGGATCAACACAGTAGGGACACAATATGTATATAGGTTGAACTTGATGGACTTTGGTCTTTTTTCAACCTTATGAACTATGTTACTATGTTACTATGTTACTAAGAGACTATATCCTTCCATGTCATCTCCTCACCCTCCTGTCCTATTGTTCTAGGCCTACCTTGGCTCTGGTTACATAACCCCTCAATCAACTGGTCCACCGGAGATATCGTTGGTTGGGGACCTGCTTTTCCTCAGCATTGTCTTTCTGATCCTTTTACTAAAACTACATCAATCTCGTCTGTCTGCTTCAGCTATACCTTGGGCATACCATGAGTATAAGGATGTTTTTGACACAAAACAAGCAGAGACTTTGCCTCCCCACAGGCCTTATGACTGCCCTATTGAACTCCTACCTGGTACACTACCCCCTAGAGGGCGTACTTATGCGCTATCCTTACCTGAGTCTCAAGCCCTTGAACATTACATCAAGGATAATTTAAAAAGAGGGTTCATTCGTAAATCTACCTCCCCTGCAGGTTTTTTTTTCATCGAAAAAAAGGATGGGGGGTTGAGACCTTGTATTGACTATAGAGGCTTGAACCGCATCACTGTCAAGAATAAATATCCTCTACCTCTAATTCCTGAATTGTTAGATCGGTTAAGGGGTTCTACTGTTTTTACTAAATTAGATCTTTGAGGGACTTATAATTTAATTCGTATTCGTGAAGGGGATGAATGGAAGACTGCTTTCAACACTAGGATGGGGCATTACGAATATACTGTCATGCCCTTTGGTTTATGTAATGCACCCGCTGTGTTTCAGGAATTTGTCAATGACATTTTTCGCGATATATCCCTCCAGTTCGTCATAATCTATCTGGATGACATCCTGATACATTCGCCAGATCTCCTGTCTCATCGTAATCATGTCCGTATTGTTTTGCAGCGTCTCCGGCAGAATCGTTTATATGCTAAAAGAGAGAATGACTGTTTGAAGTTCCGCGTGTCTCTTTTTTGGGTTTTATCATTTTTGCCTCTGGATTCGAGATGGATCCTTTGAAACTTTTGGCTATTTCAGATTGGCCTCAGCCAGAGCGTTACGACCCCTTCAAAGATTTGGGGGATTCGCTAATTATTATAGGAAGTTTATTAATAATTTCTCTAAGATCGTGGCTCCCCTTACTGATATGACCAAGAAGGGGTCTGATTGTAAGAACATTTGTTGTTGAGGTAGATGCGTCTGAAATTGGGGTTGGGCGGTACTCTCTCAGAGATGAGATTTAAATGACAAACTTCATCCATGTGCTTATTTTTCCAAAAAAATTTCGGTGGCCGAGATGAATTATGATGTAGGTAATCGCGAGTTATTGGGTATTGTTTTAGCCCTTCAAGAGTGGAGACATTTTCTAGAGGGGGCACGGAACCCTGTTACTATTTTGACAGACCATAAAAATCTAGAATGTCTCAGTCATGCTAAACGACTGAATCCCAGACAAGCTAGGTGGGCGTTGTTTCTATCTAGATTTCAGTTTTTTATCTCATACCGTCCGGGGTCCAAGAATGTCAAAGCGGACGCCTTATCCAGACAGTTTGTGTCAGACACAGACGCCAAAGCTGAACCCGAACCCATTATTCCCTCCTCCCAGATTATTGCCATGGTCTCCACACGTTTATATTCTCCCTTGGTGTCCCGTATCCTCCATGCCCAGGCAAAGGCCCCGGTTCATAGTAAATGGCCTATGGGTACTTTGTTTGTCCCTGCTGCTGATAGGAGACGCGTTCTATCATGGGCACACTCGTCTCAATCCGCAGGTCATCCTATTGCCCGTCGTACCATTGAAATAATATGTAGACAGTTTTGGTGGCCTG